>CM022395.1:104560663-105187813 GCA_011833715.1 Carcinoscorpius rotundicauda
ACTTATATTTACAACCACATCAAAAATATTTCAAGCATGTTTTACTGCTACGTCATATTACTTTCAAAGTTAATTTTTCTACGTTGGGTCTCAGGTCTGGTCCAGAAACCTAGACCTCAAAACTAGTACCAAATGTTTTTATTTTTTTCTGTTGTCTAATAAAAACAGCCTAAACCTTTCAAAATGCCTGTGTTTATTTGTTTTTAAAGCTAGTATATAAAAAAGGAAAAACATTAATGAACTTACTGTTAGGTTCTTTTATTTTCTAAATTAATTTGTCCTAATAGGAGAGGTAATATAATAACAACGTTTTTATTTAAAAATTAGTATACTACACTTTTAAAACAGATACTTATAATGTTGTTTTCACCTACCTGCCCAGGAAATAAAATAATGCTAGTTTCCTTTGGATCTATTGCTGGACGTATAGAATGAGAAGCTTGGTCTCTTCTAGGATCAGCATTTGCAGGGTAAACAGATGAACTCCACTCATCCCCATTATCAGTATCTGACATTGTTGATGCATTCAATAATAGGTTTTGAACATTCTCCTTTTTAACCAACTCACTAAACTTGTATTCAGGATCATTTTTATTACCTGAATATGTGTTGCTTGAAAAGTTGTTTGCTTGATTACAAAAAAGTGAACACTTGTAATTGCTGTCAGCTCTCAACACTTGGTAATTTTGTATTTTTGTGTCATTGATTCGTAAATAGTTACTGAAAGTACACTTAGTTCTGGCACACAAATGATAGGTATTTTTTATAATAGTACTACCATTCCACGACCATGACTGTAAATTTAACGATAAATCAACTAAACGATTACCGGTTAACAGAGACTTTTCAAAAATTCTATCATTGAAAACATATCTAACTCCGCTCAAAACCGTCATAGTTTTCTTGAAAATCATGTTACACTATCTCATATTCTAAAATATCTAATCCCACAACTCAACTATACTTAAATTTGTAATAATTAATATTCAGTTCTTAAATTCTGGTGAGGTTGAAACTAAAAATACTCTTTATTATAGCCAATAGTTATACTTTATATTTAATTAATCATATTCTTCGTCAGTGCCATATGGCACTTTAATAACCTACAAATACCTCCCATTTTAACTTCCCACTTCTGTAAATTGTACGTATAATTATTAAACACATTCACGACGTTTTACTATAATTTGTAAAGCACTCTACTCTAACTAAAACAACTGCTATCACTATTAAGTAACTTGATCAAATAGATGTCGCCCTGTCGACTTGGAGTCATTTCAATCATTATCATTTTAAAAACTAAAAATGATCAAACTATACACATTTTCTGTAAAAGTGACAATAACTAAAAATAAAAAAAACAGTTTTGTCCTGTCGTATTTGTACCGAAAAGAAAAAAGAATTTAAGATTTTAAAGCATATAGATAAATAATATCTCCGTTTTTCGTTATTCAGGTTAGTTTCATCAAACACTTCTCAAATAAAACTGCAAGAAATTTAGTTCAAATCAAATTCTTAAAGTATACCAAACAGTAAAGTACATTTTTTTAGCAACGGAAAAACTAATAAACTTAACTTAATAATCTTATGAATTTTGCGCAGAGCTACACGAAGACTGTCTGCGCTAGCCGTCCCGAATTTTGCAGTGTTAGACTAGAGGGAAGGCAGCTAGTTATCACCATCCAATGCCAACTCTTGGACTATTTTTTCACCAACTAATAGCGGGATTGACTGTAACATTATAACGCAATTAAGGCTGAAGAAGCGAGCATGTTAGGTGTGACGGAAATTCGAACCAGCAACCCTCGGATTACCAGTCGAGTGCCTTAATCACCTAGCAATGTCGGGCTAGATTTAGGAGAAGACCAAAGTTTAAAATTAGGAAAACAAACACTAAACTTCAGTTAAGACATATTTATTTTTCTAACACGGTGATTCACTTATAACACTTGTTGCCAACAAAAGCCAGACTTTTACAAGCATTTTAAAAATCGAATAGATGATTTCCTAAAAAAAAAATAATTGGGGTTAAATTTTTTACCTTTCCCAAGGGTTAATGTGCAAGAAAATCTTGAAGATTTACTTACCCCTTACTGATTGTAACTTAGTTTAATATGTATTTTATGGATTTCAAATAAGGTGTGTAAAAACAGTATTTCATATCCAACTTTGGTTTTCTATTAATCATTACGTTCAATGTCCGGTCATTTCAACTAAGGACGAGTTATCTGTATGTTTTATTGACGGGCGGTATTTCCCTGTTACATGAATTTTCCGCAGAGTGGTCTTTTGGGTTCCATGAACGAAAGCGGTTTGAAACTTTTCTCAACGAGGTGATTGAAATGCGTTAGACAGAAATTTTAAGGGCACTGAAATAGAATGGACTAACTATTAAATGGACTACACATCCTATAGGCACATAAACTGAAGTATTTAGAAAATGAGCCACTTTTAACACTAAACATTGACTGTTGGATTTAGATGCTATGGGAAATACAAAGATATATTTTGGGGTAGCTTTTGAATCCAACAGAATCCATTACGAGTCGCATACCTTACGTGCTTGGCCATGCCGGGCCGTCTTTTATTAGTAATTGTGTTTGTTAGTAAATAAAGAGTGTTGTGTACCTTCCATTAGTGGGCAATTATCTAATAAAGAGTTAATCCTTCATTCCAATTATCAAGTGTCATCACTTAATACATAGAGAAATTCGATCAGACTTACAACGTTAGAAACCTGATTTTGATACCCGTGATGGGCATAGTTGAGATAGCTCATTGTTCAGCTTTCTGCTTAAATACAAGCAAACAAACAGCCTTTATAACACTCAACATGCAGCAAGCACAATGTGTATACTTCCTTAAACATTTATTTTACAGGAATATGTTTAGTTCTACAACTTTCTTTCTTAAAGACTGTTTACATTGAACAAAACACAAAAAGCTTCAAGTATTATCGTTTTTCCAAATATCTCTAATACAATTAGCTATAATAAGCAGACTTGAATGCAACAGGCAAAGTCATTTGTTTTTGTCCCCAGTGGCTCAGCGATATGTCTGCGGACTTACAACGCTATAAACCGGGTTTCGATACCCGTGGTGGGCAGAGCACAGATAGCCCATTGTGTAGCTTTGTGCTTAATTCAAAAAACAATGAAACAACAACGTTTGTTTTGTTTTTTTCATACATCGACAGCGCTATCTTGTGACTTTTGTTTCCTGACAGCGTTGGTCGGCTGTTGCATTTAATCAATGCCAATTCAGCCAGCAAAATATATTACAATATCAATTATTTCAACACGAATACGATATTTTACATGATAGTTATTTTAGACAAAACGGATATTACTTATTAGGGGAAGACTGGTCTACAGGGAAACTGGGCAATTGTTCAAAACATTTGACGAATTCTTAGAAAGTTATTTTAAATGTTAATTGTTTAGCTAGTTTGTGATATAGCTCGAGCTGGTCTTTTGATGTCAATCTGTCATTATTATTTATTACGTATAACGAAACAACCGGAACAAGATAATCTTTAAAACATTATTAGCCAGGTTTTGCCGTTATTACAACATAGAAAAACTCACTTTACCATATACCTGACAGTTTCATATCATTTTTTAAGTTTAGTGTGAACGTTGTGATTTAGATTGCGCAGTGAATATGTTAAAAGTGAGTAATTTTGCGATGTGATAGATAGCACAGGCTGGCTTACACTACTGTTTACGAATCATTTGTTACATGTTTGAAACTTAAGGGTAATAGATTTAAACAGGCAGCAAAGTTAGTACGAGTGAGACAGTTAAGTTAGAGAAGGTATGTGGCCTGGCACGGCCTAGCGCCTTAAGGCGTGCGCTTCGTAATCTGAGAGTCGCGCCAAACATGCTCGCCCTCCCAGGCGTGGGGGCGTTATAATGTGACGGTCAATCCCACTTTTTGTTGGTAAAAGAGTAGCCCAAGAGTCGGCGGTGGGTGGTGATGACTAGCTGTCTTCCCTCTAGTCTTACACTGCTAAATTAGGGATGGCTGGCACAGATAGCCCTGGAGTAGCTTTGAGCGAAATTCCAAAACAAACAAACAAACAAGAGAAGGTGTGAAGTTAGGCTGCGTGTCAGTATAGACGTAAGAGGCGATTTCTAAAGTGAGTTTTGCAGCCTTGTGTGGACTTTGACGAAAGGGATACATTATTTAAAGCTATTGATACAACTGTGATAACCAACAGTTATAGTAGTGATATTAAAGTTGGTATCACAGCTTTATATTCCAACAACATAGTAGAGGAAAATAGTTTGTCCTCGATAGATTGTTGAGGCAGAGTATTCATGATGAAACTTTGTAGAATGGATGGCAACTGTCTGTTGTCGATACATAAATGTAGAGGATGATGTTTCGAGAGTCTTCCGACTTTTGACCCACCTGAAGGCGGAAGACTTTCGAAACGTCATCCTCTACACTTGTCTCTCTACAACAGGCAGTTGCCGTCCATTCCACAGTTTCATAGTTTGTCTTGTCAAAGGGTGCTCTTAAATTAACTGAGCCCGCCTCTGTGAATATAACTGTGTTAATCAAAAGTGAAATAAAGTTTTATAAATACATTTGACACGTTTTCAATACATTATTTTAAAACAAGTGGATTGTGTGTTGCTTTTCTATTGTCAAAATTTATCGTCAATAAGTTACAAAAACCTACTGTAAAGAATATGATACTTATAAAAACCTAAAATACCGAATGTTCATAAAAATTTCTGAATTATTAAATATGATAAAAAACAACAAATAATTACATGTCATACTTTTCCTTATTTCAATGTTTGAAGTTTGTTCTCAAGTCAAAAATTGAAATTAACTTGAAGACTATATATATAGCTTCTCAAACTCGCGATACTGACAAAGTGGGCCCAGCATGGCCAAGTTGTTAGGGCACTCGACTTGTTATTTGAGGGTTACGGGTTCGAATCGCCGTCACACCAAACATGCTCGCCATTTCAGCCGTGGGTACGTTATAAAGTGATGGTCAATCCCACTATTTGTTAGTAAAAGAGTAGTCGAAGAGTTGGCGGTGGGTGGTGAAGATTAGCTGCCTTCCCTCTAGTGTTACACTGTTAAATTAGGGACGTCTAGTGCGGATAGTTCTCATGTAGCTTTGTGCGAAATTCAAAAGTAAACAAAGTGTACGTTGTACTTCATATTATTTTTAAGAACAGTTAAGCCACACCATAACATCACAAACTTTTTAACAGAGAACTGCATTACACTAAAAAATCATAAGTCCGGCATGTCCAGATGGTTAGTGTGCAAGACTCGTAATCTGAGGGGCGGAGGTTCGAATCATCGTGACATAATACAGCCTCGCCCTTTTAGTCATAGTGGCGTTACAATGTGACGAGCACTACCACTGTTCGTTGGAGGAAAAAAGAGTAGCTCAAGAGTTGGCGATAGATGGTGAAGATTAGTCTTACACTACGAAATTAGAGACAGCTGGCACAGATAGCCCTCGTGTAGCATTTTGTGAAGTTAAAAAACAAACAATCAGGGCACAATATTTACTTATAGTTTTAAAAGGAAAATAAAATAAGCCTGTTTAACTTAAATATTTAAATGTTCAATACTTAAAATTAAAACTCTTCAGTTTACATTCAATATTAATTGAAATCACAATGAAATTATACATGAAAAACCCCTTTACCATAATTAACACGTTAAAACTTTTGCCACAGAAAATGCAAAACTCTAGCATATACAATCACAAAAATTAAAGTAAATACAAATAAAGAGCATGTGACTCGTAATCTGAGGGTCGTGGGTTCGCGTCCGCGTCGCGCTGAACATGTTCGCCCTCCCAGCCGTGGGGTCATTATAATGTGACGGTCAATTCCACTATTCGTTGTAAAAGAGTAGCTTAAGAGTTGGCGGTGGGTGGTGATGACTAGTTGCCTTCCCTCTAGTCTTACATTACTAAATTAGGGACGGCTAGGTGCAGTGGGCTAACAACCTACTCACTTAAATACCTGTTACAGAAACCGCAGTGACTGCGTACCTATGTTCTTTAAGGAATTGAGTGGCAAATGAATGAATGACAAATAAAGTAAAAGAGAGAATTACGTTTTTCACTCTAAGAGCAAATAGTTTTAAAAAAAGTAACCACAAAAACTTATTTAAAATAAAAATAAAATCAAATGAGAAAATCTTTTTATACTGAAATCATATCCACTTTTAACGTGAATAATGATAAATTATTCAAGGTAGGAGCAGCCTTAACTCACTTTAGAAAAAGAAAAAAAATTATATGACATTGATGAAAATAAAACAAATAAAATCACTTAACCAATAAAAATGAAATGTGAAGAATAGTAATAATACGAAAAGATTCTAAAACAAATAACATATCCCTCACTCAAATGCACTTGTGTGAACAAACAACTGTGGCAAAATGGATGTACTATTTACATGAAAAATATATATGTAGGTGTAAACATGTTTAAATGCCTGCGCTTACATTTGCAATGATATTCATGTAAGAGTGAACGCCTCGTCATAACATACAACAAAAACGAAAAACATATACATTTAACAAATCCTTCTTCTCCATAAAAGAAAGAAAATTTTTAGGAACTTATCTTTAACATGCACTCTTGAATGCAGAAAAATGGTGACACTCTAATTTAAAACACTTTAAATAAAAAATTACAATAAATCAAAATAATACAAAATTTACATTCACCCCAGAAAATGGTCATAGCTTCACTCCAATCATCTTAATCTCGCTTGCAGAATTTCTATTGTTGCTATTTTTATCTAATTAGTGGTTATGAATGTCTTGAGATCACTTTGGGCTTTCACCACGTTCTGTTTGGATTCATTTCTCATTGGTGCCAAACTTTTTCTTTATTTCTGAAGCAACTGATTTTCTTTGCATTTGTAGAGGGCCCAGGCCTCTATTCATTCAAATACTGCCTCCTTGTACTGGAACTTGACTAGTTGGATATGTTTTAATATCGAATGTTGCGTGGTCACTGACAAGAAAAGGAGTTTGTATGCTCTGCCCCTCCAAGAAGGTCTCTTAAATGGTAGTTCCTTGTAGACTTTTGTGACGTATATCCCTCTTTCCAATATTTTGGCAGGCACATTCGTTGATATTAGGAAATATTGGGAAAATTATCTAGTTCGTCTGTACCACTGTTGCTTTGAATTTCATATTCAAAGTTGAAATTTTGCTAAACCTCACCTCCCTTTTAGTCATTTAGGACTTGGAAATTTTTATAAATGGAAAACTATTCTTAGGCACATTAATAGAGTGATTTTATTAAAGATGGAGACACATCTGCCATATTTTCTTAGTTGTGTTCCCACCCTCTGATGAAACAACTCACTAGGCTTCTCTTTTCTCTTTTTTGCAGTTTTCATTTTCTTAGATAGCACCAACAGTGATATACATTCCTGTTGATGGACCATTAGAAGGATAGACTCCTCCATAGGAGATTTCATCAGCTCCAATTATCCAATATTAAGGAGTTTTCTGGATTTTTCAGTGACATAAGAACCTTCAAAATCCATTGTGGGAAACCTGGCTTTTGATGATATTAATGTCAATATGTTTATCAGTTCAATAATTTATCCCAAGTTGAATGCATTAATAAGTATGAGTTAGATTTGTCTTCTGCCACGTTAGATGGCGGACACACACAAGTAAAGATTGTGAACTAAAGCATGAGGCAGTGATGGTAATAGAAACGCCTTCTACTGTGTTGATAGCAATTTCCAAAATAACAGTCATGTAGGGATGTATGATAAGACACCACAAACAATCATTGCTCTATAACCACGGGCCAGAGATCGACTGCCTTTTGTATTGTCATAATATCCATAAATAACTTTTAACAAAAGCCGAGAACATTGATGATGCCTTCTCCTGGTTTAAGAATCAATTTGAGAGATAGAGGCTTTGGCCTGACTCAGATGGCTCTATGCATGAGGTCGATCAGATCACAATTCTGGCCTTCAAAGGGACTGCAAATGAAGAGACGTTTAAGACAAGTCATTGACTAGAATAGATGAGCCCTAGAGAATACTATTTGATTAATGTCTGGTCCTGAGGTTAGATGGTATAGTGCTGTTCACTACTTATATAACAGGCAGTCAAATGACTGATAAACCATCATGTATGAGGTACAACTTGACCCAGCAGAAAATAAAATAATCTATCGAGCCAACTTCCGATCGGAGAGAGAGAGAGAAATGTTACAAAAATTAAAGACATTTGCTACCTATGCAGACGACTTATGTCAGTTAAATGTGAAGATACATTATGCAGCGCTCTCACCAATTTGTGAAGAACCCTGCAATCAATTTATATGACAATAACTGGAGGTAAAAGACCTTTTGCCCTCACAGAAGCCAAATTCTACTTTTAAATGGCAACTTCAAGCTGGCTATTGGAATAGAGAAAGCTTACAGCTACAAATTAAGTTACAAATCTACCAGCAGCGTGGTCTAATGCAGATACTTTTAGCACACCAGGCTAAAACAATCTGAATGTGTGCCAACCAGCTACATCCACAGAAAGTGAACGTGGAACATAAAAAATGTCTCCCAGTGAATAGACAAACTATACGGGTCTTCCAAGGGTACACATTGCAACAAAACCTACACAAACGATAGCTGATGCCTCCGTCTAGACACCATTAAAGACAGGAAGAGCAAAGTGTTTATTTCTTTGTGGATAATTGTGATACTAGTATTGGAGCTGTCCATGCTTTGCAGCACTATAGAGATGGCAGGATGACCAGGTCCGGTTGGTAGCTATGTATATGCCTGCTAACCCCCAATGTTCTCCTTTTGCCAGACCACAAGGTGAGCAAGAATATCAATATCGGCCATTAAACTAGCAGATCCAGAATATTTCTTTATTTGTATTTTAATATCGCGCAAAGCTATACAAGGGAAATCTGCGCTAACCGTTCTTAATTTAGAAGTGTAAGATTAGAGGGAACGCAACTAGTCATCACCACCAACCGCCAACTTTTGAGCTGCTCTTTTACTAACGAATAGTGGGATTGACCGTCATTTATAACTCCCTCACGGCTGAAAGGGCGAGCATGTTTGGTGTGACAGGGATTTGAATCTACGACCCTCAGATTACAAGTAGAGTGCCTAAACCACATGGTCATACCAGGCATAATCTAGAATAATGAACACTTCGAGGTGAATGCTGTGCCAACTGTCTCTTAAATGTGCTTCTCCACTGGTTTTGAGAACACAACACAGGGTGTCCCAAAATAACGTTTACACTCTTTGGATCATTATAACTTGCCTTGTTTATTGATTTTAGCAATGAAACAAGATACATATGATAGCTAAAGGATTTATTTAAAGATTTAATACTGAAATAAAGAGAAAAAATAACAAATAAAATTCCTCCCAAGGAAAACTCTCCTTGGTTGAAATTGTAAAATGTCACAATTTGCTTGCTTCACTTCAGGTGTTGAAACTAAAATCCGTTCTGCTCCATACACATCTCATAACGGGAAGAAATGGAAGTTCACACATCAAACACCATCTCATCTGGTATTAAAGGACATTGTTCTTCAATTGCAACTCTCAATTCTTCAATTGTTGCCCTTTTTGTGCTGTAAACTTCGTCTTTCAGAAACCCTCACCAAAACAAACTCATTGATGTTAAATCTAGTGATCTAGCAGGAAATTCTGCACTTCCTCTTCGTCCAATCCATCTGTCTGGCATAGATGCATCCAGATATAAGGTCTCATGTCGCGATGGAAGTGGGGAGGAGCACCATCCTGCTTGAAGAAACACTCCTCTTCTCCAAATTGTTCTTGAATGCGTGGCATGACAAACTCTTGTAGTATGTTGAAATAATTCAATCCTTTTCCAGTGTCTTGGAAAAAGAATGGTCATATGAGTCCCCTAGCGGACAGACCACACCACACAGCCACTCCAGGCAAATCCAAGTGATGTTCCTCTGTAACATGTGGATTTTCTGTTGCTCAGTAGGTGCAGTTGTGTCGAGTTATTGAGCCATTCAGCTTAAACGTTGCTTCGTCACTCCAGACAATTTTGAGTGGAAATTCATCACCGCCTGCACATCTAGCAAGATACCATTCACAGAACTCAACCCTTCGATCAGGGTCATCTTCATTCAGAGCGTGAACAAGCGATGGGATGAAACTTTTGAATTGGGAACGCTTCAAAATGCGATGAACGCTAAATTTAGGGATACCTGTTTCACGAGACAGTTGGTGCACTGATTTTCTTGGAGAATTCAGAACATTATCAATGACCTCTTGCTCTCTTATTGGGCTTATTGATGATCTTTTTTGACCGGAGTGACCCTTTCTCATATGGTGAAGAGTTTCATGTTCATCAAACTTGGCGATGATGCGTGAAATGCTTGAACAAGTTGGCGCATCCATATGGAACTTTCTAGTAAAACGTCTTTGTACTTCAGCTTTGTTTTCGACTTTCCAAAAAGTTTTGAGAATGAATATTTTGTGCTCGATTGTAAGCTGATTATCCGCCATCCTTAGACACAAGTCAAATCTGAAACAAAATAAACGGTTTGTTAGCTATACACAGTCGGTCAGGCATGGCCAAGCACATTAAGGCGTGCGACTCCTAATCTGAGAGTCGCAAGTTCGCATTCGCTTCGCGCCAAACATGCTCGCCCTCCCAGCCGTGGGGGCGTTATAATGTAATGGTTAATCCCACTATTCGTTGGTAAAAGAGTAGCCCAAGAGTTGGCGGTGGGTGGTGATGACTATCTGCCTTCCCTCTAGTCTTACACTACTAAATTAGGGACGGCTAGCACAGATAGCTCTCGAGTAGTTTTGTGCGAAATTCCCAAACACAGTCAAAGAGTGTAAATGTTATTTTGGGACACCCTGCAGTTGTTTACTCGCCAGCCCAGCACTGTCAGGGTTGGATGATGTTGAGTGAAAGGGAGGGAAATTTAGTAATTTATGGACACTAAATCAACAATAATTTTGAAGAGCTTTTTTATTTCAGGAAGAGTACAATATTGTAATCTGTATTTTTAAGGCATAAATTTAGAAGGTTGCTAAGGGGAGCTCGTGGTGATGACTTCTCTGAGATCCAGAAAACTCAAGAAAGTTAAAAACAAAGAAGGTTATGCTATTTATTAAGTTTGCATTGATTGACTAAATCACTAAAGTTTCAGAAAAATTATTCAGTTTTGGTATGACAGTTGACACTCTATTCTGCTTTTCAGGTTATGATTGAGTAACGCGTTTTTTTATATATCAAAGTTAATTAAGCTAAGCATATATATGCCAGGCATGGCCAGGTAGGTTAAGACGTTTAAATCGTAATCCGAGGGTCGCGGTTTCGAATCTTCGTCACACTTAACATGCTTGCACTTTCAGCCTTGGGGACGTTATTATGTAACGTTTAATCCCATTATTCGTTGGTAAAAGAGTAGCCTAAGAGTTGGCGTGGGTGCTGATGACTAGCTGCATTCCCTCTAACATTTAACACTGCAAAATCAGAGACGGCTAGCGCAGATAGCCCTCGAGTAGCTTTTCGCGAAATTCAAAAAACAAGCAAAACAAGCTAAGCATACTTACTATCAGTCTTGGAATTTTTACTGAAAAGTTCATTTGTGTAATCAGATCTACAAGTGAACGTAGTTGTAACAAACGTTTATTGAAATCAGCTAGTATCGTTTCGTGGACTGAATCTGATATTATATTTACCAAATAATGTAAAGTAAACCGTCTAACGATACAACACATTACAACAACGAACATTTTACTGCACATATTTCAACAGCTTCTTTTCTTGTGACTACAAATACAATATGATGGTCACTTCTTTGTTTGCTAGTGCTTAAAAACGTTCTTCTTATTTAAGTCTACACAATCAAGTAACGTTTCTAGATATTTCTCATGATAAAAATGTGTATGCCTTATCTGTTTACATCTTTCTTACAGCAAAGCCACACAAGGCTGTAGACTATGCCCATCGAGGGGAATCGAACCCCTGAGAGACTCTATTGGTATAAATAAATCATGTATAACATTTTGTATAAACATATTGATCATGTAGCAGCATACAGAACCATTGACAGTTCTTAGTTAAAAATTACATTTCAAGATGACATTGTTGTAAGACAATTTTCTTTTTTTTACAAATATGCAACATTTTTTTTTATTTAGTAGTACATTATTTTCGTTACAAGTAGCCATATTGGAGTGCTCTTTCGATAAGTTCGTTTATTGATCAAGTTAAAAGAGGACTTGTATCTTAGCGCGTCCAAAATGGCGGTTCAGATAGATTTTAAACCTAATCGTGATCTTTTAGATCCAAAATTTGAAAGTTACAGATTGTCTTTGGATCCATTGCCAGTGCTTAAACAGCAGTTGAGCGGCGGTAAGAATTTGGAGTAGTAATCTTATGTTTTTAATTTTTGTTGTTATTGACAAAGGAAGGCAATATTAATCAATAAAAGTGCTGAAACATAATATTAAAAGTATTAGTAAAACGTACATAACTTAAGCAAAGTTGAGAACTAGCGTGTAATATATTTTGTGCAAACTTTTGTGTATGCTGTTTTTAAGCTCATAGGTGGTCAAACTCGAAGGAATCACACCCCTTCCCCTAATTAAACGTCACAGCTTTCACCCAGTCAAATTTAAATTTACTGTTTATATATAAAAAAAGTAAAACGTATGTTATCCTAAGCATTTCAAGAAGTAGTAAGTAATTTTAGGTGTATAACACTTGATAGTTTGGATATTTGTTTTTGCCAGTACTGTATAATTGGCCATATTGTGTTGATTTATCTATTAATTTGTGAAAATACCAGCATACAAGTGAAAACTAGTCAACTTGCAGATTTATGATGCTCATTTTTTATTTTCTGTATTTGCTGAGAGTAGACCATTTTAAATGTACATAACACAGACAGTGCATTGGAAGAAACCTTCATTTTATTTTAGTTGTCCCTCACCTCCCAGTTTTGTTTGCTTCATACTCTTGTTGGAATCTTTATACCTAATGTGGTGGAAATATGCTATCCTGGGTTTTTTCCACTCCATGATTAATGTCATTAAATTAATGGATGAATGGAAATTACTAGTGAATGGATTGTCATAAAAATAATACTAATTGTAATTAGTATTTCTGGTTGCTGTCATGCAAATATTAAAGTAACTTAAATACTGCTATTGTTATTTTAATAACTGTTCAGTTATTTCAAGGTTGTGCAACTTAATATAATAAGTTACAAAAATAACTGATCAAAATTAATGTTTCAGATTTTTACTATTTTTGTTTATTTCAGCTATTAGGATCAGTGAGAACAATAACTTAAGAGTAATTGAATGATAAGCCTAGTGAGTAATCTATTATTGGTAGCCTATATCATAAAAAAATATGTAATAAACTACAGAAGTTCTAAAATAGGTTATTGAGGGATCATATTGCTCATTTAAAAGTGGCGGTCACTTGTCACATTATTCTGTTTTCTACGTATAAGTTTTTTTAATCACCTACTTGAGTTTCTCACCAATTCTACAAAAACTAAAATTAGTAATTAACACATAGTGAAGAATATGATTGAAATGTTTTTGAAAACCTACATATACAATATCAATAATAGCTTTTGTACATGCATTGAAGGAGAATTTCATTAAAATCTACTACAACTTAGATAAGATCTTATTTTGTAAGTGTTGTTAAAAATCTTGTTCAAAATTCAGCCTTAATCTTGCTTTTTTAATTTACCTTTGAAAATGAATTTTTTTTCTTATAAAAATTGTCCTGTGATGAAAGTATCATGTGGACAAAAAATATTTTTTAATATAAACATTTCATTTTGCAACATTTTGAAACGGATATTCACCTCTCGTACAAAATACATTTTTTCAACAAAGGATTTAGTTTATTTCAACAGGAGTGTTGTGCTTAGTTACTATTTATTTTGTGAATTTGAACATGGTAAGCATTTTTACAGTTATCTTTTCATTTATGATCATACATTATTAAAAAATAAAATACTCAAGGGTAGAATTCCTAAATTGATGTTTCTACTGGAGAGGTCAACCTCACTTCTTCTCTTCCACCTTTGCTATCTGGTGCTAGACAACAGCTAGGAGAGGGGTCACTCTAAGTTGAGGATGTCCATTATGTTGGTCTTTTCTTCCCAAGACCATGGTAAGTAGGAAGGGGAATATCTTCACCAATCCATCTGCTGCCATTTCTCACCTGTGTGACTGTTCTAATCCCAGCTATTTGTTGTGTCCTGTCATGGCCCTTAGGTGTTATGTGGCTTGTACTAAATCATTTCTGGATACCAGGAACTGATAGTTCATTCATTGGGATCCTTCTATTTCCCATGACCCTCATAAAGTGGCTTTATAAATTGATTCACTTGAGCTATAATGTTTTATCATTATGGGAGAGAAATTTTCTGCAGGTCACATCTCACCAGAATCATCATATTTCTATGTTATTAGTGAGCAAGTTTAAACTGTTTTCTGGAAGATATTATACAGGCTGACATGTTGTCTTTATTTTTACACTGGATCCCACTTTGTGATAAATATTACCCTTGCGGGTATACTTTCTCTTCTAAAATCTACACTATCAATCATTTTCACTATAATTAATACAGGTTGCAACAGGCTTTGTCAAAATGAGGTGTTCCATAAGGCTATCTAGGCACCTATAAGATGGTATTACCTTATTATGGACCATCACTCATGGACAGTCATGTTTAAAGCTAAAGGGGATCCTTCTTGTCCTTGCTAATCTTGAGATTGAATAAATCACTATTGGTTTGCTTTAAAAATGTCAGAACGTTTGTTTACCTATTGCAGAGTTTCGAAGCATTGTTCCTGAGGACTTCCCAGACTACTAGTGGAGCTCGGGAGCCCTTATCACCCTTAGTTTCCAGTTGCTGGAATGGTGGGCCTAGATTTTTCTTTCAGATATTAAGAGTGTGTTCTTTCATTCTTGGAAAAGATAGCAAAGTTGGGGACCCTTTTATTCAGGTCTCTAGATGTTTTTTTCAGATGTTGGTAGGAGTGGCACCATTCTTTGTGGGGGTGTATTCATAATTTCTGGGTCAGCTTTGATACTGTGCTATGTGGTTGGGTGTGTCTGGCTCTTCTGTTTGTTGAGTGTTAGTTTTTATATTGTTCATAGAAGAAGGTCCACTATATTCTCATAATTTTGAATGTAAAGTGGGCCCATCCTAGGCCCCTGGTGTAGCACAGGTCTCATGTTCAATCAGTGATGTCAAGAAATCCACTTGTTGAGAATTTTATATGCAAAAACGGCTCGTTTGGGTTAAGAAAATATTTCAAATAGAAGAGCGAACAACGTTTTGACCTTCTTTGGTCATCGTCAGGTTCACAAAGAAAGAGGTAACTGATCGGAAGCTGACCACATGTTTGGAAAGGGTTGTGTAACTGAGTGTCATAATGTAGAGGGTGGGATTAGATGTTTGAATATATAATTTTATCTATAATATTAATATAGGTATAATGACGTTCCTTTATATTGGTTTATTTTGGGTTTAAGTTGTTGTATAAGTAAGGCTTCTTTAATTTTGCGTTTGTTTCTTTATTTAGTATTTTAGTGTTTTCTATGGTTATGTTGTGTTCATTTGACTTGCAGTGTTCGAAAACGTGTGAAGGTGACTTTTTATGTTCTTTGAATCTGGTTTCCATTTTTCTACTTGTTTCATCAATATAGAAGTTGTGGCAGTTATCACATTGTATTTTATAAATAATGTTGGTGTGGTGTTTGTCAGTGTAGTTTGTACATAGTATAGACCTCATTTTTGTGCCTGGTTTTTGAATAAATTTAGTATTAACTGGAATGTTATATTTTGTTACTAGTTTTTGCCAAATGTTGGTTATTTGTTTGCTGATGTCCGGAATATATGGTATACAACAGTATATGGTTTTGTGATTTTTTGATTTGTGAGATATATTTACTTTTGTTGGTTGATTTTGCTTTCTGTCTAGGTGTCTGTGTATAATGTTTTCTACGGTTTGTGGAGGAAACTTATTGATGTTGATGAAGTATTGTTTTATTTTGTCTAATTCATCGTTAATTTTATCTGGTGAACATAGTTTTATGGCTGTGTTTATCTGGTTTCTTAGTATGTTGAGTTTTTGTTTTGTTTCATGCGCCGAGTCCCAAGAAATGTATTGTTCAGTATAGGTGATTTTTTGGTGGATTTCGGTTTTGAATTGTGTGTCGGTTCTTATAATTTTGAGGTTAAGAAATGATATTTGATTGCTTTCTTCCTGTTCACATGTGAAGTTAATGTTGGGATGTATAGAGTTAATGTGATTGAAAAAATTAAGTTTGTGTTCTTTAGATTTGAATATCGCAACCGTGTCGTCTACATATCTGTTCCAGTATAGTGGTGGATGTAATGCTGTATTAATTGCTTGTGTTTCAATTTGTGTCATAAAAATATTGGCTAGAACTGGTGATACTGGGTTGCCCATGCTTAGGCACTTTGTTTGTATATAGTTTTGGTTGTTGAACATGAAGTTTGTCTTTATTGTGGTGAATTCTATGAGGGTTGCTAACTAACTGGTTGCTGGGAGTGTCTATAATTGGGTAAGGGTCTCGGATATAGAGTTCTAAGGCTATCTTGCAGGCTTCTGTTGTTGGAACTTCTGTAAAGAGGGATATAACATCGAAACTGGCCATGAAGGCTTTATGATTAAGTTGATTTGAATTAGACTTGAAATTAAAAGAGTCTTTGATGAATGAGCTGGCTGATGTTACGTATTTGGAGAATGCCCATGCTATGTATTTACCAAGATTGTGATGAAACGATTCATATATTGGCATTATTGGTCGTAATGGACAATCTGGTTTATGAGGTTTGGGGATGCCGTATATTTGTGGTGTGCGTGAGTCAGTTTTTCGTAGGTAGGAATAAAGTGTTTGTGAAATTGTGTTGGCTTTTTTCATTTGTAGTAGTAATTTGTTCAGTTGCGTCTCATGTGTCTTTGTTGGAAACCAGATTCAAAGAACATAAAAAGTCACCTTCACACGTTTTCGAACACTGCAAGTCAAATGAACACAACATAACCATAGAAAACACTAAAATACTAAATAAAGAAACAAACATAAACAAATGCAAAATTAAAGAAGCCTTACTTATACAACAACTTAAACCCAAAATAAACCAATATAAAGGAACGCCATTATACCTATATTAATATTATAGATAAAATATATTCAAACATCTAACCCCGCCCTCTACATTACGACACTCAGTTACACAACCCCTTCCAAACATGTGGTCAGCTCCGGTTAGTTACCTCTTTCTTTGTGAACATGACGATGACCAAAGAAGGTCGAAACGTTGTTCGCTCTTCTATTTGAAATATTTTCTCAACCCAAACGAGCCGTTTTTGCATATAAAAAAAAAAGTCTCATGTTCTTTTTATAATTCCAGGGACAGGTGGAATGTTCCTTGCTGACTTGATTAGGGAGTTAGAATGAATGTTTATAATTTCAGACCAGATGAGTAATACTCCTTTGGATAAGTATGGCATACATGTTCCCATCATTCTGAGGTTTGGGTGTTTTCTTCTGGACTTCCACAGGTGGGGGAGAAATCCAATTTGGTGTTGCTTACTTTCTCATCATGATTCTGGTGGTGTAAAATGGATCATTCTATAAGTACAGGTTGGGATCCAGATCAAAATTGTATATATATATCATTGCAGTCCAATTGGCCAAACTACCAATGTGGGATATAGGGACCCAGATCCCTTAATTCCAACCCCAAGTTGTGGAAGTTCAGTTGTTTGGATGGAGCTGGCCTATCTATAATAATTATTGTTTTGAATATATTGTTTATGTACCACTTTTATCGTGTTACATCATTGTCCTATGCACATGCCTTTGATATAGATTGTGCTTGCACCAAGTGATACATCTTGTCAGTGTTGGATATTAGCTGCAGTGACAGCAGATGTTAAGTATGTTTGGGAAATTAACATTTTCCTGAACTCCAAATGTATTTCCAATGATACTTACTTCTAGTGAAACTCTCCTGTTCTACCTCTCTACTAAAAGCTGGTTTATACCTCCAAAGGGATTACATTACTCAAATGAGGTGTTTATATACAGTACATGGACAGAAAGCTTATTGATATTGGTTGAGAATTTTGTGAAGCAGAATTTGCCCAGGGCATTCAAATGTGATATAAAAGACTGCTTTTATGCTTCAGTGCTAAAATGGGAAAAGAGCAGAAGTCCTGAAGATTGAACAATAGCTGTATTGTCACCAGAGATGAGTGTTATTAGAAATATGTTTTATGTTTAGGAAAATGTTAACTTGCATGGTGTTTTCCAAACAGCAGTTTAAAGTGACTTTGTTACTTTTTTGCATCAACAAACCATGGAAGAAACTGAAAAACATCAGTGCAGTGACATAACTGTTTTAACATGAACTAAAGTTAGTTATACGATTCTGTTTCATAAGGTTCACCCACACTTAATTTTCTTTGTTTATCATTTTAATTATTATCATAATGAATTAGTTGTTAAAAAATATTTCTGTATTGCAATAAAAACGATTATATTGCACTGATTTCCGAAATATATTCTAGTGTAATTTCACTGTGAAATTTATTAAATTACTGGTTTTGCATACATATTTAGCTATATACATACTATTATTATTACTCATATAGTTTTGGCTGGATTCAGTGACATAAGAGTTTATTCCAAGTCAAATGGTGCAAATCTTCCAAACAAAGAAAAAACTTTTTGGAGTGAGCTATAAAATCATTGCCAACTTCTGTTAACTCTCTCAATACAGACTCAGTCAATGTGACCATGTGACCTTCTTTGTATTCCTTTAACATCTTTATAGATTGAATACTTTTGTTATGGTGTATATATATATATATATATATATATCGTTGTAAAACTTGGCATATTTTCAGTTAACATTATAAGCCTTTCACATACAAAAAAATCAGATTTTTAGTGAAGTATTTTTAGTTAACTAATATAAAGATTTCTCCACGAATACATTGAGTATTTGTTTTGTGTAGTCTGTGTGCAAATTAACATTATTGTTAAGATTAAAAACTACTTTTCTTGATCTCACTAAAACCTAAATACATTTCAGTTTTTTTTTTCAGTAAAACTTTGTAGTGTATCTTTCATTTACTTTACACTATCTCCAAACAGGATCAGTAAATTTGACTTGCAGTACAGTAATTCAGTATTACCTCTTATCTTTCTTAGAATACTTCATATTGTAACATGAAACAACATTCATTTATCTTAAGTAGCTTTTAGCTCAGTACATTATACATATATTTATAATTACATTTTATTGTTTTATTGTCCTTTGTACTGTGTCTAACTGCTGTGGGAATCATTATAGCTTATAAATCACTTGAGTCACATGCAGTTCAGATTATGCTATTGAATTACATTACCCATGAGTTACTACAAGCTGCCTGTGTGACTCCTGAAATATTTTTATTATATTATTTACCTAGTCTTATGTTAACTAACTTAAGAAGATCCTTAGTTTTACATTTTAACTATTTTTATAATAATAAAGAATTAGAAATAAAGTGCTCATCCAGTCATCTTTTCTATTGCTCTCAGTTGTCAAGGGCTAACAACCTTACTTTTTTTATACTAATTGCAGTAAAGCACAAAATAATTTTTATTTAATTAAATAATGCACTAAAGAGCATACACTAATAACATGCAAAAAAGGAGACAGTTTCCTTTAATGATCAATTTTTCTGGCTTTGTAACTGTACAACAAGAGTGATGACATATTCATTCAATCTTGCTGTTGTGATTCCACTGGGGACCAAAGTAAAAGTGAAATTGATGGTCACCTTATCAGAACACTGAAATACAACACATCAGTTGGTAAATGAAAACCTTGACTTTCTGTTGGTTATAGGAAATATATAATTAAACATGACAGAGAACTATTAACAAACCATGAAAGAGAGGATGTGAAAGGTGAATGTGGCAGGAGAGGTCTAATTTTCTGCTTGATATTTTTGTAATCAAACGAAATTGAAGGCTTTAAAAGTTATAGTTTTTACAAGCAATGAGATTCTGTAATGAGAATTTACGTTGAATTTCATACTTTTTCAAGGAGTTGAGGATAAAATGGAGAAGAAAAATTCCTAGAGAAAATGTGTAACGTGTGGCACACGTGGAGAAATGCAAGATTTGTTTAAAATATTGCCTTTTAGAATTAAGAACTTAGAACTTGTATACTGTTAAAATATAGAATATTAGCTAAGATTTCATGTGATATTAATTTATATAAAATGAACAAAGTAGTTGAAGAAAATTCTGAATGAAAGACACTAAAACCTTGTGTCATGTGCAGTGAAAGATAACGGGTGAAAGGGTTAAACACAAGTTGTCTGTGCAGCTATTGTAGACATGAAGCACCATAAGTTTAAGCTGATTTTGTGACAGTAGCTCTCAAGTATTGTTTTATATGTCTGATGAAGCTAAAAGAATCTTCACTTACCACATTTGTAGATGGCATAACCACTTCTAGTGATGATAGTACGTACACTTCAAACATGTCTTCTAAGGCTCTGTATCTTCTCAAAGTATAAAATGATGGGCCCAGTAGGCCCGGCATGGCCAAGTGTGTTAAGGAGTTTGACTCTTAATCTGAGGTGGGTTTGAATCCCAGTCACACCAAACATGCTCGCCCTTTCAGCCATGGGGCATTATAATGTGATGGTGAATCCCACTATTTGTTGTTAAAAGAGTAGCCCAAGAGTTGTTGGTGGGTGGTGATGACTAGCTGCCTTCTCTTTAATCTTACCCTGCTAAATTAGGGACGGCTAGTGCAGATAGCCCTCATGTAGCTTTGCACGAAATAAAAAAACAAAAATAGCAATGGACCCAATATTTTCAACAACTTCAGGAGAGATGTTGGTGAACATCATATTTAGCTGCACCTTCAACTGCCTTCACTATAGATCATTCTTGTAAAATTGGCACACAACATCAGATATATTTTTAATCGTTTTCATCACTGTTTTAATGTGGATATCTTCCAACTTGGAATAGACCCTGTAGCTTGGTTAATTGAAATAACCATGATTTTTAGTGATGATGAAATATGAAGCTTCAAAGTAAATGTGTCTGAGTGGTCACAGCAAAGGTAGGAGAAGCTTCATCTTTAAACCACTGTCTACACTTGTGTTGTCATGGCAAACTTGGTTTGTTAACCTTCACTTCATTTGCCTATATCATGGTTAAATCTCAAAAAGCTAGAATTCTCATGTATGTATTACCGCTTCTGCTATCTTTGAACCCTCTGCTGGTGACATATCAGTACTCAGTGGAATTTTGCTAATGTTATCATTATACCTTAGTAATAATTCTCCTGTTTCATATAGCTTAACATACCCTAAATTGAGCTCCTTATTTTAGTATCTCTAACAAATTACAATGGTTATTTCCATGAAATTGGTAGCACTCTGTTATCAGCAATGATAAGTATCAGAGTTTGGGCCTGAACTGTTCACCAAATTGGACAAAGTACCAGAGGATTCTTGGGTTATTTTGTGGCAGCTGTGATTTAATGCTCCGAAAAGTAGCATCATGACGATGATATTTTTTTAATTAGCTTTTTTACATCATAAGAAATGTCCATTGTATCTCATCACCTTGTTCTTTATTATGCTATCACAAACTACAAAATTATGTCCATTGGAGTTTTTATATTGCTCTTGGTTCTTCTTGTATTCAGGTGGTTGTTACTCAATGTCTTGACATTGCTGATGTTACATAACAGTACTGACCTCGAACTGCTTTTTTTAGCCTCTGTAAGATGCCATACATCACATTAATTAGAATTTGTACTGAAGTGGACTGTACTAGATGCAGGCCGATGAATTTCAAAACTTTTGCATGTTGATGACAACTTGCTCTTTATTGGGCATGCCTGAGCTCTCCTCAGTCATTAGTGACATAAAGGGAGTTGAGTGGAATAAGTCTATCAACCTCATGAAGAATCCTAATTGCCACTGTCTTGAGGATTTCATTTTGGACATATGCAGCAGTATATGTATTTGCTTTCTATTCTAATCATTCTGCTACTCATTCATCATTTTGACATCATAACTTCATTAATTGGAGAAAGTTGAAATCCCTTTCATCTTCCTATCCTTTCAGTAGTAATCCCTGTGCTAAAAATATTGTATTAGACAGAATTTAAAGAAAATATTGACATCAATCTGACTGATCTACAGTCATTTGGACTGACATTCATTATCTAACTAATCTGAGGTTGTCTGGCTAATCTCAACCACATTTTGAAGGATGATAGTTTAAAGCAAGGGGAATTTAAACAGGAGGTCAATCCCTTCATCCCCCATTATTGGTGTTACTGGAAATATATAATTTTTGATGTAAGTTAACCTTAACTACATTCATAAATGGTAAAATGTCTTTATATAAAAAGAAAATTATTACATTTTCTAGAAAACAGCACATACAGTGTGTGTGTGTGTGGGGGGATGAAATCACACACATGTTCTATGCATCTCAGAGTGTGGTAGCACTCTCTGTGGATGAATGCAGTGAAAGAAAGTGTCCACCACTATTGCAGTACTGCATAGACTTAGCTGAAGACTACTGCAACAACTGTCATAAGACTGATATGGAGAGTTATTTCTCATTTTATCCACTTCCTCTTTGTCCTTTTAACTTTGGCTTATGAGACAGTTCTGTAGCCAGTAACCGTGAAGTAGTCATGAGAAACACTGTGGAAGGACGTTAAGAGCTGGGTATTGAAGGCAGGCTAAAGAATGTATCTCTACCACATTTGCTGTGGCTGCTTCCACTTACTAGAAAATCACCTTTACCGTCATGCAGTTTATACCATGTTTTAAGTGTATGCATATTGAGTTCTTGAAGTTTATACAAAACTCATTGGAGTTATAATGAATATTGTAATATGTTATAAATAAATTGCATGAAAGTTAGGTTTTTTTGTGTTATTTATCATAACATCCAACTGCAATAATTTTCCAAGTTTATAATTTGGACAAAGGACAGGTACCTCAACTTGTACAATATAAAAATAAATATTTTGTATGCTATATAAATAACAAATATAGTAAAATCATAAATTCTTATATATGTGTGTTGTTTTTAAAGTGTACAACATCTTAAAATAAAATATAAAATTGTGCATAAATGACAGTTATAGGTAAATACAATGTAAGTAATATAACCTATCAGGTCCTGTAAATGTTTTGCATTACTATCAATAAAGTATATTATGACTCATGATGGAAAAAGTAGATTCAGATAATCAACTTGAATACAGAAAATATCAGTTTACAAGTATCATGTATGATAGAATTGTTACATATTATAATTTATTTTGAACGAGTCTCAATTTATTATGTTACATATGTTATGCATTACTGTTTAAAATGACTGGAAATTTGAATTTAAGTTTATAATTAAAAGTTAATACATATATCTCATTTACAATATTTGCCAACAAGATTGATACACATAATTTTCTTGTACTCTTTTAATACACAGACAAATGATAAAAACAATACATATTATAATAACTCTCATTACAAATTATGGTTTATATACAAGAGTTTTACAAACTTGAAAAAATACTGAGTCCTATATACAGATTAGAACTGAATATTGTATTGAAACCCCAGGTCGATGATTAGCAAATCAATTCTGAATTGATACTGTCACACCTTGCTTAACCTGTTCAGTGCTATAGACGAGATAACTCGTCCGAAGCCGATCGGTAAGACAGTGCCACGGATGAGTTAATTTGCTCTCAGTAATACTTAATGCTAGATGTTAGCACCATACATGCATTTGACCTACTAACAAACTGTTTCACTTTCGATCCAAAATGGCATCACCAAAAAAGTTACAAAATGAAGAAGCTTTAAAGTTGTATTGTAGCAGCTGAAATACTAGGCAGTGAACAGGTTAAACTAGCTAGTTTGATTGGCCTTACACTGTTACTGATGAAGATACTTAATGCCCTTTTAGAAATACTAACATCCAAAGTTAATTCACTGAAGTTGAACAGTTGGTGATGTTCGAAATCTATAAACATTCATGGTCAAATTCTGTAGTTTTCCGATTAGTAGGTATTAATTATAGCTTCCAAGGCCTATAGCACACTGACTGTAGCTGACTAATAATAATCTTCTCTTGGGGCATTAGTTTCTATACCTTAAGGCAGATTTTTAGAATGTTCAACAAAGTTCAAACGTGCTAGTGTTGTCATAAAACGTTGATTCTTACTCTCAAGAATCTTCTTCAAATTTAGAGAATAGGCTTGACATGTGCAGTACACATTAAAATAAACCTATAATATTAAATCCATTACAGAAGAAATAAACCAGAGGCACTCCTTTCATGCTTTTATGTGCTACAACACCTAAATTAGTTTTCTAAAGGCTTTTAAGAAGTAAAAAACGCAACATAAATTTTGTTGAAGATGAATCATATGTATGAAGGTAGAGAAAATTCAGTATTTGTGACTTAAGTTTTTGTAGTATTAAATATCTTAATTAAATTGTTACAAAGTGTATAGAGCAATGTTGATTGTAATAGTCTAGGAATATAAACTTGAGGAAATTAAATGGAATAGCAGCTTTTAAAAATGTAACCTCATATTCCTTTTCCTCTCTCACTAAACCAAATCAATGTAAACTATCATAATTGATTATAAGAAATGTGTAAATTACTACTATTTAGGAGTAAATGTTTCTAATATATAGATAAAGGGATTTCTGTATATAATATACCTTTCTGGTATGCTGTTTGGAAAAAAACTGTTTAACCCTGTATCTAAATAATGCCATGGTGAGAATATATTGATTTACACATTTTTTGTTGTCCCATAAGATATACCTTTATATGAGTTTAAAAAATTTGTGTTTTTATCAGTAGATAACGTTTTGTGTTGTTTTTTTTAGGTGTAGAAAGTGTTGACTTAGGAGATGATCAGTATGGATATTTACATGTTCGAATGGCAGGTATTGTTAATCACCTGTTTCAAGATTCTTGGGCTCCAGATTGTGTATTTTTTGCAAGTGAGGCACATCACATATTTTGGGTGAAGCTTTCACAGGTATTTGTTTTGTAAATTGTGATCATTACAGTTATTTATGAATGAGCAAATGTTAATAGAGGCATTTTGTGTACACACACAGATATATTTTGAAGCTTGGTGATGTGTATTTACAATCTAACATTTTTTAGGAATGCACTTGCTGTTTACACTGCAAAGAGCTATTATCTTGGCTACAATGCTATGTACATACCTATACATGCCACAAGCCTTGAACAAAGCTTTTACACTCATGTGCCATTGTAATCATTAGATAATAATCTCTCCACCAAGAAGAGCGTGATATGTTTTTCATGTACTGTAATCCATATGAGTACGAGCATTTGAACATAGATGTATTCATTTCCTGACAGTTTTTGTCTTCAGATGTGTTTTTCTCACAGGGTTTGCCACATGTTTTGTGCTTATTGTTTTAACCTTTCATTTTTCTTTGTTGTTTAGGTTTTCATTTCCATAATTTTCTTTATTAGATGAAAGGAATATACTAAATTTTAATCTTATCAATTGGAATTTTTATGGAATTAGCTTCAGTCTGGTTTTCTTTTAATGAGTTTGGTACACATCTTGTTGTCTGTTTCCATTTTTAATCTAACAAATTTAGTTTTACTCATTGTTCTCCAAGGTTATCATTAGGCCTATATACACTGGCATACCTTGCTCTTTTTTTAAAATTAATAACAAAAATTTCAGATTCTAAGTATTTTATGAAGATAGATGGTCACAATTTAAATTTTTTGGACTTACTAGGTTATGTGTTCATAATCCCATGTTTTTGACATCTGAAGTTTTTTTTATCAGGAGACATCAAATACTATAATCGTGACTGGAGACACTGACAGTTAGGGAAAGTTCTACCATTGTGTATAATCATGATTGATTCCTTCCTGATCTCAGAATGAAAATTTCTAACCTCCTGCTTCTGTTATTTCATATGAGCTTATCATGTTTTTCAAGTATTCCTTCCATGCTTGCTTTTATTTTGCATTTTTTCTGATGAGGATCAGGCAATTCTACTTGTATTTCCTCACTGCCTGAATTCCACAGATGTTTTTTGTTGTTTTTTATTTTGCTAGTAATTTTTTTGCATAAACTTGGACTCTTTTCTTGCGTGAACATTCTTCATCTGAATTCTCTCTGTTTTATTCTTATTATTTATTTTTATCTACTCATGTTCATCTGAATTTCTTTTTTTTTTCTCCTGAATCACTTTCCAGAACCCCACCACTGAAAATTTTGGATCCTGTCTATCACCGGGGGCTTTGGCTTTGCATTGGAGTTTTTCATACTTCTCCTGTGCAAAGTATGTATGTGGAATCTCATGAACCTCCTCTATATATTCGCTGTTTGCAACTCTCTCTAATGTATGCTTCCAAACTTTGATCCTGACCACAGCATCCTACCTGGAGTTGTGTCTTTCAATCACAATGGACCACGCTTTTTAATAACATTGTTCCTTTTAGTCTTCATATCCAGGCACAATTAGAAGATTTGGATTTATCCTTGAATAACATTGCAGTTTCTTCAAATCAGCTTATTCCACCATGGCAAATAACTATCCCCAGTTGTAACCTATCTTTGAGTCATCCGAGGAAAGCAGATACACCCAATTGGAAATATCACTCTTTCTTTGCTGAACATCGTTCATGTGATCCATCCATTTCTGTATATGCAGATGGTTCCAAATTTGGTGACTCAGTGGGCTCAGCCATGGTTTGTGACAGTTTGATTGTGGCATACAGACTCCTCCCTACAGTTTCTGTTTTCACTGGCAAATTGTATGCCATCTCTCTTGCCCTAAATCATATTGAAATAATGCAATATACAAATTGTACAATATATACACTCATTCAGCTGTTTATTGGCCTTGGTATCATTCCATGATAGTCACCACCCTCTTCTCATCAATATTGAAAACAAACTGGCCCATCTTTCTCTCTTATCTGTCTACATCCAATTCTTTTGGATACCCGGTCATGTTGGTATTTGTGGGAATGAGCTGGCTGACAGAGTAGCAAAGTCTGTCTGTTTTGGATCTATCATCCCAGTATCCATTCCATTTGTGAATTATGGTTCAGCTATCAAATTCAGACTGTGTGCCATATGGCAGGCAATCTGGAATGAGCAACACAATAACAAGCTTTTTCAAAACAAACCTTCGCTTGGTCTTTGGTTCTCTTGCTTTTGTAAGGATCAAAGAGAGGAGATTGTTTAGGCAAAGCTACACATTGGTCACAGTTTTTAACTCATCACTTCCTTTCATCTGGAACTGCTGCACCAATGTATGGTTTATATGGCACTCAGATCACAATCATCCACACTTTAGTATCATGCCATCGTTACAACTTAGAATGACAATACCATTTGAAAGATATTTGTAAGGTGGGTTTGCCCTTGGCTTTGGCCCATGGTATAGGTAATGCTGTTCATCTCATTCATGTTTTTACATTTTTAAGAGCCATTGGTTTTTTTACATTCAATTTAAGGTTTTTTTATTGGACTATATAGTGTTTTAACATAACTTATTTTAGACATTTTAATGTTTAAACACAATTTCTTTCACAAATTTCAATTTTTATTTTGACTTGAACCCAGAACTAGAAAGGCCAACTTCAAGTGACTGACTGCAATTTCGATGTTGCTTTAGTTTTCCTGGCAAGTCTTTATTTTACACATTTTAGTTTTTATTTTTCTTTTGAACTGAACCCAGGATTGGAAAGGCCAACTTCAGGTGGCTCTCAGCAAGGGTGTACTTCTTGCTTCAGTCTTCCTGGCAGTTCCTAATTTCACATATTTTACATTTTACCAAAATTGCCATTTACCTATACTCTACTATATCTTGTCTGGCACAGACAGCCTTGTAGCTTTTTGCCAGTAAACAATGAATATCTACCTACCTACCTTCATTATTTTTTTGTCATAAAATTCAATATACAAAAAAAAAAAGACATCAATCTACTACATGCATCTAAATATTTAACCCATTTTTGTGAAATTATTTGTTCAAATTTCTGTGAAACACAAGTAAACTAAATCAGTTAAACCTGTTAAAAACTTATTTGATAAAAAACACAAAATTGTGTGTGACACGGACCCACATTGTGTCAACTGCAATGGTTCTCACCCTTCCTACTTTCGTTCTTGTCCTAAATGGTTGGAGGAAAAAGAGGTGTAGTGTTTGAAAACAACTCATAACATTAGTTATCCTGAGGCTCGGAAATTGCTGTCTGCCACTTCATCTCGGACATATGCTGCTGCTCTTCGTTCCACAACTACAGTGAGAGTGCAGACAGATCTCTCTGTGCCTCCAAGAGAATCGTTTTCAAAACAAATGAAAAGCCTATTGGCCTCCATGGTTCCTCCTATACATTCCAGTAAACCCCAAGATCCACATACTTTGGTTTCAAATACAGGCATTTCATCAGATATATCTTTTTCTTCCACCGAAATGTGCAAATCAACCATTCGTATACATCCTCAGTCACTGGAATCCCCTTGCAACAACAAAGACCTGCCCAATTAACCCAGTGTAGGGTCCATGGAGGTTGATAGACCTCCTCTGAATAAGGACACTAAGGAAAAAAGCCATGGTACTAAACAGAAGGGTACTCCAGCCACTTTGCCGATGCATCATTTAGAATGGTCACCTTGATACAATGGAACTATTGAGGTTTACGTTGTAATCTAGATGACATCAAAACTCTGATTGCTTCCTACCATCCTGTTTGTATTTCCTTACAAGAATGAATGAAAAGTATTTTGATCTCCATGGTTAAAAAAGTTGATTAATCAACTTCAACAACCTTATCTGTCCCTAACATATATTCTAGCAAACCTTGAGATCCACTTCCTTTGGTTCTGGGTATGGGCATTTCTTTGGGTACATCTTCTTGACCTGCCCAATTAACCTTAGGCAGGATTCATGGAGGTTGACAGATCTCCCTCGAAAAAAGCCAATAAAGAAGAAAGACATGGTCGTAAACAGAAAGGAATCTTATCTGGATGACATGAAAGTACTGGTTGCTTCCAACCATTCTGTATGTCTTTCCTTACAGGAAACATTTCTGAAACCTGTTGATACAGTCACCTTTTGGTGGTTTTCTTTGTACAGAAATGACAGGCTGTGTGATGGATGAGTGCATGGAGGGGTGGCACTGTTGGTTGATCAGCATGTGCCTACTCTGTCTTTGCCACTTGACACACCCTTGGAGACAGTAGCCATCTGTGTTTCCTAGGGTCATACCATCACTGTTTGTTCTCTCCACCCATCTCCTGGAGAGACGTATTATCAATCAGACCTTGAGACTTTCATTGAATAATTGCCATTTCCATTTTTAAATCTCAGGGACTTTAATGGACATCATTCCCTCTGAGAAAGTGCTGATATCGATTGGAAGGGTCACCCTGTAGAGCGTATATGCTCTCTGATCACAACCTTTCTTTTTTCAATAGTGGTTCTTACACTTATTTTGATGCACCCTTTCTGTCCATTATTGCTATTGATCTCTCAGTTTGTGCCTTTTCACTATTCTTCCACTTTTGATGGAGGGTTGACAATAATCCACAAGGCAGTGATCATTTTCCTATAATTTTGAGAGAGACAGGCTGTGGTTGATACAAACTGATCCTTGTGCCTCGGTGGATGAAGCAAACTTGCCTGATTTCACTTCTTTCACAGAACTTGGCCCTTCCATAATTTGTTAGCCATCAATAGACTGTGTGGCAGCAGTAACTGATTGTATTATACAGGCAGCTGCTCAATGTATTTCTAAAACCTTGACACGTTTTTCATATTTTTTTCATGGTGGAATTTTGCCTATTGTATGGCACAGAAGGCTCGAAAACAGGCCTGGAATACTTTTTGTAGGTATCCCACACTCTCACACTGCATCACTTTTTAGCTGGTAAGACGTCAAAGCAAGAAGGACTCTTAGATTAAGTTTGCAACCAGCATATCTTCTATCACTCATTCTAAAGTCACATAGGACAAGACTAAAAAGGTCAATAGACAATATCATTCTGTCCTATCTCTTGTTCTTGCTCTCTGATGGTAAGGAAGTAACTGATACTCAGAACATAGCCAATACTGTAGGTGAAAGCTTTTGCCTGGTACCTAGCACGTCTGCTTCTTCTTCCATCTTCTTAGCCATCAAGACTCGGGCAGAGCAATTACCTCTTTCTCTTGAGCTTATTGTCTCTATGATTATAATCATCCCTTTACACTGGTGGAACTCAAATTGTCCCTTCATCAGTCTGGCAGTACACTTGTTGGACCTGATGATGTACATTATGACATGTTGTGTCATCTATCTCCTGCTTTTCTTGCATCTTTTCTTCTGGTTGTTTTTAACCTGATCTGGTAGGAGAATGTTTTTTCTGATGACTGGCACCAGATTATTGTCTTGCCTTTCTTTAAGTCTGGGAATGATCCCAAGATTCCTTCAAACTACCATCCAGTTGCTTTGACAAGCATCCTTAGAGAGGATGGTCAATGCTCATCTTGTTTGGTTCCTTGATTCAAACAACCTCCTCTTGCCCACCCTGTGTGGGTCCCAGTGATGGTGCTTCACTATGGACCTCCTGATTCATCTTGAAACGTCAATCAGAGAAGCCTTTCTTAAATGACAACATCTTGTATCAGTATTTTTTGACACTGAGAAGGCTTGTGATACAACATGGATGTATGGCACTTTGTGAGACGTCCATATATATATGGGTTAGGTGGCCATTTGCCCATTTTTATTAAACATTTTTTAATGGGCAGGAGATTCCAAGTTTGTGTGGGTTTGACACTTTCCTGTTCTTTTCTAGAGGAATTTGGAGTCCCGCAAGGCTGTGTTCTTAGTGTCACACTTTTCATTATCAAGACTAATGCCATCTCTGAATAACACCCTCTTACAGTTGCAAACCGGTTCTGTTGACAACTTTCGCATTTTATGTCAGTCGTCGAACATGAGGTGCATTGAGTGGCAGCTACAGATTGCCCTTAATCATTTATTGAAGTGGACTACAGCAAATAGCTTTAACTTCTCTTTCTCTAAAATTGTTTGCATGCATTTTTGCCACCAACGGGGTATTCACCCTGATCCTGAACTCTGTATTGGTGAAGTTGTGCTGCCAGTGGTCCTTGAGACAAAGTTCTTGGGGATTATATTTGACTATAAGCTGACCTTTATACAACTGTCTTTACAATATGTTTCAAAACTTCTTTCCTTACCAAAGCATCCCACCTGGGGTTGTGTTTTCCTTCTCGGTGGGCCATACGTTTCCGGAACAGATGGTCTGCCATTGCTCCTTTTGGCCTTTATCTCCAGGTGCAGTTGGATGAATTGTGTATATCCTTGGATAATATTGCTGTTTCCACTGATCAGCACATCTTACTATGGCTTCTTACAGTCCCCAATTGTGACCTATATTTAAGTCATCTGAGAAAAGGAGACACTCCTGATTGGAAATACTGTCTGCTATTTGCTGAACATCTTTCGAAACATTCTTTAATTCCATTTATATAGATGGTTCAAAATAAGGTGACTGTGTGGGCTGAGCCATGGTTTGTTGTGGTTCAGTGGTTGCATAGAGAATCCTCTCTACAGCTTCTAGGTTCACTGCTGAACTGTACGTCATTTCTCTTGCCTTGGATCACATTGAAGCTAAGTAGTACTCAAACTGCACTGTTTATACTGACTTACTTAGTTTTCTATAGGCCCTGGAATTTCCTCACATTGGTTCACACCCTGTTCTCGCCAATATTCAAAATTGAGTGACCCATTTGTCTTTAACATCTACTTTTATCCAGTTTTTCTGGATACCGGGCTATATTGGTATTTGAGGGAACAAACTTGCCGACGCTGGAGCTAAATTTGTCTGCTCTGACGCTATCACTGCTATGCATGTCCTATACTATGGACTATGGTCCTATATTCAACTCTTGACTCCGTGCCAGCTGGCAGTTGACTTGGAGTGAGCAATGTGACAACAAGCTTTTCCAAATAAAACCCTATATTGGAATTTGGCTGTCATGCTTCTGTAAGGATCGGAAAGAGGAAGTTGCTCTAACTTGACTATGCATTGGTCACAGTTTTTTAACTTGTCGTTTTCTTTTATCTGGAACTGATGCATTAGTGTGTTGTCTGTGTGACACTCTGATCACAATAAGCCACATTTTACACTCTTGCTGTCATTATGACTCTCAACAATGGCATAATTTCAAACGTATTTTGTTCCAAGGTTTGTCCATAACATACAACGTTGTTATTGATGATAGTGATACTGTCCACCTTGGTAACATTTTTAGTCTTTTAAAGACCATTAATATATTTAATGCCATTTAAGTTTTTTAATTTATACATTACAGCTTTTTTAATGTGGCTCCCTTTTAAAAATCACAGTCCATCTAATTTGATTTGAAATTAGAAACTGACTGTAACATCAAATAACTCCACACCAGGACTGGAAAGGCCAACTTCAGGTGACTAATGCTGCTGTTTGTACTACCCGTTAGTCATCTTGGCAAGTTATTATAATAATTTTGCTACATGTCTTTTAAAACTTCTTTTTTAGTTTCCTATTTGAAAATGGTCATAAATGTCAAATAACTCGGAACCAGGACTCGAAAGGCCAACTTCAGGTGACTGACAGTAGTTTTTGTACTCACCTGTTTGTCTTCCTGACGAATTATGATTACAGTTATGCAACTGAAAGTTCTTTACAACTTGAATTGCTGTAGTTTTTCTCTTAAAGTTGTAGACTAGATGTAAACATTGGTTTTATCCTATTTATGTATTTTTTTTCAGGTTTTTTTTAACTTTGTTTTGTTTTACCTTAATTTCCTTTTATGAATTTTTCTGAATTTCAAAGTTCAATAAAACTTTTTACCAGATGTTTGGTGCAGATTGCCTAGCTGCTTTGCCATAAAACACTAAATCAACCAACCAACTCTTTTCTTGTTGCCTGGAGGTATCTACAGTCAGTCATATCTTGATGTTCTTACCTAACAAATGCTGTATCCATTTTTTATCTTGGATGATTTTAACCCTTTCAGCATGGGTTCAGTCTCCAGAATCAGCCTCTTGAACATTTTGTGCTTGTTATAGTTTTTCTGCTATTACTTTTAAATTCGTAAGAATGTTCACAAAATTATCATTAAATATTACAATGCTTTAAAATGTAAAATATTTTTGAATTAAGTCTTAATGTTTTGTTAAGCAATGTTTTTGTGCCATTTTGTTTGCCTATCCAATGTGTGAAGTAATTTTGATTTTAAGATTAAAAATTATTTTATGCATCAGAAAATTTTCAAATTTTACATGTAAAATCCTTATAATGTCCAGATAGTTATTCAAATGTTTTAAGAGAAAAACATTATATTTACTGTTATTTTGACTAACATATTGCTGTATAATAATGGAAATGTAACTGTATTTTACAAAATACTACTCTATTAAAATGTAAATTCATAGATACTTTTAGCACATGATATTTATAAGCTTGATCAGTTGACTGTTACATGGCATAATGTTGATGTATAAAAAACACAATGAAGTTTAAAAGTTTAGAAGCTGAAAATTAATTTTAGTTAAGTGCATTACTTATGAAGATTAATTTGGTTTTAATAACGTTTTACTGCTAATTTATTTAATTTTTACATTTTCAGTTGCTTTCCTATCTTTAATCAGTTTCCTATAGATATTCACTGTGTATTGTGTTTAGAACAGCAATGTTTCTCTTGATCTTCATCAGGATCTGGATGTTTTTACCTTGTATAAATAAGATCCAAATGGGGTTAAGAGATTTTTGAAGAGTGGAATGTGATAAGTACTTAAATACATAATATCTACATTATTTTTAAATTGGATAGCTAAAACTACTGAAAATAAAAATGTAAGATGATAGCTGTCAAAATTTTCAGAATTTTGTAACTGATAGTATGACTGACATTTATCTTTCTTTTTATCAAATAAATATGGCTTTCCTAATGCTATGTTTGAGGTACATAACAAAGTAGAAAAAGTCTTGTTGTTCATTATTTATCTGAAAGCAGTAAATATTGGAAAAGCTCAAAGGAGCAATACTTTTTCAACATTGGGAATTTAAAATTCAAAAATCTGCATGGCTATATTCTCTAGGGGATCACACATATAACCATGGCAGTAAGAGTTTACTATGCCACTACTATCACTATTTGTCAAAATAATTACATCTTATAATTTACATTTTTTTTACCTCTGAACTGGTAATAAAAATATAGGAAATTTTAATAAAACCAAAAAAAACCAACAAACATGATGTATAGAAGAACAAAAAAAATTAATTTTACCTCTAAGAGACAAAATACTTATTTGAGCAATCCAAGATCGAAGGAGGTAGAAGAGGTTATTGTTCATGTTTGTCACTAATTACATCATCATTGCTAATTTTGCCAACTATTGTATTTCCTATAGTTTAACTTGAACAAACAATCCTTTATTTTACTTTGTTGTCATCACAGTAGAACTTTAAAGGAGGAGAAGTAGGAAATCAAGTGAGTGGTACTGTTCTGTCCTTTTTTTAGTAATGATCCTGAAGTTTCAAAGTACTTCTAATCTTTTCCATCTATTCCATATGTTTATTTCATTGTTTGGGGCTGAAATGGAAACTTTTCAAACAAAGCTGTGAATCACCACTCCTGTCATTTCACTATTTACACTAATGATAGCAAAGAAACTTATGGAGCACCATTACTAGGACTTTCCCATAAGGTTTATTGTAATATTAGCTGCAAAAAAAACAAACAAAAAACAGTAGGAGAGGATTTATTGGTTTGAGATCATCTGAAATGTGAGAGAATGTAATGAAATGGTTTTTTACAAAGCCTGAACTGATATAATAAACTTCATAGATATTTTGATTTGTACTCTCACAATGTATTACATCTTGCTTTAAGCCTTGTTTTATTTTCTCAAATGGTGAAGAAAAACATTCATTTTTTTACATTTCAAAAATGCCTTTTCAATATAGTATTTTTCTCTCTCACAAAATAACTTTTCATGATTAATACTGCTCACTATAGGTACAAATTCTTCATGGTTGCTACTAGCCTTTCACCTCCCACTTCTGTATATCTACATGCAAATGATTGTTTACTCCTTGTGTGTCTAACATGGAGGATAAGAATTTGGACAGCCTACACCTCCTGGAATATACTTCTGAGTCATGAGTGGTGCAGGGAGGATTGACCCAGACTCTCTTTGACTTTTGTAGATCAATATTTTGTGTTAAGTCCCTCACTTGATGCTGGGGATTATGTTCAGCATTTTGGGGATCAACTTTTGTCAAAGATCAGAATGCTTCATCCATTTTGTATGTTTACAAATCAAGCTTATGAATTTCTTAAATTTTCCTTCCCTTTTCTTGATTTCAAACACTTGCAGTCTCTAATTATACCAATGGGTTTAATCCTAATACATTGGTGAATTTCTCACAACCTCAGTTTTTCTATCTCAGACTAATGCTTTCTACAATTCTGCATACATTATCAACTGTACACTTGCTGGCTCAGGCAATTTATTTGTTTCCAAAAGTGTTTTCTGATGTTCATACTTTTCTGCTTACTACAATGATTTGCCTTCCTTCTTTGTCAATCAGGCATAGGTGGTGTTTCATTGCACCCTATTTTTGTCAGGATGCTGTTTTTTCATATATTTACCCACCACTTCCCTGTATAAATTGTGAATGATACCTCTTTAATGTGAAGAGGTGTTTGGAGTTTTCTCTGACTAATTGGAAGCCAGAGTTGAGCCTACTTCTGTGCATATTTCATTATCCTCATAAGGTTTGCATTTATCCCAACTGTTTGTTTCTGTCTTATCTCCCTGGTCAAACCTTTGCTAATCTTGGATTTGTGTTTTTTGATTTGCAGGCAAATTGCTACTCAGAGGTGTTTCAGAGGATTATAGCATCAAGATATGTGGCCATGATTTACAATTGATCCATGGGTCCTGCAGGCTTTTTAAGAGGGTCTTGACATTCACTGGCATTCTCTCCTTATCATGTTGCCTTTTTTTCCACTGTGGATCCTGTCTTGTGAGTATCTACAAGTGGCAGTTTGAAACTTACTTTGAAAGAGTTGAAAGAACTTAATCAACCTTCTCAGCTAGGTTTAAATCCCATCTGTTAGCTATGCCCAAAAAGATGAATGATTGATTACTGGTTACAGATTTATCTTCCTTGAATAATTTCCTGGTTGTACCCAATTTTATATTGGAGTTTTACTTCATCCTTTGGTAGGTTTTCACTCCCTTATTGTGTATGATGATGTTTGACATTTGAGTTGCCTACCAACACATTTCCATCTCCTAGGCCTCCCAATATTTCCTTTGTTTTTATTTATTATTAGGGTCATGTTTATCACTTTAAAGGTCTGCCAGCTTATAAGCTCCACTGCTTTATGCCAGAGGTTTTAGTTTCCACCATTACATGGATGACTGGCTGTGTTTGGCTTTCTTTCAGTCAAATCTGCTGTTTATGGCCAGTTTTTTTTAAGAGGCTGCCTGAGTGGATTGGTCCATAAAGATAGAAGAGTCATTTGTCACATCTATACAGTATTTGGTTTACCTTGGTGTCTTCTCTCATGAAGTAGGGCTAGCCTTCTTTTTTATTTGGGACATTGTCTCATTTGAAGTCTGTCAACCTCTCCCTCTTCTAATGCACAAATAATCCTATCTCTTTTGGGGATCTAGGCTTCATGAGAAGCTTTCATTCCTCTTGGTCATGCTCACATGCATTATGATGTTACTCAACCATTGGAGCCTCATTATTGTTCCCACCTGCAGGTTGACTTAGCTTGGTGGTTGGGTTGAATCAATACTAGTGTCAAAAAGTTCCTTTTTTTTTCTTACAGATTAAACCCTTTTGGTTTGAGATGCATGTCTCAACATTCAAGAGATTTTGGGTTGATGGACACTTGCCAAATTATCCCTCCATGTCAATGTCTTGGAGGTGCTGGTGGTTCATCATGTTTAGGAGAGATCAGTGATAGTCCACTTCAAATATTCCATGGTAGTATCTTATATCACCAGGCAAGGGGTTACCTTGTCACAATATCTTTGTTTTGAAATGCCAAATTTCCTTTACTGGGCTTACAGTTACTACATCAAGTTGTTCAGATGTCATATTCTGGGTGCTATGAATGAATGTAGAATGATTATCTTGGCCCAAAAAGATTTTTCCCTACAGGGTAGTTATTAGATCTGTAGGTGTTTCAGGAGTTATGTGCTCAATGGGGTGTTGTGAATGTTGATGTTTTTTACACACCTGTCAAAGCACAACTTCCCCATTTTTGTTCTCCAATTTCTTGTCCTTTGGTAGAAGCTGTGGATGCTTTCAGTCAAAACTAGAAACAATATTATCATGCATATCTTCCTAATCATCTTGTTCCCAGAATCCTTTCTTTGATTCTGACACCTCCTTGCCACATGCTATTAGTGGTTCCAGTTTGGCCTGCTAAGACATGAGTTCCACTCCTATGTAAGTTTTTGGTGTCCTTCCTCTTTCTTTGCTATTGCTTTCTATGATCCTTTGTTGACCTCAGCCAAATGTGCATCATTTGTTCATTCTTCCCCTTTGGCTTCATTTATGACTTTTGTCTGGTTTTTTGGTATACAATCCAAATTTTCCAAGCATGTTGCCTCATTGATTGCCTATTCTGTATGTTCTCCTTCCTTGATGGTTTATCAACATCCATAATATACTTTCTGCTGCTGGTCACTCCACCAGGGATGTCATTTTTCATAGTATTCTCTTCTACAGTTGATTGCATTTATCACTTGGAATGTCAGTTTCCTTAGTTGCCCCCTATCGGTTTATTGCATGCTAAGATGTTTTGTGTTTGTGTTTACCTTCTAATTTCCCATGATGACTTTGTTATTTTGTTCATTTTCCCTTTCCTTTTCTTCCATCCTTGGGCCTCTTCCAGCTTGTAGTCTCTGTGTTTTCCTTTACACTCTCACTCTTTCTCTGTGTAAATTTTATCTTCATATTTCCTCCAGTACTTTCCTCATATTAATATCTTGTGGCTAATGACAAACTGAAATATTTGTGATTGATCCCCATCATGTGCTACCACATAATTCATATATTTTTTCTTCCCTAACTGTTCATTTTATGCTTAAGACATCTGCTGCTAGGGTGGGTAATTATTTTCCATTTATGACTCTTCTGATCCTGAGTGCCTTCTGTGTCTGGTCCAAGCCCTTTAGTGGCATCTTGCCTGTACTGATCCCTTATGTGTTTCCAATAACCATTTGTTTTTTCCACAGAATTCTCCCATGTCCTGAGACCTCTCTCTCATTACATTTACAAGTTGAATTCACCAGCTCCTTAACAATGAGTATTCTTTTTTCTTCCCCTTTGGAGTCTAGTCTTTTTAGAGTATCTTGTTATCAAATCCATCACCTCACTATGTTTCTGACAACTGGCCATTTCCATATTGTTTTGGAGGTCATCATCAGGACTGGTGTGTGGACTACACCTCATATTTTTGTTTCTCATTATTTACATCAAGTGGCTGTTACTTGCTTATTGGGTTTTCATTTCTATCCAGTTGCCATTTTACATGCTGTGGTATTGTTATGACCTAGGCATACTATATTTTTGATGCTTCTTTATGTACAAAGGCTTTTTATCTTTTTGTGGAATCCACTCTATTGGCAAATGATACTTGAACAGGTTTTTTTTTTTTTTAAATCTGTACTCTCCATCTTGTAACTATGGTGTTGTTGGTTGTATGTCTGTTCAGTTATCATCTATGCCAAAACAATTACATTGGAGAATTATGTTATGCATACCAGAAGAGTATTCTGGGGGACCACTGTTAATTCTCCCCAGTGGTCTTTTGCTTCATATATATATGTTTTTCTCAGACTATACACTCATGATCACACTGGGATAAACCAGACAGTGCTGCTCATCTTTGATGCTCTACCATGAATTTGATTTACAATTTTACAATTTCATATTCCATCAGGTTGTGGTTGCAGCACTCTGCCATTTCATATATATATGTGTGTGTGTTTATACTGCAGTTTGACTCTCTTAACTACATCCTGTGGATGCAGTTTCAGGGGGGATCAGGTGTTGGTTGGAGATAGTCTGGTTAAATAAGTCCTTGTGTGTTTTGACTGAAAACCCATCCTCCTGCTGTGGTTGAGATAGAAAATGCCAAATTATGTCAGATTTTAGACTGAGATGCAATCCAGGTTTGTAGTTCCTCCTCTTACAATCTATTGGACATTGGTTTCTGGCAGATTGGGGGTTGGTTGTATCTGGATGAATCACGTATTCCCACGATGTACATTTGAGTATCTTTCTTCTACCATGGACTAGAAAAATTATACTAGTGCCTTCAAGTTTTGGACCAGAGATGTCATCTTACTGTGGTCTTTACACTTTCCAACCATCAACTGTGTCAGTTTGTGGTGGATTTAGTATTGTTTGGGTTGGAAATGCACTCAGATTAAGACAGATTTTGATATGACAGCTCATCTGCTTTACCATTTCTTGTTTAGAGGTGAAGAGGTAGGTCCTTCTCTGCCTACCATGGAACTGATTTACAATTCCAAATAATGGCAGGTGTTGGATGTGGTTAAACTACCAATATAAACAGTTGCATTCTAGCCACTAAACACCCATTAATTCCATTAATTAGTAATATATATATATGATGAAGTTCCTTCATGTTTTTTGACTTTAGTGTTTGTGACACAACCATAAAAAGATAAATAGTATTCCTGGATCAGATTTGGTACAGCATCCCACTGAGGTGTGGTATTTTCATTTTTGGTTCCACACCTCATATTCACTCTTCAGCTGCTTCCTGAAGGAGGGTTATTTGCACTGCCCTTTTGCCAGTTCATTATGAGATTCAAGCTATTTCGTGAGCGGAGGGAAGATGTTATATAAGAATTTAACATTTTCCTAAACCAAAAATGTACTGCTGATGAATATGTACCTTCTCTCACATTTTCCACTTAGCCTTCTCACTTTGAGTGATATGTGGTTTAAGTTTTCTGACCAACCTTGAAGTGGTTAATAAGTGAAAATATAGAAAGGGTAATATTTACAATAGGGGTTGTGTTGTATTCCTGTTGGTAGAGAGCTGCTGCAAAATTATTTGTATGTGTATGTGTAGAAGATCAGTGTTGAAAACTAATGGTGAGCACTGAAAATTTGTGTAGATAAAGGAAAGTATTAATGGAGAAAAGCTCTTTTGTGAAGGGAGATAAATATATACCAGAAATACTTGTTAACTTAAGAAAACTGAACAATTATAAAATTACCGTAATGGTACACATAAAACCACTGTAGTTTATCTAGCTTTCTAACAAAGCTATATATTGGTTAAATAAAATCTCACTTCTATTTAGAGCAAGGACTTGTACAAGATACTTCATAGTTTCTAGTAAAATTACAAGTTTTCTCTTCAAGCCAGTTGCAAGTAACTGTTAGATTTAATGGTAATAAGCATGCATTTTCAGGGAAGTATGAGTGGGTAAATAATAGGTTTTAAACTAAGGGAGTAGCTAGCTGGTAGGGTTGCAAAATATATAGATATCTCAGACAATTAAAAAGGTGGGGTTGTCTCATTTTATTTTCTGTTGTAGTTTATGAAGTAGGAGTACATCTTTTTTTTTCTTACTGTCTGTATGTCTTTCACCAAGTCTGTTACTCCAAAGTGTTTACTTTCCAGATTTTTATTGCAGTCTGCATAGTTGTTTGTGATTCCAGAATTATTTGAAAGAACTGTTATGTGTGTGCTTCTTGATTCTCATAGCTGAGGTGTAAGTCATTGACACAATATGGACTTGCCTGCAGCAAAGACACAAGTATTTGTATACTATCAGCAATTATTTTGAAGAAAGTACTTTATCTTTGAACAGGAAAAAAAAATTCATTTCCATTTGTTCAGTTTGAAGACTTTGACTTAGGGATAAATTAATTTCTAAACGTTTTTTATCGTACAATTTATTTGATGTCATGGGAAGCAGTAAAAAGTAACATCAGGGTTATAGGACATTTAGGAATGTTGAGATTGGGAATTTTGGGGTGGTAAACATTACTAAATGTATCAGTATAAAGGGGGGGGATAGGAATTATCAAAAAAGTACAGAAACAAGTTGAATCAAAATACCAATATTATGTTTTCAAGCCTCCAACTAAGGACTAAAGAAAAGTAAACAAATAAGGCTGGAAATGGTGTCTATAGTATTTTCTCAAGCTGCAAATTTCTATTTTGATTCTGCTCAAATTGATAAGTTTGTAGACTTGGAGGAAAAATAGGATTTTGTAGCTTGGGAAAATAATGTCCAGACTATATGAGCAAATTTTGATTTTGTCTAACAATCTTGAAATCACTTACTTTGTTTAGTACCAACATTTGGGTGGTCTTAACTATTAAAGAAAAATGTAAGTTTTGAGTTTTTTCAAGAATAAGTATTTTATGAGATGATTTATATCCATATGTTCTCTGAAGAGTTATGAACAAATTTGTGTCAAGTCCTTATTATGAGCCAAATTTGTGCTTCATGATAAAAATAATAATGAATTACTGGCAACATTTGAAAGAGAGGATGTTACAGTTGGGTGTGGCAAGTGGGTCTGACTTTCTAATTTTTGACTCTCTAAACAAATATTGAAAGCTATAAAACTTAATATTTGCTTTAGTAATGTCTATATTATAATGAGTTATGTATGTTAAATTCCATACTCTAGAAAGGTGGGGTGGTCGACAAATTAAAGGTGATGACCTATAGAACAAATGTCACAATTCTAGGAAAGATTGATGACTTGTTTAAATATTTTTTATATGATGAATTTAGATCTTTAACTAAAATTTTGTTTCTTAATTCATTTCTGATGCCATATTTATTGATAATAAAGTAGTTTAATTACTTTTTGAATGTAATGAGGCAAGATATCTGATTTGTGTTTATATTCCTGACTGTACTTTCAGACTTCAGTTATGGTTGCTGTTTTTTAATGTGAATAAGGTTACATTGTGTTTGATTACCAAGTTTTAATATTTCAAAAGTGCTTTTATATTTCTGTTTTAAATTTGTTATTTAACACTTAATTTTATATTTTCATTTGACTTTGAAGTTTTGTTTTTTATGTTTGATTAGTGCAGTTTTTTATTCTCAGTTTATAATTTTAGACTTAAACTTCCTTAGATATACCTATTGTGTCTTACTGCTTTGAAAATTTTGTCTATTTACTTCAGGTTAGCACAGTAAGTAAAAATAAGCATAACTAATCATTCATAATAGCAAGGATACAACTGATTTTGAAATGGTGAGAATCATTTGTTCAATTTAAATAGTACAGTTTTAGCATACATTTATTGTAATACCATTTATTCAAGTTAACTGAATGTGCAAGAGGTCAGTCAGATGAAGTGAACCCGTATTGGAAAAGGAATGTAGCAAGATTTAAGTAAAATCATTAAGTTTGTTGTGAACAACAAAATTAGATGTGTTACAGGTGTATTTATACTCAAGATATGTTTGTGAATTGACAATAACATGTCACCTCAACCAGGATTCTCACTAGTCCTATAATTTACTGTCCTGGACTCTCAGCTTTTTAGGGTTCCATACTAAATTTGAAGGATCTCATAAGTAGAATTCAATATACTAAAAAAAAATACATGAACATTTCTTCACACAAATTTAGTATCTTTTTGTATTTATTTTTTATAACTTCTGCTGTAAGGAAAACAAAGCTGAACTACAATAATTAAATATACTACAATAGATCTAGTAGATTAAAAATATTAATCTTTATTTTGTATTTCAGTAATTTTTTTTCAAGTGTTTTAATTCTTAGTTTGATGTTCTTACCACACCTAGGATGGAAAACTTACCAAACCACGAATTGTTTGGCAGCTTCCATCAGATTCAAGTAGACCAAATGCAAATACAACTATAAGCTTTCCATCTGCAGACTGGACAGTGGTCAGTGATGGAGCAGGAGGAATATATCTTCTCAACACTCCTAGCCGCACAGAAGGTGAACCCTGGCAGGTATCTTTAAAAAAAGTGAATTACATCACTACAATAATAGAGTAATAGAACAGCTATTTATGATAATTACATGACTATGTACACCTGTTTTAAAACATTAGTTTTGTTGGAGGAAAAAAGTGAAAGCAATATATTAGGAAAATGTGTCTATTAACAAAACCTGGTTGGAATTTATATAGTGGTGTCAAACCTTGTATTAATAACTATTTCAGCATTCTAAAATATTATTTATTTTACTTAAATCTTCAGTGCTGATTTGGTTGTTTAAAAGTTGCAATAATTTATGCATTGCAAAATGAATTAAAACATTAACTTTGAGAATTGTTTGACTTGTGGTAGATTTCTATTATATTAACTGTAAAATTGGCCTTTCAACTGATTTGTTCAAATCAGTTCAAAGAATGCTTGAGGTGGAGATAAGGTCAGTTAAATTCTTAAAAATATAATAAAAATAACAGTTGCCTTTTGCGTCTTACTGATCTAACACAAATTATAATTTACAGTATCATGTACTGAAAAAATGGTTGTTGCAAATGCATACAAATTACAGTGTGCCTCGGTTTGCTGTAGAATTGGGGAGGGGGGAAATCCAGCGTGATAAGTCAAGGTTCATGAATGAACCTGCATTATATTCCTTACCTATCCTCAAAGCCTCAGTTTGTAAATGATAGGACAGTAATTTGTTACAATGAAAACTGATCTGTGCAAGTATTTTTTCAATAAATGACGAATTTGCACTTATGTGGTTAATTATTACAGTTATAAATACTTGGGTGTAATATCTGTTTAAATATTTCCTGAAATGATCAGTTTCTATGTATGTTGACTGGTATATAAGTTTGATGACTAGAACATAAGTAGCAAGAATCCTGTATTTACCATTCATCCTAGTAGTAAATAATGTGAGTATTTAGAACTTCATAATGCACCAGTGTGTACAGTGCTCTTTGTCTTGGATTCTGATCTTTATGGGCTGGAACCAAGAACTAATAAAAAATTTACCTATTATCATCTCTGATTAGTGCAAAAATTGTTTGGGTTGAAATTGACAAAGTTTTATAGGCTTTAAAATAAGATACATCTTAACATACATGTTAGCATATCCATAACTGATAATTGGATTTTTGAAACAAAAGTTTCCAACATTTACAGTAATTGTACTGTTTTTCATTAGATAGTTTTAATCAGATTTAAAAAAAAATCTTTTCTACGGGTTTCTGGTTTTGTGCCTAATTTGTGACGAATGCCATTATTACTTTAATTTTTCACATGTGATAAAACTTAATATTTTTTTAATTCCTTGATAAATCTTCCCCAAATACCTGCTTATACAACTGGTTCATCGTCATTTTGGATATTCAGTATTTAAAAAAAATGAAGTGAGTGCATACTGTTTATATTATTGTTACGTTTTTTATGTTTTATGTCGACTGAACACAACAGAAAGACACAGATAACAGCTTATATAATTTATTACAATAAACTATTATATATGTAACAAATATAAAATAAATTATATAATAACAATGACAGATATTCAGTTTCAACCTTCAAAATTAATTACAATACAAAATGGTACTGGCCTGTGTCTAATAGTATGATCCAGAATGAAAGTCCAAAAGTCCAGATCAGAAATCCAAAATTCTAGTCTAGGGGTGAATTTGGTCCCACGAAGAAATTCCGAAGTGTGAATGGAGAAGTCCAGAAACAATTCACAGTCCAGTAAATTTGACGAAGTTCTTTTTACGATGTTTTTGATGAATGTCTCAAGTTTGTTGTTCTCCAACTTTACCGGTTTTCCCTAAACAGTCCTATACATGTTGACTTTCAGTATAACCAGTAATTTGAATGAATCGTAAAGATTGACGAAATAAAATCACAGCTTTTGTAGATCTAGCTCCAGTCACAAATTCAAGTTGAATAAACACACAGCAAACATTTAAACTTTCTCAAACAAAGACAACCTCTTGAATCAAATAAGAATGGATGACTCTTACTCTCCTTGCATTGCCGTCTGTTTATATACTAGTAGGCCTACTCTTCTTGAACAATTGTGTAACTTCCCAGCATTCCAGAGTAATCTAGATTCGTCTCGTTCAGACACCAGGCCAATACAAATGATCGATCTAACTAGTTCTAGAAATTTCTACATGAATAACAACGTATATACATAATGCTTTATACATAACAATTACCTAATTAAAAACAGCTTTTTCCATACTGGAGTTTCATGTAAGATGGTCCAGAGGTTCTGAATAAGAACTTCTTTTGTTGTTAGAAAAATTCATTGTAGGCTGTGATAAAAAAAATGATGTTGTTCTGATATGGAAGAAGTACTACATCTTGAAGTCTGTCAAAATTAATAATTTAAGCCAGGTGCTATTTTTTAAGCATAAGGATTTTATTTTTTTATGTTTTATAAAATTGTATTAATACATTTTGAAATGTCAAATAATTTTATTCATGTTTACAAGTAAATTTGTCAGGAAATTGTTACACTAAATTATCTTGTATATTAATTTGTATTAAGTCTTTAAAATTTCTTTAAACATAAAATACTATTAGAAATAATTCATTCTCCAAGTGCTTCCTCATGTTTTGTATATGTGATGTTTGTTTTTTTTAAATCCAGTTGTGTCATACTCACCACATAGAGAGCTGTCATCCACCTTGCCATCTACTTCATGGTGTGCACTATACTTTTCCTTCTAGTCATCAAATAGAATGTTTACTAGCACATATTTCTAGACCTCAAGATGTGGAAGGAAACCTGAAACTTTCAGAAACAACTATGCATTTTGTTTGTGTATTAGAGTGGATATCATTTTCTTCAGGTTTGATCCTTTACATCTCTAGTTTGGTTATAAAACACTCATATACAATTAATCCACACTGTTTCATACAAGTTTACACCTTTCTTTTGTATTATGTAGCAGATCGTGAAAATGTTTTTCAGTGTAGTCACTTCCATATACAGTGTGTAGTACATATCCAAATTTGGACATATTAAGACAAACAAAATAATCATTCTTAAAATAAACTGTATTTAACTTTAGTGATAAATGGGTGACACTCTTGGGCAAAGTTACATTTTTGAATTTAATATATTACAGGAAAAACTGTAGTTATTATCCCACAATAAAATTCTAACAATTGAGAACTGATTTGTTACATTAAAAAGTTCAGTTAACCCTTTCACAATGGGTCAAAGGCCATGTCATCACATTTGCTGCTTTGCATTAAAAAAATTATTGAACTACTCTTTTATGAATTTATGTCGATCAGTTTGGTATCAAATTGTAGATTATAATTCAAACTTTATTATATATGAGTTAATTTCTTAATTTCAAATAAATATTAAAAAAACACATTCAAATACAAATTTGAGTGAGTCATGTGGAATGTTGAATGCAGTACTCTTTAAAATTAGATGTTTGCGATGTCAAATTACTAAGTCTGTAGTTTCTTACAAATCTGGAACTCAAGTTACTAATATTATCAAACCAGAACCTCATTTTTTTTATTTTGCTGAGATATTGCTTAAATACTGAATCAAACACAGTGGCCCCATTCATCTCTTTCCATATTTTGAAACAGTCCCGTATGTACACTTACTACAGTATCTACAGTATATGACATACAAATAACCAATCAACAACTTTGAATGCATTCAGAATGGTTTTCTCAGCCATTTTAACCTTTGAAAAAGCTGCCATGTTTTTTTCAATCCAAAATTGAAAATGCTATAGGTCGTATCTTTAGTCCGTTCAAAGTTTTTATTTTAAATCTAAATAAATCTTCGTTACTGAAGTTAATAAATTATAGTGGAATTCTGTGGTATCAGCGTAGTTACTTTTTAGTTTTTGGTTATTCAAATGTGTGTGTGTGTGTGTGTGTATAAAACCTAAAACATTTTGTTTGATATCCTCCTTGTGCAAAATTTTAAATGTCTTATCAACCTATGTCTGGCAGCAACCGATTACAAAGTCTGTAAGTTTAATAATTTATTTCTGAATGCTAATAGTCATACATACATACATTTATATGTTGTATAGTAATTGAAATGTGACTATATTACAAAACACTAGTCCACTGAAATATAGTCATGACAGGGAAGACTTAAACTAGTTTTGTATTATTGTATATATAATAAGAGTACATGTGTACAGCGTTAATGCAAGCTATATAATATTAGCTAGGGGTGACTGAAAGGTCAATATAATAAAGAAATAAATATATATGTAAATGTATAACATCATGAGACTTAAGATACTTAGACTAAACATTTATATTTTTGTGTTATAATATGTAGTCATTCTAACATGAAATAAACATAACATTTATTAACTTTTTTGTGATTTTTATTTGGTGGTCAAGTTACTGACTTACATAGTTAAAGTATGGAAAATAATATAAAGTATTACTGAAACAAAATGTTTGGATTGTATTTATGAGGTTTTGGAGATTATATAAATAATATTTGAGATTTTTGGGACAAAGAATGTTTTTTTTAATTATAATATGATCACTTTGTACTCAGACTGGTAACAAAATAGGCTCTCTATTCACAAACAAGTCTTTAATAAAAATATTTCATTAAAAAATCTGATTTTTGGTAATAAAACACTTGTAACTTTTGCTGAAACTCTACCAAATTGTTTTTGTTAAGATACACATGCTGTGTCAAAAGTTATAATGCAGATACTTAACATGTGCAAACCTGTAGTATATTATACTGAGCCCACAGTGAAAGGGTTAATTTTATACATAAAAATAGAAACAATTAACATGCTTTAAATTAAACAGTTGGTATTTGTGAATTTCATGTATTTTATCTAAGCATAATAAAGCACTTGTGACCCCTTAAGTGTTTTTAATTTTTTGTTGAAGAAAATTGGATTATTATTTTACATGAAGAGAAGGTTTAGTGTTTTTGTTGAAGAAAAATTATTTTACATGTAGAGAATGTTTACTTTTGTTTTTTGAGGCCCAGCATGGCCAGGTGGGTTAAGGCGTTCAACTCATGATCTGAAGGTTGCTGATTCTTATCCCTGTCACATCAAACGTGCTCTCCCTTTCAGCTGTGGGGGCATTATAATGTGATGGTCTGTTACGTTTTTTTTTATGCGGACTGAACGCAACAGAAAGACACAGATAGCAGTTTGTATAATTTATTATAATGATCTACTTATGTGATAGACACAAAATAAATTATCCAATATCAATAACAGATATCCAGTTTCAACCTTCAAAACCACTTATAATACAAAAAGGTACTGGCCTGTGCTTAACAATATGATCCAGAATGAGTGACCAAATCCGAAATCCAAAGTTCCAATCTAGGCGGTGAATTTAGTCCCACGGAGAAATTTTCGAAGTTTGAATGGGTAATTTCAAACAAAAATTCACAGTCCAATTCGTATTGACTTTCGGTATAATCCGTAATCCGACTGAATTTTAAAGATTGACGGAATAAAAATTTCACCGCTTTAGTCGATCTAGCTCTATTCACAAATTCAGTTTAAACTTTCTCAAACGAGACAAACTTCTTGATCCGAGTAAAAATGTATGATTCACTTCTTGACCCGAGTAAAAATGGATGACCTTTTCCCTCGCATCGCCGTCTGTTTCTATACTAATGGTGTAACTTCCCAGAATTCCACAGTACAAACACAAGGCCAATACAAGTGATCAATCTACCTAGTTTTAAAAATTTCTACATGAATAATTCTAAATGAATTTTAATTAATTCTAAAATGTTATTTTAAATTTAACTGGTTTAAACCTCGAAAATATAAATAATAGATATGGGAATTCAAACACGACATTACATGATATTTACATAACATATACATGACATTTACATAACACTCTCGACATGGTTGTTGTTTACATAACATTTACATGATATTTACATAACATGGTCACTCCCACTATTCATTGTAAAAGAGTAGCCCAGAGTTGGTGGTGGGTGGTGATGACAAGTTGCCTTCACTCTAGTCTTGTATTGCTAAATTAGGTACAGCTAGCTCTTGAGTAGCTTTGTAGGAAGTTCAAAACAAACAAACATACTTTTTTAAGTTGAAGAAAGTTAGATTGTTATATGTAGGGAAGGTTTAGCTTTTTTGTTGAAAAAAGTTAATTTATGTTTTGCACATAGAGACAGCTTTAGTGTTTTTGTTGAAGAAAGTTTTGTTTAATTTAAGCAGTTGGAAATGAAACTGTTTCTTGGAGTCTTAAACGTCAGCGTCGCTTAGTGGGTGGATCTATTCCAAATTATGGTGCTATTGATCCAGCTGGTGGTGCTTTGTGCTTAGCAACAGAAAGGGAGTTTAGTTTCATTTATGATTCCCAGAAACAGAATGACAAGGATGAAGTGGAAAAAGTTGGAGATTTGAAAAGTGAGATCTGTGATATTTCAATTAGCCATATGGTTTCAGCTTGTGCATAGTTTTTGTAGACATTTGTAGTGCTTCATAAATTTAATTCAGTTGTTAGGAAATATGCCATAATTTATTTGAAATGTAAGCTAAAATGCAGTTAGAAGACATTTATGTATTTAAAAAATGCTCAACCTCATTGTTGAGAACATTTATAGAGATTAGATGTGAAGTTTAAAAGATTACTTCATTTGAGCTTAATGAAAACTTAAGAATTGTACAACTGAAATGTGCTTATCATTAAGGTTATAATGACCAAATGTAGAACTAGTAAGTATCCGTATTTCAGTTAAATAACCCTACTTTTTAGTTTTTGATGCATCTGTAATATATATTCGTCATTAACTGCCTTTATCATTAATATCTTGTCTTTTCTCGTAAACAGTCATACTATTACAAGTAAACTTAATATCAAGATAAAATAGTTGTTAAACATTTTAAGTATGTTCTGAGAAATAAAAATAACATTTTGAATTATTGATCACAGACTGTTTAGTGATTCATATTTTGATGTAAATATTTCATTAAGTTATGTGTACCTCTTAATGTTTTTAACTTCATTTTTAATGAAATTTTTTCAGCATCTACACCACCTCTTTACACCTACATCCAGTCCTTAGAAGATATAACTGTAGTATTTAAAATACCAGAAACCATCACCAAGGATGATATCAAAGTTGATTTTCATCTTTCTAGTATGGAAGTCAAAATTAGAGGGAAGGTAGTTTTACAGGGGCTACTGTGGAACAACATTGATGTTGAAGCAAGTACTTGGACTGTTGAAGAAACAAAGTAAGTTTTAAGGATTTGCTATTTAATAAAAACTGTTGCCTCACATCAGTATGACATTCTACTTCTCCTGTTATGACATTTCTACCTTTTCACACTTATGTTCCTGTTGCATGTTTTTACTGCCACGTTTTTTTCAGATCATTAATGCATGGTTTTCTTCATTTATTAAAACGTTTAAATTTATAGACTATGTTGTACAATGGGCTACAGGATTGGTCTCTAAAAGTGTGTATTTTGTCAGCCTAGCTAGTTCTCGAAAAATAAAATTAAGTATAGGTTGTGGACGTGGTTAAAATGGAAAGATTTGAGTAGAAACTGATGTTTACTAAAATGAGTTTAAAGCTATTTAAGATAAATGTAGCTTCATGTTTCAATGTTAAGTCATTCTACAAAGAAAGAAGGGGTAATTTAGATCTGTTTTACATTTCCTTATGGTGGGTACTTGGTTTGTCAAATTTACCAACATCATATAGAATTCTGGTGGAGGGAATAACATGAAATGTAGAGGTTTTTAAATAACAAAATAACATTTGAAACTTACTTAGAACATTGTAGAGAATGAAATCTGATAATTTTGAGATGAAATGTATTTGTGATATTAACAAACAAAAGTCACTACACAGAGCAGTCACAAGTGACTTTATATATTCATAAAGAAATGTTTGATTTACAAAAGTTTTAACAGTTGTTGAAAGCATGCAAAATTTTGCACAGATGCAAAAACTACTATAAGCTATAGTATGGAAAGGTCAATTTGGGGTCATGAATGTAGCCAGTTTGACCAAGTTTTGAGTGAGAGTATTAATGGTAATAAACAAGCACCAAGGAAAAATAACTAACACTTAAAGATTACCATCAGACAGTGTATTCGAAAAGCTTGTTTGTATTTAGTGAAAGTTAGTTATTTTCTTCGTACTCTGCTAGTTAAAGGGAGATATTTGATGGTTCTAAGTGTGATATACATAAAAGAGAAACATTTATATTATTGAACAAGCAATGCGTGTGGAAAGTTTTTAAACATAATTATATTGCAGAAGTATTTTTAGGATCAGGGAAGTGCAGATGATGACACCATATGTCTAAGGGAGGGATGGGTGTAGATAATGCTCTGTATTGAAAAGGAAGGGGTATTTAGAGAAGGTATCTGTAATTTAGCAAAGCTTCATCTCAGGCACTAGTATTTATGAGTTAAAGTTTTGTGTGTAAATTTCTTTTTATTTATAAACAGATAGATTAATGTCACATTTTGAGTTTTAATACCTGCCCTAATATTCAGGATTTTAAAGCATCACTAGATTTGCTGTTAGGTAAGTTTATTAGTTTTTTGGGTAATGTGTTATGTACCAGTTTTAACATGGCAACTGGTTCATTCTGAAATCTATGAATCTTTCTCTGTTAAGGTGGTGTCTAGGTAGGCCACTAAACTGTTTTAATTATTTTAAATACACTGTAGAACCTTTACATTTTGTAACTTATGTGCAGTTGAATACAAAATACCACAACCAAAAAAAAGTTTTGTTTATAAAGAATGAATTTTTCCCAAGTTTATGATAAAAAGTTTTGGAAATATTATTTTGTTGTGTAATAAAGTAATTTGTATTGTGTTATGAGGGGTAGTTTTGAAATCACTTTTATTTTATGTTGGAGTGTTTAAAGAAAGTTATATTTTGTTATATTGTTCTGTAATAAAGTAATTCATATTGTGTTATGAGGGGTAATTTTGAAATCACTTTTATTTTATATTGGAGTGTTTAAAGAAAGTTATATTTTGTTCTGTAATAAAGTAATTCATATTGTGTTATAAGGGGTAGTTTTAAAATCACTTATTTTATATTGGAGTGTTTAAAGAAAGTTATATTTTGTTATATTGTTCTGTAATAAAGTAATTCATGTTGTGTTATAAGGGGTAGTTTTGAAATCACTTTTATGTTGGAGAGTTTAAAGAAAGTTATATTTCATTATTTTGTTAATTTGTGTAAGCACAATTTCCTTGATAGATTGGAAGTTATTCTAACAAAAAAGGAGACTGGCTTGGTTTGGCAAGAACTTGTCAAAGGAGATAGTCGTGGTGAAGAAGTGTTGGATCCAGCATTGGTGGAGCAAATTCATAACAGTCTTGCTCATCTGACATCTGAAAATGAGCTGGTACTGATAAAATTTCTTCCAGTGTATTGGGTATTTCATTGTCTAGCTTAAGTTTCAGCAAACTATGAAAAAAGTTAGTTTACCAGTGAAGAGTATTCATGTGGCATTATTATAAATAACACTTCACTTGAACATTTTGTGATCTATGTGGTACCAATATTTTAATGGTAATTGTTACTCTTAATGTTTCAATTCATACTCCATTGCTAAGTGTGATGTAAATAAAATATAAAATAAATTTCCTTATACAATTTTTTTTAATTACAACATTTAATGATGATATTGGTTTATTATTAAATCAAAGTTATTTATATATAACATTTCAAATAGCAAGTTCTGTAGTTTGATTTGATCTCTAATAGTTTTCTTGTAAATGTTTCTGTTTTTAAAAGTTATAATGTACTACTGTTCTATTTGGAAGTTATTTGAAAGGTTTTAACTAGAAAATATAATACCTTTTACTTGAAACTGTTAAAACCTATTTGATATGAAGAACAATATACATGAAGTGATGACTTAAGAAAAATGTAGTCTGCCTGTATTCTTACTTTAGTTGCAACGTTGTTGTGAGAGTACAAATCATTTTTTTTAAATTAATGGTAAACTACCTGGTACTTTGATTGTTCCCAGAGTAAATTATCAGTTTGTTTGTTGTAAAACATAGCATGTTTGTAATGAGCCTTTTATATCTCAGTTAAGAGTATTTTATTAGAATATATATACTGAACAGATTGGTGGTTCTGCAAAACCAGCATACAATCCTAATCAGCTGGAAGAATGTGATGTTTCCTCCGAGTTTTTTATGTTCTTGAGATTAGAGGGAGACAGTCACCATGTCACTCATCTGGTGAGTATAATACAAGGCTGAAAAAGTACTCCTGAGAGTGGTATTCCTTTCCTTTAGAGTGTGCATTATAAAATGGCAAGAATCATATTTTCTTAAAAATAATAGATTAAAATGTTGCAATTAAAAATCTATACAGTTTTGGATGAAAAAGAATAAATAATTGTATTTAGATGTTCTAAAATATATTGTAGTAACTTTTCAATTTTTTCCTATAAATCAATTTAAAGTTATGTTTCAACAGAATGTCTCTTTCATTCATGTCTGCTTTGGTATATAGATCTTTTGATTTTTATACTATAACATGTTGTGTCACTACTATAAATGGTTTATAATTAATTTCATTTGGTTGTGAAAACATTTTTCCAGTTTTTATGTTCACAATTTTTGTCTTCATAGTTTTAAATTTAAATGTAGCACATGTGGTATTAATCATCTCATGTTTTGTGCTGTAATCTTAACATTTTTGTACTTCACTTACACTTTTCTTATAAATAAGGTATAAAGTTTAATTTGATAAAGTTAGCCAGAATAATTGTAAGGTTTTTTTTTATATATATCTGAGAATATCTTGTTTGAAAGAATTATATATGCTTATAAACTTACTGTATTTGTTTTGTATTAGCAACCATTTTTTGATAAATATCAGTCTTTCATTAATTTTTTCTGTTTATTTAGAGTAATATTGGAGGTCATCAATGGCTTTTCCAGTCTTTGGTTTCACCAGAGAAGTTACCAACGTTATGTTTACGTCACGATGTTGATGGGCTTTTGTGGCAGCCAAAAAATGTGCTGAGTGAAGATGAACCAGAACAGTTCCGTGTCGAGCACATAGCTACTTTCCCAGCTCTTGGTTTTGTGCAAGCTTCCAAACAAGATCGAAAATACATAGTTGGAAGCCCTGACTTCTCTTATGCAGTTCTTAGTGATAATACTCGCCATATCTATATCTATAGACAACCAGAATCTTTGAATGCTGCTATCGAACTGAGGAATCGTAAAACAGGTCAAGAGGTATCTAGTATTGCAAAGCAGCATGTTGTGAACTTAGAACAGTGTGATGCAATTTTGGGCTTACAAGCCTGTAAACACTGCATTTTTGTTTTAAGCAAGTATGTTCTTTTTGCTATTAAAATAAATGAAAGTTGAGAAACAAACCTGTATAAGCATTTGCAAAGTAATAAAAGTGGATTTGAAACAGAAAATACTGGATTTCCTACATTACATGTTCATGCACTCTTTGTATAGATTTCGTTTGAGAAGGTACATCTCTCTGTCACATTATTTGATTAATTCACCTTTTAGGTTTTGGTTTTGCTTGAGATTTTATTCCTTTTAATATTTGTTGCAGTATTGATTTACTTAGTGAACAATTTACACATTTCATATTGTGTAAAAGTTTAAGACTTAAGATATTTGTAATTTAAAAGTGACTGTTTTTTTTTATGAATTCATGCTTTGCCAGTGGTAAAAATATTTTTAAACATTTTTCAACGTGGTTGTTTTTGAGATACTTTGTTCCCCTGAAACTCTGAATAAAAGTAGTCTGAGTTCAACCTTACATTATGTGTTAAAAATTGTGATTGTGTTAAGTTCTATCATTCTTTTAGTGGTGTTATGTAATAAACTCTCCAGTTGATTCCTGGAGCTTTGCTTGTCCTTTGGCATTATATGGTTAATAACAATACACACTTTTATTTTAAAATCATTAAAAGACTTTCAAAAGTTGACCAATTGTTTTATTGTCACATTTTTGACAACTTCATTTACATCTGTTATTAAAGATTAATCTATGAAGTTGCTAGTGTTATAGATTATGAGAAAAAAAATTGTATAGTGTGCAAAGAAATTGCATTAATGTATATTACTTTGCACCTGTTGGAGATAAATCACTTTTACAGTATATTTCACTTGTTATTTTTGGTGTAGTTTTACCATTAGATTTAGGAAGACTGATCTATTTAGACAACTGGACCTGTTAATAAAGAAGTGCAAATAACTGAAAAAAAAACAAAAAAAAACGTGGTCAAATAAGTGTTGTGTGATGGGTATTGAGTAAAATTTATTAGTTCAAGAAGAAAATTAAACATGGGCAGTCTTGAATCAAATACTTATAGAGAAAAGCACCAAATTATATTATATGGATAAAGTGTTCTGAGGTGATTGATATGTTATGAATGTTCGAACGTATAGCCATTTCTATTTTGAGTAGGTAATTTTACAATTATTATAAAATATATACATATACTTACCTCATTGTTGGTAGTTATATATTGGTAGATTAAGTACTGTAAACCAATAGAAATATTTGTGGTTTCTGTATGACTTACTGCTGTTGACAGGTTACTAGGCTCCTGCTTAAACACTTTATGTAGTTTTTTCTAATGCATTAAAACTTAAATCAGAGAGAAGACTCTTTGAGCTTCACGTGCCAGACAGATAGTTGTTTTATTTACTGTAATAAATTTTTCACTTGCATACGGCCTTACACCTGTAACCAGCAGATGACAGTATATACTTCTACGGAAACTTAGATATTGCTGATATGAAACGAAAAAAACAATAACTTCAAAGGGGCCTATTTTGACATGTGTAACTGGTTCATTGTTTTTTAAAATTTACTGTCTTATTACAGAAATTGAGCAAACTTACACCTCTAATGAAAAGTACCAGTTATCCTGACTTATTTTATGTATCACTTTCTTGTCTTCATTTACACTGATACAAAAGTGTCAGTTATATTACCATCATTACATTTTGTGCAAGTGTGCCATGTAAAGCTGGTCTAGTATGTAAGATATCTAATGATGTGTTCTTTCATACAGTAACCACCCAAGAGTTGAATTCCACATCTTAAATTTAAAAATCTATCTAACTTGCATTTGTAAGATAGAAATTGATGCTTTTGGTATTATCTCATGTCCTTTATATTAACAGTATTACAGCTATTTTTATTTTTATTTCCACCAAATGTTAAAACTGTTGGTAGTTTAATATTTTGCTGTTATTAGCATCAACTAAACATATAAGGACATTAGCTTTCAAAAATGTTACATTTGTGCATATCAGAAAGCAATTTTTTAGGACTATATTGTAATTTTGTGGAACTGAAAACTAGTGCACAGGTATGTAAGAAGTTATTTATAGGACTGGAACCAGCTATTTTGTGTTACATGAAGAAGAATTTAACTTAATGAATGTTTTACTGATGAGTGGTACCAGTGAACTGTTGAACAGTCTGGCTACCTTTAATGTTGTCATGTTTCCTGTGTAAAAAGAAACCAGAATAAAGATGATATTTTATATCATAAAATATACAAGATAGATACTGTATCATTTTTGCCGATCTCTTGAACAGCATCGTGTAATAAATTGATAGACTTCCAGGGGCTAGCGTAATCCACTGGATAACGTGCCGGACTGTATGTCACATTTCAGTTTTATTACTGCGTTCAAAAAACTTTCTATTCACTTTAGTCCGATGGATGTCGTGCATGACTAACAGTCAAGTCCAACTGATTGGTTTGGTCAGTTGATGATCACTGATGTTGATGGTACTGACTGGTTAAATTATCTTTATTCTTTTTCTTCAAAATTAACACATAGCCTTCAAGTAACTCTGCATCAAAAAAAGATAATAAAGCTGCATTAACGATACCATTTGAGAATTTGATCCTAGATTTGTGTATTCAACAGCAAAAAAGATTTGTTCTCATGTTATTGCATATTTATTATTTTTAAAAATTGGTTATGTAATTGTAAATAGTATCAGTTATGTTAGTTACATGAAAATTAAAATAAATACTTGCTGTAAACTTTTTATTGTATAAATAATACTTTATCAAGTTCTAAATATTATGTTTCTTGTAATAAGAAGGAATTTATAATTTTATTAATTAGTGTTTACATATGCGACTCGTAATCCGAGGGTCGCGGGTTCGCGCCCCCGAGTCGCGCTAAACATGCTCGCCCTCCCAGCCGTGGGGGTGTATAATGTGACAGTCAATCCCACTATTTGTTGGTAAAAGAGTAGCCCCAGAATTGGCGGTGGGTGGTGATGACTAGCTGCCTTCCCTCTAGTCTTACACTGCTGAATTAGGGATGGCTAGCACAGATAGCCCTCGAGTAGCGTTCTGCGAAATTCCAAAACAAACAAACAAACCAAATCTAATTAAATAACATGTTCAAAAACATAAGAGTACAAGTTTTTGTTTTTTGGTTGTCAGGTTGTGGTTTTATTTTGTCCCCTCCCATTTGTTTTGTTTTTCTTCCCTTTAGTCTGTTACCTCTCTCTATCTCTCTCTCATAAAAGTTTTTTGTGTACAGTGTTTCATTGCATACTTACAAACATTATTTAAAGTCACTATTTGCCCAAAGTGAAGTTATTTCTCAAAATAAAATATGTTGTTGATATTAGCTTAAATTTCTTTGGTATGCAAATTTACTTACTAAGTTTGTAATGAAAGTACTATAAACTAGATAATATGGGTATTGTAAACTTGGTGAAAATTAATGTTATCTATTTGTTAGAAAACCATAGCTCTAGCTTTAAATAGAAGCAACTATTTAGTATTTAAGTTCTAAAAGTATGCAGTAGAATTCAAATACCTTTTCACAAGAAAAATTAACATACACTTGTATATTTCAATGTTTGGTTAATAGGTACTGCATGTAATTAAACACTAAAAATTCTAAGGATGCCAGTTGTAAGGTGAGATGAAACTTCAGAATATTCTATATAACCAAAATTAGTGACCATAAACACATTTTTTGTAACTTTCTGGTAACCAGTGCAAACATTTTACTTCTTACCGTTATTCTACCTGTTAAGAAAGGTTACACTTCTTTTACAAATTTTTTATAAAACTTGTTTTATGACAAAATACGAACAAGGTTGAATAGCCCCTCAGTGGCTCAGCAGTATGTCTGCAGACTTACACGGTAAAATCCGGGTTTCAATACCCGTGGTGGGCAGAGCACAGATAGCCCATTGTGTAGCTTTGTGCTTAATTCAAAACAACAACAACAGGGCTGAATAAAATAATAGAATAAATTGTCAATTTTTGATATGGAGTTGGCTTTACCAAGAGCAGATAGCACATCATGAAGTTATGTATAAGTGAAGAAACAAGTTGTTTTTCATCAGAAGTTTTAAGTGTTTTATTGCTTGATCAAAGTTTCTGACTGTTAAGATCATTTTTGGTGGAAAGTGCTTCAAAATTTAGTTTCCAGAGTTGAGTGTATAAGTTTGATAAAATGTAAATGTGATGGCTTTTTGTTTGTTTGTTTATTGAGTCAATCTAATGATTTCAGCGGTATGAATTTTGGCATTGCTTTCGTGAAACAGGCGAGCTATATTTTGGAATAGTCTTCATCATACAATGAACGTGGTCTGCAATAATAATACTAATAGTAATATTGTAGTTGAGGTAATAAGTCCAAGTATTCAACCAACAATGCTTATCATCACATAAGCTTGTCCATGTGTAAAAATGAAAATTATTATAGAAGATTTTTCTTCAAACCACGTTTTTTCATATTTATTCTCAGCCAAGTTTGTATCTTATTGATATCATATTATTCAGGCTTTGCATTTATGTATTATTAGAGGTTTTGAATGATAGATTTGTGTAACAGATTGGCTATTGTAAAATAAGTTTTACACACTTTTGGTGCTATATTATTATTTTTGTCACACTATTTATGTGTGTTTATCTTAATGTGTGAACTTAAGAGTTTAATCACAGTTATGTTTTTAAAATGATGTTTTATTTTTTCATTTTCATTCTGATAACATTTTTTTTTGTCAGGAAGCATCCATTATTTTATTAATTATGCCTCTTACGAAATATTAAATACATTTCAGGCTGATATTTTTAGAAACTTTGTTTGATAAAACATTCAAGTATTATTCATACACGAAACTCAGAGGTATAGAACAAGTTAGTGTACGTTTATATTACCATATAGCTGCAACAAAGTCGACCTGGTTGTATAGTAGTATGTCTGTAGATTTGCAATGCTATAAACTAGGTTTTAATACCTTATGGGTTCAAAGCACTGATAACTCATTGTTATGTATTTACGCATGAATTAATTATAAGTTTGAATCCTGGTAAACGTACGCATGAAAATGCTTCACTAACTTTAACTTACAGTGGAGAAGAGAAGAGTGTTTGCCATGCTGGAGAAAGTGAGTTGTGGGTTAACTTTTATTCTCTTAACAGTTTTAGTGTAGGTTAATCTCAATGTCCGAAAAAAATGACATTGTATCTGTAAAAGAAGTTTGGAGGTGTGAGGAGTAATCTTTCAAAATACCTTAGGTTTTACCAGATCCTCCAGAAGGTGGCGCATCTTTTCTTCTAACTAAAGGAAACTCTAGCTGCTTCAGCAGATTAGTTCAGTAAATGTTATAGAGTGTTCTGGCCTCTGCACACTGTTGACTATTTTGCGTAATGGGTAGCTCCAGTTTCTTCAGCCACGTTCTTTGAGTTCTGTGAAGGTAAATACTGGACTGTAAAAGCCTCAATTTTGATCATAGTACTTATTCTACTTTTATAGATTTCTCTGCTGCAGACACAGTAGTTATTTTATGTTTTCTTGGAAGACTTCAGTGTTGGGAAGGTTTTACTAGGCCTGCTTGTAGATATATTGAATATCGCGAGACTGGTTATCATTGGTCACTTCATGTCTTTGCTGGACTAGTTAGCTTTAGCAGTCTTAAAGACTTCTAGGCTAGCTTATTAGTGAACTTCATCAGTTCCTTGTGTCTTGTGTCGCGGGTTCGAATCCCCATCGCACCGAACATGCTCGCCCTTTCAGCCGTGGGGGTGTTATAATGTGACGGTAAATCCCACTATTCGTTGATAAAAGAGTTGGCGGTGGTTGGTGATGACTAGCTGCCTTTCCTCTAGTCTTACACTGCTAAAGGGACAGATAGCCCTCGTGTAGCTTTGCGTGAAATTCAAAAACAGTTACTTGTGTCCTACATCATCATGCAAGTGAAGGTGAAGTGTTCCATATTTTACAATACTAATAATAATAACTGCCTTCAAACTTGTTGAAAATAAAAATAGTCAAAAAGGTTAAAAAAATAATCTCAAATAATAATATAAGTTGGATTTGAAAATGCATTGTTGAACAAATTCTTATTGGTCGAAAAATATAGTCAAAACTTTAAGTTAAAGTAGAAATTGCGTGGTTATAACTGTTTTCCGTCTTACAATTTCCTTTAGGAGTTAAATGCTAAAATTATATGCCACATTCACGTAACATATCTGTGTGTTTACTACCCGAGTGCATACCATCTGTAAAACGTGTATTCTTACACCTCTGGATGTTCCATTCTTGGCATTGTCATGATACAAGGTAACGCCTACTCTATAACCTTGTCTAGTTGGGTTTTTTTCCATTACCATTTGGTTATTTTGCAAACAGAAACTATATCCACAAGAAAATAAATAGGTGGGAACAAAGTGTAGACATGGATAGTTAACGTAAGTAACCAAACCAAAATAGCTTTGACACCATGCAAACATTAATACATTAATTTTTGATCAGGAAAGTGACGAACATCATCTTGTTTCTTCTCTGACATTTCAGGTACAAGTTTAGCAAACAAAAAAGTAACTACGGGCTTCTGACTATACAAACATCAGTGCTAATTCCTTGGTATTGGTGTATGCTGAATGTTAAAAGCTCATTTTTTTTAAAACAACATATTTTTATGTTGTATAAAATATTCATAAAATTGCTCCTTTATGAACATTTTTATCTGAACAAAAAATCACAAGCAAATAAAACAACGAGTACATAAAGTTTAATTTTGATGCATCTACTTTTGCTTGTAAATTTCAATTCACGAAGATAATTCGTCTACACTCAAACATTTTGATTCTATCGTATTGAAAAGTTCCAAGTGGTATTAGCAAAGTAATGGATTAAACTATTTTAAAATTCGTCGGCTTGTTTGTGTTTAATGTTAAAAGCTCATTTTTACACAACAATTATTTAATATACAATTCTAAAAATAAAACTGTCTCCAGCCTCCAAATCACAATAAAACACAAATAAATTAGTATACGAGTTAAAGCTAGTAAAAACCTGATGAATCTGGAATAGTGTATAAAATAATAGTTCTTTTTAAGAAAAAAGTACGAGTTTTGAAGAATAAATTGTGTTTTATTTTAAATGTAATGTACGTAGAGCTGTTACTTTTCACAGGCCAGTGACCACAATTAACTTCTCACATCGAGATTTTAACCTACAAATCAAAAACGTTTACACTCATTCGTATGTTGCTCAAACACTGAGTTTTGAGTAATTGATAGATATTATGCAACACTAATGAACGACTGTGTATTGCTTCTCACGTGCACGATACTACACGTATTTACTATTTATTTATGAAAATTTTGAATTGTCACATATACCTGTCAATGTATGCCACCACCATAGTGACTAATTCGGCTACTACAAAATCCTCTATGTGGGTAGTTATAGAGCTGTAAAGTGCTACCATCTGTGAGCATTAGAATCAGTAAATGAATAACCAGTAAAATTCAGCCAAACTAAGGTTTCTCAGTTAAAATTATCCTAGCAAGTATCAATGTCTGTGCTGCCACTGCAGTGTTTACTCACAAACTTAAATCAACTTAGGCTAAATACAATAATCCACAGTAAAATACCTTTATTGTCCTAGTTGGTTACTAACACCAGTTTTGGAACAATAAGGTATCATTGTCGTACCAAGCCAATCTATACACTACGAGAAAGGTAAATGCAAACAGATCTAATGACTCTATTTCATTTAAATCCAGAGTCACCAAATTTACGTTTTACACTGAAGTAGCATACAACTCCCTGACTGTATGTGTTGAGTTGTACACATTTAAGTGTACTTGGTAGAGAAGCACGTACTATACAATGCAGTCACTTTCAGAGAGCGTTGGTTTCTTGGTTAGGTGGTAAGAATGTTCTCTCTAAACGTTGTGCAGTCGTTTTACTATAGAAAGTCACTCGGTTGCTCTAAACGAAATAATGGCCATTTGGTTGACATTTCGAACACCATGCAACTTTCTTCAGAATATTTCAGCTATTACATTTACTTGTACTATCCATTCTAAACTGTTTAGTAATCAAAATATACTCTTCACAAAAGAAACGCAAAAGGGATATTTTTGGTATTTTAAAGAGAAATATATGCAATAACGTTACAAGCTCAGAGTAGTGATGTTACACGTGTTAAGGCACTGATTGTCAGACCAAGATGACAATAAAAGTTGTGCACATTGATAACGGAGGAAAACATCGGATTTTTCGCCAAAACCCATTCGTGTCCAATAAATTTGTTTGAGACATCTGCATGTTCTGCAAGTGCAACATGTGCAAAATCCCTATAAAAGTGACGGGTTCTCGGTTTCCATAGCTCAGTGTTAAACTACCGACACGCAATCCAGTTACGCCAATACTGACTGAAGCACAACGCAACAACGCCATCGGTCCCTTGGAAGCAGGCGAATCTCGATCAGATATTGCCAGAGCTGTAAATGTCCATCAAAGCACCATCACAAGGCTATGGAATCGTCACCAACAACATGGATCAACTTGTGACTGTCCATAATCTGACAGACCTCGTGTGACCACGCCTGCAGAAGATCGCTACATCTGGTTACGTCACCTTCAGGATAGGACCACCACTGCGATGTCTACTGCCTCAACCATACCATGGCTGCGTAGGATTTTCTGTCAGACCGTACGCAACCGTCGATGAGATGCTTAGGTGCCATGTGCAACCCATCTTGGTGAATCTCAACGACGTCTTTTAACATAACAACGCCCGTCCTCACACAGCCCGACTCACCACTGTCTTCTTGAGACACCACAACATCAACGTTCTTCCCTGGCTCTCCAGATCACCAGATTTAAACCCCATCGAACACCTTTGGGACGAGTTGGACCGACGTCTGCGACAACCTCAACTGCAGACTCTACCTCAGCTTGCAGCAGCTTTGCAGGCTGAGTGGACAGCCATTCCACAGGATGTGATTCGTCATCTCATCGCTTCCATGTGCAGGAGATGCCAAGAAGTTATTGATGCTCACGGGGGGCATACTTGTTATTGACGTTGAGTGACGTTAGACGTCAACTAGTGAGCGTGGACTTCGCCTTTGCAGACTTTGGATGTTCAGCAGTGAATGTGCAAAGTTTCACACGTGTCATACAGAACTACCCGGAATAAACTGGTCAACAATGTGTTTCAAATTGTGCCTTTTGCGTTTCTTTTTTTGAAGAGTATGTATCATCCAAAATGTTTTACATGTTTATTGAGGTCCAACTTATGCTCAATAGTTCTAAAAGTAAAGGATGATACTTTTTTTCAGTCGTTGATCGTGCAATTCACGAATCTTCAAACTTTTTATAACTAAATAATAATCGGATAATACCATCTGACTGCTCAAAGAACAATAGCTACAAAGCATTTTCAGCTATTGGTTTCTTAATTAAATGACTATCCTAGCTGCTGGTTGGGCAGTGATTCTTTGTCATAATGTTCAGAAGGTCGCAATCAGCCATGTTTCTTACGGTTAGGGCTATCTTTCTGTTGCCTTTTCAGGTATTAACTCCCTGCACACTTTCACTTAGTACTTTTAGTTAGCATTTACCTTGTCAGCAAGGTTGAGATTATACGAAACAGTACTTTAAGTGCCTAACACTTATCAACCTCTTCTTCCTGAGCAAACCTCTGTGTTAGGTTCATCTGTAATATATAGTTGCAGGTTATTTATATCTTGTGATAAGTGGATCTCACACATGCAATTGACGAATCCAGCCAGATACAAAATGTCAATGGCACATATCAAAGGTTATGTCTAGTCTCCGGAATTTCCATTATTTGGCTATTTTGTCATAACATCTCTTCTGCATTTTTTAGTTTCTATTGTGAACACTTGGTTCATCAGTCAGTGTACATCTCATCCACTCCACATATTCTTTTGGATAGCGGCCTGGGACGAGTACTTTATGTTAACTGGGAGTAGTGTTTTTTGCCAAACATGAACATGTTAGGTGAATACTCAGCTGTTCACTGTTCCACTGTATAAACAAAACGCATCATGTATATGACGAACCTTCATTAAATACTCCAGTAAATAGACAACAGAAACATGTATGCGATACCTTCAGTAAAGTGTTTGTGAATAGAAAGCAGAACACATATGTCATGTCTTCATGAAAGTAACCTTTCATGAAGATATACAGAGATACCTGACAAGTCATACCTTTAGTAAATGCTTCTGAAGATGAACAAAAAAGTACCAGTCATTTCATACTATCAACAAATATTTGTGTGCATATACAAGAACCTTCACATTTATATGTTTAAAACACAGATGCGTTGCAACGACATCTAATATGTCACACCTTCAACAAACTGATTGGCAGATATAAAACAGTACCAAACATACCTTTAACCTGTAGCAGACAACAGCAAAAGCATGTTATATTTACAGTAAACATTTTCGTAGATACACTATAGAGTCAACTATGTTATTCTTTCATTGAGCACTTCTGTACATAGAAAATAACACCACATATGTAATATTTTAAACACTTCTGTAAGTAGACAGCAACACGAAATATGTAACATCTCACAAATACTTCTGGAGATAGTAAAAAAACATCAAATATGCCATTCTTTTAATAAACACTTCAAAAGATAGAAAACAACATGACGCATGTGATATCTTACAAAATCATTTTTGGAGATACAAAACAGCATGACCTGTGTAATATCTTACAAAAATTTTTCTGGAGATAGTAAAAAATTATTAAATATATCCGTTTTTCAACAACTGTTTTTGTACGTACGTAAACGTAAAATATCAATCCTTCAATAAACACCTTATTAGTTAGAGAAGAAAGCATTAAGGAAGTCCTAATATCATCACATGTTTTTGCAGATAAACACCATTAAGGAAGTCCTAATATCATCAGATGTTTCTATAGATAAACAGCATTAAAGATGCCATAGTTTGAACATTTCTTGTGAACATAGGCAAACCGAACATGTCATACCTTTTACAATTATTTCTGTTGAGAGACTAAAAATTTTAAAAATGTCGTACCTCCTACAGATAATGGCCATACCTTCCACAAAGATGTCTACAGTTTGAAAACAGTGCCGCATATTTCATGCCTACAACAAATACTGTTGTAGATGGAAAATGGCCGTAAATATATAATACTTTCAATAAACTTATCTGTAGATACACGTCAGCACAAAATCTGTCATATCTACGTTTCGGTACACATAAAATAGCACCTTTAACAAACACGTCTGAAGACAGACAGCACTAAACAAATCATACTTTCAAAAAAACAGTTCCTTAGATGGCAAAACAATGTCGTAAATATCGTTTATTCTAAAATTTGAATTTCAACAAATTTCTAATGCTCTTCAACTTTATTTTATCAAATTTAGTTTAAGACAGCAGCAACGTGTTGTCTGTGAAGATTGTTAAGAACAACCACTACAACGAATTTAAAATCTGAATTTTGTTCCTAGATGGGATAGTTTCAATGTTTGAAATATGATAATTTTGTTATTGTATTTTCTTACGTTAGACTTTCAGAAAGATAATGTATATACATACATTATGCCTGAGATAGTCAGTACCATGTTGTCAACCATTACTAGACCATACAATGTGGATGTAGCTACCACATTATTAAACATTTTATTATTTCTGGCAAAATACTTATGATTGATAACAAACTTTCAAAATGCTTTTATCCTTCTCTGTGTAACATGTCTTCTTTGTTTGTTTTTAAGTGAACTATGGACACTGTGACAATCGCGTTTATCGAAATGAGATTTTCAGCTTTGAAATTCCCCAAACTTACTGCAGCCAAAGGAAAACCATAACAATACGTTGATTATAATCATTAATGTATATATAAAGCCATCCAGTGACACAGCAGTTTGTCTGCGGAATTATAATGCAACAAACCGCGTTTCGTGATGATCAGCGCGCACGTAGTTCGTTGTATAGTTTTGTGCTTAATTTCAAACAAGTAAATATAAAATCAAATTAAAAAAATATTTGTTTTTCAAATTAGGATTTTAGCTCACTTGAAAAGCGTATTGGATTTTTCTTCACTAATATACAAGTGTTCTTCATCCATGAAGGCTAAACGAAATTAAAACTTCACATTACAATTTCCTTCAGAGGAATGGTTATTTGTCATAAGTATTTTAGTTTTCTTAAATGATTCCGGTAAAAAGTACAAAATCAATAATATTAAGCGAAGGTTTTCTGTACACTCATTTTGTATTTATTCTTTAATTAACATCAACTGTTCAGTGTCAAAAATATGTATTACTATCTTCTACCTACCCCTCTCTTTCTAGTAAGAAAAGTATAATAAAAACAAATATTAAAAGCTTTGGCCTTTGAGATTATTTCAATGATAGAAAATAATATGGAAAATTTATTTTTCACAATAAATAGTAAATCGTAAGATTTAGGAATTCGGACCCGCGACACTCAGATTACGAGTCGAACATTCTAATCACCTGGCTTTGCCAAGCTCAAGTTTATCAACTTATAACTCCAAAATCTGAGATTTTATCCATCGTGATGGAGAGCAAGCACGTGTAGTATTGCGTGTTTTTAAGCTGAAAAAAATGAAGAAAGAAAGAAATATCACGCAAAGTAAAAAAACATTAAACAACTGGTTTTTAAACATAATTTTAAATGACAGTTACAATTAATGCTTTACACACATTTTTTTTTTACAAAGGAAGTTTCAAACTAGAACGATACAGTGACGAGGGCCAGAAAAAACTAAATAATAAGAGGCAAATAATAGTTTTGAATTTCGCGCAAAGCTACACAAGGGCTAGCCGTCCCTAATTTAGACTAGAAGGAAGGCAGTTAGTCATCACCACGGAATGCCAACTCTTAAACTACTCTTTTACCAACGAATAAGGGTATTGACTGTAACATTATAACATATCCACGGCTGAAAGGGCTAGCTTTTTTTTGTGACGAGGATCTGAACTTGGGACCTTCAGATTACGAGTCGAGTGCCTTAACCATCTGGCCATGCCGGGCCCTAGATATTCGTAAAGTTACTAAATTGTCTCTCACGACCAACCCGTGGGCTGTGCTAGAATTTCAGAAGCATAAAATTGTTGGTTTATGAATCTATGTATAATGATTATTTTTTCCTCTTTTTCAGATATTTTTAATATTTGTTTCTATAAGATATGTTGAAATATGAGTTTCAACCAACATGATGTGGAAATAAATATTTTTTATTGTTTAAAAAAATAAAATCAAGATCAGATTCTTCAAAAATCGAGGAAAATTGAGATGCTAAAAATAAATATAAAGATTGAGATTATTAACCTTCTAGTAACGAAACTTCCGACTCAAAAGATGAACAAGTCCTAACATTTGAAGATTTTAAAAATGCAGAGTTTGGAACTGAAACTAATGATAACGCTCAGCAGCACATTCCATCTTATGGATTGCACTCAGGGAACAGTTCCATCCAGGAAACCTTTATAAATTTACTGCTCCAAGTTCCGATCATCTACAAATGCCATTCCAGATGTGTTAGAGCTTATGGTCAGTAATGAGATTCTTGATCTTATAGTTCAACAAACAAATCTCAATTATCACCAAACTGAGACAGCTGGTAACACACAGGTAAGCACGTGGAACGGTACTAACTGTGATGACATAAGCTTTTGGAATTGCTGTGTACGTTGTACTTTTAAGATACTCAAAAATTGACTACTACTGGCGGAAAGATCTCTTCTACAGAACTTCTTACAAGCCACAAATAATGTCAAGAAATAGCTTTCAAATAGTGCTACGTTTTGTTCATTTTGCAGATAATCAAACAACTGGAAGAGATCATTTCGAAAATATTAGAAGGTTACTTGAGATTCTTGAAAAAAATTTTACGAGAGCTAATATTATTTAAATGCATTGTAGTAGATGAAATAATAGTGCCATGGCAAACCCGCCCAATGTTTCGTCAATATAATCCTAAATATGGTTTGAAAATGTATAAACTATGTGATCCCAAAGTTTACACTTAAACCAACACTGTTTTTTGCTGAAAAAAACGGTACACAGCAACAGCTAGGACGTCTCTTAGATTGATTCACCCATACAACTCCACTAGTCCTTGATCTTGCAAACGACTGTCTAGATGCAGGAAGAACAATTGTTACAAATAATTTCTATACATCAATCGATTTCGTAAAAGAGCTTCTAAAGCATGAAACCCACCCTGTGGGAACATTACGAGTGAACAGAAATAGTAAATAACCACAAGGAAATAGGAACAAAACCAAAGAAGAGAGAAAATATAGTTCAGCAATAAGATGATGGAATTGTGATTGCAAAATGAAAGGAAAAACTTTTTACCTTGTCAACGAAGCATGATTTGAGCTTCAAGGAAATTGGATGGAGAATCAATGATGTGGATGTCAAGAAAAAAACCCAACAGAAATGGTTCTGAATTATATGATCATAGAACAAATAATAGACACAATGACGTCCAGTCATTTCTCGCTACTTAGGAAGAGTATAAGATGATATTATAAGATTGTCTTTGAGTTTTTGCTAAACACAGCAGTGGTAAATGCTTTGGCATTATTCAATAAAGCACACAAAAAACTACAACTACAAATCCATGAGTTTCGAAAATAAATCATTGAATCGCTGTGTTAAGTATAATCATTGAATCACTGTGTTAAGTATAATCATTGAATCACTGTGTTAAGTATAATCATTGAATCACTGTGTTAAGTATATGCTTAAGCAGCAGTAACGCCAAGAACAACAGCAGGAAGAGCCAGCACACAGCAGATTACTAAGAGTCACTCTGAGAGAGACAAGTCTAACAGAATTATTCGTAAAAGATGCGTTGGCTGCTACAGTGAAATATGAAAGATAATGACTGCAAAAGAAGCGGACAGAAAGACAAAAAGTTCACATATACTGTTATGACAGTATATACATATACTGTATTTTAGCGTGTAAGTCCGCAGACATACCGCTGAGCCACTGGGGGGTTATAAGACTAGAGGGAAGGTAGCTAATCATCACCACCCACCGCCAACTCTTGGGCTACTCTTTTACCAACGATTAGTGGGATTGACCGTTACATTATAACCACCCCACGGCTGAAAGGGCGAGCATGTTGGGTGCAACCAGGATTCGAACCCGCGCCCCTCGGATTACGAGTCGAACGCCTTAACCCACCTGGCCATGCCGGCCCTTTTCATTATAATTATAAATCGTTGCTGATTAATCTACAGTTGTATTACAATAATTTCCGTATGTCTACAAATAACAAGCTTTGTTGTTTTACCTAATATTCGAATGCGACACAAATTCTGCACAATTCAAAAATCTCCTGAAAGTGTAGTTATTTTCTTTATGTCTCGATATTACTGGAAAATATAAACTATATTTATTTTCGGTGGAGAATGTTAGTGTGAATAATTTCTCATTTAATTAATGCATCAAAATATTATATCATTTTACTTGTTTATTTCTTATTTGGTTAATGCAAGGAAATATTTTCTAACTGATTTAGTTATCATTTCATTATTGCCCCCCACTGGCTCAGCGGTATGTCTTCGGACTTACACGCTAAAATCCGGGTTTCGATACCCGTAGGAGGCAGAGCACAGATAGTCCATTGTGTAGCTTTGTGCTTAATTCTAAAACAACCAATAATTTTATTAAAGCATTGAAATATTATATTAGTGATCAATTTCTCTCATTTTAGTATTTTTACCTACAGATAAATATAAAGATTAGCTTAAAATTTTGTCTTTAAATCATTAATAATTAGCCTAAAATTGAAACTGGTTATAACATTAACTGCCCTGTATTTCTTACGCAGTAAACCTGAGGACTTACAACTCTAGAAATCGAGTTTTGGTACTCACTGTTGGCTAAGTATAGATAACTTACATTACATCTGTGTGCTTAAGAACAAACAAACAGTCTTCAGCCGAAAGGCCGTATGTCATATACGAAAAATAGGCATTACAAATTTAAATTTTTAGAATAGACATCATCATATCATTTATTTGATAGAGAAATAACTATTTAAAAGTTGAAGTTCTAGTATAGTATTATTTCTCCATCTCTATAGAAGTGACGTTTCCGAGAGTTACAATCAATATGTCAAACATTCAGTCAACAAACTATAAAGGTTTATTACTGGTTTCTTAAGCTTTTAAATGAAGATGGTTCTTTAACTTTGCACAACGTAGTACAGAGTGGTTAGGAATAATACTTGGTTAACCATAACTCTTGGTAAAGTTAGAACAGAAAACGAAACACATCAAAGATACGTTTATCAGACAATGAGGCTTATAAAGACTAGCGCTCTTCTGGTCTTCCATGTCATTTTAATGAAAGGTGTGAAAGGTAAGTTATCAACAAAACATTAACAATAAGGCGGAATGTATTTAGTTATAAAGAAAACATTAACACTTAAGTGAGGTGTACTATTTTATCAAATGTAAACAAACCATTAACAGTGAAGTAAGATGTTTCACCTCATAACTTGTAAAGAAAGCGTTAATAATTAATTCGACGTAACAGCTCATTTATTTTTAATAACATTATTGACAAGAAAGTTTGTAAATAAAGTATTGACAAGTAATGTGTTCCACTAGCTGATTTAGTTGAAAATAAACCATGCTTATTAAATACTGTAAACAAAACTAGTCTTATATTATTGCTGTTTATGACGTAGGTTTTTAAATTAAATATGAAAATTGGTTAAGTAAATTTGATCTTCACACCAGAGTAAGTTTTATCAAATACATTCAGCGTAGTGTCTATATAGTGTTTCAGTTCTACTTTAAATATAATCCATTCAAAAATCAAATGTTAGAAAAACATCAAAAATAGCCTAGCCCTCCAAAAAAAAACAAACAAACCACTAATAGACCAAAAACTATCAAAATATCCGAATTTATATAAAAAAATAATCACAAGTACTTGAAACACATTAAAAATAACTCAATAATCGCTAAAAAGCTTTAAACTGATAATTACCAAAGTTTTATATTGTTTCTCTGCCCCAAAGTTTCTCCTCATTAAAAAAATAGGGATTTCTAAACTTCGCTGGAGGTATTTAAATTACTGGATCAAAATACCAAATTTATACATTATAAACCTTTTAGGGGCATTTCTGTATGCAGGGGCAATTTTTAATGTATCATCGAAATCTTAAATAAGGCACTCGACTCGCAATCCGTGGGTCGTGGGTTCGAATCCCCGTCGCACCAAACATGCTCGCCCTTTCAGCCGTGGGGGCGCTATAATGTGACGATAAATCCCACTGTTCGTTCGTAAAAGAGTTAGTGGTGGGTGGTGATTACTAGCTGCCTTCCCTCTTGTCTTACACTGCAAAATTAGGGATGGCTAGCGCAGATAGCCCCTGAGTAGCATTGCATGAAATTAAAAGAGATATTCCACTGAGGCAAATTGTTTTCCATTGTGTCTTACCATCTGGCACTGGTATGGCCAAGTAGTTAGGGTACTTGACTGATAAGGTGAGGGTCGCAGGTTCAAATCCTTGTCCAGTCAAACCTGGGGGCGTTATAATGTGACGGACAATCCACTATTCATTGGTAAAAGAGTAGTCCAAGAGTTGGTGACAGGTAGCAACGACTTCCATCTTGTCTAATCCTGCTAAGTTAGGGATGGCTGGCGCAGATAGTCATCGTGTTATTTTGCGTAAAATTCACAATGAACTCAGCATATAATTACTTTTAAAAAATATTTAAACTTCAGTTAGTCTTCATCACTTGATCCACTAACTTTGAAAAATCTTAAATTTAGTAACCACATTAGCTGACAAAATACAGGAATTTCATCTATACGATAACTATATGTGTTTGACCTAACTTACACGTGAAAACTAAAGTATTACAAGTGTATTCACTGGAAAAGAGAAATATATTTTCAACCCTTCAGAGTTCCTATACCCACCTTTTATACTTTTTGCCTTGAGAGCTACAACGTACATATAGTTTGTTGACACAAGTTGTACGTAGTTATCAAGAGTTCAATTTATTTACACTTTCGTCTACCAATAGATTAATTTGAAATTGGACCAGCTTTTCCTCTGGGAAACATGTAACTACTATTTGTATTTTTGTCTGTTGATCTATCATAACATGTATAATAGTTTCTTACTTAAATTTTATTGTTAAAGAGACAGTGAAATTGCATTTAGATTTCACTTTTATATTCTCATTATGTGTTACACGTATTTTAAAATTCATTTTTAAATGTTTTAATGATTTTTATAAGTTTAGCTTGTTTCTCGGGTTTTGAAAGCTTATTAACAAGATGGCTTGTTAACGTATAGGTTTGGTTTATTTTGAATTTTGTACAAAGCTACACGAGGGCTATCTGCGTCAGCCATCTCAAATTTAGCAGTGTAAGACTAGAGGGAAGCCAGCTAGTCATCAACACCCACCGTCAACTCTTGGGCTACTCTTTTACCAACGAATAGTGGGATTGACCATCATATTATAACGCCCCCACGACTGAAAGGGCTAGCATATTTGGTGTGACGTGGACTCAAACCCGCGACCCTCAGATTACGAGTCGAGTCGTAAGGCATGAAAGAAAATTATGGAAATTTGAAAAGAAAATTAAAAACTATCAATAAACTGTGAAGGAAAATATAAAAATATTAAATTACACATGTAATAAAACATCACTAGTGAATTGCTATGAAGAGTTGAAAGTTGTGTACGCATTTCTATATGTCAATATTAAACATTTCATTGCATTGCATGTTGATGGTAACTGATAGAGTTACTAATTTGTAGAGGAATTGGAAAATAAAATAAGAATATTTACCTTATTTACAGATATATTTTTATTTAAATATTTCCATAAGCATCCTTTTCAGGATGAATAGATACCATGCATACTTTAATTATAGATATGAAAACTAATGAAAGAGTGATAAATGTTTTATATATAAAATACTAGGAAATTAATATGTTTGCCATACAAATTAAATTAAACATAAAAATGAAAACTATTATAATTTAAATAGATAGTTATAAGTGAAGCCACATCTTGAATCATCCTCATTTCTTGGTAAAGCATCTACTGACATCAAGGGCTTGCCTGTTACTTATTAATGTTAAGGTGGATTATTACCTGCATATTAATGAACTAGCTAATTAACCTGTATAAATGGAAGCATTAAAAACTGTACTGTTGGATCATTACAAAATGTAGAAACTCGTAAATTCGGTTAACTAAACCCATGAGAAGAATTCTGTCTCTAAATTTAAAACAATTAAAATTCAGTTTGGGGATAAAATTATATTTGTGCTCGTGAATAACAGCCGAAATAAATTTCATATATTTTCCCCGAAACTTTTTCAGACAAAATTAACTAAGAATGATGTTAAGGTGATGAATGAAGTAAGAGATATTTTTATAAAGGGACGAAGGACAGTGGAAGCAAACAAAACTGCCATGGTATTAAATTTTAGATTATATAAATACTCATTGTTTAAGTAGTGGTAACGCTTCAGTTGAGAAATGACAGTATGAAACTCTCTAAATGGTGATACACGAATTAATCATAACATACACCTTGGAGGTATTTCAGAGCCCAGTAATAGAGAACTGAAAATTTTGTGAACAAAACAAATAAGTTCCACGTTAACAATTTGGAATCACAAAGAATAAAATGTCAATTTTCTGAATATTAAAGATGAAGACTATTTATACCTAAATATGGAAGACACAGAAGCAACAAATATGTCAGAATATTTTAAAATGTGTTGCTACTTTATTGTAAGCAAACTTGCTTAAAGTGACATAATTTTAATTCATTACTTTCCTGGAATATTCAAAATTTCAACTTGATTGTTTCATTTTGAGATTACCTATTGATTATAAATATTTTATAACATGTTACAGTTTTTAATAGTAAGGAAGAAAATGTTTAAAAGTACATTTTGATCACTAAAACGATCATTTTCAAGTACACAAGTAAGAATATTGTGGTATTTAAATTCACATTAAGGAAACTAGCAAAGTGTTGTATTTTTAAGAGTTGATGATAGTTACTTATATATATGCATATCAAGTTGAGTGAATTGAATACCAGTTGTAAAATAATATACTGATTAATTATTTTTGGTATAAAAAAAAAGGAAATTATAATAGGCATTTAATATTTTCTAGAAAAAAGAATGATATATCCTAATAAATTATTCTAAAGCAATTTTAAAAAATGCTGAACTGATAGCGTCGTATGTAAAGCGTTTTATAACAGCTTCTAAAGTGATTGTTATTTTTGACTTTTTATTATGATTTTATCTTTTCTTGGCGTTGGGTATTTTTCTGATAATTTGTGGTTACTTTTTATGTTTTTGGTCTATTTTTACACGATTAATTTTTCCTTATATCTTCCTGGGATGCTATAAATGTAAATAGATTGATAGACGTATTTTTTAATATTCCAATGTTTAGTAATTCAGATGAAGACGTTTTATGTTTGCAGCTAATGTTTAACAAAGTTTATTTTATCATTTTAAGATGTTTTATTTTCATAGCCATTAGCAGCTGCTGTAAATCTACAGTCTCTCCTGATTTTGTTGTCCATTTGAAACAGTCTCTACGTAAAGGATCGATACCTATTGTTGTTTCCGACACCCACTATTGTGGTAAGTTTTTGTATAAAATATATACATTTGTATTTATTTTAAAATAATTTACTAGAAAAATAATGCCATTATTTAACATAATTAATAAATGTAAACGTAAAGAAGGAGAACGTGATTTTTATTCCCTTGTTCAGTTAAGAAAGGAAATGGAAACCTGGGTTTCGAATGTTTCCAAGTGAAAATCATTTTTGTCAGCGGTTACTGTTTCTCCTGACGACTCATTTCAATGTTGTTATTTTAATGAATGACAGTGTAATACGTAATAAACAATACATATGACAACAGTGTAATACGTAATAAACAATACATATACTTAGTGTAAGTCCAAGTCTTATCTTACAGTACTTAATTAATGAATGACTACAACAGTGTAATAAGTAATAAACAATACATATACTTAGTGTAAATCCACGTCTTATCTTACAGTACTTAATTAATGAATGACTACAACAGTGTAATACGTAATAAACAATACATATACTTAGTGTAAATCCAAGTCTTACCTTACAGTGCTTAATTAATGACCATAAGAAAATATTAAAATATTCCTGCAACATTATATGTTATTGGGATAAATATATGAACAATTTCATGCTCTGACTTACAGTGTTCAGTTAACGATCGCAATAAAGTAATATAATGCTACTCACGTTTTTCATGTACATATTTGTACAATTTCAATACCTTTCTTATACAGAGTAATAATGACTATAATAATATATTTCAATACCATCGTAACAATGCATGCACTCAGTATAAATATTTGTACACTTTCAGGTTCTGATTTATAGTGGCTAAGACAGTATATTATAATATACGTACCCGATTTCTTGATGATGAGAAATTACTTGAAATAAAGATGTATCTCAGAACGGCTGGTGCAAGTGTTAACACTTTTATTGAGAAGCAGAAACAAAGTTTCGACCTTCCTTGGTCATTTTTAGCTTAACAAAGAGAGTTTGCAACTGACCGTTGCACAACACGTCTTAGGGACGAGAGTATAAACGGGTACAAGATTGTAGAGGGGTTGCAGTTGGAGATTAGGTTATTAATTAGTGTAGATATAAAGGTGTTCCTCTATATATTGGTTTAAATTTGGTTTTAGTTGTTGCATAACTAAGGCTTCTTTGATTTTGCGTTTGTTTATATTTTTATCCCTACTTAGTATCTGGGAATTTTTTATGGTTATATTGTGTTTTTTGACTTGCAGTGTTCAAAAACGTGCGAAGGTGTTTTTTCATGCTCTTTGAACCTAGTTTCCATTTTTCTGCTTGTTTCTCCGATATAGAAGTCGTGGCAGTTGTTGCATTGTATTTTATAAATTATGTTGATGTGTTTGTCAGTGTAGTTTTTACATAGTATGGACTTCAGTTTTGTACCTGTTTTTGAATTAATTTGGTGTTTACTGGAATGTTGTGTTTTGCTATATGTTTTCCAAATGTTGGTTATTTTTTTGCTGATGTTGGGAACATATGGTATGCAGCAGTATAAGGTTTTGTAGTTTGTTGTGTCTTGGGATTTATCGTTGTTGGTCTAGGTGTGTACGTATAATTTTTTCCACGTTTTATTGAAGAAATTTATTGATGCTTATGAAGTTTTCTTTTATTTTGTAGATTTCATTGTTAATTTTATCGGGTGAGTATAGTTTTGTGGTTGTGTTTATTTGGTTTCTTAATTTGTTGAGTTTTTGTTTTGTTTCATGTGCTGAGTACCAGGAAATGTATAATCTAGTGGGGTGATTTTTCTGTGTATTTCTATTTTGAATTGTGTCTCACTTCTAGTGATCTTCAGGTAAAGAAATTTTATTTGGCTAATATTTGAGTTCACAGCTGAACTTAATGTTGGGGTGTATGGAGTTAACGTGGTTGAAAAAAAACTTAGTGCGTGTTCTGTAGATGTGAATCCAGCAAATGTGTTGTCAACATATCTGCACTGGTATAGAGGTAGATATGAGGCTTAACTGATCGCTTGAAATTCAGTCTGTTTCATGAAAATGTTGACTAAAACTTGTGACACGGGATTTCCCATACTTAGGCTATTTATTTGTAGGTAGTTTTGGTCACTGAACATAAAGGTAGTTTGTTTATACTTATACTAATTAATAACCAACATTCAACTGCAACTCCCCCTATAATCCCGTACTTGTTTGTACTTTTGTTCCTGAGACATGTGTTCGGGAACGGTGAGTTGCAAATTCTCTCTTTGTTAACCTGAAGATGACCCAAGAAGGTCGAAACGTTGTTCTTTGCTTCTCAATAAAAGTGCTAATACCTATACCAGCCCTTCTGAGATACATTTTTATTTCAAGTGAGTATCTCGTCATCAAGAATTACTTCATCACAGTGATTATACGAGAAGCGTAAATATTTTGTGGTTTTTTTGTGTTCTGTGTTATCTCTTTAAGCTCCATTATGCGTGAACTTATCTACATTACACAACTGTTAACCATACACGCTCGTGCAATCCTGAAGAAACTAAGAAACTTAAATCAAAAAATTATCAGTATACGAAAGGAGAAATTTATCCTTAATTTTGTGAAGCTAAAACTATCGAAAAATTTTAAACATTGTACAAACATTATCCATAATTTATAGAAAAAACTACTAAAAGCCATCTTAAACACGAAATATAAAGGACTAAATCACATACAGAAACAAAAAAACTGAATCTAGACTATCAAATAGACTGCTGCCTCCTACCAAACATTTATCAAGTCATCCAACGCAACATCAATCAACTCAACAGTAAGAACGACAAGGAAAAGAAGGTCCGCCACAACAAGAAACTACATAAACTAAGTCTAGTCTTCCTGATGGTTGTCTTCTGTTGTTTTGTTGGTATTTTCAGTTTGTGTGGTGTGAGTCACCAGTCTTTTAGCTAGGTCTTCCAGGCGGGCTTTCATTTCGACAGATGGGATATTTCTAGGTGTTACTGCGACGTTGAGTTCTTTGCTGAGTAGATGAATTTCTTCATTGCTTAACTTTCGGTCGGATCCGTTAATCCACTCAGAGAACACCAAGAACACAATGAAAAATAACCAAGAGAAAGAAGACAACTTCGACAACAAATTAGATAACCAACAATCTACCTTTCCAAGTAGAACTACAAACATCTATTTCCCTAACACCTTAAAACAGTATCTTAAACAATCTTTTCAATTTTCACATACAACTATCAACATAATTTCACAGAAAAGAAATTTTAAAAACAACCTCACACAAACAGATATTAATTCTACAAACAACTCAAGACAACAACATCAAAATTCTAAAAGCAGATAAAGGCAATGCTATTGTTGCGATTAATACATTCAAAAAATAACAATAACTTATTAGTTTTAAACTAATAAACACAAATTCAACAAAAACACATGAAAACCAGTTGAATAAAATGCTACTAAAATTGAAAAGAACCACAATATCAGAAAACATTATTCTTACTTCCGTAAGATCGACTCACGCGCACAGCAACTTATTATAAGGCACCACCAAACTTCACAAACCAGATTGTCAACTACGACCTATGAATCATTTAACTACAACCTCGGTAAATATATAGCGTGGGCATTTTCTAAATATGTAACATCACACAGCTCATTTTCCAAATACTCTTTTAACTTTAAATCTATTCTTAATCAACTAAATCATAACGCCTTAATGGCCAGTTTTGATATAATCTCCCTCTTCACAGAAGTCCCAACAACTGAAGCCTACAAGATAGCTTTAGAACTTAATATCCAAGACACCAACCCTTTGATACACACTCATAACAACCAATTAGCAACACTTATAGAATTCACTACCACCGAAACTAACCTTACGTTCAATAACCAAAACTACCTACAAATAAATGGTCTAAGTATAGGGAATCCTGTTTCACAAGTTCTAGCCAACATTTTTATAACACAGACTGAATCTCAAGAGATCAATTCAGCCTTACACCCACCACTATACTGATACAAGTATGTTGATTATATAACAGCTAGATTCGTATCTACAGAACACACACTAAGTTTTTTCAACAACATTAATTCCACCACAACATTTAGTTCACCTGTGAACAGTAACAAAAAAACTAACCAAATAGCTTTTCTTAACTTCAAGATCATTAGAACTGAGACACAATTTAAAATAGAAATTCAAGAAAAAATCACCCATACTGGATTATACATTCTATGGGATTCAGCATGTGAAACAAAACAAAAACTCAGCTACCAAACTTTGCTCACCCGATAAAATTAACAATGAAATCTACAAAATAAAAGGACACTTCATAAGCATCAATAAATTTCTTTTAAAAAACGCGAAAAAATTTATACGCACACACCTAGACCAACAAAAATAAATCCCAAGACACAACAAACTACAAAACCTTATACTGCTGCATACTATATGTTCCGGATATCAGGGGAAAAAACAAACATCTGGAAAACATATAACAAAACACAACATTCCAGTAAACACCAAATTAATTCAAAAACCAGGTACACAACTGAAGTCGATACTGTGTAAAAATTACACTGAGAAACACCAAACCAACATTATTTATAAAATACAATGCAACAACTGCCACGACTTTCATGTCGGAGAAACAAGCAGAAAAATGGAAACAAGGTTTAAAGAACACAAAAAATATCTTCACAGATTTTGAACATTGCAAATCAAATAAACAAAACATAACCATAGAAAACTCCCAGATACTAAGTAGGGAAACAAATATAAACAAACGTAAAAATCTAAGAAGTCTTGGATTTTATTCAACAACTAAAACCAAATTTAAACCAATATAAGTTGTTGTTGTTTTGAATTAAGTACAAAGCTACACAATAAACTATCTGTGCTCTGCCCACCACGGGTATCAAAACCCGGATTTTAGCGTGTAAGTCCGCAGACATACCGCTGAGCAACTGGGGGGCAAGCCAATATAAAGGAACACCTTTATATCTACACGAATTAATAACTTGACATCAAACTGCAACGCCTCCTACAATCTCGTACCCGTTGCAAACTTTCTTTGTTTACCTGAAGATGATCAAGGAATGTCGAAACGTTGTTCTCTGGTTACTAATAAAAGTGTTAATACCTATACCAGCCGTTCTGAGATACGTTTCTGATTTGAATATATCTACAACTCTATGTTATTACATTTCAGTGTTTACTTGTAATATAAAATAATACAGATTTATGTAAATATTTACATAACAATAACATTTCACTTCCATTTTTATAAAGATTTAAATACGGATTAAATTTAATTTCCAGTTCTTTAAAGAAAATTTAATGAACAATAACGCATGTTTTGGTTGAATTAAGTGAATCGGTTCTAAAATGCACTCACCCATCTAATTATTTTAAAGTAATTACCTAATTGGGAATAATTTTTGAGTTTATCTTGCATTAAACATCAAGAAATTCATGTGTATTATTTTTATTCTAGGATTTTGTTTACCCCAAATTTGTAATTAAGATCTTCTACATGAAAACAGCGCACTATTCCAAATAATGACTACATTTTAAAACTGAATTTTAGAACTAATGAAAAGGACGTATGACATCGTGAATATATTTATTATATTAAATCATCAATTAAAATACTTTCTGTTTTTTGGTCTTTTTATTTTGACTTTGCACAATGGAAAAATAATTATCTTTCATTGAGTTTTATATATTGAAATATTATTTCATTCACTTTTGTGATAAGGTAAAAGAATGTCCAAATACTAACGGAACTCAAGCGCAGAGGAATTTTCTGATTGTGGGTTAAAAAATAAAGATATCATAAGCTAAATCGGATTAGAACATTTTTCCAGAAAACAACAAAAATGGCCCAGCTGAATGTTAGGATGTCAGAAAATAAAGGAAATTGTGGTACTTTTTAAAACGGACCAGAGAGAAATAAGGACGGCAAAAGGGAGATAGGTTGGGATAGTTCCCAAGGGTGTTTCAGTGATCCAGGAGGAGAAACTACATAGAATAATATTTTAAAGTTTCACATGGAATTTTATCTGCTGAAATTTAACAAGATTCTTCTTGTCTCTGTTGTTATGTCACTAAATCCAAAACAGAAATTCAAAAAGAAGACTGTTTAATTACATAATTGGACAGAAATCTAATCCAACACTTTGTTGATTTGAAGTTTTAAAAATGTTTGCGCAATAATTAAAATTTTTTAGTCTATTTTATACCAAGTATTCTACTACTAATCAAGAGAAGTTTTCAAAATTTGATATCAAAGGAGCTTTACAACTTCTGTTAGTTTTTTAATAACTATTTTCATTCCTCTATTTAATTCGCGGTGGGGCAGGACAGCATCCATCTTTGTCCGACGTTTCCGCGCTAATGAGTGAGAAATATTTGTATATTTTATAATTCTATAATAATTAAATTGAATTGCGATTATTCAGAAACGTGTAGAATAAACAATGTAATATATATATTAAAGTTAAATTACTGTTTTGTTTAGTAATAACAAATAACTTCAAGTTTTTGTATTTTTTAATCTTCAGTTATTACTTTATTCAAGTTACTTCAGAGTCTGGTCCAATAGTAAATGAATTACACGAAACCTATACTAGGATAGTAACGAACTCTTTGACGTTCCATTCACCTGAAGAACTTCAACATGGAATCAGTAACCTGGATAACACCATCGAGTTTTTATCCAGAGACACTAAACAGATCTTTGTCTTCACTCTGTGTTTTAGTGTTTCCAGACTTCTACCTCAGGTGAGAATGCTAACAGTTCAACTACAGACAAAACCTATCTTTCACAGTAAGGTATAAACATTTTCCAATGAAAAGTTATATTTTGTTTGGTTCATCGCATAAATAATGTATACATAGTCTCCGAGTTTTGAATTGTATTAAAGTTTGGACTTTACATATTAGATAAATTCATCACTGCTGGTAATTTCTGATTTGAAAGATATCCTTGCTCAAATGAACCTCAAAAGAGGCCTATTATACATACGAAAATTGAGCATTAAAAGGTAGCCATTGCAGGGGTATGTTTAAAAGTATTATCTTTAGCCAGATTCAATGCCCGATTTATCTGACAGGCTATGAAGGCCTTTACAGCCAGGTGGCACTCTTTCTAATATTTATCGGTAGATCGTAAAGAGTGTCTATGCAAAATGTGGTGCTTTTGTACAGAGTATTATGATTTTTTAAATAAAAATTAGACTTAATGGACTGGACTATTCAATGTGATATTCATGAAGTCAAGAAAAAACCTAATGAAATATTAAAACTTGTTAGCACGATCAGAAACTATTATACACTAAGATGTTAACATATTTTGATAACTTAAATCGATAATTGACGTATAGTGTTTTCATATGCTTATAAGCACTGGGTAGAACAAAAAATTATTTAAAAACATTAAACTGTCAAAACATAATCTCTTTAATAGATTATCAATATGCATCTGAAAAACGAAGTTTAAACGAAACATAATTTGTTTGAGAAATTGTAAGCATTGCGGTCCTAATAGGAAGTTCCCTAAATAATTTTTGAAGTTAATATATACATATACACTGCTGACCAAAATCTTAAGACTAATGAACAGAAAGAAAAAATACACATTTTGCGTTGTTAGACTTAATCACTTATTTGAGTAGAATTTCGAAAGATGAAAACAAGGAAAGGGAAAATAAAAAATAAAAAACTTTTTATAGTATTTAATAGGGAAAATGTGAACACTGTGAAATTAGCTTAAATACTAAGTGGTCAAAAATTAAAGACCATATACTGAAACGAAGCGTTAATCGGTAAACACATAACGAAATTTAGTCATTTGTGTTCAAGCATTATCGTTCTCAACATCTCCCACTGACATCTCCTGTGTTACATTGAGTAAAAACATGGCAAAGGCTAAAAAGTACAGAAGTAAAGTTGGGGGTTTTAACACATAGCAGATTAGAATGTCAATTACATTTTATGCAGTGTAAATAGATTACAAGTTTTAATTTAATAGTATGAATGTAGTTCATTGTTTTTGAGTTTCGTTCATTAGGTAGATAAAATATACTGGAGGTATCCATGGGTGAGATGGATTCTGTTGACCTCAGGGCAGAAACAAGTGTCTGACCATGCACTATTTCAAGAATATCCTTTTTTATCATGCAAAATTGCCGTATCCTACCAGACTGTGATTGGCTGTAGCAAAGTAAGTACTAGTTTAGGACCTTATCTTCTATGGCTGTCACTTTCCAAGTTGGAGGTGTTTCTTATGAAACTATGAGTGGTTGTGGTATGAAATCTTATATTTATTTTTCATGCAAAACAAATTTAAATAATAATAAAGAAACTATCTCCTAAAGTTCTTAACATTAGACAAACTACTGAAGAATTATGTACGGTGAAGTAATAAGTTAATAAAAAGTAAGTGATTAGAGTTAAGATTCATAATGTAAAAAAGTCTTAAGAAGAAGATATAAACTATGCTCCACTTTTTACTATTAACGAAATTTTGGGAATTTTATCAAAACTTTTTTTCATTTTTTGTGCATGTTTCTCTATAAAATTATTTTAATTTTACTGCGAGAAGGAACACTATTTAAATGCAGTAAGCTATGTTATTAATTTTCCTTCGTCTTCATACATATTTGAACGACGAGAATTGATTTCTAATAGATACTTTGGATGACATATTTAACAGAAAGGAATCTAATTACCAATGAAATTATTTATTACTAACGATTAAAAGAAAAATACATAAAGAGAGAATCAAACAAGAAACGGTTATAAAATTCAGTTATCAGAAAGCAATGAACGTAATTGGTAGAAACACCAAGAGTATCATGAGATGGCAGCTAACTGAAAAATAAAAGACCTGTTTGATAACATAGTCTTGATTTTGTGAGTTAAAGAGAAGAGCTCCATCTGGAACTATACTGTAGAAAGTTACTTTTCTTGACTTACCATGCTTAAACTACAATCTAATGTTGTTATAGTTTGTACTTTTTATTATCCGGCTTTATCTAAGTTTGATCTTATGTGCCATTTATTACTTTTATTTCCAATATTGTCTTCAGTTTTGTCCAGCACGTTAGCTCTTCATGGTGGTTACAACAAATAAAGACGTAATATAAATTAGAGAAAACCATGGTAATTAATTTTTCACTAATACTTATCTTAATAAATTATCCTTGTACAATGATGGAGAATACTGGTAACAACTAAAGAAAGTCATGTTTTATTTGGTAAAACTAATGTTTTTTAGCTGTCATATGTTTGAAATTACTGTGCTCTTTTTGGCTTATAGCTTAAAGTTTTCTTATTATACAAGGTTAATTTTTATATTTTATTCAAGAGAGTTTTAGTATTAATACATTGTTGCTAAAAAGCAAAATTTCTTTGAAGATAAACTTTTATGCGTTTTTCTTGAAGATTGCAATTTTGGAAAACAACTGAAAATTTAAGTAAATTAATAAAATCGTTATATAATAAAAACAATTATGGTTTAATTACACTAATACTACACTGTGTTAATGTCATGGTATTGTTTTTACGTGCTTTATCATTTGGCCTGTTGTTTCAAATTATTTGGTAAAAATAACATGAAGTCCAATCCTGTGAACGATAACAAAATAATTGATTTTTTAAAACATTTTATATGAGCTACATCTATTGGCAGACCTAACTTCACAAAATACTTTTGAATAGAAATTCTGAAACTAGTATAGACTAATTCACAAATAAACTTACTTGCAGAGGTTTTTTTGCTAATCGATCGCTAACAGAAACGCTTATTGCATCACTGATTAATTTACTAACTGAATCACAGACAAACTGTAACTTACTCAGTCCAGTGTTTATTTTCTTGTAGACTATATTTTTAATGTTGTAATTTTAATGTTAGCTGGAGCAGGGGTTCCAAAACTGTGCGCTGCGGTGAAGTCATAGGGGCGCCGAGTGAAATTTCAAATTTTCGAGGGAAGCAGAACGATATTGAAATTTGTCGGACACCGTGCTAACTACTAGCTCGAGGTAGTTAACAATTTTAATATTGGATTGCGCTACATTCCTCTCGACGATGTTCTCGAATGTTTTGTTTACTTGTACCTTCGGCTATGCCAGTAACTTCTCGAACTTTCTAGTTTCGTATATTTTGTATGTAAATACATGTCAACTCTCCGAGTCCTTCAGTAACCGAAATAACTGAAGGGTGTTATGATCAAGTCTCTGCGACATCTAGCGAAGTTCAATGAATTAGTTTGTTTATTTTTCGCCCTTGGACATAAAAATGGAAAGATTTTTTAACATTAATAAGATGGTTTTAATGATAAGACCAATCATCCGAACATGACTTGTAAATCCCACGATCATTTTACCAGATAGTTAAAATAATTAAAATAACAAAAAGGTACGTTTTTGAAACAAACATCAACACCAAGCAATGCTTTGCTAGCATCCTACAAGGTGGCATATAGAGTCATAAAATGTAAAAAGCCTCACACCATCGCAAAAGAACTGATTCCACTGGCTGCAGTGGATATGGTGCACATTATGGTTAATGAATCTGTGGAAGACTGTTTTTAAGGATGTCTTTTACCAACAATGCAATCAGTCACAGAATCCAAGACATAGCCGAATATCTCAACAATCAGTTAATTGAAAAAAATGAAAGGGAAGGAATTCGGGTTACAGTTAGATGAGGTGAGGAATAGTAACTAGAATGCTCAATTGAGTTGCTACACATAGTTCGTGAATGATGACAAAACTGTGAAAGACTTTGCATTGTTGTGATGGAGTGTTAAGTCGGTGTCATAATTAATAGTCTATACGATCAAGTAGGTCTAAGTATTAATTTGTAAGTATATTTGTTAATTAATTAGATAGTTTTTTCTAACGAGCGCTTATCCTACAATCTTAAAATAGGGGAAGTGCGATAAACACCAGAATATCAGTTATATTATCGAAGGTCCCGACATCGAGAACTTCAACTGCAGCAGGAGAGTAAAGATAGCCAAATGGATTAACAAAAAACTCTTATGTGGGAAGCCGAATGACTTTTTCTTTCTCTCTAAGAATCTTCACTTTATTGGACGAAAACTTCGTGTAGCAGGAGTGAATGTAAGTTTAGTAACTTTTATTATTTATTCACCGATTCTTGTTTGTGAGATTCCATTATCGAAACAGTTGAAAAACAATTTCATCTTTTAAACTTTACGATTTCATATATACACACACACTACTTGACAGATACTAAATCGTAAATCATCCCGAAAACTTCATTTATAACTGGCGGAATGTCCTCTAACAGTAGAAGCGTTTCTTATTTCACCATTCCTTTAAATATTTAGCTACACACTTGTCAAGCAGACGTATTGAAAACTCTGAGGAATATTAAAAAAAAATCAGATGCTCAACAGTTCGAGGTAACAGTAGCATCAGGCTGCTGATAGTTCGAGGTAACAGTTGCATCAGGCTGCTGATAGTTTGAGGTAACAGTAGCATCAGGCTGCTGATAGTTGGAGGTAATAGTAGCATCAGGCTGCTGATAGTTCGAGGTAACAGTAGCATCAGGCTGCTGATAGTTCGAGGTAGCAGTAGCATCAGGCTGCTGATAGTTCGAGGTAACAGTAGCATCAGGCTGCTGATAGTTCGAGGTAGCAGTAGCATCAGGCTGCTGATAGTTTGAGGTAACAGCAGCATTAGGCTGCTGATAGTTCGAGGTGGCAGTAGCATCAGGCTGCTGATAGTTTGAGGTAACAGCAGCATTAGGCTGCTGATAGTTCGAGGTGGCAGTAGCATCAGGCTGCTGATAGTTTGAGGTAACAGTAGCATCAGGCTGCTGATAGTTTGAGGTAACAGTAGCATCAGGCTGCTGATAGTTCGAGGTAGCAGTAGCATCAGGCTGCTGATAGTTCGAGGTAACAGTAGCATCAGGCTGCTGCAAGGAGGAAGTAAATTCAGCATTTTCAAAGAACCAAAACTTCTTTACCAAAAATTGTCATCACGTGTTCTTCTGGTATTTATTTTACTTTCCTAAACATATTGGTTTTGTCAATAAAAGTTTAAAAACATTTTGTCTTCCAGTACGATTCTGTCTCTTAATTAATTATTCTTCCACAAATACTCGTTTTTAATTATTTATAGTAGTTAATGCATCTTTTTTTATAATTCAGAATAAAAATTTGAAAAATAACAATATTATTTATGTTTAATATGGTGAATATCTCGAAGACGTATCACTAGATATGGAATGAGAAGACCTGCTTATGTAATTATGCACTTTTACGCCAATAATTGAGAAAATTTATACATTCCCATCAAATACGTGTGCACATATTGGCTATTTTTATAATTTTATTTTCTTCATGTGACTCAAATACATCTTAATCAACTGTTATTTTCATATATTTTTATCCATTAAACATACAGGACAATCACTCGTTTGTTTACTCTTATCACGCTTTAACGTATAATTGGTATCCTTCTCAAATATCTTAGTTTATCAAACTTATTCATTAATTGGTAATGCATATGTATTTATATTTAGCTGTAACAGCCTGATCTTTAAAACAGCATTATACATCTTTAATATTTATATCTGAATGTCATTACAGTATCAATAAAACAAACTGCATTATTTTCGTGATCATATTACGGATTTACTTTCAGTAGGGTGGTTAACATACAAAATTGACTTAAATTTTGCAATTTAGGCTAAAAGCATCAGATTTGACTTGGCTATGCATTGGTATAACTTAAACATAGATATGCAACTACTCTCAAGCTAACCTCTGTTATGAAATAAACAGGATTTTATGCTTGATACTTAAATATGCATAGTTCTGTTCGCTATGGCTGTGAATACATTCAAATGATGATACTAGATTCAAAGAAAATAAGTACATTTGAGACCCCAGCTGCGGAAAAAGAGTTCGGATATGTGCAATACTTTACGTCATATAACATTATATCGGTTTTTATTCAAATAAATAAACACGTTTGTAGTTCACACAAAAAAACAGGTTGCTGGACATTAAAATTCAAATTTTCTCTATGAACTTCTATTTAACTTTCACCACACACACAATATATACACCATACTACAGCCTCGGCAAAAATTTAACCTTAACAAGCAATTATAGTTATGTGTAAAATAACAACACATTATGAGATACAAACATGAACACTTCACCAATTATCACGTACACATCATGTCAACGAGCACAAGTGTTTGTTTATTCGATTTTTGGCCAAAGATAAACGACAGCCAGTCGTCCTTAAAGTAAAAGATTAGAGGAAAAGCAGCTAGTAATTACCAGTCAGTACCAACTCTTGGTCTACTCTTTTGTCAAATAATAGTGGGATTGACCGTCACATTATAATGCCCCACCGCTGAAAGAACGAGCATGTTTCGTGAGAGGAGAATTCGAACTCACGACTCTCGGATTGTAAGTTGTACGCTCGAACTATCTGGCCGTGTTAGGCTGAGCACAACTTAGCAGCTCTTTTTCCAGGTGTAAGAAGAATCATGAAGTAACTACACTTAACTTATCTTACACTATTGATATAAACTCTCAAGGATTTTTGTATGTCTTATATATTTACAAAACAAATATTATAACTGATCCTAAAAATATATGCAGGGTTAAGCGTACATAAAGTAAGATAAGAAACACTTCTATTCATCCAATTAAATTACATTGTTTGATATTTCAACAAATCAGTGTCAATTATAAACAAAATAGGAACTTCTCTTGTAAATGATATGGCCACTTTGTAATGAATGTGATGTAATCTTACTTTTATTCAAGTTCATGGTCAAAGGTTAATCCTGAAATACAATTTCCTTTACAGTAAAAACAGAAGTGCACTTCAATGTGATATTTTGCACATACACAGTCCTTTGTTTATCTTTTCAGAGCCACAGAATATTAACTTATAATACTGATTTTGAGACTAGCGAAGAATGATCAATTTCGGCCTCTAGAGTTATCCATATGTCTACTCCCAACTCCAATCAGCAGGAGTGGATAACTTTGAATTATTTTGCAACACCTGCACCCATACACGATTTCTCTGTTAAGGCTGCATGCATAGTGTTCTGTTTGGAACTGCCTGTGAATATTCTCCACCGTTTGTGGTGTATTTAAGAATAGATGCTTTCTTAACTCATTGATTCCCTGAAATCTACAAGTTCTATCATATAATATAACCACAAACTTTTCCAGCAGCACCAGCGTGTTTTCATGGATGAATTTTGGGGCTTCTACCACTGCCAAAAATGCGTCTATGATATTTGAAAATACATTACATGTGTCCTATATTCTTTTCTTTTGTCTTGTAGCAAAGAAGATTACATCACAACCTGTAAAACCATGGAACATTGTCAGTGTCTTTTCTTTCTATCAATCCAGATGACTGCATTTTCGCTTGTTGCAATAAACCAGTGGTGCTTTTCCAAATCATCCACACATCTTAGTCATTGGAATGCCTTGTAAGTTGTATAAAATGATGATGACACACTGTATCTGCTCTTCTGACCATAAGTTTTCTGTCCATTGTGTGCCAGCTTCCAATTATACGTATTACTGGAACATTTCACATCTTTGATTCACAAGATGTTAACAAGCGACATCAGAAAAATAAGTTACCACACAACGGCACTGTTTCATGGATTGTGCCCTTTGTGGATGAGCCTTTAATTAATCGTCTTCGTCAAGCGATTAGAAGATATGGTTTGAATATCAAAATCATACAAAAACCTAGTATAAAACTGAAGGACATACTCACTCGTTCAGCCTTTAATAACAACATGTAAATTCAAAAAGTGTTTCACAAAGATGAATGGATTAGAAAAGTTCTGCACTTTTAAAAATACAAAAATACTGGCTAGGAACTTGCATGTACACAATGTTTAGCCACATATATTGGTTGATCATGTCGTTTACTACAACTGAACTTTATCTATAATTGAAATTTACTTAAAACAACAAGGCACAATCAACGGAATAACTTACATATTCAAAATTTTATAAATTTGTGACATTTTTCTCGACAGAAAGTATCAGGAGTCTCTTTTGATTCAATCCAGACACCCTTCAATTAGCAAATACAATCCTTGGACCCTTTAAAATGTTATTATTATTACTTTTAGCATTTTGATTTTACCAATTCTACGTTATTATCGTCATTTTCTCCATTTTTATGATCAACGATTCAAAACTGTTCGACCATAATTGTATCACGTAAACTTTTCCGTTGTATTGTTGTAGCTGTTTCGGCTGGTGTCGTTTAAAACTGATTTGGTAACCTGTGATGTTCATAGACCCTTAATAAAGGCGTAAGACGAAACGTTGGATTTAGGTAATTAAATATTTCTTTTTAGAGTTCTTCACATAATAGATTTTGTCTTTAAGTCAGCACTGAGCATTTAAAAAAAAAACAGTAACATAATCTTCACTTTTTTCATCATGGTGCTTTAAGGCACGATATACTAATATTGATGTCTCTCTGCTGTGCTGTGGAGTTACTTTGACTGGTTCGTGACTCCATGATGTTCAATACAAAGAGTTGTGACGAGATGCACGAAATGTTTTGTAATATATTGCACTTTGATATCCAGTATCACTGGATATAACAGTATAACCAGTATTCACTGGTACAAATTTATCTTAATATTTTGCAGTAAACCTTCCATTTAATGTCTGTTTCAGTGTGAATATATCTCAACAAATAATATTTGCTACTTTTGGAAGTATTAACACCTCAAAATCAAAATCCTGATTACATACCTGTTTGATTACTACTACACTGTCTCAATCAAATGCTAGTAAGTCCTCTTTGCTTTAATTGTGCTGCTAATATTCGATTTTGTAGTCTTGTAGTGTGTATGTGTATTCTGAACACCAAGTTTAGGAACTTTTAGGAGTACAGGATTTTGATTCTGCAATACTGGATACTGCTTTTGCTTTTTTTTTTTATCTCTAAATGTTTCAATTTGTGAAATTAGCACGTACCACGTAGAAAACTTTTACTTGAAGTATGTGTTGCATACTTGCCTACCTGTTGTGCATGTATTTATAGCTTAGCCAAGCATTTTGTGATACTTGGCATAAAATGCCACCATATTTCCACCTGCAAGTTTTTCCAACAATTTTGAGCCACTGAGATCTGCTACTCACTTCTGTAGTTTGAAATCAATATCAAATGCTGATATCTTATGAAGGCCAGCAGAACCAGCTGCATCATTACAGAAAATACACAAATCTGTCCGTTTTTTCTGCTTGATTTCAGAACTGGATTTTCTAGTTTTACAAAACTTTCCTTTTTTGTTCCTTATGCTTTCTTTCAAGAATCAAACTACCAATATTGTTCCGACATGACTTGTACCATGCAGCATTGTTGATGCTTAATGTAGCTTTCATTGCAGAGCCTGCATCCAGTTGTTGTATATTTACACTTACAGGGACTAAATTAAGGCCATAAAACTGGAGAATATTTTCAACAACATATTTGTATACAGCTCCAATATTACTTTTTCTGTAGTTTGCAAGACATTGTAAGAGCTCTTTGGAGAAGTCATATCTACAATCCTCTCTACTTTTATATCTTGTTATGATTATTCTTATAAAACTATTCCTTTCCAGGATACAGATCAGATTTGACAGGCCTAATGGTTAGTGTGTAAAATTCTACATTCTGCTGCTACAAAAACGCGATCTCTGCTTTGAAGTTGTTCGTATGTTATAATAATGGTGTTAGAATCTCACTATTGAATTAGAATAACTGAAGAGTTGAGGTAGGCGTTGCTGTCTAGCTACTTGCCCTCTAGCCAATCAGTCCCACATTAAACACAGCCTACACAGACAGTTGAGGTAGGCGTTGCTGTCTAGCTACTTGCCCTCTAGCCTATCAGTCCCACATTAAACACAGCTTACACAGACAGTTGAGGTAGGCGTTGCTGTCTAGCTACTTGCCCTCTAGCCTATCAGTCCCACATTAAACACAGCTTGCACAGACAATTATGTGTTATTTCGGACGCATATATGAAAGAAGCAAATTCTTGAAACTTCATATCTAACAGTAATTTCTTTATCAGTCCGACAGGTACATTTCTTTTTATGTTTCTATCTCAACTGGATTGAGATGTCCTTCAGTAGAATAAATCAATTTTTTTATATCTTAATAGCTGACCTAAATTACTCATTATAAGAAGTACATTTATTGCAGTATTCTGATGTCAAAATATGTTTTATTTTTATTTATTACTTTTAAGGTGTACTTAAGTAAAGGCCAATTGAATTAAAGGTGAATTTTGTGTATTTGTTATTTTTGTATATGTTTTTCAAGTATGGCATGGCCAGGTAGATAGGGTGCTCGACTCGCGGTGGATGGTGACGAGTAGTTATCTTCCTTCTATTGCTGTACTGTTAAATTAAGGATAACTAGCTTAGATAACGCCCGCGTAGCTTTGTGCGAACTTTCAACCATTAACGTTTTTTGAACTAACATGACAAATTCAGTCTAGTTACAATCATTAATTTTTCTGAAAAGTTTCAAATTATGGTTTACAAAATAATAATAATTACAATATTTTTAAATATTTTTCTTCGTTCATTTGAAAGTGTGAAGAACATCACGTCTGTTAGAAAATATTTTTTATATCTTAAAGTTGCTCATTCGAAAAGTTAGAATAAATAATGTTTTCTAACATTTTTTAGCTTTTCCCATTCTTCGTTCCTGAAGTCAGCTCAACTGGAGAAATAAAAGGAAAAGAAGGCATTGATCTTAAAATTTTAGAAATTTTGGCAGAAAAATACAACTTTAGGTAAATATTCAGTAAACAACTATTATTGTTGTTTTAAGCTTACCAATTACACTATGTAACAAAATTTTTACTTCTTCTTATTCCTGGGCATTTGCTTATGCGTGAAGTTAATGGAAAAGACCTATTTTTGTGACTTGGGTAATGAAGTTTTCAAATTTACCCATTTTTCAGAACATTCCAGGTAGATTCAGTGCTGAGTAGTTGATAGAAAATGTTCTCAAACTTACAAGAGTGATGCCTCTTTTTCCTGGCTCATTCTGTGCACATCAAAGAGGAATACAACAGCACCAAGACAAGACATTGCTAGAAGTTTTAAAGTATGATGAGTATGGATGGGAGGTTGTTCGAAACTTTAAAATAGTGGCATTCCTGATGGTCTCCAAGGAGGCTTTACCAAGTTTTTATGTTATCTTTGCTTTTGGGACAGCAGGGACACTGCAGTGCACTACAACAGGAACCACTGACCAATAAGTACCGAGTTCTCTGTGGGGGGCACAATGTCAAGTGTGAGCCACTAGTGGACATACAAATGGTGTTATTCTCACCATTGCACATAAACTTGGGTCTTATGAAACAATTCGACACAGCTTTTGTTAAGGGGTCTGCAGCTTTCAAGTACCTGTGAGACTTCTTCCCTGAGCTGTCTGAGGCAAAGGTCAAAGCTGGTGTCTTTGTTGGACCACAAATAAAGAAGATCCTGGAGTGCACAGAATTCCCAAAGAAACTAATAGGAAGAACAAAAAAGCTTAGGGCAGCTTTAGAGCAGTGGTTCGGGGCTTTTTAGGCAATTCCAAGGCCAAAAATTATGTGGAACTGGTTGATCCTCTGGTGAAGAACTACGGCAAAATGGGCTGTAGGCTGTCCCTGAAAGTCCATATCCTTGACGCTAATGTTGATAAATTCAAGGAGAACATGTAACCATACCCAGAGAAGCAAGGCGAGCACTTCCATTAAGACATACTGGACTTTGAACTTCGCTACCAAGGAACATATAACAAAACATGATGGGAGATTATATTTTGGAGTTAACACACGAAAGTAATTTACATTATAGTTGCAAATCTCGAAAAACTACTCACTTCTAAACATTTTGTATAACTTTAGCATAAATAATGTAAATCTTGATTCATATGTTGTTTTATTCAGACATTACGTAAATGAATTTCATTATCCAGGTCACAAAAACAAAGTTTGAAGGGAATAATGGTTATTTTCTGTACTTTTACAGCATAACCAATTAAGAAATAACAGATACCATCCAAGAACAAAATTTGTGTTACAAAGTGTTATTAACAGTTTTAAAATTATATTTCTTTAAAAAAAACTGTTTTATTTACACAATTACTGCCGAAATACCCCTTTGCTACACAACATTAATAGAATCTTACATATAGCAACATATTTAACGTTAGAAACAGCTCTGTGATGATATGATAAAATATTTTACATCGTTAAAAAGAAGTTATATTTAGTGTGTGGGGTTAACCTCGTACCATCATTAAAATCCAACCCTTACAAAATGTATTAACGTTAAAGATGGAGCAATGGTACAGGCAAAGTAGTATCATGATTACACCACAATTCTTAAAGAAAAAAATAAAACTTTTGTTTTCACATTGTAACAACACTAATTAGTATTTAGCTAGTTTTTCATAATTTTCTCGAACTTTGGTGAAGCATTTTCTCTGCAAAAATAAAAAAGTAAAGAGATACAAGTAATATCCTCCTCTGGCCTAAAAGGATATAAGATTTAATTTGGTTAAGTGTTTTTATGTGAGAAAATAAAACAAAAATATATCACTGACGACCATCTTTTGGTATAGAGAGATATTATATTGAATTTTGTTAAGTGTTTTTTATGTAAAAAGGTACAATGATAAAAGGAAATAAACGATACCCTACCAAAGTGTAAATGCAGTTCAGATTTAGTTTTGATTACAGGTTGATTAATAAATTAATTTAGTTTCCAAGTAGTTCAACCACCTGATAACATATGGGGTGTGAAGCAGTCTAATGGAGAGTGGACTGGTTTGATTCGGATGATTCTAAATCAAGTTAGTAAGGCTTCTTTATTATGTGTAATCTAAACAATGTTTCATTCATATTAAAGATGTTTTGAAATTCTTCTTCAAGTGAGTTTATTTTATCATGTCTATAAATAATATTAGTAATAACATTTTTATATGTCCTTTTTTTCTTAGAAAGCAGACATTGCCCTTACAGGATTAGGAATGACTTACGATCGTGAGGAAGCTACATCTTTCTCATACCCTTACCAAATTGATAAGCTCAGCTTCCTAATGCATAGTCCTCGTGAAAAATCAAGAGCGCTCGTCGTCACCAAACCCTTTACCTTTGAGGTAGATCATATTTATTTTAAGTAAATGCACATAAACAGTAATATCCATAAATTGCTGAGCGTTCAGTCATTAACTTAAAACATGCTGAGTTACTTTTTAGTGCAAAGCTGAATACTATCTAAAGGCAAAACAGCCACACATAAAGCAAATTTAGAGTTTATTACTTTCATATTTTGTGTGGTCATCCTTAACTGAAATCTCTGCCTGAAATCAGTGAATAATTCATTATTCAAGGATTTGGCTTTCAGCCATCTTAAAATTTTGCAAGAGATCTTCCTTTTATTTGTGCTGCCTTTGTTATTTTTCTCGATTAAAATACAGTTAACAGTATCGACGTATAGGCTCTGCAGATGCCATATTAAGCATGCAAAATTCTATCTCCTACTTGTATATCAATATATTGAAATTTTTTACACTAAACTATGTCCAGAATAAACGACATGAAACTAGGACTTCATCAAAGCAGTCGAGACCACCATATTGGAAGCTACATCCACCCCGTTAACTGTTGTTGAAGGTAAATTTCTTTGCATCACTCACAATTCCTGTAACAAATGTACTTGTGTCTGTTGGCTCCAAATATCTGAAATTTTGAACTTTACAAATGCAAAATTTCTCAAAGTTTTGGAATGAACGAAATGCAAAACTTAGATATTTTTTGTTTATTGTCTTTATCGAATAAAGGTTTGTTGTTTTTACTACAATTAACCCTTTCAGCCCTTCTTCACGAAATCTGCATCTCACTATGGAAAGGTTAACTTTAATACCAGCAGTTTCTTGTTGTGCTGCAGCTGCTACATTTACATCTGTCTCTTAATAAAGTAAGACTAAGGTAATCAAAACCTCATCTGGGAAGTTTAGGCAATCTTTTTGGCTTACTTTTGTCGTCAATACTATCACTCTGTTTAAACCTTTTGATTATTATTTGAAAATAGCTTTTGATTTTTTACAGTACTTTGTTCTTGATTATAGTGTGGTTATATAAAGCTATTATATTGTCTTATCTCATCCGAAATTATGCAACTTGATGGATTGGTTAGGGTTTACTGGTGAAAAGCAACTAGGCCTGCGTGACACAACCAGTAACAAATGATTAAAACATGTAAAGTCACGTTAAAACAAAACAATAGTCAAATTTCGGATAAAAAACATAGATATAATTGAAAAGGCCAATAACCCTTCAAATTTAAAACACTAGTAAGGTGAACAATGTTCTCATTACCAATGACACTGTCCATTATCACAGATAAAACTGTGGATAAAACATGTCTAAAATGGTGCTGTCGCAGACAGTTACAATGTCAGCGTGACAGAAAACGTAAGCTACTGTGGCTTGAGTGTCACAAATGTCACACGTTGGTGCATCAGTCCCAGATAAAAAAATGATGAGTTAAAAAACTATGACCAATGTGTAGCCTAGCCAGGACAACTTTCATTTTCAGATCATTACAGAAACAAGATAGCCAAAGACTAACAAAGAGTTTGACCTCGAAAATTTTGTTATCAGGTTGATCACTTCAAATCAACTGCCAACTGGAGTGGAGTCGAGCCTTGAATACAGAACTGTAGTTCATATATGGGACAGGCATAGCAGCGGTAGCACCAGAGCAGACGGACTTAACTGCGGTGTCACGGATCTTGCTTCCGGAAATACTGACGTGACCTGGTAATCAGTAAAATTAGATAGGACGTGATAATGAAATATCTACGAAAACAGGGTGAGAACTAATATGAAGTGATTCCAGGAACAGTAAAAAACTAAGCGAGTCAGTATAAATACTAAAACTGGTATATAGCATAACTTCTAAGTGATCCAGGGTAATAAATATGGCATACAATTTGTTAGTGAACACAGAAACTATAGAGGGAATAGTGTGTGTAACCATCGAACTATAGGAGAGTCCACAGAGTCACCTAATTTCGAACCATTTGTATAAATAAGAAAGGAAAATGCTTTGAAATATGTTGGGCAAATATAAGACGGTACTTCTAATTGGGAATGTCCACCTTCTTTAGATGACTCAAAGAAAGTTCACAAATGAGAATGATAATGAGCAATAATGGGATGGGCTGACCAGTGGATTCAGTAATGTTATCTAAGGAAAGATCCAATTTAGCCAGCTATGCCTGGATACGAAAACCAAAAGGAACAACAGCAGATCATCTATTATGATAAAGCATGGCCCACTGAGGAAGGAAGACACATCCTCAGGTGAGATACTGTGGTAAGGATCGAATATTTGAAGCATAGATTAAAAAATTTGCAAGAGGTGGAGATGTAGAAGAGTTTGTGAAACTCAGTATATAAACTCTGGACCGGAGAAATGCAGAAAGATCTCATGCCCCAGATGGTAACTGGGGTCTAACATCTTCAAGGCCAGGCCCTGACAGAATCATAGACTACATATCCATAGTCCAGTTTTGATTGAAGGAAGGCACAATAGATCTTTAGCATAGTTTGTTTGTTTGTTTTGGAATTTCGCACAAAGCTACTCGAGGGCTATCTGTGCTTCTTTAGCATAGAATATCGATCAACCCCTCAAGAGGTGAATGAGAGGACAAAGAGGATGAACAATACTCTTGAAAAATTGTATTGAATGGAGGTCAGTTTATGATCAAAGGTAAGCCCAAGAACTTTCCCTCAGAGACAGTAGAAAGAACATTATCATTGAGACAGAGTTAAGGACTGGGGTTATTATCCCATTGGCAGCAACATTGCATACACATTGTTATAGAGAAAAAAAGGTAAACCATTTGCTGTAATTCACTTCAATAAATGATTGGGGGTAGTCTAAAGCTGTTACTCAATAAACCTCATACTCACAAATGACACGAGATGAAGAAGTCGTCGACATAGAGCCCATTTGCAAAATTAGAAAGTTGTGCATTGATGGTATCAATCTCCACACTGAAAAGTGTAACACTAAATACACAGCCCTGGAGAACTCCAAGTTCCTGTGGAAAAGAATGTGAGATCATCGAGTTTACATGGACATTTAATCACTAGTCCATGAAAATGTTTTGATAAGACTGGGTAAATGGCCATGCAACTCATACGAGTTGCATATGAGTCTTGCAAAATGCTGTACCTCTATGTAATATCGTAAGCCTTTTCAAGGTTAAAGAATACAGAAACAAGATGTCACTTGAGAAAGTGATCGATGCTTTAAGTCAAATCAGGTGGTCTGATCTACAGTGAGATGCTATCATTGAAACCCATACTGAGTGGGAGAGAGAGGAAGTTATTTGATTCAAGGAAACAGACAAGACGAGCAGTAACCATGCTCTCTAAGATCTTACAGAAAGAGTTTGTCAAAGGTACTGGGTGATAGTTTAAAGGAATCTTGGGATCATTCCTAGTAATAAATAAAGAAAGGATAATAGTCTGGTGCCAAGTAACAGGAAAAACATTCTCCTGCCATATCTGGTTAAATACAACAATAGCAAGGATAGTGGAGGATCTTGTAGTGAATATTATCAGCTCGAACTGATGTACTGCCAGGCTGATGAAGAGCAAGCTTGAGTTTCACCGATGTAAAGGAGTGATTGTAGTCAGAACGATGATCAGCCCGAAAGGAAAGGGGTGGTCGCTCTGTTTAAGACTTGATGGCTCAGAAAGTAAAGGATAAAACAGAAGTGCTAGATGCACGTGAAAAACTTTCGCAAACAGTATCGGCAAGGCTCTGGGGATCAGCAACTACCTGGACATTGGAGAGCAAGTTAGCAAGCGGAAGAAAGAACACTGCCTACTGACTTTCTGAATCTTATCTTATATGATTTTGGAACTGATGTTAGAAGAGATGCTGGCTATGATGTCTTATCTACCGAGTATGGGCATGGGCCGACTGAAAAGTAATGTGGTTTGAAAATGTGGGATACCTACGAAAGGCATCCCAGGCCCCTCTTTGAGACTTTTGTTCCATTTGCCAGGCAAGACTCCACCATGGATAATGTGTCGAGGTTTTCAGGAATAGTTTGAGTAGCCATCTGGAAAATATAATCAGTCATTGCTGCCATGCAGTAATCTGTTGATGACATACAGATGATGGCAGGATCAATTATTGAGAGAGTAGTAAAAGAAGGTCAGGTGGTTTGGTTCATTTTCTGCCATGGCATGTGGGTCAGGTGGCATTAACCACGGCTAGTCTCCCTCACAATGATAAGAAAATTATCGCTGCTCTAGGGGTTACTGTCAACCCTCAAAGAAAGTGAGATAAAATGAAGGAAAGAAGATAAAGAGATCAACAGCAGTAATGATCTGACTAAGTGCTTGAATGAAGAGAAAAAAATTGTGATTCGAGGGCATATGCTACATGGAATGACCCCTCCCATCAATATTCGCACCACCCCATAGAGGTATTTCCATTAAAGTCCCACTAAGATTATAAAAAATGAAAACAGTCACTGTTGAATAAGATCATCAAGGTTTGACTGATCACAGGTCTCAGTTACTGTTGAATGAGATCATCAAGGTTTGACTGATCATAGGTGTATAGAACAATCAGTGATGATACGATCCAAGGAGGCATGGATGATTACACCCTTCAAGGGAATATCAAATGACAAAACCAGGGAGGAGACGTAATGGTCGGTCAGTAACGCCACCCCTCCATGCATTTGTTTGTCATACGACTTGTCATTCTGGTAAAAAAAACTGCCAAAAGGTGACTGTATTGACAGATTTCAAAAACGTAAAGACACCAGAAGCAGACTGCCAAAGGTGCATATTGGCCGTGGTTTCAATATATGGTAGATGGGGATAGCGGGAGTCTCATTAATTCGTTCATGCACGTCACTAATTAGAGGAAGAGGTATTTGGCTACCTTAAGAGAGACAAGGAAAGACACACAGGATGATAAAAATCAATCAAAATCTTAATTAGAACGAAAACTTCGATAATTCTATTGTATCAAAGTGACCCTTTTTACTTAAGTGGAGGAGAAATGGGAAAATAAAGCCCTTCAGTTTTCAACCTCGTCGCTTTTCTATAATAAAATATCTGTCGATCTTCATGGATCCTGCCTTTAGTGGACGTAGATTTCAACAAATGAGGGCGTGAATGAATAGTTGTTTTGTATTTTGGGGTTGAAGAAGAAATGGACCCGAGAAACGTCAGAAACCGTAGCCCAAAGAAGTAGATCCGTGGAGCCACTAGAAGGAGTAGTGGAAAAAGAGATGGTAGTAGACATTGAGTTGTTGATTACTTTAACCGTGAGACCGAAATGAATCCTCTTAACAATAACTCCTCTTAAGGAATTTAAAGTAGTACGAGGAGTAACCTCGAGGGGTATATCCCCAGTGGCCTTTAATTTCAGGAGGAGTACAGTGTGGTGTGTTTCCACAAAAATGTCTTCAGAACACAAGTTCCTTATTGCCTTGAGAGAGCAAACAAGTCCCTCTAATCAATTTTGAATAAAAAGGGAGACATCTGCCTTAAGAATTTATCAAATAAATAATGAAGAATGAGAAATGTAGGTGTGTATTAGACTGTGATGGTGACCATGTAACAGAATCGTCCATACGTGGTCATTTTTCCAATAATGTTATATTTTTTCATAGATTGGGGTATCCATATTAAATACACTAAATTTCAATGCCCATTGACCCAACTTACCAAGGGAGGGAGAGAAAAAAGTTTAGCTCAAACCTTGTACAATGGCCTTTATATGGAACAAGGCTCATGACACTTCCATGAAAGGTCTGGAAATGATGTTCTTCATTACTTGATTTTAACGATTCTGAAAATAAGGCTTCTCAGTCTCTTCAATTTATCAGGTTATCGAGGCTGTTGTGTGATATCTGATGCCTAATTTACGTCTATCTGAACAGCATGTCTTCCTACAACTAAAGCTTCACTCAGAAACGAGATAGGCAAGTTTTTGAGGATTCTCAATGAAACTCCATTAAAATGAGACTTAGGAACGTAAATTGTCCTAATAAGCTCATTTATCCCAAAGGAGATCAGTCTATGTTCAGAAAATGTTTGTCCTAACAGCTTGTGTATCTTCTAATGGCGTAACCAGATTTTAACTTGTTTCGATGTGACGAATTTAAGCAATAATATTACAGTTTTTACGCTAAATTGTTTACACTTCCAACTTTTATATGGTTTACAATCAGTAATATTTATTTGTCAGTTATAATAAGCAAGATTAATTCTTACACGACCTAAAATATTACTAAGTTTAAATGATTAAGAACAATTTAGGATGGCAGACAGGATAGAATTGAGGAAATAGCGCAGAGATACCTTATTAAATAGAACCTCATTTAGATACAACAACCTCGGTCTTGCTTAGTTCCAGTATGATCTTCCTAATTCATATATTGTCATCTGTCATTGGTTTTCACGGAATATTTATACCTGGTAAGTAATTGATCTGCAAACTGGTTTTATTCAGCACAGATAAAACTTTTTCATGTACGCATTATGTCGTTACCCAGATACTGATTTTCAGAACAGGTCTTCCACTAATTATTATTTATGTTTATCTGTAACAGATCAGCATTAGAGCCGATTTCAGCTTTCTTCTTATATTTCTTACGATATGTAACATTTCACGAGTCCGCAATATTCAGTTTTAACTTTAATGGGTAACGTTGTTTTTACTGATATAACGAAAGTTTCATTACCTGTGGGTAATGTATTATTTTTGTACCACAGAATGTATTTAAATATTCTATTGAATTTAATACTTTCCACACTAGTCTTTTGTAAGTCATAGGCTAGTGAAGTAAATATTCAGTTTCGCGTGTTCCACATGTTAAAATTAAAGCAATTTTTTCAATATCACATCACGTCAGGGTACCAGATGATGAAAGTATTAGGGCTACAAATAATGGTAGGAACCCGCCCTTATCTATTAGTTTTTTGTTTATTTCTAATTAAAGGGTTTTCTCTTTTGATAATGAGCTATGCCGACTAATTTTCTATTCTCGCATGCTCGTCATGCAAATGTTATCCTTTAAAATATTTCAGTTACATTCGTATATATACACATGACGCAATCAATCCTTTAAAATATTTCAGTTACATTCGTATATACACACGACGCAATCAATCCTTTAAAATATTTCAGTTACATTCGTATATACACATGACGCAATCAATCCTTTAAAATATTTCAGTTACATTCGTAAATACACACGACGCAATCATTTTCAGCTGTAACAATTGTTCCTTTAATTTTTAACTTGTTATCTGAAATAATTTTTAATGTTGTTTAACTATAAGGATCGCGGTAATTAATCGAACTGAACATATAATTATAAGCAAAGTGACACTGTTAATTCGTACAATACTGTAGATTTAGATAAATATAACAACTACTTTTTTCAACACTACAATGATAATGTTTTCTTGTATAACATAGATGTGGGGCCTGGCATGGCCAACATCACTAGTGATGTTTTATTACATGTGTAATTTAATATTTTTATATTTTCTTCACAGTTTATTGATAGCTTTTAATTTTCTTTTCAAATTTTCATAATTTTCTTTTATGCCTTACGACTCGACTCATAATCCGAGGGTCGTGGGTTCGAACCCGCGTCGCGCCAAACATTCTCGCCCTTTCAGTCGTGGGGGCGTTATAATGTGACGGTCATTACCCATATTCGTTGATAAAAGAGTAGTCCAAGAGTTAGCGGTGGGTGGTAATGACCAGCTTCCTTCCCTCTAGTCTTACACTACTAAGTTAGGGACGGATAGCACAGATAACCCTCGAGTAGCTTCATGCGAAATTCCAAAAGAAACAGACAAAGATGTGATTTAGTTAATACAGAAAGAGGGCTAACACACTAAGTTCCAAAATAAAGCCTGAATCGTCCAACAGGCTTCACAGGATGTTGTCTTTTTCTTTACCTTTCGTGTAGACTTTGTGGATGTGCTCTCGTAGCATTTAGGTCACACTTAAATAGGTTTGGTTTCTTTTCAATATCGCGTAAAGCTACACTAGGGCTATCTGCGTTAACTGTCCCTAATTTTGCAGTGTATGACTAGAAGGAAGGCAGCTAGTCATCGCTACCCACCGCCAGCTCTTGGGGTACTATTTTACCAACGAATAATGGGATTTACCGTCACATTATAAAGCCCCCAGGCTGAAAGGGCAACTGAAATGTTCTGCTGGTCTCGTTGAGAAAGAAAGCGTGTATCTGCTTTTACTTTACAACAATGACTTTATTGTTAATAACGGTAATAAACATAGAATACTCACTAATGATGTCTAAAATACTCCTTTACAGTTGACTCTTGTCTTCAAACATACCCTAGTGGCCTTGAAATGAATCTGGTCAAAGTTTAGAAACAGATATTTTTTTAGAACTTAGACGAACATCATCTTTTTCGACATTGAGCTGGACGCTGACTTGTAACTCTGGAGTATAAAAGTTATGGGTTGAGAAGAGTGTAAAAGATACGTAACTGTAAGCACAGGAACTTATTAACTGTACGTGAAATTAGAAATTTGACATAAAACATAAATAAATGAAATAAAATAAAAATTGCTTTACAAATATTACTATTACTAAGTAACACAGTAACAACAATCAATGCGGAATAATGGCACGTACATGTAGGTTGTACAGGGAGAAAGCAACAAAACGCTTATCCCTCAGTGGCTCAGCGGTATGTCTGCAGACTTACACCGCTAAAAACCGGGTTTCGATACCCGTGGTAGGCAGAGCACAGATAGCCCATTGAGTAGCTTTATGCTTAATTCAAAACAACAAAACGCTTATTTAGAAGGGAAGATGCTATAAAAATGTTTGCACATTATCGTAGTAGCCTCCCACTTGTACAGCGGTAAGTCTACGGAATTATAACGCTAAAATTAGGAGTTTGATTCCCCTCGGTGAGCTCAGCAAATATCTCGATGTGGCTTTGCTATAAGAAAACGCATATACCATAATGAAATTTTGTAGAATGGACGGTAACTGCCTGTTGTGGAGACGTCCTTTACAGTTGTGTCTCCATGAATACTCTGCCTAAACAATCTATCAAAGAATGCATACATCGTTGTAGTACAGTGCGGAGGTAATTTTAAACTTTGCTGTTTTGAAACAAAACAAAACAATCTGTATATCGTGAGAAAAATAATAATGATACATTTCGTAAAAATTTATTGTCAGGTATCTAAACTCATAACACTTCTTAAGTTCTTCTGTTATCTGCAATCAAATAAAATCTCGCTCAATGAGTCCATACTTGGGATTGACAATATCTCTTCTACTCATGTTTCTTTAAATGAACTACTAATTTTCCATGACATTGAAATGAAGAACAGATTGATAAAGTTTCTTTGCATTAAAACTATACTTTTTAGAAATCCAAAATAAGTACTTAATTCAAATATACCAGTGGTAATTATAACTGAATATCCAATAAAATACTCATAATACTTATTTGTCCGAGGATTGGTTAGTTGTTTTGGAATTTCGGACAACAAAGCTGCTCGAGGGCCATCTGTGCTAGCCGTCCCTAATTTAGTACTGCAAGGCTAGAGGGAAGGCAGCTAGTCATCACCACCCACCGCCAACTCTTGGGCTACTCTTTTACCAACGAATAGTGGGATTGAACATCACATTATAACGCCCCCATGGCTGGAACGACGAGCATGTTTGGTGCGACTGGGGTGCGAACCCGCGGTCCTCAGATTACGAGTCACACGCCTTAACACGCTTGGCCATGCCGAGCCATTGTCCGAGGAAAGAGTGATGGAAAGTCCTTTATGTGATACAAGAAATTGGTGGTATTGACTCTGCCTCCATAAAAAAATCTGTGTAGTTTGAGATGATGACTCATCTTTATGACTTGTGAGGAAATACTTTCACGTTGCGTTTAACTCGTGTTCCTAGATGAAGACAATTCAGTAACAGAGGGTTTCAAGCTAACATTGTTTACAATAAGTAGGTTTTCCCATCATCCACTCTGGTTAGTTTAGTGTAACGTTGTTAATATCAGAGTCGATACCCAATATAGTAATAATCCGGCGTAAAACTTTAAAATTGTGTTTATTGTACTGTAGAATCTATTTATTCTGTAGTTGGATTTTTTTCATTACTTAGAACATACTCATTTCATACGTGAAGAAGACAGCCCCGTGTTATGTCAAAACATGTAGTGTGTGTTTTCTTATAGCAAAGCGACATTAGGCTGTCTGCTGAACCCACCGAGGGGAATCGAACCCCTGATTTTAGCATTGTAAATTGATAGACTTACCCTGTACTAGTGGGAGGCAAAACATGCAGTATGTTCTCCCGAAAATAAATTACTTTATTATGCTTATGAATCGCTACTAATCAACTTATTATTATGTTGATTTCACAATCTATTAGAATTGCGCAAAGTGTCGAATTATTTTTTGTACAAATTCTAGAGTTACATACATTACAATAATTGAAGCAACTGTGTTTATTTAACATTTTAAATTCCTTGTCACAATCAATCCGCAGAATAAAACTTACCCCAAGGAAGCCCATCATACTTATAATAGTATCAAAAATGCTTGTTGCGATACCACAGGAAAATACTTTTCTGACAGAAAGGAGATTGGTAAATGACATTATTCATATTACTCCATGAAAAACGTGGATTCGGACATCTAGTTGGCGCTCGAAATTGGATATTTTTTTAATACCGGATAAACTCAAACAGACGTCCAGATGATCATGCATATTCTTGGCAATCCGAGAGCAGCAAAAGTTTAGATTCATCATTAACGTATCTCGATTCAGAGTCCTTTCTGAGTGAATACAGTCCAACTATAATAGTCCTAGCACAACAAAGGTTATCATCATTTTTAATGACTATAATTGACTGTTTTCAATTTTTAATTCTGCTGTGCTGATGTTAATTACTATAACTATCATAACCACTTCCATTAGGTAATTCTAAGTTGTTGTTTTTCTCAATCTTCAACAAGTCGCTTAAAACAAATCCCTTTTGCTAACTTCTTCAACATTAGATAAAACAGTATCGGCCAAAACATATCATTGCTGTTAAGACAGATACGGACTAGTTTATCTAGATAACCAAAAGATAAGATGTTATTTTACCACTGTTAAAGATTTTACTTGAGTGCCTTCATAGCAGAAGAAATAGGCTGGTGTGATCTACGTTTGAAGGTCATATTATGTGTACTTAACATAATATTATATTGCCTGATGTGTTTACGAAAAAAACCAATAATAAAATAATGGTCAAATCACCAACATCATTAACAGTTCGAGTGAATTTCATTCATCGGGATGGCCGAAAAATGAAAAATCAAACTTAAGTCATAAAATCAAAAAGTAGTGCATTATAATCAGTTAATGCAATATACATATACTATATTTACGTACAATTTGGGCATTTTACTTATAAAAAACACAAAAAGTCAGTCTCAGGATCACATAGATTGCGAAATTAGTGTATGTATTAAAATATGTATCTGGATATATTTTAATACCACATGTGTAAACCTTAAAGTAAGCTATGCAAATAGTCGAGCGTTGTGAAACTAAGTATTATTATTTTTTTCTTATTAAACGTTGTTTATGGCACTCTTCGTGACATAATTTGACATACATATTCATACAAGTTCAGCAAAACCCTCTGGTGATTTTCAGGTGTTTGCATAACAAACATCTGCTCATCATCTCCATACGATTAAAGGCTATCTACCGCCTATTAACGCCAACTGAAACTATCCACCCTAGTGGTACACTTCGAAACTATCCGTTTGTTTGTGCCATTCTATGGAATTTTGATATAAGTGACCTCTCTGTATTAAAAAGAAAATTATCTCCACTCTCTGATAATTCTTCTCATTTATGCTGTCAGGCACTAGCACCTATTGAGATCAACCTGGGACTTAATTTCCGTGTGTTCACTTGGTGTTAACTAATTATGATGTAGTGTATGCAGAGCGAGAACTAATCAAACAGCAGTTGATACTGTATTCACTATGTGCTGACCTAGCAGATGCTAAGCTAAATCTAATTGGTATAGTATCCACACGTTGTTGGTTTGTATGATAACTTTGAGAACCATTTTCATAAAGGATTGAGTACGTTATGTTAAAATGACTTACAATACCAAAATCAGCAAATCATGTGATAGCTACACTTGATGTAAATGTGTATCAGAACTATATTGTGACGTTGTTTGGTACAGGAAGTGTGACGCCCTCAATATTTACATTTGAATGAATGTTATGTAATAACTTTTTCGAATGCAAGATATTCATACATACAGTGCATAAAGATGTGTTTGGATCAGGAATTTAGAATTTTTGAGACAAAAATATCCTTTACACTTAATGGCATTAGGAAACAATGGAATATAGATCAACTTGGGACACCAGAATTATTCAAAAAATATACTTGCAAGTAATCTACACATCAAAAACGGTAAATGTAGTTTGGCCTCGTGTAATAGGTGAAAACCTATGATCAAATATATCAGTGGTAAAAGCCATCCATGTGCCACAAGCAGCAGTATGCAACATAAAGAAGAAGGTATCCCTCTGGAAACGAAAATATCAAGGTATGAATCCACCAAATGAAGATAAGACTTTGAGTCATACATCCTAATGGACATTGTACAGACATGTGAAAAAGCTAGGACACCCTATCAAAGCCTGTGTATTTGTCAACATTTTTGGATACACAGATACTTAATATCAATTTCAACAATACTGAGAGATTATAGGAATATAACTAAACAATTAAAACTGAAGAAAAGACTTCAAGATTTTCTGTAAATATAATTCCACAAAAATGCATATTCTAACTGAGAAAAAAGTTAGGACACCCCCACATTTATTCCCACTTAAAATGGCTCAAATCACACACAGGTGTATCACACCAGGTGCACATGATTGGAAGATCATTACTCAGCATTTTGAATGAGGCTTGCCCTATATAAACCTCAGACATTTAGTTTGGTGTGCTCCTGACTGTTGAAGTGAGAGTGAGCACCATGATGAGAGCAAAAGAGCTGTCTGAGACCTTGAGAAAGAAAATTGTAACAGTTTATGAGTCTGGTAAGGGATATAAAAAGATCCCAAAATTTTTTTAAATCAGCCATTTTACTGTCTGGAGAATGGTCAACAAGTGGAGAGCTTTCAAAACAACTGCCAACATGCCCAGGTCTGGTCGTCCAAGCAAGTTCACCCCGAGAGAAGACCGCAAGATGCTAACAGAGGTCTCCAAACACCCTAACATGTCATCACGGGCCTACAGCAGGCTTTGGCTACTGTTGATGTGAAAGTGCATTCCTCTACAATCAGAAAGAGACTGCACAAGTTTAACTTGAATTGGATGTGTGCAAGGAGGAAACCTTTGCTCTCTTAGAGAAACGTCAAGGCTAGATTGAAGTTTACCAGAGAGAATGTGGACAAAGACCAGGGCTTCTGGAATAATGTTCTTTGGACAGATGAGTCCAAAATTGAATTATTTTGGCAGCAGAACAGAGGACATGTTTGGTGTAAACCAAATACAGCATTCCAGGAAAAGAACGTCATACCAACTGTGAATCATGGAGGTGGAAGTGTCATGGTTTGGGGCTGCTTTGCTGCAGCAGGACCAGGACAGCTCACAATAATAAAATCCACCATGAATTCTACTGTGTATCAGAGGGTGCTTGAGGATCATGTGAGACCATCTATACGAAAATTAAACTTGAAGGGGAACTGGACCCTACAACACGACGATGACCCAAAACATACCAGTAAATCTATCAAGGACTGGCTGAAAACTAAGAAATGGAGAGTCCTGGAATGACCGAGTCACAGCCCAGATCTTAATTCCATTGAAATACTGTGGGGTGACTTAAAACGGGCTGTACATGCAAGAAACTCCTCAAACATCTCACAACGGAAAGAATTCTGCATTGAGAAGTGGGGCAAACTTTCTTCCGACCGATGTCAGAAACTGGTAGATGGCTACAAGAAGCGTCTCACTACAGTTATTTCAACCAAAAGGGTTAATACAAGCTATTAGGGGGTAGGGTATCCTAACTTTTTCCTCATTTAGAATATACAGTTTTGTAGAATTACATTTACAGTAAATCTTGAAAAGTCTTTTCTTTTGTTTTAATTGTTTAGTTATATTCCTACAATCTCTCAGTATTGCTGAAATTGAGATTAAATATCTATATATCCAATAATGTTACAAAAATACACAGGCTTTCATAGGATATCCTAACTTTTTCAGATGACTGCATACCTAAAGCAGTTAAAAGATGGACAAGGTTTTTATGTGATTCCATATGAAGACATTCTGATCAAGCTTCCAGATGTAGTGTTATGGATTACAGAGAGAGTAGACTGCTGAAATTGGTGCTAGATAAATATTGTTCACATACTCCAGTTGGATTATAGAATGATGCATAGATGTGTTTTAAACATGATATTCTTATATAGAAGTCTTTTTCAGTGTAAGCTATTTCGCAGAGCTGTTTCCAAGGCTCAAAATAATCAGATAGAGCATTATTGGACGTGGAATTTTTGGAATGTCATGTAATGACAGTGTGAGACTCCGAAATTGTGTGAAAATAGCATACTAAACCTCTGCAATTGTGTAAAGTGAGAAGATAATGGAAATGTCATTTAGAAATTGAGTAAATGTAATTTTGTAATGATAATCTGTTGTAGTACTTTTGAAACAAATTTTCTATCTCACAGAATTTGTTTCCATAATAACTTCCTGTATTCATTTTGTTCTCAAATCTTGTTAATACAAACCTAATTTCCTGATTTTTTTAAAGGTGTGGATTGGCCTCTTTGTGGCAGTAATTTTAGCTTCATTGCTTACAACTTTCTTGAGAAAGAAGACTTCTGAGCCTCTAGCCAGCAGATGGACGTTTCGTCGAGCTCTTTGGTATTATTGTGGTGCTTTAACACTACAAGGTTTGGAAATTCTATTTATAGTAACAAACGCAATATTTCACACCAAGTTGATACATGTTTTATGTAGCTGGTTGTGTAACTTACGTGATATTTTTATCTATACAGTATTGATTCATAAAACTCTAACCTTGAAACTTGACGTCTTTATTAACATTCCATGAAAATAATAAAAACAAAAAATGATCATGGACAAATTAACAGCAATATTTCAATCAAATTTTACATTGAGTGAATGTTAAATCCTCTTTTTTAAAATAAAAGATACGGCATAATGCTGTTGTAAATGATTTCATTGAAGAGTCAAAAAATGAAAAGAACTACAATGTGAGGACATCTTTATTTACCTCAACTCTGTGTTATTTTCAGGTTTTAATATATCTAATACATATAAATTTATTACCAGCTCTCAATAAAACTGTTTTAAAACCATTAATTCTGTCATTAAATAAAATAAAAACCATTATTCATGATTACCATAAAATGTATTTTTTGATTAGTAATAATAATATAATCTGTTTGAGGCGTTTTAAGAATATGGATGAACCTGTCGCTGCTTCTTTAGTTTCATTTCGCTATATTCTTTACACCAAGCTACTTTTGGAAAAAAAAATTGAGCGCTTAACATTATAAATTGTTTTTGTCATTGCAACAAAAAATATTGTAAAAATATTCAATAATGTCTATTTAATAATTTTAGCCTATTTAACAATTAGCTTTATACACCAGTGATAGTCACTTATAAAACTAATGTAGATAATCTGAACTTAATGTTTATGGACGTCTGTATGATTTTCAGTACTCTCTTACTGAACTCTATACGCATAATTTTAGGCATATTTTTCATTAATCTTAAATTATTGCATTTATTTGATAGAGATAAAACTAATCATCAGAATACTAATAACTATTATTTAGATTACAACACTTTATTTGTGATGATTATGCAACCATCAACATCTATAGTAAAAAACACAAAAAAACAGGATTTTTAGCTTCCGGTTTACAACTCACCAATAATGTTATGCCATCTACCTCAATGAATTAAAATTACTTTCCAAATAAATTTATATGTTTAATTTATTAACATCCTTCATATTTTCAAACATTATGCAACTTTTAGTTGAAGACAATAAATTTAATAAATACTGTTGTTATGAAATCATCAAATTATATGATACTCTGCAATACATATTTGTATATATTTAACTTGCATTGTTATTTTACTTTAAACTGTCAATGTGATGACAATGGATTTATGGTGGGGAAATCGTAGTCTGATAACAAATAAGAAGCTTAACAAAACCGAAAATATTTTTATTTATAGAAGGTTCGAATGTTTCAGAATGTATTTATTACATCTTCAGAAAAATCTGAATATAATGTTACAAATATATTTATCAACTATTACTTTAGTTTCTTCAATAACTAATTTATTTAGATATACCGGAAAATGATAAATGGAAGGATAATCTTATCTTCTCTCTCATAAATTAGGGATAACAATTTTGAATAAATAAACTTAGTATTTCAAAAACTGTTAAATCTATAAGTTCAAGAAAGTTCCAGTTCAATGTACACTTTGATCAACGTGTGTTATTGGATTATACTAGTTTTAAAGAATTCCACTCTTCATCAGTATCCATGAAAACAAATAAAACAAAGAGATATAAGCTGGACTTATATCATAGTGAAAATCATTAAAATTTATAGCCAATAACACTTTTTATTCATTCACCTATTTGGTGTATAGATTTTTCTCATACATAGCTCGTGTATCAGTGCACATGTAGTGACTGAAAGGTTACGTATATTGGCAAAACAAAGCACCACTTAAAAATTATAATTTGAGAACATATAGAAGTATCAAATAGAGCCGACGATTCTAACTACTTGGCCACGTCAAGCCTTTATTGTACGTAAGCTAGAAAAATATAAATTTTGTAATGTAAGAAAACTCTCACAAGAATACTTTAAACAAATTTCTAACTAATACACTAAACTCATATAAACAAAAATTTACTTTAACTTTCCAAATTATAATAACAAGACTTTGTTTCATAATATCCAAACTGTGGTAAAGAAATCTGGTTTCAGACTGTTCAATCTGTGATAAACAACTTAAGACGATACGTTTCCAACAGATGGTGGTCAGAAGCTTCCGGTTACAAACTCACTACGAGTAATAGTTGGATTTTATTGGATTTTTGTTATTATTGTCGTGGCTGGGTTTAGTGGAAGCTTGACATCTTACATGAATGTTCCTGAAAAGGAGCTGCCGATAGACAGCATCTCAGAACTAGTCAAGCGTATGGAAGACAACGAGATAATGGTTGGGACACTTTACGGAACTGTACCGTATGCAAGCTTCGTGGTAAGAACATGCTCAATCTTTTTACAAAAAACTATTATGAGTTTTCCATATTTCTGTGAAATGTCAAATGACTTTTTTTAAAACTTTCAACGCTGACTGAATCATAAAAATTATTATGTAAAAATGACAAAGAACTTCGGAAATAAAATGTTTACCCGACACCTCAGTTTACACCTTTATCAAATATCTATGAACGTCACATATTACGAAAGTAATTTTAAATGACACTGACCAAAAACAAAATACAGCTACAGAAAAATAATGGAAAAGTGTACGTGATACAAGTACAGTCAAACAGTTTTCTGTCACTGGTCATAAAAATAAAAAAATAACATAAAAATAGATAAAATCAAAATAATAAATTAACAAGAATAATAAAATGTTAAACGGACCATGTATTGTAAATATAGAGGGATGTCTGGAGTGAATTAAAAGAGATTACTTATAGTTTTGTCGAGAGCATTTCTGAAATTTTGGTCATATAAGGTGCACCATTAAGTGTTCCATATTCTTTTATGTAATGTTTAATGGTAGCTTCTTTGCTGTCAAGATTTCCAGTGGCAAGAATGTGTACTCTGTATTAGACGACAGGATTCACCAGCATATGTGGCGAAACACTGCATACATACATATAAATTCATAGACAGTATTTTCAAGTGTGCAGGATTTTTTTAACCCACTAGTATTTGCAAAACACTTTTTGGATTTACATGTCGTTATTAAAGGCTGAACGAGTGAGTATATCCTTCAGGTTTCTACCAAGTTTTTGTATGATTCTGATATTCAAATGATATCGTCTGATGTCTTCACATCAATTAAATGTTCATCCACGAAAAGCACAATCAATAAAACAGTGTAGTAATTTTGATGTCGTTTATTAACATCTTGTGAATCAAAAGCGTGAAGTGTCTTTGTACTGTAACAATACAGGTAGCCATCAGACATCAGGAGCTTTTGAAGTTTGATCGCGATTTTCATCTTCCCGTCCTTGGTGTTGCAGATTTTACCAACTCTGTGATGTCGTTTGGTAGCTGATGGATGGTATGAGTTCTAACGCAGAATAATAAGTTTAGCATGTGGTTTAGAATACACGAAAGTAACAGTTTTGTAATTTACATTAGTGACCTTGGTATCAAGAGAGATTTATGGACATTATCGGTTTGAGTAAGTGTGAATATTATGTGGAAGTGCTGATTATTAAAGAGGAGGAAGTAAATGAATCCATATACTGAAAATGTAGTTAATGTATCAGGTTCAAGATAAGTTTTAAAATTCCACCGAGTAAGAGCTGATGCTTCAAATAAATACATAAAAATAACAACAACAGCTGTATTATTGTCTATAGCAATCCTTTCTTTTATTTTTAGAGTTGAACGAAATTTGAATGAATTGTTGTTGAGAATAAATATGAGGGAATTTTCAGTAACTTCTGTAGGTATGTCAATGATATTATAAGAGCTGGTCGATCTGAAAAGATTCATAACCGAGCTCATACTTTCTTCTAGAGGAATGGAAAGATGGAGAGAAGCGACATAAAGAGGACGATGTTCGATGTCATCTCCAAATAACCTGATGAGAAAGTAATCGGTGTTATTAAGGTGTGAGGGTATTTTGTTAAGGAGAGGGCGAAGTAACTTGTCAAGTAGCCATAATACAGACGCTTTTGAATGGATGCATATTGAAACTATGGATCTTAAGGGTGTGTCAGGTTTATTTGGATTAACCATACAGTTCAGAGGATTTTGAATGAAATAGCTTCAGATTATAAAGAAGTCGCATGGATATAGTGGTATTGCTTTTAACTTCTTCCAAAATATCTTTAGCACTACTTTCCAGTTCTTTCGTCAGGTGAGTTTCGTAACTAGATGTATCATCGAGATGTAACTTAAGTTTTTCGTCGATAAACCTTTAATTAATCGTCTTCGTCAAGCGACTAAAATATCTGGTTTGAATATCAAAAATCATACAAAAACTGGCAAAAACCTGAAGGATATATTGTTCAGTCTTTAATAACGATAATACATGTACATCCAAAAGGGGTTTTCCAATGATGAATGACTTAAAGAAGAACTGCAGATTTAAAAACAGTGTGACATGTACAAAGTTTTCGGCTACATTCATTAGTGAATCCAGTCGTCTAAAAAACGAGTACTTCCAAGAACGCATTTGTGTGACTGGAAATCTTGACAACAAAGAAGCTACAACTGCACATTACATAAAATAATAATATAATATATTTATAATATAATATAAAATATTAATAATAAAAATAATATGGCACAATCAATGGGACAACATATATAATCAAAATTTTAAAAACTTGTGACAATTATCTCGACAGAAAATATAAGGAATCACATTTAATTCAATCCAGACGCCCTTTCATTAATAGGTACAATGCCTTGCTCCTTCCATATTTATTATTATTATTACTTTTGGCATGTTATTATTACAATTTTCTCTTTTTTTGTGATCAACGACTCAAAAATATCCTACTGTACTTATATCACGTACACTTTTCCATTATATTACTTATATATATATATATCCTCTTGTATATGAATTATGTGTATTGGTAACTGTCAACCATAGAATGGTAAGTTACATTTTCGTTTTTTATTTCATCGTGAATTGTACCTCGGGATGTCATTCGTTCAAGTGGGTTGTGAATTCTTGAATTTCTTCTGCAGTGTGCGACCGTATTAGAATATATTGTCAACATATATGTTGTTGTTGTTTTGAATTAAGCACAAAGCTACACAATGGGCTATCTGTGCTCTGCCCACCACGGGTATCGAAACCCGGATTGTAGCGTGTAAGTCCGCAGACATACCGCTGAGCCACTGGGGGCGTCAACAAATATGAACCATGTCTAGAGAAATAGAGGTTGTTTTATTAAATCTTGTATGTTCCGTATAGTTTACTGACTCCTGTGGAGCCCGGCTGAGTTTTCTGTTTATTTGTTATCTTCAAGTTGTAAACAGGTTATGTTGACACAGGAAGCTGCGAGTTCTATTACCATGAAGATTGTGATTAGGGTGAGTTCCTTGAGAGTCCTTTCTATTTCAAACTGTAGGTGGAGCATCTGTAGTACTAATGATTAGACTCGAGTAATCATATATGCTACTAACGGTTGTTCGTTGCTGTTATTTAAGCATAAAGCGACACAAAGGGATATCTATGCTCTACTCGCAACAGATATCAAAACCTGACTTCTAGCGTTGTAAGTCAACAAACATATCTCTGTTCCTCGGGGGCCACTACTAACAAAACAATAACCTATTAATAAAATTTTCCTTTGTTACAATGTCTAGCTTTCTAATCGCCTAACCACTTATTGTTAAAATAAGAAGTTTAGCTATTTTTCTATTTTGTGATTATTTAAATGTATTTACTACTGACAAATTAGTGCTACATGTATTTCATTCATTTAACCCGATTTATTCAAGCTTCATCTTAAGCAACTAAACATGTTATTAAATCTGTAATCCACAAGTGATATGCAAATTTTGAGGTTATTCTGCAGTCCACAAGCAAGTACTTAAAATCAGTTTCACGTCTAGACCAACTTTGTTTCAAGCTAACCTGAAATTCGAAGTATTGACGATCAAATAAACAATGTTTCAGGGTGCAACAAAAGGAAACATGTACACGATTGGCAAACAGATAAGAAAAAACGAAGCAGAGACAGTAGTCAGATCAATGGACGCAGGAGTCATCCGAGCAATGCAGAAATCCTTCGCTTTTGTATGTCCTCGAGCTTCTATGGAAGGTAGTTTGGCTAGTTTTGGAATACGAAACTACCACTTTGGTAAAGAAGAGTTTTACAAGATGTTCTACAGTTTTGCTGTTCCTAATGGATCTCCTATGAAAGAAGCTTTTGGTAAAATGTATGTAATAATTAACATTTTTAATTGACGATTAAGTATTAACAATTGTAATCTACGGGCGCAGTTTTCAAAATAATCACTTCATTTCATAGATTAATTTATTTATTAAAATGAAAAAACGACAAAATCTATCAATTAAGAAAAAGCCATTAATAGGACCTAACGAACTTTTCAAATAGTTTTTCAATAAACATGAATAACCACCCTTCTAGTAACTTTTACAAACTACAGGGAGCGGACAAAAAGTGCCCCCTTGAAAATGTTGTTAATTTGTTATATTCTTTATTAGATAAGAGAAAAATATGTAAAACTATAAGTTTTTAGAACGTACTCGACGAGATCTGTTCACGTATTATCTCAAATCTTAATTTCAACACTGGATTTCGTAAATACCTAAACTTTTCATGATTTTAGTCACATATTCTCATGAAAAATGTTGCACATTTGCTTTAGATTCGCCCCCCAGTGGCTCAGCGGTATGTCTGCGGACTTACACGCTAAAATCCGGGTTTCGATACCCGTGGTGGGCAGAGCACAGATAGCCCATTGTGTAGCTTTGTGCTTAATTCCAAAACAACAACAGCTTTAGATTCTTAGATCTTCTTATTCCAATTAGTCTACAAAATGATTAAATAAGTTTCTCTGCAATAATCGAACTTACAAATGAAACACAAACCACTTTCACAAGTTAATATTTAGTCGGCATTCCCTTGGACTTCATTACTGCTTCACATTGACGTGACATGCTTTCAATGAGTTTGTACAGATATTCCTGAGTGATTGACTGCCATCCTTCTTCGCGCACTTCAAAAATTTCATATTCCGTGATTGGTTTGCGATCTTTCATCAATCGGTTTGACTCAGCCTATAAATTTTCAATCGGATTGATATCAGGTGATTGACCTGCCCATTCCTTGACATCAACTCCTCTATTTCTAAGATATCTTCTAACGACTCCATAATTACAAGGAAACTTGTTTAACCACTTTGTAGGTTAAATGGAATAAGAGAATATAAGAAACTAGAGCAAATGTACATTTTTCATAAGAATATGTAAATAAATCATAAAAAGTTCTGATATTTACAAAAGCCAATGTTCAAATTAGGATTCGAGACCATACTTGAACAAATCTCTAGTGTGTTCTAAAAACTTATATTTTCACATATTTTTCGGTTATCTAATAAAAGATATAACAAATTAGCAACATTTTCAAGAGGGACCCTTTTTTTGGTCACTCTCCACACATCATGCTCGGATTAGTTCGAGTTCTATTCGAATAACCAGTCTGCTGATGACTGTCAACATTATGTTACACATGAAGAAATGTTAAAAACATTAATAAATTAATTCTTTGATTGATTGTTTGTTTTGGAATTTCGCACAAAGCTACTCGAGGGCTATCTGTGCTAGCCGTCCCTAATTTTGGAGTGTAAGACTAGAGGGAAGGCAGCTAGTCACCACCACCCACCGCCAACTCTTGGGCTACTATTTTACCAACGAATAGTGGGATTGACCGTCACATTATACACCCCCACGGCTGGGAGGGCGAGCATGTTTAGCGCGACGCGGGCGCGAACCCGCGACCCTCGGATTACGAGTGCACGCCTTAACGCGCTCGGCCATGCCAGGCCTTAAATTAATTCTTTGATTGATTGTTTAGGCACAGTATTCATGATGAAACTTTGTAGAATGAATGGCAACTGCCTGTTGTGGAAACACAAGCGTAGGAAACGACGTTTCGAAAGTCTTCCTCTACACTTGTGTCTCCACAGGCAGTTGCCGTTCATTCTACAAAGTTTCATTAATAAATGAAATTTTGATATTATTTTTAATACGAGAAATTTAAAGCATTCCCATGTGAAACGTTCACATTATTGCTTTGCGTAACTCATTAATATTACAAGTTAAAAGTATTGTATTAAATCTTAAACTCTAAAACATCAAACACAAATTTAATTTTTTCTACAGGATTATTCGCCTAAACGAAATGGGGATTATTATGAAATTGTATAAAGACGTGTTAGCTGAGCGCGGAAGAAATCAGAAGTTCCTAAGGAAAACCAATGCCACCATAGCTCTTCAAACAGCAGAGACAGAAGTGGAAAGAGGACCGCGTCCTTTTCGTCTTGAAGAATTCCTCAGTGCTTTCATTGTTTTTGCAATTGGGCATACCTTGTCTATGTTGTTGTTGTTTCTTGAATTGGGATATTATGGTTGCAACATTAATACCTATTTTCGCCGTTAAATATCAGAGCATTCAATATCTATATTGTATTTTCATTATCTCTGTTACTGACAGAAATTTTCCCCACCATGTTTATGCATCGCCAGTGTTTGTGGTAGAGTTTGGATATAAAGCACAACATTAACGTTTCAGTGATAAATCAAAAAAGGCAACTATTCCATAAAAACACCTTGATACATCAGAATTGTTATATTCTTTGCCGGAATGTATTCGACATTGTTAATCTATCTTAAAAATGGAATTTGTAGCTTCTCAACAAAATATAAACTTGCATTTACACTATTTATGCCTCTTTTGGGCCTACAAATATACCAGTTAAACAACTGCTATGTTTACAATGCTTGTGTTTCTCTTAACAATAACACTAATTACACTTCTTTTAACTCTGGAAATACACCAGTTCAACGACACTACTGTTTATACAATATAGAGAATTTTAGATACCATAACCGTCAAGTCCCAGTTCATTTGTAAAGTTCCCTGCACCACCAAACATGCTCACTCTTTCAGTTTTGGGGGAATTGGAATGCGAAGGTTAACCTCAATATTTGTCGGTGGGTGGTGATAACTAGCTGCCTTACTTCTAGTGTTTCACTGCTAAATTTGGAACGGGCTAGCGCAAAAAGTTTAAGACACAGTGCTATTAATTTTTAGCTACATAACTTTAAAGTCACACTTCACAGAATGGGCAATTTCAGTTATAAGAAGTGTAAATTCCAAATACATAAATATAAGAAAAGTTAACCCAGTTTATAACACATTACTGATAATTTTACGCATCATAACTATAATGTCACCGTTTAGTACATACGGTTTTAGCTAACGTAAATATGAAATCATGCATTAAAACAGGTAATGACGATTTTAGTTACAAGAAATGTCCCAGTTTATCACACATCAGTGATTATTTTATGTATTGTACTTGTAAAGTCACAGTTTAGGACTGAATACTGACAACACAATACTGATGACTGTTTACCAGATATGTAAAGCCCCATTTAGGTACACAGTGCTCATTATTGTATTTGTAGAAGTTTAAACATAATTTACAAATAATAATTCCACTAATCAAAACTATCAATTCTTATTTTAATTTAATTTATTATTCAAGATTTTAATCTCACAATTAAGTCATAATTCTATTTTTTGTTGTCATAACTGTAAAGTCACAGTTTATCCACGGTTCTGACGACTTCAGAAGTAAAAGGTTGTAGTAAAATCTACAGTATTAATGACTTTTATTCATCTGAACTGTAAATTCATCGTTTAAGACAAAGGACTGAGAAGTTGGATTTTACGAACTTTATGCTCATGATATTAAAAGTTAAAATTCAAAGAAGTTGCGTAAATATTTAAATAAAACTAGTCAATGGTTTTTAAAATCACTCTATGTTTTAATATATATTTATTTCATTTTCAAGAATGTAAAAAACAAATATTGTATAACAATATAATTACAAGAAAGCCATACTCATGTGGCCACCAGTAACATATTTAAAATCAAAATCATACTATCTACGTAATCTATGATTTTCTAAATCTTTATCCTTATTTAAAATGAAACTGTTCTTACTTTGTTTCATTAGTTTTACAGTTTTAGTTCGATTTGTTTTGAATTTCACGTAAAATTACATGAGGGCTATCTGCGCAAGCCATCGCTACTTTTGCAGTGTAACACAAGAGGGAAGGCAGCTAGTCATCACTACTCATTGCCAACTCTTTTACTAACAAATAATTGGATTGACTGTCACATCATAATGCCCCACAGCTGAAAGGGCGAGCTTGTTTGGTGTGAAAAGGATTCGAGCCCGCAGCCCTCAAATTACGAGTCGTGTGCCTTAAACCCCCGGCCATACCGAGTCTTCTATAATTTCTCTCATATCTCTAGTATTTATATTATTCGGTTATGCCAAAATAACATTTTTATCTCACTGGATGTCATGATTGGTATAATTTGTATTCAGCAAATGTAGAGTTTTTGTTTTTAATATTTCTCTTATGTTCGTTTGTTTCGAACTTTAAATTTCTTCTAGTTTCACCAAGATGTCAACGAGTACATTCGTAAACATTTTTACAAACACTCCTTTTCTCCATCATATTGATTTCATTTGTTTTACTTAATATTTGATTGATTTTATTCAATGGTCCATGAATTGGAATGATATTTTGCTTTGTTTGTGAAATTAACAAGAAACGTTCACAAAATGTCTAACACATGATGAGAAGAACATCTCTTTTCATCTATTTTATCAAATATTGATTTCAGTTTACCTTTGATAATCATTTGTTAAATTTTTTATGGGTGTATCAAGAATACGAGACAACAAATGTTGTTTACCTAATGCAACATATTTGATTAAAAACAGATCATTTTTTTAAACCGTCTGAAATAGAACATAGCTTTAAAAACTCGTAAACACAACAGTACAAAGCTGACATTTTTGGGGCTGTATGATATGCTTTTTGGTGTGATGCCATGACAACAAAATAGATCTATAACAGACTATAGTTTCTAACTTATTTTTGTTTTTCTTAACTAACACGTTCAAAGACGGTAACCCATTATTTTATTGAACTTCATATGAAAATTGAATAATGGTTAAAGACTATTTAAGTAATTAGCAAAAATTTGCAAGTTTTCTTTATGACGTTGCCACACAATGAAAGTGTCATCAACATTTCTAACCCATATTTCTAGTTTAGGTTTAGCATTCTTTAAAGCACCAGTTTAAAATCTATCTACAAAAACATTACATTAATTAATTAAAATAAAAGTTACAAACTGTGTAAGGCAAACTCCTCCAGAGAGAACAAAAAAAAGTTCCAAGATGTTATTATTTACTAAAAGTTCATAAAATAGAAGATTCCCATAGTCCTATGGTATCAAATATACAGTGTGTTCAGAGTCACTGTGCACTTATATATTTATTAACAGACAGGCTTCAATATAGAATACAGGAAGAAAATACCAATGACAATTATAAACAATGTTAAAAGTGAGCCCCTTAGGCATCAATACAGGCTTGGATTCTTCTGATTTTGTTTCTAAACATCGCTATCATTTGCTGGCTTGAAATAGACTGAATAAAATATGATTACAAAACTGCACAGTGACTTTCCGAGCACCATGTAAATCCTTACACAAAGTAGTAAAATGTGTGATAAAAATATTGTTAAATACTCTACAGAAGTTGTTGAAAACATAAATAAGGTGAATACAAATGATGATGATGAACTTGTATCCTTTGATATTGTATCACTATTCACAAAACTGCCAATTGATAAAACTACTAATTACTTTGATGACAAATTATGAGTGAACAATATGCATGTCCCTGATATTTCATACACATAAAATTTAAAAAAATCTCAAGTGAAAAGTTCATTTTTAAAATTCAATAAGATTTATACAGACTGATGGCCGAGCTATGGGCTCTCCTATAAATCTTGTTATGCTATTCTTTTATGGATAGGTTTGAAACTGGTGCTTTACAATAGAAATAACTCTAAGCAATAAATTAAAAGCCCCGATACAATCTGCCAGCCACGACGTACAAAGAAGAATACGTTACAATGATTTGAAGTCCAGCGATAAAGTAATAAATATTTATGCAAAAATAATTCCAACAGCAAAGTCAAATGTTTTTCCGGAACAATATTTCTTTACTGTGCATACGAAATAATATCAACAGATGATTTTACCAATATATATAAAACAAACATATATTAGTAAAATCAATGGAAATAAAACTAATAAAAGACACAAGTGTAAGAAGATATCTGGATTTTTAAAATACAGACATTTTGAATCAAATGCACCAGGCATAGCTTTCTGGATTCATGACAAGGGAATGATTTTATCAGTGATGTCGAGAAACCTACTTGTTGAGAATTTTATATGCAAGAACGGCTCGTTTGGGTTGAGAAAATATTTTACATAGAAGAACGAACAACGTTTCGACCTTCTTCGGTCATCGTCAGGTTCACAAAGAAAGAGGTAACTGACCGGAAGCTGACCACATGTTTGGAAGGGGTTGTGTAACCGAGTGTCGCAATGTAGAGGGCGGTGTTAGATGTTTTAATATATAATGTTATTTATATTATTAATATAGGTAAAATAGCGTTCCTTTACATCGGTTTATTTTGGGTTTAAGTTGTTGTGTAAGTAAGGCTTCTTTAATTTTGCGTTTGTTTCTTTATTTAGTATTTGAGTGTTTTCTATGGTTATGTTGTGTATATTTGACTTGCAGTGTTTGAAAACGTGTGAAGGTGACTTTTTATGTTCTTTGAATCTGGTTTTCATTTTTCTACTTGTTTCGTGGCAGTTATCACATTATATTTTACAAATAATGTTGGTGTGGTGTTTGTCAGTGTAGTTTTTACATAGTATAGACCTCATTTTGGGCCTGGTTTTTGAATAAATGTGGTATTAATTGGAATGTTATATTTTGTTATTAGTTTTTGCCAAATGTTGGTTATTTGTTTGCTGATGTCAGCAATATATGGTTTCGTGATTTTTTGATTCATGAGAAATATTTACTTTTGTTAGTTGTTTTTGCTTTCTGTCTAGGTGTGTGCGTATAATGTTTTCTAACTTATTGATGTTGATGAAGAATTGCTTTATTTTTGTCTAATTCATCGTTAATTTTATCTGGTGAGCATAGTGTTATGGCTGTGTTTATTTGGTTTCTTAGTGTGTTGAGTGTTTGTTTTGTTTCATTTGCCGAGTCCCAGTATAGTCCGGTATGAGTGATTTTTCGGTGGATTTCTGTTTTGAATTGCGTGTCGGTTCTTGTAATTTTTAGGTTAAAAAATTATATTTGATTGCTTTCTTCCTGATCACATGTGAAGTTAATGTGATTGAAAAAATTATGTGTTCTGTATATTTGAATCCCGCAACCGCGTCATCTACATATCTGTAGCAGTAGAGGTGGATGTAATGCTGTGTTAATTGTTTGTTTCAACTTGTGTCATAAAAATATTGGCTAGAACTGGTGATACGGGGTTGCCCCAAAAAATGGCCTAAGCATGGGCAACCCAGTATCACCAGTACCTGACCCTCTCATTGAGGCCTAAATTCTGATATCTAGTTTGACTGTGATTTCAAGAAATAAATAAGGAAGAAGAATACACTGTTTAGAACGAATGATAACTAAGTTAGCAGGATTTGATGATGGTAAACAAGATTTTATGAAATCGATAGACATGATCAAGCGTTAATTAAATGGATTATACAATAATATATGAGAAGGTTTAAGAATAAGACCAGGTGCAAAAAATTTAGATGCAGAAGAGAAATTCAATGGTAATTTTTATAAATAATTTAATGAAAAAAAGGATAAGTCAACAATAACATAAATGATAGATGATAACAGTAAAACAGTAACAAACAGGCTAGAATTGCAAGAAATAATGTCAATATTATTATTCATACTTATATGCTGATAAATTAGTTGACGAGAAAAAGTGGTCGAAAATTACTGGACATCTGATCCATCTCATTGGTTGGTTGTTTACAATTTACTGGCACAAAGCAATTAGGCTATTTGCGCCAAACGGTCGGTGAAAAGTAAAATCAGTAAAAAGGAATCATACTAAAACAGAACAGTCAAATTTTCAGATTAAAATCTTGAACAGAGTCAAAAAGACTAATCACCCTTAAAAATTTAACAGAACTGAGATGGACATTGTCACCCTCACCAATGACACAGGCCAATATAGGGTGAGCCCACCTTAAAATGTTTTAAATGGTGCCATCTTTCTCGATCATAACAATAGCATGACAGTAACGTGTGTGCTATTGTGACTTGAATGCCACACAAACCACACATTAACGCATCAGTACGAAATAAAATAAAGTGGTGAGTTAAAAACTGTGAACAATGCATAGTTAGCCAGAACAACTTTCTACTTCTGATTCCTATGGAAGCAAGACGGCCAAAGAGCAACAGAAGGTTTGATTTGGAAAAGCTTATTATCATGTTGCTCACTCCAAGTTAAGTGCCAACTGGCATATAGCCAGGCCTTGAATACAGTGCTGTAGTCTATGTATGGAACAGACATGGCAGGGATAATAAATACCACAGCAGACTGACTTAGCTGCGATGTCAGTATTCCTGCAAATACCAACGTGGCCATGTATCCAGAAAAACTGGACAGAAGTAGACAATAGAGAAATGGGCCCACAGAGCCAACTGATCAAGAATCATCTTCATAAATGAGGATGGAAGGATAGTTCAATAAGAAACATCTGCCTCCTTCAAATGACTCAAAGAAAGGTCACTTTTGGGGATAGTAGTCAGCCATGGTGGAATGGGCTGATCTGTGGATACTGCTGTGCCATTCAAAGATAGATCCAATTCATTTAAATGCACCTGGATACAAAGGCTAAAAGGAACAATGGCAGATCTTCTATTATAAAAAAAAGTGTGGCCCACTGAAGAAGGAAAGCACAACCCCAATGTGGGATACAATGGTAAAGATAAAAGTTTTGAAGGTGGTCCATGAGACTCCATGCACAAGCTCTGGAGTGGTAGTGTGGAAGGCCCCTGTGCAGAGCCAAAGCCCTTGATGGTGAACAATGTCCAACATCCTCAAGGCTGAGGTCCTGGCAAAGCCACAGTCCACATTTGATAAAATAAGGGCACGATAGATTTCTAGCATAGAACATTGATTCACGAATACGGAGTTCAGGATCAGAGTAAATACCCCATTGACAGGAAAAGTGCATGCAAATAGTCTTGGAGAGAGAAAGGTCAAAACTGTTTGCTGTGCTCCACTCCAGTAAATGATTGAGGACAGTCTGTAGCTGCTGCTCAATATATCTCATGTTGGACAACTGGCACAAGATGTGGAAGTCATTGACAAAGAGACCGTTGGCAACTGCAAGGGGTAGTTGTCCAATGATGACATTAATCTTTATAATGAAAAGTGTGACACTCAAGACACAGCCCTGCTTCAAGCATGGCAGAAATTATCAGGAAAAAACATTCTTCTGCCAGCTCTGGTTAAAAACAACCAGAATAATAGCATGAAAGACATGGCATAACATCTCATAATGAATATCGTCAGATTCGACTGACGTACTGCCAGACTAATGAAGAGCAAGTTAGATTCCACTAGTGTAAAGGGGCAATTGTAGACATAGAGACGACCAGCCCAAAAGGAAAGAGGCAATCGTTCAACTCTAGTTTTGATGGCTAAGAAGATGGGACTGAAGCCAGAATGAATAATTTAAATGATCCCTTCACAAATGATTGTTTGGTTCATTTGTTTTGAATTAAATAACAAAGGCTACGTTTTGTGCTAACTATCCAAAATTTAGGCATGAGAGACTAGAGAGAAAATAACTAGTCATCACCAACTGTCAACTCTTTTACCAATAAACAGTGAAATTAACCATAGCATTATAACATTCTCACAGCCAAAAGGACAAGCATGTTTGGTGGGATAGGAATATTTACAAAAGGAGAAATGTACAAGATTATAAAGAGTTTCTTATTAATTAAAAGTCTGGTAATATATTATCTACCTATAAAATTTTATTTAAAAGTATGGTCAACTGCAGGAAAGAAATTTATAAACATATCATTAAAAACTTATTACACTGTGCAATACTGATTAAAAAGAATGATATTAATTTTGTAATGATACAAAAACATAGTAAACACTTTCTGCAAATGTTCAGGGATAAAGACATTTTCTTTAATATAAACATATTATGAGACATTATCAGTCTTTCAGATAATGATGGTCCAGCTGAAAAAATCTGGCAGGATTAGTAATAAATTATTTTATGTATAAAATAAATATGGCTTTTTGGAGGACTTTGCAAAGTAGATTAAAAGAGTATATGTGAATATCACATCTAAAATATATATAAATGGTTACTCAACTAAAACTTGTTGTATGGAAAGTGTAATGCTAGTCCTAAAATTCAAAGTTCTCATACTGTTGATAACTAAAGTGTCTTGCAGAAGTCCTTTGTGCATGCTGACATTGTTACCATAACACTATCAGTGAAGGAAACAATTTATAACAGTCTGAAAATACTTGATAACATTTGCACAGCTTATGCAGCAAAAGTTAATAATAATAAAGCAAATGTACTTTGGTTGGGTAAATAAAAAGAACACCCAGTAAATATTAATTTGAAATCCCATACTGTAAGAAGTTTGGGTATGTGACTCAGTCCTTGTGATGCAACTAGATACAACTGTAGAATTTTAGAATTTCAGCAAAAGTACAAGCAGTAAAGCTAACCAGGATGTGTCTTACCACTAAATAATGAAAAAAAATTCAAAATACAGCATTTCAATTCATATCCAATAATAAAAATTGAATGTTTGGTTAGAAAAAATAGTTAGTCTATGAAAAGAGTCAGGAAGTCTTGGTCTCCCAGATTTCAAAAATAATTTAATAACTTAAGGTTATGATCTGAAGTAGTTAGTTAATGATTGTCACAAGATGGGGCTAGAACATCAATATAACTTTTCTTTCACAGATTGCAGTAAAAAAGACTGGAATGCTTCTATTGGTTATCAAGCAGCAAAAATGGGTATGTCCTAGTGGTCACAAGTCAAAATGTTAATCAGGTAATGAAATTTTTTGTGTGTGAATTACAGAATATATATTCAGTGTACTAACTACACCAACAACCAAAAAAAACAAAGGCTGTAATGCTTCTTTAAAACAATAATGGCCAACATTATCCAATCAATATCGTGTTCTTTCATTAGCAGCTTCATTACTATTGATTTAGTAACAACAGTCTAATAGAAAGTTATTTGTTGAGAATATCTAGCCCTCTCTAGTGACATAGCAATATGTTTGCAAACTTATAACACTAAAAATAAGATTTCATACACATGGTGGGCAGAACACAGATGGCTTATGACTTTGAATAAACTAACAGATAATACATGTTGCAACAAAATGTCAATATGGCAGAATGTTTCACTTGTAAAATAAATACTCAAATACCTTATTTGATTTAATTGTGGTGGGTGGGTAAACATTATAAACATCTACTGAGACCAGAACCGTGTGTATGTCATGTTTTATAACTAGGAAACATTAGGGTATTTGCTATATCCACTAAGAAGAATCGAACCACTGATTCTAGCATGGTAAGTCCATAAACTTCCTGTTGGCCCACTTGGTGACAAACAGAACAAATCATGCATACACATGCATATTTTTATGCTACAAGGCAAAACAAAACTAGTACACATGTTGCTATCTAAAGATCCAATAACATGATTATATATTTGAGCTTTTGTTTCTATGCCATGACAATAAACTAGCCCGACTTTACTAATGCATCCTTTACTTGTGTTCAGTATGATTTTCATCTTATTAAGCTGCACAATAAACTGACACATAACCTATGTTGGCATCACACTAAGGAAATACCTGTTGTTGAGAAATTAGTACCAGAAAACCAACTGATCGTACCAAACTTACTCAGTGTGGTGTAAATAAATGCCTTTTATTTGGGTTGTGTTTATTAGGAAGGCTAGTCACTGTTATTATGAGATAGCCAAAACAGACTTTAGAATTTCCAAGCAGGAAGAAAGAACTTCTGTGATTGCAGTGAAAGAAAAAGAATTGAAGAAAAATAATCTTTTTATTTGTAAATATTATACTAATAACAAATTGGAGAATGAAAATTTATAATAATAATAAATCAATTTATTTTTGAGTGTGGCATACATGTTTTAACAAAATTCTTTCTTGAAACATGAAGTGTGTTTCCCCTAAAATACATCACTTCATTATGCTTATAAATCATTGTTTGTTAACTTATTACATCGGCATAATGACCTTCCTCAATTGAGTTATAGAACAGCAGTATAAGATGGATGTCTGGAGCTGAAAGCAAAAAAAAACATGGCTTTTACTTACTTTTAACAAGGTTGTATAAAGTTATTAATGTGCTGAGAGCATTGACCTATATATATTTTAAATGTTATCAACACAAGCAGGTGTGTTGCTAAGTGCCATAACAGAATTATATCAGGGATCTTGTATACATTTCTAGGTGGCATAGAATATACATAACCATGACCAAATTTCAACAAATTAGTTTTAAACAGTTATGGTATGTCATGGCAATAATGAACAGTAATTATAAGGCATGGTTTTAAAAAGTTGTGTATGTATGACTTAAGAAGGAAAACATCATGTGTTTCATAGAGGTTATCTTCAGTCAGTGAAGCATGCTACAAAAATCATTGAAAATATCCATGTATACCACAATGTGATGTCTAAACACACATAATATACACGTAATATAATCAAAATGACCTCCATTATATGCAAGTAGAGGTGGAATAAATGCCTATGACACTGCCCCATCAATTTCCAGTATGGGCACAGAGCATTATAATGGATAATAGTCACAGGAGTAATTATAAAGAAGAACAGCTGAGTAGCTATGATATAAAAGCAAAAGCATCGTATATCTTATAGGGCTAAACCTTTGGTCATTAAACAAACTACAAAGAGCACTTGAAAATCTACTTACTTTCATTCTATCTACAAACAGCCCAAGAGAGAAAGTTAACTTTAAATATGTACAACATTATGGAAAACATGAAGGTAAGATTAATCCTTGCTAAATTCTATTCTCTTCACTATTATACCTATTTTTTTATACATATTTAAATCTTGTTGATAACCAACAACTATATAATATTAACAACTAAGGCATATTTCAAATTCAACATTGTTTTCTGTAACGTTTACTAGACATTTTTCTCTACTCACTCATGGTGAAACAACCCGAGTCATCATCACATACATATTTGTGAATATGCAGCCTGTGAAAATAGTGCATTATTACCCAACCAAAGAAAGCGTAACATTTATGTACATTAATGGCAATAATTTACACAACTGATGAAATCAGTGACTACATTTGAAATATAATAAGGACTTTGGTCTGGATCTTTGTAGCACCATATTATTTCATCTTCCCGTCCTTGGTGTTGCAGATTTTACCAACTCTGTGATGTCGTTTGGTAGCTGATGGATGGTATGAGTTCTAACGCAGAATAATAAGTTTAGCATGTGGTTTAGAATACACGAAAGTAACAGTTTTGTAATTTACATTAGTGACCTTGGTATCAAGAGAGATTTATGGACATTATCGGTTTGAGTAAGTGTGAATATTATGTGGAAGTGCTGATTATTAAAGAGGAGGAAGTAAATGAATCCATATACTGAAAATGTAGTTAATGTATCAGGTTCAAGATAAGTTTTAAAATTCCACCGAGTAAGAGCTGATGCTTCAAATAAATACATAAAAATAACAACAACAGCTGTATTATTGTCTATAGCAATCCTTTCTTTTATTTTTAGAGTTGAACGAAATTTGAATGAATTGTTGTTGAGAATAAATATGAGGGAATTTTCAGTAACTTCTGTAGGTATGTCAATGATATTATAAGAGCTGGTCGATCTGAAAAGATTCATAACCGAGCTCATACTTTCTTCTAGAGGAATGGAAAGATGGAGAGAAGCGACATAAAGAGGACGATGTTCGATGTCATCTCCAAATAACCTGATGAGAAAGTAATCGGTGTTATTAAGGTGTGAGGGTATTTTGTTAAGGAGAGGGCGAAGTAACTTGTCAAGTAGCCATAATACAGACGCTTTTGAATGGATGCATATTGAAACTATGGATCTTAAGGGTGTGTCAGGTTTATTTGGATTAACCATACAGTTCAGAGGATTTTGAATGAAATAGCTTCAGATTATAAAGAAGTCGCATGGATATAGTGGTATTGCTTTTAACTTCTTCCAAAATATCTTTAGCACTACTTTCCAGTTCTTTCGTCAGGTGAGTTTCGTAACTAGATGTATCATCGAGATGTAACTTAAGTTTTTCGTCGATAAACCTTTAATTAATCGTCTTCGTCAAGCGACTAAAATATCTGGTTTGAATATCAAAAATCATACAAAAACTGGCAAAAACCTGAAGGATATATTGTTCAGTCTTTAATAACGATAATACATGTACATCCAAAAGGGGTTTTCCAATGATGAATGACTTAAAGAAGAACTGCAGATTTAAAAACAGTGTGACATGTACAAAGTTTTCGGCTACATTCATTAGTGAATCCAGTCGTCTAAAAAACGAGTACTTCCAAGAACGCATTTGTGTGACTGGAAATCTTGACAACAAAGAAGCTACAACTGCACATTACATAAAATAATAATATAATATATTTATAATATAATATAAAATATTAATAATAAAAATAATATGGCACAATCAATGGGACAACATATATAATCAAAATTTTAAAAACTTGTGACAATTATCTCGACAGAAAATATAAGGAATCACATTTAATTCAATCCAGACGCCCTTTCATTAATAGGTACAATGCCTTGCTCCTTCCATATTTATTATTATTATTACTTTTGGCATGTTATTATTACAATTTTCTCTTTTTTTGTGATCAACGACTCAAAAATATCCTACTGTACTTATATCACGTACACTTTTCCATTATATTACTTATATATATATATATCCTCTTGTATATGAATTATGTGTATTGGTAACTGTCAACCATAGAATGGTAAGTTACATTTTCGTTTTTTATTTCATCGTGAATTGTACCTCGGGATGTCATTCGTTCAAGTGGGTTGTGAATTCTTGAATTTCTTCTGCAGTGTGCGACCGTATTAGAATATATTGTCAACATATATGTTGTTGTTGTTTTGAATTAAGCACAAAGCTACACAATGGGCTATCTGTGCTCTGCCCACCACGGGTATCGAAACCCGGATTGTAGCGTGTAAGTCCGCAGACATACCGCTGAGCCACTGGGGGCGTCAACAAATATGAACCATGTCTAGAGAAATAGAGGTTGTTTTATTAAATCTTGTATGTTCCGTATAGTTTACTGACTCCTGTGGAGCCCGGCTGAGTTTTCTGTTTATTTGTTATCTTCAAGTTGTAAACAGGTTATGTTGACACAGGAAGCTGCGAGTTCTATTACCATGAAGATTGTGATTAGGGTGAGTTCCTTGAGAGTCCTTTCTATTTCAAACTGTAGGTGGAGCATCTGTAGTACTAATGATTAGACTCGAGTAATCATATATGCTACTAACGGTTGTTCGTTGCTGTTATTTAAGCATAAAGCGACACAAAGGGATATCTATGCTCTACTCGCAACAGATATCAAAACCTGACTTCTAGCGTTGTAAGTCAACAAACATATCTCTGTTCCTCGGGGGCCACTACTAACAAAACAATAACCTATTAATAAAATTTTCCTTTGTTACAATGTCTAGCTTTCTAATCGCCTAACCACTTATTGTTAAAATAAGAAGTTTAGCTATTTTTCTATTTTGTGATTATTTAAATGTATTTACTACTGACAAATTAGTGCTACATGTAGTTCATTCATTTAACCCGATTTATTCAAGCTTCATCTTAAGCAACTAAACATGTTATTAAATCTGTAATCCACAAGTGATATGCAAATTTTGAGGTTATTCTGCAGTCCACAAGCAAGTACTTAAAATCAGTTTCACGTCTAGACCAACTTTGTTTCAAGCTAACCTGAAATTCGAAGTATTGACGATCAAATAAACAATGTTTCAGGGTGCAACAAAAGGAAACATGTACACGATTGGCAAACAGATAAGAAAAAACGAAGCAGAGACAGTAGTCAGATCAATGGACGCAGGAGTCATCCGAGCAATGCAGAAATCCTTCGCTTTTGTATGTCCTCGAGCTTCTATGGAAGGTAGTTTGGCTAGTTTTGGAATACGAAACTACCACTTTGGTAAAGAAGAGTTTTACAAGATGTTCTACAGTTTTGCTGTTCCTAATGGATCTCCTATGAAAGAAGCTTTTGGTAAAATGTATGTAATAATTAACATTTTTAATTGACGATTAAGTATTAACAATTGTAATCTACGGGCGCAGTTTTCAAAATAATCACTTCATTTCATAGATTAATTTATTTATTAAAATGAAAAAACGACAAAATCTATCAATTAAGAAAAAGCCATTAATAGGACCTCACGAACTTTTCAAATAGTTTTTCAATAAACATGAATAACCACCCTTCTAGTAACTTTTACAAACTACAGGGAGCGGACAAAAAGTGCCCCCTTGAAAATGTTGTTAATTTGTTATATTCTTTATTAGATAAGAGAAAAATATGTAAAACTATAAGTTTTTAGAACGTACTCGACGAGATCTGTTCACGTATTATCTCAAATCTTAATTTCAACACTGGATTTCGTAAATACCTCAACTTTTCATGATTTTAGTCACGTATTCTCATGACAAATGTTGCACATTTGCTTTAGATTCTTAGATCTTCTTATTCCAATTAGTCTACAAAATGATTAAATAAGTTTCTCTGCAATAATCGAACTTACAAATGAAATCCAAAATAACACAAACCACTTTCACAAGTTAATATTTAGTCGGCATTCCCTTGGACTTCATTACTGCTTCACATTGACGTGGCATGCTTTCAATGAGTTTGTACAGATATTCCTGAGTGATTGACTGCCATCCTTCTTCGCGTACTTCAAAAATTTCATATTCCGTGATTGGTTTGCGATCTTTCATCAATCGGTTTGACTCAGCCTATAAATTTTCAATCGGATTGATATCAGGTGATTGACCTGCCCATTCCTTGACATCAACTCTCTTATTTCCAAGATATCTTCTAACGACTCCACAATTACAAGGAAACTTGTTTAACCACTTTGTAGGTTAAATGGAATAAGAGAATATAAGAAACTAAAGAAAATGTACATTTTTCATAAGAATATGTAAATAAATCATAAAAAGTTCTGATATTTACAAAAGCCAATGTTCAAATTAGGATTCGAGACCATACTTGAACAAATCTCTAGTGTGTTCTAAAAACTTATATTTTCACATATTTTTCGGTTATCTAGTAAAAGATATAACAAATTAGCAACATTTTCAAGAGGGACCCTTTTTTTGGTCACTCTCCACACATCATGCTCGCATTAGTTCGAGTTCTATTCGAATAACCAGTCTGCTGATGACTGTCAACATTATGTTACACATGAAGAAATGTTAAAAACATTAATAAATTAATTCTTTGATTGATTGTTTGTTTTGGAATTTCGCACAAAGCTACTCGATGGCTATCTGTGCTAGCCGTCCCTAATTTTGGAGTGTAAGACTAGAGGGAAGGCAGCTAGTCATCACCACCCACCGCCAACTCTTGGGCTACTCTTTTACCAACGAATAGTGGGATTGACCGTCACATTATACACCCCCACGGCTGGGAGGGCGAGCATGTTTAGCGCGACGCGGGCGCGAACCCGCGACCCTCGGATTACGAGTGCACGCCTTAACGCGCTCGGCCATGCCAGGCCTTAAATTAATTCTTTGATTGATTGTTTAGGCACAGTATTCATGATGAAACTTTGTAGAATGAATGGCAACTGCCTGTTGTGGAAACACAAGCGTAGGAAACGACGTTTCGAAAGTCTTCCTCTACACTTGTGTCTCCACAGGCAGTTGCCGTTCATTCTACAAAGTTTCATTAATAAATGAAATTTTGATATTATTTTTAATACGAGAAATTTAAAGCATTCCCATGTGAAACGTTCACATTATTGCTTTGCGTGACTCATTAATATTACAAGTTAAAAGTATTGTATTAAATCTTAAACTCTAAAACATCAAACACAAATTTAATTTTTTCTACAGGATTATTCGCCTAAACGAAATGGGAATTATTATGAAATTGTATAAAGACGTGTTAGCTGAGCGCGGAAGAAAACAGAAGTTCCTAAGGAAAACCAATGCCACCACAGCTCTTCAAACAGCAGAGACAGAAGTGGAAAGAAGACCGCGTCCTTTTCGTCTTGAAGAATTCCTCAGTGCTTTCATTGTTTTTGCAATTGGGCATACCTTGTCTATGTTGTTGTTGTTTCTTGAATTGGGATATTATGGTTGCAACATTAATACCTATTTTCGCCGTTAAATATCAGAGCATTCAATATCTATATTGTATTTTCATTATCTCTGTTACTGACAGAAATTTTCCCCACCATATTTATGCATCGCCAGTGTTTGTGGTAGAGTTTGGATATAAAGCACAACATTAACGTTTCAGTGATAAATCAAAAAAGGCAACTATTCCATAAAAACACCTTGATACATCAGAATTGTTATATTCTTTGCCGGAATGTATTCGACATTGTTAATCTATCTTAAAAATGGAATTTGTAGCTTCTCAACAAAATATAAACTTGCATTTACACTATTTATGCCTCTTTTGGGCCTACAAATATACCAGTTAAACAACTGCTATGTTTACAATGCTTGTGTTTCTCTTAACAATAACACTAATTACACTTCTTTTAACTCTGGAAATACACCAGTTCAACGACACTACTGTTTATACAATATAGAGAATTTTAGATACCATAACCGTCAAGTCCCAGTTCATTTGTAAAGTTCCCTGCACCACCAAACATGCTCACTCTTTCAGTTTTGGGGGAATTGGAATGCGAAGGTTAACCTCAATATTTGTCGGTGGGTGGTGATAACTAGCTGCCTTACTTCTAGTGTTTCACTGCTAAATTTGGAACGGGCTAGCGCAAATAGTTTAAGACACAGTGCTATTAATTTTTAGCTACATAACTTTAAAGTCACACTTCACAGAATGGGCAATTTCAGTTATAAGAAGTGTAAATTCCAAATACATAAATATAAGAAAAGTTAACCCAGTTTATAACACATTACTGATAATTTTACGCATCATAACTATAATGTCACCGTTTAGTACATACGGTTTTAGCTAACGTAAATATGAAATCATGCATTAAAACAGGTAGTGACGATTTTAGTTACAAGAAATGTCCCAGTTTATCACACATCAGTGATTATTTTATGTATTGTACTTGTAAAGTCACAGTTTAGGACTGAATACTGACAACACAATACTGATGACTGTTTACCAGATATGTAAAGCCCCATTTAGGTACACAGTGCTCATTATTGTATTTGTAGAAGTTTAAACATAATTTACAAATAATAATTCCACTAATCAAAACTATCAATTCTTATTTTAATTTAATTTATTATTCAAGATTTTAATCTCACAATTAAGTCATAATTCTATTTTTTGTTGTCATAACTGTAAATTCACAGTTTATCCACGGTTCTGACGACTTCAGAAGTAAAAGGTTGTAGTAAAATCTACAGTATTAATGACTTTTATTCATCTGAACTGTAAATTCATCGTTTAAGACAAAGGACTGAGAAGTTGGATTTTACGAACTTTATGCTCATGATATTAAAAGTTAAAATTCAAAGAAGTTGCGTAAATATTTAAATAAAACTAGTCAATGGTTTTTAAAATCACTCTATGTTTTAATATATATTTATTTCATTTTCAAGAATGTAAAAAACAAATATTGTATAACAATATAATTACAAGAAAGCCATACTCATGTGGCCACCAGTAACATATTTAAAATCAAAATCATACTATCTACGTAATCTATGATTTTCTAAATCTTTATCCTTATTTAAAATGAAACTGTTCTTACTTTGTTTCATTAGTTTTACAGTTTTAGTTCGATTTGTTTTGAATTTCACGTAAAATTACATGAGGGCTATCTGCGCAAGCCATCGCTACTTTTGCAGTGTAACACAAGAGGGAAGGCAGCTAGTCATCACTACTCATTGCCAACTCTTTTACTAACAAATAATTGGATTGACTGTCACATCATAATGCCCCACAGCTGAAAGGGCGAGCTTGTTTGGTGTGAAAAGGATTCGAGCCCGCAGCCCTCAAATTACGAGTCGTGTGCCTTAAACCCCCGGCCATACCGAGTCTTCTATAATTTCTCTCATATCTCTAGTATTTATATTATTCGGTTATGCCAAAATAACATTTTTATCTCACTGGATGTCATGATTGGTATAATTTGTATTCAGCAAATGTAGAGTTTTTGTTTTTAATATTTCTCTTATGTTCGTTTGTTTCGAACTTTAAATTTCTTCTAGTTTCACCAAGATGTCAACGAGTACATTCGTAAACATTTTTACAAACACTCCTTTTCTCCATCATATTGATTTCATTTGTTTTACTTAATATTTGATTGATTTTATTCAATGGTCCATGAATTGGAATGATATTTTGCTTTGTTTGTGAAATTAACAAGAAACGTTCACAAAATGTCTAACACATGATGAGAAGAACATCTCTTTTCATCTATTTTATCAAATATTGATTTCAGTTTACCTTTGATAATCATTTGTTAAATTTTTTATGGGTGTATCAAGAATACGAGACAACAAATGTTGTTTACCTAATGCAACATATTTGATTAAAAACAGATCATTTTTTTAAACCGTCTGAAATAGAACATAGCTTTAAAAACTCGTAAACACAACAGTACAAAGCTGACATTTTTGGGGCTGTATGATATGCTTTTTGGTGTGATGCCATGACAACAAAATAGATCTATAACAGACTATAGTTTCTAACTTATTTTTGTTTTTCTTAACTAACACGTTCAAAGACGGTAACCCATTATTTTATTGAACTTCATATGAAAATTGAATAATGGTTAAAGACTATTTAAGTAATTAGCAAAAATTTGCAAGTTTTCTTTATGACGTTGCCACACAATGAAAGTGTCATCAACATTTCTAACCCATATTTCTAGTTTAGGTTTAGCATTCTTTAAAGCACCAGTTTAAAATCTATCTACAAAAACATTACATTAATTAATTAAAATAATAGTTACAAACTGTGTAAGGCAAACTCATCCAGAGAGAACAAAAAAAAGTTCCAAGATGTTATTATTTACTAAAAGTTCATAAAATAGAAGATTCCCATAGTCCTATGGTATCAAATATACAGTGTGTTCAGAGTCACTGTGCACTTATATATTTATTAACAGACAGGCTTCAATATAGAATACAGGAAGAAAATACCAATGACAATTATAAACAATGTTAAAAGTGAGCCCCTTAGGCATCAATACAGGCTTGGATTCTTCTGATTTTGTTTCTAAACATCGCTATCATTTGCTGGCTTGAAATAGACTGAATAAAATATGATTACAAAACTGCACAGTGACTTTCCGAGCACCATGTAAATCCTTACACAAAGTAGTAAAATGTGTGATAAAAATATTGTTAAATACTCTACAGAAGTTGTTGAAAACATAAATAAGGTGAATACAAATGATGATGATGAACTTGTATCCTTTGATATTGTATCACTATTCACAAAACTGCCAATTGATAAAACTACTAATTACTTTGATGACAAATTATGAGTGAACAATATGCATGTCCCTGATATTTCATACACATAAAATTTAAAAAAATCTCAAGTGAAAAGTTCATTTTTAAAATTCAATAAGATTTATACAGACTGATGGCCGAGCTATGGGCTCTCCTATAAATCTTGTTATGCTATTCTTTTATGGATAGGTTTGAAACTGGTGCTTTACAATAGAAATAACTCTAAGCAATAAATTAAAAGCCCCGATACAATCTGCCAGCCACGACGTACAAAGAAGAATACGTTACAATGATTTGAAGTCCAGCGATAAAGTAATAAATATTTATGCAAAAATAATTCCAACAGCAAAGTCAAATGTTTTTCCGGAACAATATTTCTTTACTGTGCATACGAAATAATATCAACAGATGATTTTACCAATATATATAAAACAAACATATATTAGTAAAATCAATGGAAATAAAACTAATAAAAGACACAAGTGTAAGAAGATATCTGGATTTTTAAAATACAGACATTTTGAATCAAATGCACCAAGCATAGCTTTCTGGATTCATGACAAGGGAATGATTTTATCAGTGATGTCGAGAAACCTACTTGTTGAGAATTTTATATGCAAGAACGGCTCGTTTGGGTTGAGAAAATATTTTACATAGAAGAACGAACAACGTTTCGACCTTCTTCGGTCATCGTCAGGTTCACAAAGAAAGAGGTAACTGACCGGAAGCTGACCACATGTTTGGAAGGGGTTGTGTAACCGAGTGTCGCAATGTAGAGGGCGGTGTTAGATGTTTTAATATATAATGTTATTTATAATATTAATATAGGTAAAATAGCGTTCCTTTACATCGGTTTATTTTGGGTTTAAGTTGTTGTGTAAGTAAGGCTTCTTTAATTTTGCGTTTGTTTCTTTATTTAGTATTTGAGTGTTTTCTATGGTTATGTTGTGTATATTTGACTTGCAGTGTTTGAAAACGTGTGAAGGTGACTTTTTATGTTCTTTGAATCTGGTTTTCATTTTTCTACTTGTTTCGTGGCAGTTATCACATTATATTTTACAAATAATGTTGGTGTGGTGTTTGTCAGTGTAGTTTTTACATAGTATAGACCTCAGTTTTGTTCCTGGTTTTTGAATAAATGTGGTATTAATTGGAATGTTATATTTTGTTATTAGTTTTTGCCAAATGTTGGTTATTTGTTTGCTGATGTCAGCAATATATGGTTTCGTGATTTTTTGATTCATGAGAAATATTTACTTTTGTTAGTTGTTTTTGCTTTCTGTCTAGGTGTGTGCGTATAATGTTTTCTAAATTATTGATGTTGATGAAGAATTGCTTTATTTTTGTCTAATTCATCGTTAATTTTATCTGGTGAGCATAGTGTTATGGTTGTGTTTATTTGGTTTCTTAGTGTGTTGAGTGTTTGTTTTGTTTCATTTGCCGAGTCCCAGTATAGTCCGGTATGAGTGATTTTTCGGTGGATTTCTGTTTTGAATTGCGTGTCGGTTCTTGTAATTTTTAGGTTAAAAAATTATATTTGATTGCTTTCTTCCTGATCACATGTGAAGTTAATGTGATTGAAAAAATTATGTGTTCTGTATATTTGAATCCCGCAACCGCGTCATCTACATATCTGTAGCAGTAGAGGTGGATGTAATGCTGTGTTAATTGCTTGTTTCAACTTGTGTCATAAAAATATTGGCTAGAACTGGTGATACGGGGTTGCCCCAAAAAATGGCCCAAGCATGGGCAACCCAGTATCACCAGTACCTGACCCTCTCATTGAAGCCTAAATTCTGATATCTAGTTTGACTGTGATTTCAAGAAATAAATAAGGAAGAAGAATACACTGTTTAGAACGAGTGATAACTAAGTTAGCAGGATTTGATGATGGTAAACAAGATTTTATGGAATCGATAGACATGATCAAGCGTTAATTAAATGGATTATACAATAATATATGAGAAGGTTTAAGGATAAGACCAGGTGCAAAAAATTTAGATGCAGAAGAGAAATTCAATGGTAATTTTTATAAATAATTTAATGAAAAAAAGGATAAGTCAACAATAACATAAATGATAGATGATAACAGTAAAACAGTAACAAACAGGCTAGAATTGCAAGAAATAATGTCAATAATATTATTCATACTTATATGTTGATAAATTAGTTGACGAGAAAAAGTGGTCGAAAATTACTGGACATCTGATCCATCTCATTGGTTGGTTGTTTACAACTTACTGGCACAAAGCCGGTGAAAAGTAAAATCAGTAAAAAGGAATCATACTAAAACAGAACAGTCAAATTTTCAGATTAAAATCTTGAACAGAGTCAAAAAGACCAATCACCCTTAAAAATTTAACAGAACTGAGATAGACATTGTCACCCTCACCAATGACACAGGCCAATATAGGGTGAGCCCACCTTAAAATGTTTTAAATGGTGCCATCTTTCTCGATCATAACAATAGCATGACAGTAACGTGTGTGCTATTGTGACTTGAATGCCACACAAACCACACATTAACGCATCAGTACGAAATAAAATAAAGTGGTGAGTTAAAAACTGTGAACAATGCATAGTTAGCCAGAACAACTTTCTACTTCTGATTCCTATGGAAGCAAGACGGCCAAAGAGCAACAGAAGGTTTGATTTGGAAAAGCTTATTATCATGTTGCTCACTCCAAGTTAAGTGCCAACTGTCATATAGCCAGGCCTTGAATACAGTGCTGTAGTCTATGTATGGAACAGACATGGCAGGGATAATAAATACCACAGCAGACTGACTTAGCTGCGATGTCAGTATTCCTGCAAATACCAACGTGGCCATGTATCCAGAAAAACTGGACAGAAGTAGACAATAGAGAAATGGGCCCACAGAGCCAACTGATCAAGAATCATCTTCATAAATGAGGATGGAAGGATAGTTCAATAAGAAACATCTGCCTCCTTCAAATGACTCAAAGAAAGGTCACTTTTGGGGATAGTAGTCAGCCATGGTGGAATGGGCTGATCTGTGGATACTGCTGTGCCATTCAAAGATAGATCCAATTCATTTAAATGCACCTGGATACAAAGGCTAAAAGGAACAATGGCAGATCTTCTATTATAAAAAAAAGTGTGGCCCACTGAAGAAGGAAAGCACAACCCCAATGTGGGATACAATGGTAAAGATAAAAGTTTTGAAGGTGGTCCATGAGACTCCATGCACAAGCTCTGGAGTGGTAGTGTGGAAGGCCCCTGTGCAGAGCCAAAGCCCTTGATGGTGAACAATGTCCAACATCCTCAAGGCTGAGGTCCTGGCAAAGCCACAGTCCACATTTGATAAAATAAGGGCACGATAGATTTCTAGCATAGAACATTGATTCACGAATACGGAGTTCAGGATCAGAGTAAATACCCCATTGACAGGAAAAGTGCATGCAAATAGTCTTGGAGAGAGAAAGGTCAAAACTGTTTGCTGTGCTCCACTCCAGTAAATGATTGAGGACAGTCTGTAGCTGCTGCTCAATATATCTCATGTTGGACAACTGGCACAAGATGTGGAAGTCATTGACAAAGAGACCGTTGGCAACTGCAAGGGGTAGTTGTCCAATGATGACATTAATCTTTATAATGAAAAGTGTGACACTCAAGACACAGCCCTGCTTCAAGCATGGCAGAAATTATCAGGAAAAAACATTCTTCTGCCAGCTCTGGTTAAAAACAACCAGAATAATAGCATGAAAGACATGGCATAACATCTCATAATGAATATCGTCAGATTCGACTGACGTACTGCCAGACTAATGAAGAGCAAGTTAGATTCCACTAGTGTAAAGGGGCAATTGTAGTCATAGAGACGACCAGCCCAAAAGGAAAGAGGCAATTGTTCAACTCTAGTTTTGATGGCTAAGAAGATGGGACTGAAGCCAGAATGAATAATTTAAATGATCCCTTCACAAATGACTGTTTGGTTCATTTGTTTTGAATTAAATAACAAAGGCTACGTTTTGTGCTAACTATCCAAAATTTAGGCATGAGAGACTAGAGAGAAAATAACTAGTCATCACCAACTGTCAACTCTTTTACCAATAAACAGTGAAATTAACCATAGCATTATAACATTCTCAGAGCCAAAAGGACAAGCATGTTTGGTGGGATAGGAATATTTACAAAAGGAGAAATGTACAAGATTATAAAGAGTTTCTTATTAATTAAAAGTCTGGTAATATATTATCTACCTATAAAATTTTATTTAAAAGTATGGTCAACTGCAGGAAAGAAATTTATAAACATATCATTAAAAACTTATTACACTGTGCAATACTGATTAAAAAGAATGATATTCATTTTGTAATGATACAAAAACATAGTAAACATTTTCTGCAAATGTTCAGGGATAAAGACATTTTCTTTAATATAAACATATTATGAGACATTATCAGTCTTTCAGATAATGATGGTCCAGTTGAAAAAAGCTGGCAGGATTAGTAATAAATTATTTTATGTATAAAATAAATACGGCTTTCTGGAAGACTTTGCAAAGTAGATTAAAAGAGTATATGTGAATATCACATCTAAAATATATATAAATGGTTACTCAACTAACACTTGTTTTATGGAAAGTGTAATGCTAGTTCTAAAATTCAAAGTTCTCATACTGTTGATAACTAAAGTGTCTTGCAGAAGTCCTTTGTGCATGCTGACATTGTTACCATAACACTATCAGTGAAGGAAACAATTTATAACTCTGAAAATACTTGATAACATTTGCACAGCTTATGCAGCAAAAGTTAATAATAATAAAGCAAATGTACTTTGGTTGGGTAAATAAAAAGAACACCCAGTAAATATTAATTTGAAATCCCATACTGTAAGAAGTTTGGGTATGTGACTCAGTCCTTGTGATGCAACTAGATACAACTGTAGAATTAGATTTAGAATTTCAGCAAAAGTACAAGCAGTAAAGCTAACCAGGATGTGTCTTACCACTAAATAATGAAAAAAAATTCAAAATACAGCATTTCAATTCATATCCAATAATAAAAATTGAATGTTTGGTTAGAAAAAATAGTTAGTCTATGAAAAGAGTCAGGAAGTCTTGGTCTCCCAGATTTCAAAAATAATTTAATAACTTAAGGTTATGATCTGAAGTAGTTAGTTAATGATTGTCACAAGATGGGGCTAGAACATCAATATAACTTTTCTTTCACAGATTGCAGTAAAAAAGACTGGAATGCTTCTATTGGTTATCAAGCAGCAAAAATGGGTATGTCCTAGTGGTCACAAGTCAAAATGTTAATCAGGTAATGAAATTTTTTGTGTGTGAATTACAGAATATATATTCAGTGTACTAACTACACCAACAACCAAAAAAAACAAAGGCTGTAATGCTTCTTTAAAACAATAATGGCCAACATTATCCAATCAATATCGTGTTCTTTCATTAGCAGCTTCATTACTATTGATTTAGTAACAACAGTCTAATAGAAAGTTATTTGTTGAGAATATCTAGCCCTCTCTAGTGACATAGCAATATGTTTGCAAACTTATAACACTAAAAATAAGATTTCATACACATGGTGGGCAGAACACAGATGGCTTATGACTTTGAATAAACTAACAGATAATACATGTTGCAACAAAATGTCAATATGGCAGAATGTTTCACTTGTAAAATAAATACTCAAATACCTTATTTGATTTAATTGTGGTGGGTGGGTAAACATTATAAACATCTACTGAGACCAGAACCGTGTGTATGTCATGTTTTATAACTAGGAAACATTAGGGTATTTGCTATATCCACTAAGAAGAATTGAACCACTGATTCTAGCATGGTAAGTCCATAAACTTCCTGTTGGCCCACTTGGTGACAAACAGAACAAATCATGCATACACATGCATATTTTTATGCTACAAGGCAAAACAAAACTAGTACAAATGTTGCTATCTAAAGATCCAATAACATGATTATATATTTGAGCTTTTGTTTCTATGCCATGACAATAAACTAGCCCGACTTTACTAATGCATCCTTTACTTGTGTTCAGTATGATTTTCATCTTATTAAGCTGCACAATAAACTGACACATAACCTATGTTGGCATCACACTAAGGAAATACCTGTTGTTGAGAAATTAGTACCAGAAAAACCAAATGATCGTACCAAACTTACTCAGTGTGGTGTAAATAAATGCCTTTTATTTGGGTTGTGTTTATTAGGAAGGCTAGTCACTGTTATTATGAGATAGCCAAAACAGACTTTAAAATTTCCAAGCAGGAAGAAAGAACTTCTGTGATTGCAGTGAAAGAAAAAGAATTGAAGAAAAATAATCTTTTTATTTGTAAATATTATACTAATAACAAATTGGAGAATGAAAATTTATAATAATAATAAATCAATTTATTTTTGAGTGTGGCATACATGTTTTAACAAAATTCTTTCTTGAAACATGAAGTGTGTTTCCCCTAAAATACATCACTTCATTATGCTTATAAATCATTGTTTGTTAACTTATTACATCGGCATAATGAGCTTCCTTAATTGAGTTATAGAACAGCAGTATAACATGGATGTCTGGAGCTGAAAGCAAAAAAAAACATGGCTTTTACTTAATTTTAACAAGGTTGTATAAAGTTACTAATGTGCTGAGAGCATTGACCTATATATATTTTAAATGTTATCAACACAAGCAAGTGTGTTGCTAAGTGCCATAACAGAATTATATCAGGGGTCTTGTATACATTTCTAGGTGGCATAGAATATACATAACCATGACCAAATTTCAACAAATTAGTTTTAAACAGTTATGGTATGTCATGGCAATAATGAACAGTAATTATAGGCATGGTTTTAAAAAGTTGTGTATGTATGACCTAAGAAGGAAAACATCATGTGTTTCATAGAGGTTATCTTCAGTCAGTGAAGCATGCTACAAAAATCATTGAAAATATCCATGTATACCACAATGTGATGTCTAAACACACATAATATACACGTAATATAATCAAAATGACCTCCATTATATGCAAGTAGAGGTGGAATAAATGCCTATGACACTGCCCCATCAATTTCCAGTATACGACACTGCCCCATCAATTTCCAGTATGGGCACAGAGCATTATAATGGATAATAGTCACAGGAGTAATTATAAAGAAGAACAGCTGAGTAGCTATGATATAAAAGCAAAAGCATCGTATATCTTATAGGGCTAAACCTTTGGTCATTAAACAAACTACAAAGAGCACTTGAAAATCTACTTACTTTCATTCTATCTACAAACAGCCCAAGAGAGAAAGTTAACTTTAAATATGTACAACATTATGGAAAACATGAAGGTAAGATTAATCCTTGCTAAATTCTATTCTCTTCACTATTATACCTATTTTTTATACATATTTAAATCTTGTTGATAACCAACAACTATATAATATTAACAACTAAGGCATATTTCAAATTCAACATTGTTTTCTGTAACGTTTACTAGACATTTTTCTCTACTCACTCATGGTGAAACAACCCGAGTCATCATCACATACATATTTGTGAATATGCAGCCTGTGAAAATAGTGCATTATTACCCAACCAAAGAAAGCGTAACATTTATGTACATTAATGGCAATAATTTACACAACTGATGAAATCAGTGACTACATTTGAAATATAATAAGGACTTTGGTCTGGATCTTTGTAGCACCATATTATTTGTGTTTCATTTGATAAGTAAAAAAAAATGTCTGTTAAGTTTGCAACCCAATACAATATTAATAACTATATGTATCAAGTCTTATAACTTCAAAAATGTTTGAATGGTATTATATGAATAGGCCCATTTTATTGAACCGTACCTAAATCAAATATAACAAATGGAATCATCTAATAGCATCATTGACGAAATTAACAAGTTGTTTTGCAAAGTGTATATTAAAAAATGTATCCCCTATAATACAAAAGCTTAAAAAGGAGAATTGTTAGGCTTGCAAATTCAATAATCCCACTCAAGCTGCTCATGTATGATTGTGGATCATGATGAAAGTATCTGGATATATCTGAGGATTGCTTTGACTCAAGTAGGTAAAAACATAAAATGTGTTTGAAGAAGAGCTATTAAGCTAAATACACGATTGCAAGAAGCCAAATAACAATTATTTTGTTTAAAGTGGTGAATTTATTCAAGAACTACCTAATGTCCTCTGTACAAATGTATAAGACTAAGTAACTGTATTGTATAACAGTAAGACAAAATATTTTAATGAGATTTATTTTGTTTCATCATATGACCAACAAACAAGATTAATATGTCAATCATTATACTTGACAATACTTTAATTTAAACATTTATTAACCATTTTACAATAAGGATTTTGATATTTTATTTATACAAAAAAGGTAAATCTAGTAATGAATTGTTACATTTTGTTACATTGTAACAAAATTATGACATTTATATCTTTATTAGATCTATATAAGGAAAAAAAAAGATTTTGACATGCATGAACATCTGTAATATCTGTAATATATACAATATTGTCCACACTGTTGATGAATGTTTATATGTTATAAAATCATGGAGTTCAAAATATTCTCCTCTCTCATTTCATCCAAAGTAGACAGAGACCCAGTGAGTTCCAAGTTACCTAGATCCAAGTTGGTGATGTAACTGTTTTTATGAGTAGTTAGGTAGTTGATGGATCACTTAGCAAACACATCTTCAAATTTTTGCTGATGCAAATATCTTGTAAAACTACCTAATAAATTTCTAGGGCATTCATGACTTACCAGATATTAGTCATGTTGTTTCTGGACTGGCCAATTTCTGAAATTAACAGAAATACTGCACAGGTGAGAATATTTATGAAGTTAAGCTTTACCAAATTATATTTCTATTTGAAGATTTTCCTGTTTCAACAAGCTAAAGTGGAAATCACTGGTGTTAGCTTGGGTTTAAGATCAAACAGAAAAAGTGTATATCTTCCTGAATATCTGTTGTATCCCATATTAATTCTTTGATCTTGAAACTGCTTTCCTACTCTGGATAACATTTTGTAGCTTTGTGTATACAGTTAAACATCAAAATTGAGTTCTAAATACCAATTAGTTAGGAATTTTCCATCAACATTGATTGACACTAATATTTAAAACTGTAATGATTTTTTTTCCAAAATTCATTAAATGCACCATCATTATAAACATATCCTATAAGAGGATAAAATGCGTCATTCATACACGCTTGTGAATTTTCCTGGGAAACTGAAAATGACTTAAACTCAACATACTTTGAAAGATATCCAGCAGTTCCTTTCTTCATATTTCCTGACATTTCTGCATTTGGCACAGTAGGTTTTGTAACTCTTCCTTCATATCATTCAGTTTGACACCTGTGTTAACATCTTATATGTCTCTCTCTAGGCTTAGTTGGTCTTTATCTTCTATAATGAAGTCACTATCTACAGATTCTGCTTGTATGACACCTGCACCAAACATATCCGTTTCTACATCAATAACTACACCTGCAAGATTTTCTTCCCTCTTCAACAGATTGGGCTTGGCAGGCCTTAGTCATCACATTCACTTCATAACTTTTATAACAAATGTAGTATCTTTTTTCCAATTTCCCTATTAACCTCCCGTTAACTTTGGCAGATTTACTTCTGGTCAACTGATTTCAACTTTAACTGAATATTCTTGGACTTCCGTGTTATGTTACTTGAATGGGCTTTCACACATACTGTTTTGTCAGCTTGATTATCTCCTCCAAATCTTTTTGTGCTTTCTCTTTTGAGAACAGTGACATGTCAATTGAACACGTGATCATGAACTGTTCTCACATTAACGGGTCTGCCACTTCCTCAAAACCATGGCCATGCCAGTCTATCTGGTGAAATATCATGGCAGACATGGAGTAAACTGAATTACAGTTTTCCCAGTGTCAGGTTTTACCCCTCTAAACTTCTAGTGAAAACCTTCTTCAAGTAAGTTCATACAATATCAGAAATGTTACTCTTAACTTGTTACAGTCCATGGCATTTTCTATGTTTTGTCTGCATACACTTGTAAGCTTTTCCTGTGAGAAGTGAGCTGAGACAAATTGCCCAGTTGCATCTATCCCAGTCCTCACTTTGGGCAAAGCTTTCATATTTCTTCAGGAAAGCATCTATTTCATTTTTATACATGTTCCTCAGATTTGGGCAGCTCGGGTCAGTTGGCCCTGACTTCACAGTTATTCTTCGGTCCTTCTTCCTTCAGTTGACAAAGTTTTGCAACCCCAATTTGTGCTTTTATTTTTTCTATTTCCAGTCTCTTCTCTCTTTTTCTTCATTATCAATTTATATTCTTATTCTCTGTATTTCTATCTTCCCTTTTTCTCCCTCTAGTTTTTTCTTGTTATTTAACAAACTCTTGTAATTCACTGTCTTTTAACATAAAGTGTTCTTCACTTTCAATCAATTTACCAAATCACCTGACATGGTTATATAAGGTAGCTGTAATCTCTACAATATCTGTGCTACTACTAAATTTCTACTGTTGTCTTTATACTCTTCTAATGTTAGTATTACTCTTATATATTAATTAAGCTAATCTCTTCTACTTCAGTTAACTTCATGTCTTCTGTTATTGTTTTTTCTTTCCACTTTCCCTACTCATCTCATACTATTTATATGTTTATTACCAAATCTTCTATTTACCACATTATTGACATTAATGAGTTACAAGCACAACTTTCAATAATTGTCTGCTTTTAATTCTCTTATAATAAAAAACTAAATCATTAAACATGCATTAGCTAAATAAATAATTAATAATATCTACACTAAACAGTCGTCTATACCTTAATAACATTTCTCTGGATCCTTTACTTTTTCTCACCCCACTTTTCTTCAAGTGGGGTACAGAAGTCCTTACCACCTTCCAGTTCCAAGCCACAAGGCACTCTCTTGCATGATTTCCACAAAAAGATGGCTACAATCATTCCATGCAGAATGGGGAAGTAATTTTCTGTGGGTGTTAATAACATGATGTCCCACAATATGCTTTATACAATCACAAAGGTGTATGAAGTCAAACTGCAGTTCACTCCTTTGATTGGGAGCTTTCATCCTACCCCTACATGGATACTAGTAGCTTGGTTTTTGATTTACAGTATAACCAATCCACACAAGTCCTTGAGCATGTTTATGGTTGTCTATCTCGATCATATTCCTTCTGTATTGTTGGTCACAGCGGAAATAAGGGAAATTTCTGTCTTTCTTACTATCCCTCCTTGCACTTGTTAATTAATGCTTTTCAGGTGGTTTCTTGTCAGTTTTGCAGTTGGAGGGGGTTGATTTCTATCATACAGATATCACATATGTCATGCTAAGGAGTTGGGGTGGTCCAGAATCCCTCTAGTTTCACAAACTTGCAATGAAGATGGCATGATCCTCATTCTAAGCCCCATCTGGATGTCAGTTTCCAGGGATTGAACTTTGTATGTAGTTGACTTACCATCTATGGTCTATTAGACCGTAGTGGATGTAACTACTTATCTGAAATACCTTTTTAGTACAGGAAAGTTATTACTTCTGGGCAAATAGAAAAGGATAAAAAAAAGACAGAGACCTGTACTGAGTAGTAGCAGTTATGTTTCTGAAACTATGAGAGTTCCTTTTTTCATACACAATAGTTACAAAAAGGTACAAATAAGCCTGAAAACAGAAGAAAAAAACAACCACAAAGGTATAACATTTTTGTTTTCTATTAACACTATTTTTCTGTTTCTATCAGAGTTGTATAGATTTAATTAAAATCTACCTTATAGGGTTAAGATTAAGTGCATTGTTAAGGGACAAGTCAAGCAAATTCTTACATTTTCTTTATACACTAATCTGGTATTTAATAATAAGGTGCACAGATAAAATATTTTTGCTAAAAGTACCAATGTTTCCTCTCTGTGCTAGTATTAGTAATGTAGTTAAGTAATATAGTTGTAAATTTGTACAGTTAAAATTAAGTGTCATGTTTACTACAAAAATGTGATGCATTACAGAATGCTAAATTTCAACCAGAAATACAAGGTTAGGTATGTCAATGACACTTTCATGGTATTGGGGCATGGTAAAGAAAACTTGCTAGTTTTTGGTAATTAATTAAATACTTTTGAACTCACGATTTAACTTACTAGTGAAGTTGAAGAAAATAATAGTTTACTGTTTTCGGTTGGTTGGCACATCAGAGCCATGGAAGATGAAGTGCGAGTCAGCATGGTTGTACAGTGCAGATTTTAAATAAAAAAATAGCTGGTCACTCACCACAGGGTGGGATCTATAAATGAAGCAAACTCTCCCCAAAATAAAAGAAAGCATTAATATAAACTTACCCAATCAAATTTGCTCTGAAACTTGAAGAACAGCCACAGGTGGCAGGCAAAAAACCCAACGATGAAGAAAGTGCATCATGATATAAATAATAAAAGATGAATATAGTTTGTGTAGTTCATGTGCCCAAATGTAGGATTTTCTCCAAAGGCTGACACTGACAACATGCAAAGTAAAAGGTTAGGTGTTGAAAGCTGAATCTAATAAGAAAACCTTGAACAAATTCCAGACTTTTTAAAACTTTCCTGCAACTGATGTGAGACTGACACATCTACAACTACCGATTCAACTTCTATTGCATCTTTTGAAAAGATATTTACATCAGCTATATTCCAATCCTGTCGTACCTCAGCACACTATTCAAGGGCTGCCAACAAATAGTAGCAAGAGGTTCACATATCGAATTTTTAACATCCTTCACAACCCTTGGTCAAATTTTATATGACTTAGGAGATTTATCATTCTTTAAATTTCTAATTTTCTCTTCAAAAATCAATGCAGTCCCCTAGTTCTGCCTCATTTCTATTTATACTATTTAAAATTAACCAACACCAGTTTGATTTTTCTATAAACCTTTTTCATCATTCTTTTTAATTTCATTGTTTTAAGAAGCCACACATGATTTTAGTTTTAGAAAATTAATATTCTCATTAAAAGTCTTGTTTCTGGAAGTTTTAGGTTAAATTCATCTTTACTTTTCTTTTGAGGGAAATAAGGACTCTGTAACAGTTTCTTAGCCAATTTATAATAAAACTTTAAATATTTATTTATTATTTATTTTCCAATTTACTCAATTTAACCTTACGACAACAAAACTTTTGTTTGACAGTTAGGATGTATTTTTTCAATAAACTGTTTAATTTTCAAACCATGAAAATTACACAATCAGAAATAATAAGTTCTTTTTGTTAAATATACTTTTATGCGATAGCTGAAATCTACTCTCTTAGAAAGTATTCAAGATTTAATTTTATTTTATTGTAAAAATTTTCTTCATAGTCTTAACTGAGTTTATTTTTGCATGAATTAACTGGTTTAAAAATACTTTCCATAAAAACTAGCAAGACCTAAACTTTGTTGCTTCTTGGAATTTTGGCAATAATTTTAATAATACAAAAAAGATAAATCCAATGACAAATATTAGAAGATGGGAATTATTATTTAAAATTTACAAATTTTGAAGATCAGTACTGCTTATTTCCAAATTTACTCTGTCTTCACACCTTTTACTGTGAATTAGAGACACTTTACTTTGAAAATGAGCACAAAGCAAGACAGTGAGCTATCTATATTCTGCTTATCATGGGTATTGAATTAAAACTTTAATCTTTTGAAATACACGTTTTTTTCACTAAACTGTGAAAGATTATGTAATAACTCTTTTTTCAGAATCGTATATTTTAAACTTGCTTTTGTATTAAATACCTATTTAATTTAGTATTAAAAATATTTTTTTCTGAAAATTAACAAAGTCATAGCCCTTTTTATTTTTGCTTGGAATTTATTCATCATGACTTGAAGTTATTACACATGAAAGATTGTCCAATTTAAACTTTGTTTTTTAATTATCTCTCTTTTCAAACATTGCACTCTGAGGGAACACACTTAAATGTAAAAGCAAACATCTACTAAAAGCTACCAACATTTCAGTGCAGAAAAACTTAAACGGTTATTTTCTCAAAATATGCTTTCCATTAGGATTACCAGTTTATTAGCAACATAACTTTACCATTAAATCCAATATCAGCATGAAAGTTAGCACACATGTTGGTATTACACTCTTCCAATATCAGCATGAAAGTTAGCACACATGTTGGTATTACACTCTTCCAATATCAGCATGAAAGTTAGCACACATGTTGGTATTACACTCTTCCAATATCAGCATGAAAGTTAGCACACATGTTGGTATTACACTCTTCCAATATCAGCATGAAAGTTAGCACACATGTTGGTATTACACTCTTCCAATATCAGCATGAAAGTTAGCACACATGTTGGTATTACACTCTTCCAATATCAGCATGAAAGTTAGCACACATGTTGGTATTACACTCTTCCAATATCAGCATGAAAGTTAGCACACATGTTGGTATTACACTCTTCCAATATCAGCATGAAAGTCAGCACACATGTTGGTATTACACTCTTCCAATATCAGCATGAAAGTTAGCACACATGTTGGTATTACACTCATCCAATATCAGCATGAAAGTCAGCACACATGTTGGTATTACACTCTTCCAATATCAGCATGAAAGTTAGCACACATGTTGGTATTACACTCTTGCACCTTTTTTCAACATTTCTCCTGTTATGAGTCTCATTAATTAATTGCCCATAGCTCATTAACATTGCAGAAAATTTGCAAAGTTCTAAATTAAAGCCCTGAGGATGTTCACAAAGAGTACATTTATCAATTTTCAAAAAAATTATCATTCCAAATTAAAGTTATGGTGTTAAAAGTTTGTATTTCTTTACACCTTTCACATTAATTATGCATATGATGGAAAGTGTACTTTCTGAGATTGCAACATTTTGCAACAATTGTTTTGTGCTCAACATGAAGGTTGTGATAAGAAATGTTTGAGTGTTTTCTCACCATTTGCCAGTCTTAAGGGTCAGTGCTACTTGAAGTTCCTTTTTCTGTTTATTAGATGTTTTAGCTGGTTTCTACTTATTTTGTTTTTGCAGAGAAGATGAACCCTGTAACTGCTTTATGGGAATTTGAATTTTTTGAAATAAAACTGTTTAAATTAAAATCACAAGGTCTGGTTAAAATTTTAAATATATACAGCATATTCAATTATTTTATGCTGATTACATATTTATATTACTTATTAGATAAAAATCCATTTTGAACACTCAGTAGGCATACATGTTAAATAATTCTTATTTTATTAATTTTAGACAACTGAAGGTTTTAAATTGCTTGCTGCTAAATACACTTTTTTTACAAATTATGAAATTATTTGTAAAATACATCTAAAAATTTTGTGTGTTCTTTAATATTCTTCTACAAAAAATGTACAAGAATTAATCTCTGCAAAAAGTATTATTTAATATCAAAATTTCTAAGATTTTTATTCTTGAAAACTCAGCCATGACATTTTTAATGAGATTTTTACATAATTCCAAGTTATAGTTCTTACTTTATATTAAATGTACTCTTATATTTGCATTTGGAAATATATCTAACTTATAGATTGAAAGACTTTTCATTTTCAAAACTATTATAAAAGGCACATACATCACATGAAAAATTTTACAAAACAGATTCTCTCATTAAAACTCAAGCTTTTATGTTTCTTGGGAAATTTAACTAAATTTGATTTAAATGGCTTTAAAGAAAAGATAATTTGAATGTTGTAATGGCTTAAGAATTTCTATTAAAATTTCAATATCTTCAATTTGATTATTTTAAAATTTACCCTATCTTGAACTTTATTTTGATTCCATATCAGAGAAAAATCTTGTTTGGGTTGAAATGTGTATTTCACTAAACTATGAAAGATTATGTAATAACTCTCTTTTTCAGAATTGTATATTTTAAACTTGCTTTTGTATTAAATACCTATTTAATTTAGTATTAAAAATATTTTTTCTGAAAATTAACAAAGTCATAGCCCTTTTTATTTTTGCTTGGAATTTATTCTTCATGACTTGAAGTTGTTGAAAAGACATTTTCCTTAAAATTTAGTGGTTTGATTCCCCATGAATGACACAGCACAGTTTAATGTAGCTTTGCTCTAAAAAGAAACCAATCAATAAACCTAGAAATTACCCTGTTTTTAACTCTATATTTCTGTGAATATTTTGTCATCTTTTATAAAGTTTGCAATAAACCTGCACCTGATTTAGGATTTTCAAAAAAAAATCTCTCTTTTTCATAAAACATGTTTAAACTTTTGTTTTCTTAGAGGTACCATTTTACTGTAATTTTGAATAAAAAAATTAACCCTGTAATGACTTTTATTGGAAAATTGCAATTATTAATTAAAATACATAAATTTTAAATTTTATTTTTCATTTTCAAATTTACTCTGACTTTAGTTTTCATTTTCAGATCAGATAAAACCATTTTATGATTTTGGTAGACACTTCTTCACCAAACTCTCACAGTTGCAGCTGTTATGCTTTTCTGAGAATTATATATAAATGTAAATTTAAAATTCTTTTTTCCATTATGTAAACCCTTGTTGCACAATTGTTTTCTAAAAACTAATCAAGTTGTAATCCTTTATTTTCACTAAAATTTGTTGACTGTGATTTGTAGTTTCTATGCAAGCTTCTTGTAACATTTAGCATATCTGTTGTTAATGCATTTAAAGCACAAGCTAAATATTCCAAACTAACAAAATCACTTGTTCTAAAATAATCAATGAAACAGATTTACTATTAACGTACTTCTAAACTTATGAAGAAAATTCCAGAAGTTAATCCACAGCCACTCAGTACATAATAGCAAAACTGGTCAGTGATTCAAACAGCTACTACCAAATAAACTTGACATTAAAATACTAAAATAAAGAGAGAAAAAAAGAACTTTCTCTCTAACATACACCAACAATAATTTTGTAAAGCATATGGCTGATTAATCAACACAAGTGATCATTCGTTAAACATTATCACTTACCAAGATAAGTTTTAATTCTGACCTACAAAAGTCATTAAGTAACAATTGTTTAAACATTCATTATTTTGTACAACTGTATGATTTGTCCTCATCGTGCATCTTCTTATGATTATTCAGGTAAAAGTCATTTACAAAAATCCTTCCACATTCTTTACACTCACATATTTCTCTAGTGTGCATCTTCTCATGATTCATAAGGCAATGTTCACCATATACATCACAACTGTGTGATTTCTTTTCAGTATGTATCATTTGATGAGTCTTTAAATTATTTTTTGTACCAAACTTTTTTCCACATTCTACACAGCTGTAAGGTTTCTCCTCTGTATGCACGGTCTCATGTTTCTTTAGATACCTATTACTCGCAAATTTTTTGCCACAAATTCCACAACTGTATGGCTTTTCCCCAGTGTGTATTCTTTCATGTATTTTAAGTCTTCCTTTAATTCTAAACTGTTTTCCACATACAACACAAATGTGAGGTTTCTCTGCAGAATGCATAATTGCATGAGCATTTAAGTTACTTCTGCATGTAAATTCTTTGCCACATGCTACACATCTGTATGGTTTCTCCCCAGTGTGTAACCTTTGGTGTATATTTAGATTAGTTTTTGTAACAAACCATTTTCCACATTCTACACAACCATACACTTTCTCGACAGTGTGCATCTTCTTATGACTCTTTAAGCCAACTTCACTTAAAAATTCTTTGCCACATACTACACAAATGTATGGTTTCTCCCCAATATGTATTCTCTGATGTGCTATTAAGTACAAATCTCTTATAAACTGTTTTCCACAGACTTTACAACTATATGGTTTCTCCCCAGTGTATATCCTTTGGTGTATGTTTAATTTCCTTTTTGTACCCAAAATCTGTTTTCCACATGTGTCATTACTGAATTGTTTTTCTATATCATGTACCACCTCATGTTTCTTTAGATAAGACTTGCTCACAAAGTCTTTGCCACATACTACACAACTGTATGGTTTCTCCCCAGTATGTGTCCTCTGATGTACTGTTAAGTAAAAACACGTTGTAAACCTTTTTCCACACACATAACAACTATATAGTTTCTCCCCAGTGTGTGTCCTCTGATGTTTATTGAGATTACTTTTTGTAACAAATTGTTTTCCACATTCTACACAACTATATAGTTTCTCACCTCTGTGTATCTTCTCATGACTCTTTAGGTAATATTTGCTTAAATATTCTTTACCACAAGCTACACAAATGTATGATTTCTTCTCAATAGTGTGTACCTTCTCATGACTCTTAAGGTAACTATTACATATAAATTCTTTGCCGCATACAACACAAGTGTATGGTTTTTCACCTGTGTGTATCCTTTCATGTATTTCAAGTTTACTATTTGTTCCAAATCGTTTTGCACACACAACACAACTGTATGGTTTCTCTGTAATATGTATAATCTCATGAGCCTTCAAGTTAGTTTTTCTTACAAATTTTTTACCACATACGACACAACTGTATGGTTTATCCCCAGTGTGTATCTTCTCGTGACTTTTTAGGTTACTTTTACTTTTAAATCCTTTGCCACATACCATACAACCATATGGATTCTCTCCAGTGTGTATATTTTCATGTGTCTTTAAGTAACTCTTATTTACAAAGTCTTTACCACATACACCACAACTGTTTGGTTTGTCCTGAGGGTGTATCCTCCTATGTATTTCAAGTTTATTTTTTGTTCCAAAATATTTGCCACATACAACACAAGTGTATACTTTCTCTGCATTATGTACATTCTCATGACTCTTTAGAAAACTTTTACATGTAAATTCTCCACCACATATAACACAACTAAATGGTTTCTTCCCAACATGCACTCTCTGATGATTATTTAGATTAGAACATTTTCTGTATTGTTTCCCACATACCACACAACTGTATGGCTTCTCTCCAGTGTATATCTTCTTATGACTCTTCAGTTTTCTTTTACTTGAAAGTTCTTTATGAGATACAAAACTGTTTTGTTTTTCAACATCAGGTATTCTCTCATGTTCTTTGAGGTGATTTCCACAAAAGTTGGTTTGATAAATCTTTACATCTAAAATTAAACATACATATATGAAAAGCAGTAAATTTAAAATGCTTTTTTTTATACTAAATACACATAAAAAAAGAAAAATAAACATAAATTTAACATGCTTGTCTACAAAATATAAAAAATGCAAGGAGAAGAAAAAACATGGGAAATCAGTCACACCTGTCTTAAGTTGGTTACATTACAGTTATTTCTTTGAGTATCTCAAAACAATTCAACTGTTAAATACAAGTGTGTGTATATATACATGTACGCACATATATTATCCACCTCCTATAAACAAATCACAAGTGTATAGTTACACACAGCTGCACATAGTTTTTAACACTTTCTACACAGTCTATATTCTTCTAATAAAGCAACAAAATGTTTGGCTTTGAAATAATTACATGCCAGACAAGACTCTTTACAGTAAATGTTTGTGACCTGTTTTAAATAAATTTCAACAATAAAAAGACAGCAGCACAGTCCATTTGTTTTAAAATAATACATTAAAGTAACTGAAATGTATATACAAATGTTTGTTACACTGTTAGTTATAATAGTTGCATACAGAACTTTAGAAAGTTTCTTTTTTGATCAATGTCTACACAATCTGTTCAATTACTTTAGAATACAGTTAATAAGATGAATTATTCTCCTCTCTACTTTATTATTACAATACCGTTTGTAATAATTTCATTTTCAAAATTACAGCTATTCACCTTTTATTGCCAAACTCACAATCATGCAGTTTAGGTCTAAATAGTAATCTTTCAACACATGTTTATACCATGTCAAAAGTTGAGAAAATTTCACAGAATACTAGATAGTTTGATGCAATAATACTCTATTAAAACAATGACAGAAATTTAGAAAGTTCTGCTAACATGACAAGAATATAATAATCCCTAACTCATAGCAACTGAACACATACAAAGAATCATAAACAATTAAACATATAAACTTACCATAAACTCTCATTTCTAAAAATAAATATAACAGCTGCACTACTAAAACTATCTAAATTATAATGCTTGCATTAAACTTAAATAGTTTTGTATGCCTAACAACTACACATAGTTTTGAGCACAAGTATTGTGTTTGTGGGTTTGAGATTTAAGCATTTTTGTAGGTTATTTTCATACAGTGAAGCAGCTGAGGTTTGTACTCATATGAAGATTTAAAACTTAGACCCTGAATGAGTAATAATCTGTCTTACAAAACTATACAGTACACCAAACAGAAGCTTGGCCTTTGCCATTCTTACCGAACAAAATGAAGCACCTTCGTGAAACTGATTGCTGTGCCATACAAATGTTTTTTTACCAGTGATCGAAAAGGACTGGCATGTGATAACTAATGCAGAGTACTACACACTTCTGTTGCTTTAGTAGCTAATACATCCTTTGACATACAATTAAAATAACTACCTTATGTTGTATTATGCATGTCTGCTGTTTTAATTAAAGTTTGTGTTTAATTATAATTAAATTATGATTATTTTTATTATTATATATAAATGTATACAACAATAAACTTTACTACAGATTTTATCCATTATATAAACTACAATGTTATGTTAAAGCCATATATTAGAGGCTTCTTTAAAACTACTGTTTATTTTTGTTTTTTAGGAACTACTAGCGACACAACCAAGTCACTACCTCAGTCCTTCTTTGGTGTTGGCAATGAATGTGGAGCTTGTGAGGTTGATACCACTAAACTATATTCATGTGGTGATGATACTGATGATATGCAAACTTGTTTACTTGAGTCTCAAATTGCTTCAAGTATTGAAAATTGCATTCTTTTTCAACCATCATCGCCGCAATACAACAATCATGGATTCATCAGATTTTGTATTGTACTTCTGTAGTCACTGAACCATGCACTTACACTGACATCAACAAAATAACTTGATTAGAAATGCCAAACTATTAGTAATCAAGCAAATTTTAAAAGTATTCCTATCTTTAGAAGCATGTGGCACTACCAAAAGTTTTTCTTACCACCTTTTCTTATGGGTGGCAAGAGAAAGTTTAAAAAGCTTGGCTTAAAGAAAACACTGTTCTATAGTGCATACTCAAAGTGATGAAGCAGTAGTTCTCAACAAATGTAACAACTGGATAATATTTAGTGACATTTCAAACAATCATTCTTAGCTTGTTTATCATCTCATTCTTTGCAGGCTGCTGCTGATTTCAAAGCTTTCACTAAACATCCACGAACCAACAGAATTTATATCATTACCAACAGTGCCGTTCACATTCTTCAAACTGTTCATGCCAAGTTGGTTTCAGGAAAACAAAGCTCAGCATCTTGTGGTGATGCCAAGATGTAGATTCTTCCAGAAATTGGTAATTTTCTAGCCTTACTGAAATATTAAGCTGAAAATGATGGAATACTGAGAGCCAGAAACAAAAGATGCTATATATTTATCTCTCTTCTCACATAATCAACATTACAGGATATAATGTTATTTGAGTAAAATTATTGATGAAATAAAAAAAAGGCTGGATGCTGTTTCATTCTTGCTAATAAAGTGCATTTTCACAATGTGAAATATTTACAAAAAATGTAAATCTTTGCTTTTTAGATGGCCACTGTGAAATTAGAGAAAACATTTTAGGCCTTGTTAAGTTACAGAGGATCAGATATCATATACGCAATTACAAAAATACTGACTGATATTGGATTATCTCTAAGTGAATTGCATGACCAAAGATATGTAACATCCACCAACACTGGCAAAAGATGCAGTGTCCAAAAACAAGTCTGAGAAATACAAAGCAAGACCTTGAACATTCATTGCATGGGCAACCCACTTAATCTTGCTTTCACGAGTTAAATTTCAGTTCCATTAATATTAACTTCTGCCAAGTAAGTTAAAGAAATAATTATTTGGATTAAATTCTCATCCAAACGTGGATAACTATTAAAGGAAATATATCTGTAGGACATTCAGCACATTGCCCACTATTGCCCCATTGCGCATTACCTTTTGAGCTAAGAATACTGAAAGTTGGAAAAGGTTTTGTTTATATCATTCATTCTTATTCTTGACATGTTTGAGGTTATTGTGCATGGAGATGATAATCTGAAATGTTTAAATAAGAAATATGTTTTGGCTTATTTAAAAATACCAAAATATTCCAAGTTATTTTTTATTTCAAAACTTTATAATGTTCCCTTTACTAGTTAAAAGAAGCTTCTGTGACTTTGTAAGGTCCAAGTTAACACATTTGTGTCTGGCATCTTCCTAACAGAACAGACTGACTTCACTAAGAATGAAAAGATTATTAAAACTGTATATGTAAGCAGAGCAGTAACAATGCAAATGAACTTAGTATTAATGTCAACATAACAGAAGTTGGTTAATAACTAGTCCAACATGCAAATAGTATAGTTCCATGGAGGATTTGTTTAACAGTAACCATTTCTTTTCTTGATCACATTATCAGTAATATTTCCTCCAGATTTGATAAACATGAAAAGGAAGCAACATCATTTCATATCTTGGATATCAGACAGGTTATCTTTCACAGGGAATATCTGAAAGATATTATTCTTATTGATAAGGAATTTCACCAATTAAGAAGAGATGGCTTCTTAAACCTTCACAGTACAGGCCACAGATACTGACTGACTACTTAAAAGCATGCTTCAGAATACCAATATCTTTAATGTTATTAAAACTCTTCACCACACTACTACTACATTCTTGTGAATGTTTGGCACCTGCTCTCCAACAGTTAAATAATTTAAATAATAAGGAGTTCACAGACCAAAGAAGAACCAAGTATTCTAGCTTTAATACATAATTCATTATGATACTGTTATGAACATTAAAACTAAGTTATTTAAAATGAAAAAGAACCCTAAAAGAATGAAGCACGCTAAAATGTTATTGCATACCTGTATGTATATAACAGAAATGATGAAAGAACCAATTTAATACTGTTGTACCAATTTGTTTGAATAAGTAATATAACTTAACAATTAATAACTATGCTGCATGTTGATAAAACAGTACTTTACTATAATAAAATATACTTATCTATGCTAATTTAATTCTAGCTCCCTATACAGTGTTACAACATACTTACGACATTCTGACTTTTTACTGGATGTTTGTTAATTCTATATGAATTGCCAAGCAATTGTTTAAGCTACATTTCCTGCACAATTGCTTCCAGATTTAATCTTATTTACTTATTTTTCATACTTTTTCAGAATGGACATCCTCCAGACCACCATAGCATTAGCATGCTGATTAAACTTTGCACAACATGTGTTGGATTTTGATCTCCCTAATTAGAACCTTCTTGCCAAACACTCTGCTTATAGTCCTGTTTAAGGACACTTTAAGGACAGTAACGACATTAGTCCAGTGATAGCAAATATCTTTCAAATGGTGTGCCAAAAATGAAATAAAAAGTACTGGGTTATAATGTTAAATATATATACATAAATACTGCATTTATTTATTTGACTGATATGTAAAGCTGACAGTCACTTGTAACTGGCTTGAAGAAGAAACATGTACTTGGTTGGACCTAAGAGGTGATCCATAAACTGTTTTATAGTGTCTGATACATGAAAGGCGAGGAAACCAGCCTGTTAAGAATAGGTCTAAGGAAGATCCAGGGCTAGTAAATAAGGGATTCTGGATTGATATTCCATTAATAGTTAATCTGGAAAAAAACACAAAGTTTCCAGAAAGGGAAATAAAATGATCCACTCGTAGTAATAATAGCATCATGCCCCACAGTCTAACAAAAGTTGAAGTGCATGAACTCATCCAGAGTTCATGTGCCAAATATAAATAAGCAAAATTAGTTCTGGGATTCACTTTAACAAGAGATAAAAGTTCAGTAAAGAGGTGTAGGTTTGGTGTGGATGTAGGTAATGGAATACAGGAGGTGATGCTGCATCAAGCCAGCCAGCCACGCAAACAAATTATAGAATAGAAGTGACAGGAGAACAACTGAAGTCATTGAATCCTGAGAAATTTCTCTAATGTGTGTGTTACCCAAAGTGATAAACTGTGCCCATGAAACCATGGTTACCAAACACTATACAGAACAATTGGGACAGGCATGAATAAAAGAACAATTAGGATAGGCTAGTAACTATAAGCTTCATAACTTGTAGACGGACGAGAGATGGCTTGTTTCAGCTGAAAATGAGTTGAGCCACCCACACCCAGTGAATAACATAACAGTTGAAAATAAGGTATTATTGGAAGTGGAAAAGAACACATCATCAAAAGAACAGTGGAGACAGACTTGAGCAGAAGGAAAAAGAAATCATGAAAAGGGCTGAAAGGAGAAGGGAATTTCCAAGTGAAAGTAAATGAGAAAAATCCATGTGTGAACATAAGTGTGCCCAAGGAGTTTAAGCTGCAACAGCCAAGTACCCACGGGGCTCAACATGATGGAAGTGAAATGGATGAAGTCAATAAGGCTCTTACGAAATAGAAAATAAAACTGTTAAGTGAAAAGCTACACATGGGGAGTTCAGAAAAAAGATGAATTATGGCAAAGGATAGGATTGGGAATATTGTGGAATTAAAATATGAAAGCAAAGATTGATTTATGAGCAGCCTCAGCCTGTGATTCAATCAAGTCAGAAACACCTTCAAACTTAAGCAAAGAAAGAGGTAGGTAAAAGGCTAATAAAAGAGAAGAAGCTGAAATTGAAATCAGAGCATCCCAACCAAACAACAAAGAGGCTATTGATCAAGGAATTGTATAAGTGTATTAACCATAGCTGAGAAATAAAGGGAACAGGAACGACCTTAAAAAGTCTTTGGGGCATGGCAGAGTACCTGACAAGGTGTAAAGAGAAGAGGTAAAGTTATGTGGTGAGAATGATCAGGCAAAGAGAAGAGTACTGGGTACAGTTGGACAAAATTGATGCCACGGACTCCCTGCACAAGCAATGTCAATTCCAAAAATGACAGTCACATAAAAAGAATACAGAAGAACAAAAACTGGGAAATAAAACTCAGATGGAAAGAGTGAGGCTGGATGTCGTGGAAATGTCACTGGACAAGGAATAGCGAAACAAATTAGGGGTAGGATTAAGGAGAATAAGATATACAGAAAGAGTGAAAAAAGGTTCCTGTCTGAAAAACTGAGGCCTAAAAAAGTGAGAAGTTTCTTTTCAACAAGGGAAGAACTTCCCAAAACCTAATCAGATGAGCAATTATTTAAAGTTGTTCTTTTCATTCTCTCCTCTAATGAGGGAAAGAAACACCTGAAGAAGGGACTGGTGTCAAAGATGCTGGCAGCATAACAGAACCCCACCACCCTATTCACAACAGCCATTTTATCATCCCAGTGAATATACCTCCTTAAGCTACAAATATTGCAGTCTGTATGATTAAATTAGGGGCACACACAAGTACAAGAAAATGTTGCATGAACTAGCGTCCATGGTTTGAAGAGAAATAGGAAACAAGAAATAAAATTAAAATATGAGAACAAAAGCAAAGAGGGAGCCTGTGTGCTGGGAAGTTGCATTGCCCTCCTGTTGGTAAAAGGCTTTTATTGCATGATAATGTCAGAATGCAGTTGTGAAATTTTGTGAGTTTAGGTTGGAGTTGTCTAAAGGCCAGTGACATGCAATTCTGTGACAGATGCATGAGAAAGATAGCATTGTATGTGAAAAGGTGAACATCATTTCAAAATTTTTCATTTTATAAAATGCATCTTTGGAAACAAAGATGAGTCTTCCCTCTTCACTTGAGAGAATAAACCAGGCTTAAGAAGTACAGGGTGTTCAAAATGTCACTGTGCAGTTTTGTCTGTTAATAAGAATACAAGTGCCCATGACTTTCCAAACACTCTGTATAATACACAAATTTTAACCAATTTTGTAATATCTAAGTACTAGAAATATGTATTTTTCTACATATTTATTTACTTATTGTGTTATACTTTTAGAAAAATAACTAAAAACTGGGTGGTTATAAGTAAAGAGTAAGTGCTGGACCTGTTTCAGAGTTTCCATGCTACATTTAAATAAATCTTCAACAATTTAAAAGCAGGTTTTATCACTTTCATTCCAATATTTTTAGGGTCATTCCTAGGGTAGTGGTTGGGAATTCTATACTGTAGAAATTTGGATGGTTTTAATTCTACTCCTAAACCTTAAAAACTTTAAAGATAGCTGCTTTCCCACATGGAGAGAGAAAAAGGCAGTTGGAGGTAAGACGTTGTGGTTTTAAGCACTATTTTTGCACCATCATTTTGATTTTCCATGATAATCAACTTGTTTAACTTCCACATTTTGGATTTTTTCTGAAAGAGGTATTTTTCCAATGCTTTTTGGGTGTTATTACCACAAACTTTAATCCCTTGTGACTACAAGTGACTGACCAAAAATGGATATGCATAAAATGATTAGAATTTTTTTACTGTGTGCTAATTTAAATTGCTTATTAGTAATAATCATAACTTCTTAGTTATAAATATTTTACAGCACTGTACATTGATAATAACAGCTAGACTTAATGCTGTGATAACAAAATGAAAAATTGGACATTTAGTTAAAAACTATCTATATTAATTTAAAAGTTCCCAGACACTATGCAATCTACATGTGAAAACTATGATAAATAAATAGCATTTTTATGCTTAACATGAAAATCAATACACTATGTAACAAAATTTTTCCTTTTTCTTCTTGTCCCTGGGCAGAAAGTGTTATTTCCCAATTGCTTATGCCTCAAATAAATAAAAAAGACCTATTTTGCTCTTCAAACTTTGCTTTTGTAACCTTGGTAATGAAATTTTCAAATTTACTCATTTCTAAACCATTCCAGGTAGATTCAGTGCTGAGCAGCTGATTGAGAATTTTATCAAACTTACAAGAATTTTCAAGAACATTTTATAATTTTCTTGAACTTTCCATAGTAATATATAAAGGGGCTCACCACTTACCACTTCAGTTTAGTTCTAGCTGCCTAAGTGAACACATAGGCCAATCTGATTTTATCAGAGATGGTATCAAGAAGCTACAAGAATTCTCCAGATGCATTCTGCAATGTAAGTGGCCAATTTATAAAGACAGGAGCAAAAAAGTACTCTGTGACAGCATCTGCTAAAATGTGTGAAACCTACAAAGCATATCTCAGCATGCCTGTCGGGGATCAAGATAAACCCTGGGCACCTCATTTTACCCGCAAGCACTGCAAAAAAATCTCTAGAAGGTAAGACAATTAATTTTTGCTTACTTGAATAGTAAGATTTTATATTATACTAATTTTAGACCTTTTAAAACTTAAATATATTTTGGTGCACATCAAAGAGGAATACAACAACATCAAGACCTTGCTAGAAGCCTTGAAGTATGATGAGTATGGATAGGAGGTTATCAAAAACTTTAAAAATGGCAACATTTCTGATGGGTCTCCAAAGAGGCTTCACCAAGTTTCCCTGTTACATTGCCTTTGCGACAGCAGGGACAATGCAGCACACTACAACAGGAAGCACTGACCACAAAAGACCGAGTTCTCTGTAAAGAAATACAATGTCAAGTGTGAGCCACTAGTGGACATCCAAATGGTGTTATTCTCACCATTGCACATAAACTTTGGTCTTATGAAACAATTTGACACAGCTTTTGATAAGGGGTCTGCAGCTTTCAAGTACCTGTGAGACTTCTTCCCTGAGCTGTCTGAGGCAAAGGTCAAAGCTGGTGTCTTTGTTGGACTAGAAATAAAGAAAATCCTGGAGTGCACAGAATTCCCCAAAAAGCTTCATAGGAAGGAAAAAAATCTTTGGGGGTAGCTTTGTTGCAGTGGTTCAGGGCTTCTTGAGCAATCATGAGGCCAAAAAATATGTAGAACTGCTTGAGGCTCTGGTGAAGAGCTATGGCAAAATGGGCTGTAGGCTGTCTCTGAAAGTCCATATCCTTGAAGCTAATCTCGATAAATTCAAGAAGAACATATAAGCATACCCAGAGAAGCAAGGCAAGCACTGGACTTTAAATGCTGCTACCAAGGAACATACAACAAAACATGATGGGAGATTATATTTGGGGGTTAAAACATGAAAGTGATTTACATTACAGTTAGAAATCTCGAAAAACTACTCACTTCTAAACATTTTTGTAATCTTAATTCATATGTTGTTTTATTCAGACCTAATGTAAATATAAATGTGCAAATTTACCCTTTTTACACAGAAAATAGGTTAATTTCTGAATTTCATTATCCAGGCCACAAAAGCAAAGTTTGAAGGAAATAATGGCCATTTTCTATACTTTTACAACATAACCAATTACAAAATTACACATACTATCCAGGAACAAAATTTGTGTTACACAGAGCTACTAAGAGTCTGAATACAAATAACATTAAACAAAGAAATTTTATTATAAATGGTAAAAAAATAATATTTAAATATTTTATTTTTCTGAAAATACATACTTTTATGAAGATTCTTATAAAATTTCAAACTGTACTTTTGGACTTTTATATAATGATAGTTATGTTATGTTTCATTAATTTAGAAATCTGGTATTCATAGGTATGATGGACTTGACAACTCAAAATTAAACAGAAAAGAACACTCCTAGGATGTAAAAATGTGTAGAAGTAAGAGGACAGAAACAGAGCAGAGAAAGAGGAGGTCTGAATGCCAAATAAAGGAGTACAGTAAATATAAGCTGTGTTGGTACTATACACAGGACATAACACAGTGATGAGTATCAAAATGAGCAAGGAGACAAAGAAGAGAACAGATGTACAGAAAAAGGTGAGACTATTCCTTCCTAAAAGTATTGACCAACACACAAAAGAAAAAAAAAATCTGCCAAATAAAGAATAGCAGAAAATCCAGTGTGAATGAGGAAAGCTACAAAACTTAAAACATGGTCAACAAATCCATCACTAACAATAATCCTTCATTTTATACTATAGACACAGGTCCTATGCCAGGAATAATGTTGCTAAAAAGGGATAAAGCAAAAATTACTGTCACTAGAAATTTTATAATTGGCTCCCACGTTCAAACAGACTAAAGACACAACCTACCTAATTATATATGTAATAATGGATAGAGAAAGCACTATGTAGAGGAATGAACAACATTTTGACCTTCTCTACACATACCAGTCATTTTTACATATATAATTTTCTCTGCAAGTGGGTTTTCTCATCATCATAGATCAACCTACCTTACTAAAATCCTGGATTGAAAAAACCATGGAAGCCTTCTCAAACGTTACAATGACAGGAAAAAAACATTATGGGGACATGTTAAGCTGTTGATTGGTTATTCATATGTCATATATTGAAGTCAGTGTATATAAGGGACCGTTTCAAAAAAACCAATGTGAATGGGACCCACCATGTTTGATTCAGTATGAGCCATATTTCAGCAAAATAAAAAGATATGAGGTTATTATTTGATGTTTCAGCTTGTTAGTATTAGTAATTTGAGTTCCTAATTGGTTCAAAATTATAGAAGTAGTATTTTGACATCACCAACATGTAATTTTAAATTCTGCTGCTTTCAATGTACCCTGTGACTCATTAAAATCTGTATTTATATGTGCTCTATTTATATTTACTTTTAAATTAAGAAATTAACTCATATTTTAAAGTTTGAAATAGTTCAATAAAATGTTCAATGTAAGTCAACAAAATACAATGACATGGCTTTTGACCCCTGACCCATTGTGAAAGGGTTAATCAACTAACCTCAGTACTTTGTTTATGTTTTTATATCTGTTTAGATAACTTACTTTCATCAAAACCGAATATCTTTGAGATAACATTTATTATATTGAATATGAAGGATAAAAAGAAACAAACCATAAAATGTACCTATACTGCACTATGAATATACTAACAATTGTACACTTAACTGTTTACCAGTGCAACAGCATAGTAACATTCCTATACAGGACAACAAATGTAAAAATAAAGAAACAGACTTGAACTGGTCTATAAATGCAATAATAATGCACATCTACTCTGGACTAAGAATATAAATTACATGTACAAATATGGACTATATTATGAAAGTAACAATAAAGCAACGTGTACCTATACTGGACTATGAGTGTAATAACAAATTAACATGTACTTACAATGAACAAAGAATACAACAGCAAAGCAATCTACACATCCACTGAGTTGTGAATACAACAACAAAGTCCTATGTCCCTCAGCATATGTGCTGGTGTGTGTGTGTGTGTGTGTGTGTGTGTGTGTGTGTGTGTGTGTGTGTGTGTGTGTGTGTGTGTGTGTGTGTGTGTGTGTGTGTGTGTGTGTGTGTGTGTGTGTGTGTGCGCACTTTCATCAGAACTGAATATCAAAGTAACATTTGTTGTAGTGAACTATGAATGTGAAAAAAATAAATAAATTGAACTATGAATGCAAGAACACAGTAATGTATTAGTTCGTTTCATATAAAATGGCCAATTGTATAGGTAAAAACTAAAATGCCATATTTTTAACAAACACCAGTTTTATTGATCAAAATAAGCTTCATTTGCTGCAACAGTCTTATCCCAACAGGATACTAATGAAAATATCCCATCTCTACAAAACGCTGTTGCTTTGGAAACAATAAGCTCTTCAAAGGCTTTATGAATAGTCTCTTGATTCCTCAATTTTTGCCAGTAAAAAACAATCCCAAGTGCCAGAAAAAGTGATAATCTGTTAGTGATACATCAGGTGAGTATGGGAGATGCTCCAAGATTTCACATTTCAATTCTCTCAATTTTGGAATGATGATTTGTCTAGATGGGGTCTAGCATCATCTTGCAGCAGAACAAGTTCATGCCTATTCACCAACGATGGCTGTTTGGTGGCTAATTTTCAGTGCATTTCTTCAATTTGTTTCAGTTGGTTTGTTACTGGAAGCTGTAATGGATAATTCCCTATTTTGGGTGCAGATTTATCTGTATCTAACCAATGTCCTGATCTCTTCCAGTTGTTGTATAGGATACAATTTTTGTCACAGGTAATGATTCATATCAAGAATGTCTCCCTCTTGTTCCTAACTCGTTTCTGCCCTTCTGTCAATTTGTGTGGTACACATTTGTCCAATTTTTTTTTAACATTTACAATTGCACCCAAGTGACAATAAACAGTTCCACTAGAAACTTCCAAGTCTGCTACAAGTGCTTAAACTGTTGTTTATGGATTAGTTCTTAATATTTCTTCATTCATAACAGATTGAGGTCTTCCTCATGGTCCATATTACCAGGACAAAATTTCTGGAATCAATGCTGAATAGTCCACTGAGAAGCTGCCCCTCGTCCAAATGCTAAACTTGTGTTTTTCATAGCCTTAGCTAGATTTTTTCGCAATTTAAACCCATACAAAAAATAGTATCAATTCTTTAGAAGACATCTTGTGTAGGGTTACAAAGAAACAAAAAAACAATTATAGTACAACTTGTCATGGCAGATAAATGAACAGCACAGCACTGTCATCAATACTGAATAGTGAAACTACTATATCAAACTACTATATCCAGCTAAAACTAATCCATGTCACTCTTCATCTAAAGGAAAGTCAACCTATACCTGAACATGAATGTAATAAAGCCAGAAAATATCATTAATACTAAACTGATGGAAGAATGCATTATAATCATTGAGTAATATAGCCTGATCATTAGCCTGATCATTATATTTGATTACTTAGGCTAATTCATGATGATGAGAAGCCCATTTGAAGTAAAAATGCATTCATAATACGTCTGGTATGGGTATTAAAACTTTAATTAAAATAAAGTATAGAACAACGACCATTCTGTATCGGAAAAACAAGCAGAAAAATGGAAACAAATATAAAAACATAGAAGCCCTATTTACATAAGAACTCAAACCAAAACTGAACCAATACAAATAAACACCTTTACACCCATGTTACTTTGTACCATAACATTTGACTGCAATACTTCCTACTGTCTTGTATCCATTTACTCTCTCATCCCTAGGACCAGCCATCTTAATAATACCTATGCTAATTATTTGGTATGTATTTTTAGGTCTGATTTATGTAGGTAGTTTACTCTGAACAGAAATTAATATTAACTATACCTTAGTTTTGTGAAGCCATAAACTGGTGATCAAAACAAGTGAAAGCTTTTATCCCATAACTCTTGACTGCATAAGCCAGTTTAGTGCAGATTAATACAGAAAACAAAAGAATGTGATGAAGACTACTTTTGTGATATTTTGCAAGAGAAAGAGATTCCATCACGACAGTCCCAGTAATTGTTGCAAAAACTTGCTTTATAATTTTATACTTCAATTAAAGTATAATATAGCAGTACAATTGGAAAATAATTCTTTTGATTGAATATATGAGTTAGGCTTAGTTAAATCATTTTGCATTTAACCATATTCAGTTTGGTTTGAGCAACAAAGCTGCTGTGTTAGGCCTTGTTCAGATTATGTCCTCTTCCATCAACACAAATAATTGCTATATTAGACAAAAATATATTACCCAAAGGAATTATATGAAAAGAGAATAAACAAATCAATTACTACAAAAATGTATTCTGATAGATTGTTTAGGGACAGTATTCATGATGAAACTTTGTAGAATGAAAAACAACTGCCTATTGTAGAGACAAATGTAGAGGATGATGTTTTGAACATCTTCTGCCTTTCATCTTCAAGTCAGTATTGAAGATGAAAGGTGGAAGACTTTTAAAACGTTATCCTCTACATTTGTGTCTCCACAATAGGCAGCTGCCACCTATTCTACAAAGTACCACAAAAATGGCTTAAAATGTAGACCCTGTAGAAAACTGAATCTTTTTTTTTTCTGATTAGCAACTAAAAAAAAATTAACTTGACAACTTTGGTAAGATAAAGTTAATGTTATTCAATGTAAGAAACTGTAAACATGGAATTGTGTGCAGCATTTTTGGATCAAAACAAAGATAAAAAATTCACAGTATTTACAGTAAAAAAATTGAAAAGTTTTAAAACAGTGTAAAAGGCAAATAAATCAGCAACAAATATTTACAAAACAGAAAAATATTTTAAATTGATTTTAAAAAAACATGTTGCAATGAAATACTATTGAAATTTTAAAACCATGAATTAATCAAATATTATACGTGAAAAAGTTGAATTAGCAGAAGCTTTATGAAGTTTTAAACACATTCATCCAATAATTCATCTCTGATATGCAACAAAACAAACAATATAAAAGGTGTAACAAACTTGGTTCTGATAACAGTTAAATACAGTAACTAATTAATTATTGCTCTTAGGTGATAAATAAATTAATAAACATGACAATGCTTAATGATATTTGATTATCACAAATTGACTTAAATACTTCAAGTTATTACCAGAATTTAATTAAACAAACCAATATCTCAATTGGCTGCAATTATTTTTACAAATACTTTGCAGAAGTATGCATTTACCAGATAAATTTTCCAACATAAAGCCATTTTGTCGAAACTCATCTTTAAAATCCTTTCCTTTTTTCACACTCAAAACACGATCTCGTGATTTGTCATCACCATCATTCACAATTAATTCAAAACTAATCTTATCTTCTTGTTTATCATCACGCTCGTTAGCTTGTACCATATGGAATGTGTTCTGAAATCAAAATGTTAATAAAAATAATTGTGTCATCAATACAGCATAAAATAAAATAGATAACATAAAAATCAGATTTCAAAACTGTATTTTCACCCTAAAAGTGTTTCCAATGAGAAAGGCAAATTACTAACAAAGTTAATTTGGTAAAAACAAAAAACAAATCACAACTAAAGGCAAAGCTTACTGTATTTTAAAATATAAGCTAATGAACAAATGTGGCAAAAGTTATTTTTATTAGAATGGTGATTCCTCACACCTGTTTCGTGAGAAACAAATGTACATGTATAAAAATAAATTTCAAAGAATACATGAATATGATTGAACCAAATAATAAATCTTATTTTTCTACATGGTAATAAATACACACAAGTATTTATTAAAAATGATAAAAATATATAATGGGTCTGTCAGTGTATTAGTTTATTAGGCAAAGTAAAATAATGTATTGTTAAAGACTGCACAAGAATTTACTGCACTTTAATATACAGACAATCTATGGCAAGTCTTGATGATGAGAAAACAAAGTTTAAATGGGTAGCAGAATGACACTTGAAAAGAAACTCTTAGAGGTTTCTGTTTTTCATCTTCAGATCTAAAATGAAGATTGAAAATGGAACACCAAAAGGAAATACAAATGACCAACAAAAACTAAAAAAAGACAAACATTGGCATAAAACTTCCCAAACAGAATATGCAAATACAAGAATAAAATTAGTCATACCTCCCTAAAATCTTCCAGATTCAACAGTATAAACATCATTAATTATGCAATATAGAATGACATAACTGATTTCGTTTACGCCTGTTACCACAACTGTGTGGCATCTACAACTGCAAGACCTCCCTGTGTTACTCCTGCTACAAGACTGTCTTATTATACAAGGTATTCAGGAGGACAGTTGAAGAGCATTTCTAATTAAGAAACACATGCCTGTGATGGAAAGATACAACTGTAGGTATATCAGGCAGTGTTTATTCTTTTCCACTGAAAATAATTTCAAACAAAAAACTATGCTTATAAAATGTCCACCTCTAATAATAACAATTCAAACAAACATAAGTTGTTCATACTCTCTTGTTAAAAAAACAACAAATGCGTATTGTAGAAAACAAACTTGTGGTGTTTTTTCCACTACAAATAAGCCTGTCAAACTAAAAACATCTGTGTTTTAAATTTCTGAACTTTTATGAGAGCATAATGGACCATAAGGAAAATCAAAACAAATTTTGATGAAAATTACATTGGCCCTAGTAACTTAAATGTAAGCGCACAGAAATGAGCAATTAATGGTATTTCTTATGTGATGGCCCCTTTAATACATTACATTAATTTCCCATCAATGTAGAATGAGCTTTCTACACATCACAATGTTTTACACACTTGGTTTAAAAATTCAATTACACAACTTTATTATGCATATATATTAATAAAATTAACATCAAAGTATGATTCACAATTCACATTTTCATGTTACCTTAGTTTTAAACATTCTTAATCACCACTTCTATAATATAAATGTTTTATAAATTTTTCCCTTGTTATCTGAGTACTTCTTATATTATAGCAACTATACTGTCTTATACATAGTGTATACAATTCCAAGGTAAAATATACACATTCAATATGCAGAATTCTTCTGCAGTGGGAAATTAATATATTTCCTCAATCTTAGAGGCATCATGCATCTATACTTAGCTTTCAAGGCAATTTTAAAAAGATGTACTTCTAATTGACATATATATTTACAACCACTAGAAATAGCTTAATATGGCAGCAAACAACTAATTAAAAAAATGAAAAGGATAACTTCAGTTTGTTTCATTGTTTTTTAACATTTATTGGTGCAAAGCAACTGGGCTATATGTACCAAACAACCTCTAAAACAGTAAAATTAAAGTATCTAAAAAAAAGGAATCACACTAAAATGAAAAAGTCCAATTTCAAAATATAAATCTCAAATACAGTTAAGAATCAAATGGCCCTTGAAATGTTAAAAACACAAAAGAGGTGGACAATTCCACCATCACCAATGGCACTATCCAACATCAAGGGTAAACCCATGGTAAAAATATGTTTAAAATGGTGAAGTCACTCTCACTCGTAACAACGGCAAGACAGTAATATGTGGGCTTTTGTGAGCTAAATGTCATACGGACCTCACATTGGTGCATCAGTACCCAATAAAAGAAAGCAATTGATTAAAAACCTGTGGCCAATGCATAGACAAGTCAGAACAAGTTCCTCCTTCTGACCCTTACAGAAACTAGACAGCTAAAGAGCAACAGAAGATTTGTTTCGGAAAAGCTTGTTATCACATTGCTTACTACAAGTCAACTGCTAATTGGCATGAAGCCAATCCTTGAATACAGGACCATAGTCCATGTATGGGACATGCACAGTGGTAATAGCACCAGAGCAGACAGACTTGGCTACAATGTCAATGAACTTGTTCCTGTGAATACTGACATGGCCTGGTATCCAGAAGAACTAGATAGAAGTAGATGATAGAGAGAAATGGACCAGTCAATTTTGAATATTGATTGAAACAGGGTGAGAACTAACATGAAGCAATTACAGGGCCAATAGAGAGCTAAGCAAGTCAATATAAATAGTACAGTTAATGCATTGCACAACTTCTATGTGATCCAAGGCAAGAGAAATGCATACAATTTGGCAGTAAACACAGAAACTCTTAGAAGAGATTCTGTATGGAACCACCAAACAATGGCATAGCTCACAGAATCACCTGATTTGCGAACCCTCTGTATAGATGGAAATGGAAGAATGGTTTGAAAGATCTTTGGTAAATAGAAAGAGATACTTCCCATCAGGTGTATCTGCTTTTTTCAGATGATTCACAGATAAGTCACATATGGGGATAGAAATGGTTGATTAGTGGATACAGCTATGTTATCCAAGAACAGATCCAATTCATTTAACTGCATCTGGATACAAAGATCAAAAGGAACAATGGCAGGCCATCTATTATGAAAAAGTATGGCCCATTAAAGATGGAAAACACGACCCAATGTTGGACGTTGTGGTGAAGAATGAAGTTTTGAAGTATACAATAAGAACTGTTGCAAACAATGAAGGTATAGAGGAAGTTCATGAAATTCAGTGTATAAACTCTGGATGGGAGAGTGTAGAGCTAAAGCCCCTGATGGTGAATAAGATCAAACATTTTCAAGGCTGAAGGCCTGGCAGAACCATAAACCAGAGACTCATTGTCAAGTTTTAATCAAGTACAGGCACAAGAATTTTAGCAAAGAACATCAATCTTCTCCCCAAGAGGTGGAAGAGAGGGCACAGAGGATAATCAGTGCCCTTGTACACTTGACACATAGCTGCTCGATATGTGAAATAAAAATAAACCTCTCGAGGACCATGGAAAGTACTTCTCCGAGATAGATCTAAGTGAATACCCCATTGGTGAAAGAAGTGCATGCAAATGGTTTTGGAGTGAGGAAAGGTAAAAGAAAGAGTCCACTTTAGTAGGTGACTAAGAGTAGTCTGTTGTTGCTGTTTAATAAACCTTATGCTCGACAACTGACACAAAATATGGAAGTCGTTGACGTAAAGCCTGTTTGCCACTGTAGGGGAGTTATTGACTGATGGCATTAATCTTTATACTGAAATGTGTGACACTCAATACACACTCCTGAGGAACTCCAAGTTCCTGTACTATAGAATGGAAAAGAGTCAAACCCACACAAATTTGGAATTGCCAGTCCATCGAAAAAATTTGAACAAAAATGGGTAAATGGCCATGCAACCTGTACAAGTGGAGGTCTCACAAGATGCCATACCTGTATATTGTATCACAAGCTTTCTCAAGGTTTAAAAATACAGAAACAAGATGATGCTTGAGAAAGGCTTGCCTGATTGATGTTTCAAGTCAAATCAGGTGGTCCATGGTGGAGCTCCATCATCAAAACCCACACTGAGTGGACAAGAAGAGGTTGTTTGATTTAAAGAATCAAGATGGTTGGAAATATATGGCCATACCTTACAGTTCAGGTAGTCTGCTTTGACTGTGGCAGGTGATGTAAACATCAATATCAGAACATCAGCAGACACCATAATTCTGTGGAGATTAGGAGCACGACAGAAATGCCATGTCTAGAGAAACCAGAGAAGAATTCTGACTCAGGAATGTTCTTTAAATTACTCTCAACTATAATTCCTCTGGAGAATTCAAGATTATATTGGGAGTAACTTCAATGGGTTTATCCACAATGGCCTTTGATTTCAAGAGGAGTTTGGTATGTTGTGGTGAAGATGTTTCCACAAAATGTCTCCAAAGTGCAACCTTTTCACTGAGTTATGAGAGCCAACAAACTACACTAATTTCTTCTTAATATAAAAGGGGGACATCTGCCATAAAAATTTCTTGAATAAAGAATTAATATTTAGAAATAAAGATACAGAATCTGACCGTGGTATTGACTGTACAGCAAAGTCATCCCCTCGTGATCATTTTCCTGTAATGTTTTTTTTATTTTTCTTTCTTTTTTATTCACTTTTTAATAAATGGGGGTCTCAATGATAAAGATGTTACATTTCAGTGACCAAGGCTACCTGTCTACATAAATTCAAGGCCAAATTGGTGTGTTGGAGATGGACCTCTCAACCACCAGGATCCTTTCCTCTCTTTCTTGGGTTGCCACACATGGCAAACACATGGGTGAATATCTAGATTCCAGAGGAGGTAAACAATTTATAGAACCTTTTCTTGAGGTCCTGTCCCATGTACAATAATCCACTTCAAGTGGAGCTTCATTCTATTTCATATTTTTAAAATGATATCAAAGTTTCATTGTACATTGATTACTCAGCTAGAGTTAGATAAATGACAGTCTTTCCTTATGATGGTTATGAAGTTAGTTAAGTGATGGACCTTGCATCATTTGAGTCCAAAAAACAACAACAACAAAGTACAAAGTTTTAGCAGAAACAAATGTTTGAATGTATTTTGGAGATTTTAGTGATTATGCAAATATTTGAGACTTTTAAGATGAATACTTTATTTTTTTCAAATGAAATCACTTTGCATTCAGACTAACAATGACACACTATTTTGACAAATCAAACTTTAGTAAAAATATTTTATTAAAAACATGATTTTTTGTATACAAAATACATGTAATCTTTGCTAAGTCTACCAAATTTTATGAAAATGCATATGCAGTATCAAAATTTATAGTGCAAATACTTAACATGCAAAAAATATATAGATGAACTCGTGTATACAATACCAAACCTGTTGCGAAAAGGTTAAGTGCATTAAAAGTTACAGTACATATAATTTCACAGTTGCATACCGATTACAAGATAACATTTCTTTATGTACTTTATCAGCCTTGGCCAGATTCACACGATAGGGATGTTGTTTCATAGGAAAAGCATCACACACACACACATCATGAACAGCAATACTGGTTTGATCAAAAACATCTGGAAATCCACATTCACATTCAATCAGTGAACCAACAAGTAAATTTTTCTCTTCAGGAGTCAAGTGATCAGGTACTGAATCAACATTGGTCACAACCTTAGAATTACTGTGTTTAATGTTGTGTTCAATATCTTCAAATGTGTACGTATTTGTGTTGGAGTCAGAGAGACTGTCTACAGTATCATTAGAACACTCAATGGCTAAAATTTTTAGAGATACACCTTAGATGTGACAGTGCTCCAACATACTGATACAACACATCTGGTTGTTTGGTTGGTTGATTTAGTGTTTTATGGCATAAAGCAGCTAGACTATCTGTGCCAAACATATGGTGAAAAGTTAAAAAGAAAATTTAGTAAATTTCGTAAAAGTAAATTAAGGTGAAACAAAATGCATAAATAGCATAAAACCAATGTTTATATCTAGTCTACAATGTTAACAGAAAAACTACAGTGATTCAAGTTGTAAAGGACCTTCTGTAGCACAACTGTAATTATCATAACTCGCTAAGACAAACAGGTAAGTACAAAAACCACCGTTAGTCACCTGAAGTTCGCCTTCACAGTCCTGGTTGTGAATGATTTGACATCATTGCCATTTTCAAAAAGGAAAGTAATAAAAATGTTTTAACATACATGTAGCAAGATTATAACTTGCCAGGATCACTAATGGGTAGCTCAAACAGCAGCATTAGTCCCTGAAGTTGGCCTTTCCAGTCCTGGTTTCAAGTTACTTAATGTTACAGCCAGTTTCTAACTTCAAATCAAACTAGAGAGACTGTGATTCTTAAAAAAGAGCTACATGAAAAAAGGTGTAATGTATAAATTAAAAAAACTTAAATAGCATTAAACAGATTAATGGTCTTTAACAAAACAAAAAATGTTACCAAGGTGAACAGTATCACCATCATCAATAACAACGTCTAACATCATGGACAAACCTTGAGACAGAATAAGTTTCAAATGATACCATCGTTGAGAGTCATAATGACAGCAAAAAAGTAAAATACATCTTGTTGTGACCTGAGTGTTGCACAGACAACACATTGGTGCACGAGTTCCAGATAAAAAAAAACTGTAATCAATGTTTAGTCCAGTCAGAACAACTTCCTCTTTCCAATCCTTATGAAAGCACGACGGCCAAAGTCCAATATTGTTTTCTTTGCAAAAGCTTGTTTTTGCTTTGCTCACTGCAAGTCAACTGCCAGCTGGCACAGAGCCGAGCCTTGAATACAGGACCATAATCCATGCACAGTGGTGATAATGCCATAGCAGACAGACTTAGCTGCAGTGTCAACGAGCTCGTTCCCACAAATTGCAAGAAAAACTGGATAAAAGTAGATGTTAAACAAAAGTAGTCCAGTCGATTTTTAATGTATGGCCATACTCTGCAATTAAGATTTCCTTACTTAATGGTGGAAGGTGGATGTGGTGATGTAAATATGAGAATGAGGACATTGGTTGGCATCATAATTCCATCTTTGCGAGTGGATATATGCCTCACAGCAGAAACTACTTGGGTGGAGAAACCAGCAAGACTCTTCAACTCTGCGATATTCTTCAAATCCCTCTCAACAATAACTCCTCATGATAAATTCAAAGTAGCATGAGTTGTAACCTCAATAAGTATATTCCCAATTGCCTTTGAATGCAAGAGGAGTTCAATGTGTTGAAATGTGGATGTTTCCACCAAAATGTCACCAGCTTGAAGCTTCTTTACCAACTTTACTGACTCAGCCACCAAGTCTTTCTAGTCCTTTCTAAATGAAAAAGGGAGACATCTGCCCATAAGGTTTGTATGAAAGATAATGTTATAAGAAAATTGGGTACAACAGATGGTACAGATGGTGAGGATTGCTGCTCAGAATCTTCAAGACATGGTCGTTTACCTATACTGTTTTTTCAATATTTTATTTAGACTTTTTATTTGAGCATCCATAATAAAGAAAAAGAAATTTCAGTGCCCACTGACCCCACCCACCGTGGAACTCAACAAAGGGACACACTGTAATGCCAAATCAGAACACTGCAGCAATGCCAGGGTTTCATGAGTACAACCCCCAAACACCAGCATCAGAAACAATATCCAAAACACCTGGTGAGAACATCCAACATTGGTACTTGGTTGACCTTAGCCCAAGTTGAGCAGCCAATTGACCCAAGGCTGCCTATCTACAGAAATTCAAGGCCAAAGTTGGGTGTTAGGGTTAGACTCCTCAACCACTAGAATCCTCTCCTTCCCTTCAAGGGTTGTCATGCACAGCAAACACATGGATGGATGTTTAGATCCCAGAGGAAGTAAACTGAAAGAACAGAACCTTCCCTGGGAGGTCCCCTCACCATGTACAGGAATCCACACTGAAGGGACAACACAACTGAGTAGCCTTCTGATGATCAAGTGTTTCTACAATATAGTCTATCTCACTGACCTTCTCAACAGCCTCGTATGGATCATGGTACCCGGCCTCCAGTGGATGTCCAATATTGGGTAACATTCACAAGACCATGTCACCAAGATGGAAATTATGCTCTTCCAGGCTTATGGTCATAAATGTTTTTCATTCTAGCTATGGATGACTTCAAATTTTCTCAAGCCAATTCACAAGCACCTAACAGTCTGGACTGAAACTTCGAAATATAATCCAATAACTGCATTTCTTTAATGTCATCTTCCAACCACTGTTCCTTCAGCAATTTCAAAGGACTATGCACTGAACAGCCAAGCACCAACTGGAATGGGCTAAATCCTAACAATTCCTGAAGAATGATCAAAGACACCCAAGTGCTTTTGTAAAACATACGATGTGCATTCTTACATTCAAGTACCTATTATCAAGTTCAGAACAGGCAGGACTTGCACAGTACATAATATAAATTACATCATTTCTAACTATATACTAAACTGAAACAAACATAGATGTTCAAATAATATTAAATCTGTTACACTTGAAAGTTCATATTTGCTTAAGATAACTTATGATTGATTTATTTTTATCTCCACATAGGTCATGGATGGAGATGCAATGCTAAACAACATATCAGAAGTAAAAATTCTGACTGGTCATCACCAAGCTATCTCTGATGTCATCAACACGTACCCCAAAACATGTCTCACTATTAGATTAGCAAAATGAACTCAAAAAGAGCTTGAGACATCTGCTGGATCAGGCCAGCTGATAAGTCTCCTGCTGCTCAAACTACAAGACCATCATTCAAGGTATGCATTACCCTTGTGGACCAAGAATCAACCTAAGAGTGCTTACTTTGGGACTGAAGCATGAAGAAGCTTCAGTGACATCTTCTATATCTTCACTCTTTACCAACTACCACTTCTCTCTATTGTAATGGAACTTCCTGGAACATTGAGGAAGAAGATCTTCAATTGCTGTGAGGAAGTCTCTTCAGCAATCAAGTTCAAAATGGTAACCATGACCAATATTCTTTCTGATTGTTTTCAATCCATGTGCAGAATGATGAAATTTTTCATGTGTACCAATATCAAGGCAATGTACAGATATGTGCTACTAATTTTCTTCCTTTTTTTTTTTTTTTGGAGGGAGGGATTTGTAAACCAACCATATTGGATCATTAGGCTGCTTTACAATGCTACCAGTTGGTTATTCAAATTTATGCCAATCAAATGCTAGGGTAATAAAGACCATCAACATGTTGAGACGACTCACTGAGGATGTGTGTGTCCAGAATAATGCAGTGTGTAACACTTGATGGGTTATTGTGCAGCCACATAGTCTGGAAGAAACAAACTATGACTGTTGTCATACAGGAGACAGTGGAATAATATTTTATACCAGTCTGTAGCTTTTAATATATAGTTGTTTATTTGCAGTACACCAGTTATGATAGGGTTAATACTGTATAATATGTCTACTGTTAAGACTTCTAACTGATCAGTGACTTACAACTTCTTAATTTAATATCTCATTAATGATAATCAGAAACAAAAGTTATGACTAAGTTAAAGAAATACTTCTTAGCTACAATATAAAATCATTTTCATCTTGTTATATTAGAGTGCATTCTAACAAAAATAACAATAAATATATCACCCAAGACCTATATCCAGTAATCACACAAACACAGATTTGAAAACCATCAAATATTCCAGTGAAAGTGCTCAAGTCCATAGTTATAATATTTTAATTTAATGTTTGTTGGTAGTTTGCACTAATAAGAATGATGTATTGATCTAGAATTCATATTTTGTTAAGTAGAAAACAAAAATGATATAAATCACGACCAGTGAGATAGTTATTAAATGAAATATTCTGTGAATGAAGAATACATTCAGTTTGATATTAGTAATGATTTTAACACCTTGTGGAATACCAATAGAATTTCTGTACAAACAATGTGAAGAAGTTGGATCTATAATAAATGTTGCCAATCATTGAAAAAAGTAATTAATTTGTTATTGTCACATGAATTTGCTTAAACATAAGTTGTATCAAATAATCTATAAATCAGTGAAGCTACTAAAGGTGAAGTGAGGGATTACGAGAAGAGTGAGTAAGTATATAAAAAGAGAACACCAAATTCAATAATGAGAAATACGTCTATGATGTTCAGAAAGATCATAACAGGAGGATGAATTCAGGTAAGAAAGAACAAAAACTTTTTATAAACTCACTCATAGATGCAAGTACAAAATCAGGGATAACTCTTTCTTCATCAGCCAAAGAATTTCTGCCTAACACTTAAGATATCAGACAGAAACAAGCTATTTGAGAGAAAAAGATGTAGACCACTAAAACTTAAAGCTGCACAAAGAAGACTTGAAGACAGAGTTACCTTCTGTGGAAAATTATTAGGCTCCATAATGATCCCTAGAAAAGTAGTTTTAATTATCAACCTTCTCTACATGAATCTAGGGTGAAAGGCCATGTCATTGTGTACATGAATCTAGGGTGAAAGGCCATGTCATTGTGTTTGCTGACCGACATTCAAAATTTTGACATACTACTTTAGAGTTATGTATCAGTAAATATGGTATTAAATTGTCAATTATAATTTAAATCTTATAATATGTTAGTTAATTTATTAATTGAAAAACAAGTAATAAAAAAAACACCTGATTATTGAATTCTGTGCATCACGTGGTGTGTTAAATGCAGAACTGGTTAAAATTCGATGTTTGTGATTTCATTATACAAAGTCTGTGACCTATATGAACTAGGAACTCAAATTACAGTTGCTGACATGTTAAAATATAAAAAAGGAACCTCCTGTCTTTTCTGTTTGCTGAGATATCACTCATGTACTTAATGAAACAGTGGCTCTACTCACCTTTTTCTATTTTTGGAAATGCTTCCATAATAAACTTACTTTGTCAATTACATGAATGAACAATCAAAAGCTCATGTTATCCTCCTAATGGCTTTTATGGCCATTTTCAAGTTTTATTACATCTATTTCTTTCAATACAAAACTAAAAGCGGGGAAGTTAAGTCTTCAGTCTGTTCAAAATTTCATTTTGTTTAGTTATAAATACAGCTTAGTTACTAAGCTTGGTAAATTAAAGTGAAATTCTATGGTGTTGCTGTAAAAATTTATGAATTTTTTGGTTATTTCAAGTGTAAACATAAAATCTTAAAATTATTTCATTTCACATTCTCCATGTATGAAATTTTATAAAGTTAGCAACCTACAACAAGTAACAAACAAATATAAATGTCGTAACTAGAAGAGATAACTGCTTCCTTTCCTTTTTATTCACTGTTTTACATTTTATGAAAAATAAGGTTAAGAACCTTTATGAAATAATAATCTATATACACATACAATGTATAATAATTAAAATGTCAATGTATTTTACAAAATAATGGTCCACTACAATACAACTAAGACAGGTCACTTTGTTAAGACTAAAGGCCAGTTTTATATTATTGAATACTGCAGCATCAGTGCACGTGCCACATCACTGTAACTTTTGCAATGGCTGAAACGTCAACAAAATGATAAATACATGTCATGAACAGTTTGAGATTTATGTCACAAATTGTAGTCATTCTAATCATGTGAAATCTGAAAATGTTCTGATGCATAGAGGTATTTCTAATCTTAAAGACTGAATGTTGTTAAAAACAGCGAGAAAAATATTGCTTAACAAATCTTAAGACTTAATAAAAAATATATTATATTTTACATATGAAAGCATTCTGATGTTTGCTTACAATCTGCCAAATTTTATGAACATTGGCTTACTAATTTAAAAAGTTATGACACGAAAACTATAACCAGTAAAAAATGGTTAAGAGGTCATCCCAGGAACCAAGCCCATGCTACAATAGTTAATCATTTTATTTGATACAAAATTGTAGAAGGGTTTAAAATACAGTTACCTCTGTTTTCTCTCGTTCTTCACAATAATTCTCTTCACATTCCTGTTTTATAATATCAAACTCATAAGTTATGTGTGAAGATCTCTCTTCTAAGGAAATGGCTTTTTCTGTATATGAAGACAAAATATTTTACACATCAGTATAACAACAAATGGCCACAAAATGAAACACAGTACCAACAACAGAAATGTACACATTTTTTTTATTCCATATCAGAGCTAACTTCAGGATAATATACTTATGATGTCATGCTGCTTTTTTGCTACAAATTTAAACTTCAATTTTATTAAATAAGGAGGACTAAAACTAATCTTTCACATTAGTTGTAATAACAGACATAATGAAAATACTATTTCTCAATTTTATAAGCTGTTTCTTTACTTTTAAGCTTATTTTTCCATCACAGCTAATACTAACAAAAATTTACCACAAAGTGTGCCGGTGCTTTGTAGGAGTTATATGTTAAACTACTTGTTTCCTTTGTAGACAAATGTTCTTAATTCTCCAAGCTGTTCTGGTTAAATTCAATATTTATGAGTCTTATATTAGCAGAGATTTTACAAGTAGTCCCATAATCAGAAAATTAAGATGTCATGCAACAGGTAATCTGAAACAAATTTAATCTTGTCCTAAACATGCATAAAGAATTGAGCAAGTGTACACAACTCCTCCATTCAATTCCACCTAACCATCATTTCAAGATTATGCAAATATTAAGCAATGACTAAAGTTTCTAAATACGAATGATGGTGCTTATCAGGAATATATTTTTCAAGACAGGACAATAACTTTCAATATAGTATCTCACCTACCACAAAAAAGCTAGAATCAAACATTGAAAAGACTGATATAGATAAGCATTCTACAAAAACCTATTCAATGTGAAATCCCATTGGGGAAAGGAACACGTGAGATACAATACTAAACTTGCACCAAGTATACCCTTTATTAAGTGTGGTAGTAAGTGCTGGAGAAATGAGTGAAAATTGTAAGGAGCATCACATGAATAACAGAAAAAATCTGGAGTTGTACAACACCAAATCTCATTGAAATGTCTGAAATCACAGTCCTGGAAAATAATGAATTTTGGATCCATGATCACACACAAGATGGTGGGGAAAACTTTTATAGATGTGCCCCTTTATACAGAAAAGCTTGTGATAGGAGGATGGCCCCCCACCCTCTTCATCTTGAGTGAAACAGAAAAAAATTCCATATCAGTCATAAACAGAGCACATTTGTAAATCCTCAACCAAAAACAATCTGAACCTGACATCTGAATAATAACAGAAAGGAAAGATTCACTGTGGTAATTCACATCAACTCCAAAAGCAACTGGACTGGTTCCACTCTGCACAATATCACCCCATGCAACATCGACAGAGAGAGAACCATGCAGAAGATAGAGTGCAAGAATGCCTGGCTAACTCCCTGAGAAACTACAAACCAAGCATGAATATATCACTGATTCTCTTGTTGCCATTCTCCACTAGCCTTCAATAAGTGACTTTGATAATATAACAGCTATCCATCTTTGAAACTCAGGATCACTTCACACAAGGAGACCAATGCTGGCAGGGTCCAGATTAAGAAGCAGGTGCAGGAAAGTGATGAAGAAATAATCCAAGAAATGTATATTGAGGCATCATTGGACACTGACAATGATGCATACTAGATTTTTGTTATTTATTTTGATTTGGAAAGGACTACATAAATTTATCCCCATTTTAGACACATTAAATTTATTTGGAAGTTTTACATATCTTATGAGGATTTTGCTCATTACAAATACAAATTCATCAATGACCAATTAACAGTTGTTTCAGGAATTGAAAGAAATGATTGCTCAATGACAGTAGTATTGTAAATTGTATGATTCTTCCATCTAGATGGTAATAGGTTATATGCAAACAAGAAGAGTTTACACTGACAATAACACAGAGTTTCTTTCATTATTTATTTTTTATTATTAAAGGACACTACCTTAAAAGAGAACAAAAATTTGTTATCATACCATACTTTAAAGAGAAATTAAAAATTGTGTATTAAATAAGTCATTCAAGTGGTAGGAGAAAATTAAATGGTTTGGCTATTTTTTTTTCATGAAATAAGAGTTCACAACAAAATAAATTGATACATGTTGATATCTCTGATTTCCTATCCATTTATACAGCATCTGCTAGTTGATTTTGTGATTTTTTTATTATAATCTCCAGAACAGAGTGCATTTTACATCAACCCACAGGATTGGTCCTTAAAACTACTTTTAAACCCCTAAAAATTATGCTTTGAGAGGACCAACTGCTCCCCACAACAAAAAGTTAAACATGAGACCTGTATATTATTTATAATGAATAGAAAGCCAATATTTTAATATATTGAATGACATATTCTATTATGTTAGTTTCTGTACGTATGGAACATTTCAGCCATGCTTTCAGTTCAAATTCTGTTCCCACAGGAAACACATCAGCAGGCTTACATAAATTTGTAATGACTTGTCACATTGTTAGGAAGCTTGAAAATCTGCGATAGTTATGGAAGATTTTCTACTTTTTGCATTTGATTACTCTGTGGTCTTTGGAACATTATTTAATTTAAGAGAAAATTAAGTGTAGTAGTACTATTATTATAAAATAAAAGACCTAATTAAATACTTTATTTCTTGTTTTTCATATGTATTCCTTATTTGCTATTAGAAAAGTAGCTAAAATGTAAAAATTGAAGACTTTTTAAGTTAGATCACATGAAATAGAGAATAATAATAATAATAACTGTTCACAAGATACAGCTGCAAGCAGTAGTTACAAAGTTCTATCAAACTGAACCACCTAATATGGAGTTACAGTAGAGAAAATAATGGATGAAATATACAATTTTAATGATAAATAATTGAAATTTATATAGCAGGTTTCAGAGATTACAGAAATAAAATTTGAGAATTGTTGGATGGAAATATTCTTTATCTTAATCGGACTTCCAGCAGGTAGGCAAAACTTTTTTTTTGTAACAAAGTCCTCTTCTTCCACAGTTTGTGTATTTTTGCCAAGAAAACAAGATTTTTTTTCCAAAAAATATATGGCAATTATTCTACAAAATTCAGAACAAAACAATTTACTGATAATAAATCTTAATTAAGTGAACATTATACATAAATACAGCAACAAAGAAAACAAGTCATTATTTACACGTATATTGGCCTGCATACATGCATACTGGAATCATGTGAGAAACAACATGAATTCTCACAGTTGAAATACTTGTATGTAAAAATCGGTAAAAACAAAACAAAACAAGCTATAAACATCTTGTATCATGAACCATAATAGATGTATCATGTTATGGGACTTAAGCTACTTACTCTAAACATTTGTTTTCATGTTATAATTTTGTAATTCTCAAACAAAGAAGCATAATTTACAAGATTGGTTAAATCTAAAAAACATGTCCAGATATTCATTAGTGAAAATAACAGATAAAATCTTTGTTCATAAATATTTCTCAACTATCTAGATATTAGAAAGATTTTGCATGTGACATTTGGAAATTTTCTAACGAATAAAAGTATTTTTAATCTTAAAATGAAAATGACTGCACACTGGATTGGCAACATGGAATAATAAAAAGCATGAGAAAGACACTGCTTGACAAACCTCAACACTTAAAACAAACCAATATGTTTACTGATAATTGTCAAATTTCATTGACATATACTTTCTAATTTAAAGGTTATGGTATAAAAACTACAGCAAGTACAAATTGTGCGGGAACCATGCCTGTGCTAAGAGTAAAGCTCCAATTCCCTATTTTACTCCATCAAAATAGATAAGCACTGTAGTCATGGAGCCAAAACAGGGAGTGCATCTTCAGAAAATACTGTATAGACTATTTCCAGCCTTATTTGCTAAGTTATTTCTGGAGTCCTTAGATGAAGACTGGAAACAATCTTATCATTTTGATCCAATTTCTTTTGGTACTTTTGTGATAAAACTTGTTCCCCTTTTTAAATTAACATTTTTTATTAATCTTATATTATTATGGTTACTGAATAAATAACAAAATCAGAGCAAATATTTTATTGTTTTAAATTACTTCAGATCATTGATATGTAAATATGACTTTTCCTAGTACATACTCTGTAAAAACTTTCAAAGTTTACAGCTGAGGGTTCAAGCCCTTTCCTTTGTTTCTTGCCTTAAGTCAGGGGTTCCCAACCTTTTGCCACTTGCAACTTGAAAATGTAATTGATGAAATAAAATTAATGTTATCCCAACCTACTTCTAACAAGGCTACTTGACTCCCCTGCCAAGGCTTAGTATGCAAGCAGTATCTCTCAAGCCAGCAAAACATGAAGGTTTAAGTTGCTCTCTCATAAAGTAATAATCACAGTTTCATTTTTGTTCTTTCAGTCATGTCAATCTCACTACTTGTTGGTTAAAGATTAGGCCAAGTACTGAAACTAGATACTGCTGACCAGTTGCCATCCCTCTGCTCAACAGTACAAAATTAGAGACAGTGACCAACAGCCATAGCAAAAGTAATGTAACTCAAAAACAAAGAAACAAATAAAGCACACAAGTATAAAAGATTGAAAATATCTAGTAGTAATGAAAACCAATCAAGAGAGCCTCTAATCATGAGTCATCTCCTCTACCCATTATTACCAGTCCACACTGGCTCAAAGCTAAACAAACTTGAATTAATGAAAGTAATAACAGGATAATATAATGGCAAACATTTCATCACCTAAACAGTTTAATTAATCAAAATCAGTAGTAACTATATAAACATTCATTTTGGTATTTTTGATCATTTGTGTGACATATATGACACTAATCAATGCTCATTGCCAAGATTATATTTATTAAAAAAGTTAATTGCCCAGTTGTTTGTTGGTGAATATTTTAAAAACTAAATGCTTTCATTAAATAGATTACTACTCAATACGAGCACACCAGTCACAAAAGTAACACTGAAGAGAAAAGTTGAAATATTCTATTCAAATATTAAAGGACCAAGGGGTAATGGGTCAGTAAAGGTACAAAAGGAAATGAATAATAATGATTGATCTGTAACACTATTTTACAATTAGTATTACCTTCAACTACTGTAGAATCATTTGATAAACAAGTTTGCTCATTTTATGAATTCCTATACTTGTAATTTTAAACTATCAATTAACAAATGTTGAGCCCATTTTCCTCACCTGCTCCTCATAACTTTTATCATATCATGCCTATTTAATGAAACATATTTATCTCTGTCAAAGTTATGGTTCATTTAAATTTATTTACACATACAATCAACTTCCAGTGAAAAAAATATTGTCTATTCTATGTGCTCTTAATCAAACCAATTAGATAAAAATATATCTAACCCTATCAAATCAGATACGTTTAACCTTTACTTCTAAGAACCAAATATTTATATTTTTTATTTGATATTTAACCAACAAATTTAAATTGACTGGTAAAGAAATTGATAACATTATAGAAACAGAAACACTGTCCTGCAGTTAAATATGCCATATATCATCAAAATGTATATAATTTTTTGTCATTTCATTTCTGGCTGTACAAATACAACTGTAAATTCTAATACTGCAAATATTACTACTTTTTCCTTGCCAATTCATACAATAATAAGAACAAAAATGCAATATAAAAAATGTTTAAATGACAGACGTTAATTTTAAATGTAAAGATTTTATGTCGAAATGGTAATAAAAAATTCTTTTGAAATTAAATTACGATCACTATACTCAAAACGCCTTCCTAAGAAAATGAACTACTATTAGAACGAGCGCTTATAAATTATAAAAGCATTAGTTATCTGTGTTAGTGAAGCAATGTTTTGGCAGTTCTGGAGTTTGATCTTACCATATCACATGCGAGACAGAAAAAAAAATTATCAAGATGACACTGGTTTAAGGTTTGCCATGTCCCAAACAAAACACAAAACAAGGGAAAGCATTCTGTTAATGTTAAGGAATTTATGAGGCTGCAAATAAAATTAATTCAATATTAAATTTTTATTTTGTATTAAACTATCAAAATGTGGCAAAGCCCACATGATTAGCATAAGAAACGAAATTAACAATTACATTATTATCAACATTGAAGGAGAGAAAATTATTATTAATAAGAAAACAATATACTTAGAATTTGAAAATTTAGACTTACTATTAGATAAGTGCAAAGTTTCTTCTTCACTTTTCACAACTTTTATGTCTAACAAACTATCTTCCTCATTTAAACATGGTTCAGATTTGACCTCTAACACTTCCATGATTACAGTCATAGCACTTATGATCAGAAAGTTGAATTTAAGTTTTCTCTATTAATTAAAAAGTGGCGTGACCGATCCCACAAAATGAACTAAACAAACAATTCTGCCGGAATTCTAAAAAGGAATCCTAATACACAGCGATTTATACTTTGTATGCAAATATTCAATACATTTTAAATGCCATACGTACAGTCAAAGATTTACAATTATAAAAAAAGAAAATGTAATTAATAGGTAAAAATATATATTTTTAATTTTTTTGTTAATTAGTTTGTTTTTGAATTTCGCGCAAAGTAAAGGCTGTATGTGCTAACTGTTCAAAATTTAGCAGTCTAAGACTAGAGGGAAGGCAGCTAGTCATCACCTCCACCGCCAAATCTTGGGCGACTCTTTTACCGACGAATAGTGGGAGTGACCGTCACGTTATGACGCCCCCTAGGCTGAAAGGGTGAACTTGTTTGATGTGACGAGAATTCGAAACAGCGACCCTCAGATAATGTCCCCTTCCCAAATTAAGCAATCAGACAAATTGGAAAATGGTTAATGATGCTACTGTAAAACTAACAATGAGTTTAAAATATCAGTAAAATTCCATATTTGAGATGGAAATGAATGCTTATACATCGAGAACCTAGTGCCTACTCAAAGCAGGCCTACATGGGTTGTTGTTGTTTTGAATTAAGCACAAAGCTACACAATGGGCTATCTGTGCTCTGCCCACCACGGGTATCGAAACCCGGTTTTTAGCGTGTAAGTCCGCAGACATACCGCTGAGCCACTGGGGGGCAAATTTTCATTCCCATGACGGGAATTGAACGCGGGCCTCCTGGGTGAGAGCCAGATATCCTAGCCACTAGACCACATGGGAAACGCCTACATGGGAAAATGGCAAGAAGCCATTACTGAAAAAAAAAATCATATTAATCATGTAAAGTTTACGACAAAGCACGTAAATAAAACTTCAGACATTTGGCAAAATGTTTGTTGTCAGACGAGAAAAAAACTAAGGTTTTTGGTCTAAATTCAAAGTATTCTTCTAGTACAAGCCCAACACAGCTCATCCTCCAATCAATAGCATTCTAACTGTCAAACATGATGGTGGTAGCATCCTGTTATTGTAACGCTTCTTCCCAGCAAGGACTGGAAAGCTTGTCAGCATTGAGGGAGAGATGGGTATTGCAAAGTATATGCGAATCCTAAAGGAAATCGTGTTTGAGTCATCTATGAATCTCAAACTGTGTCAAATATTCACATTTGAGTACAAAGTTAAAGCCACAATGGAGTGGTTTTAAAAAAAGAAAGTAAGTGTTCAGGAGTAGCCTAATAAAATTCAGATGTAGAATTCTAGAGAATATTTATGGTAATACTTGAAGATTGCAGTACATTACTGATTCCCAACGAAATTGTCAGACCCGGAACAATTTTGCAAAGAAGAACAGTCGAAAACAGACCACCTCATTGCGCAAAGCTACGAGAGACATATCCGAAACGCCTCACAGCAGTAATTGTTACCAAAAGTGATCCCATTAGGTACTGACTTAACTAAATTCTTATGCAATGAGCAAATTTCAGTTTATATATTTTCTTTACATGTATTGCTGGCATTGAACCTTCAAACATATTGTTTGTTTTTTGAAATCCCCCAAAAAAGCTACTAGCCGTCCCTAATTTATAAGTGTAAGACTAGAGGGAAGGCAGCTACAATGACACAACACATTAAAATCCTACACATCAACTGCCAAGGAAATCTCAAAGACAAAAGAATAGAAATACACAACATAAATAAACATATAAACGCCAACATAATCATTGTTTCAGAAACACTTTGCACAGAGAAACAAAACACCTCAATTCCCGGTTTTATCTCACACAGCATACCTCACTCAGAAAACAATAGAGGAATAATAGCTTACTTCAGTATGAAAATATCGCATTTAATCTCGATAGAAGATTCTTTTAAATCTAACATTAATGAAACCATTTTCTGTAATATTCACTTCAACAACCGGCTAACTATTCCGATTCTTGCCGTATATTGCTCACCAACCAAAGATATCGATATCAACTTCCTACAGAAAAGTGTTAATCGTAAACCCAAACCAATTATTATTGGAGATTTTAATTCACCACATTCAGAATTAAGAGGTAACAGAGACACACGGAGAGGATCGTGCTTAAAAAATTTTATCTCTAGCAACAATATGCACCTAATCAACGACCATACACCTACACACTTTTCAGCTGCTAACGGATCATACGATGTACTAGATCTCATAATCGCACCCAAGGACATGGTAAATAGAATATCTAACTTTAAAGTGCATGATGAGATCACCAGTGACCACTTCCCGGTATCATGCATGATTCACCCGCGCCACCCTGCTGTGGCGTACGTGACTCCTTCAGCATACACCTACACTAAAACAGACTGGCTCACTTTTAATGCCTCTCTGGACTCATACCTACCCCATCCAATCGAACAGGTAGATAACAAAACAGAACTAGACAAATATGTTGACCAAATTACAGAAGCCATAAAGAAAGCCATAAAAAACACAATTCCTAAATCAAAAAGAAAACAATCACTTACTCAATGGACTCTAACACCAGAAATTCACGCACTAATAATCAAACGCAGACAATTAAGACGAATACACTACATCACACGCGATCCACTCATTAAAACAGAAATCAATAGAACAAATACAAAAATTAAACAAGAAATCAAAAAAGTAAGAGAAAACAATTGGCATAACTTCTGCAAAAACTTAGAAAAAACCAAGAACAATCCAAAAGAATTTTGGAAAAAATTCAAGAGTATCGCTTCAGACAAAAACACAAATCACATGCTACAACACATCACACACAACAATAAAATCGCAAGGACGGACGAAGAGAAAGCCGACTTATTAGCCGACTATTACAAATCCGCTTTTAGCGATTTAAACTCAGCAGATTTTGACACACAACACAAACACCATGTCAACAACTACATAAGTATAAACCAAGCTTCATTCTCACCAGGATTTCCCGGAGAGACACTAGAAGCATACTCAAACTCAATCAATAGAAAAATAACCATTACCGAACTAAAGATTAATATCAAAAACTTGAAGAATACTTCCCCTGGACATGACCAAATACCAAATATCATTCTCAAAAAAGGTTCCACTCTCCTACTACAACACCTCACAAACATCATGAACATTTCACTAGCGACAGGGTATTACCCTGACACGTGGAAAAAAGCCATCATAACAACGATCCCCAAGAAACAAACTAACAGAACAAATCCAGATAATTTCCGCCCAATCAGTCTGTTAAGCTGCCTTGGCAAACTGATGGAAAGAATTATTTCCAACCGTCTCCTACATTTTTGTGAATCAAACAACATACTTCCAGAATCTCAAAATGCCTCCAGAAAAAATAGACAAACAACAGATCACCTCACACGACTCACAGAATCAATCTACAAAGCTTACAACAACAATCAAGTAACTATAGGGGTATTCCTAGACGTCAAAAAAGCATTCGACAGCGTGTGGCACAATGCCATCATATACAAACTAAATCATCTTCAAATAAATCCTATGATAGTCAAATGGGTTTCAAATTTTTTAACCAACAGAACAGCACAAGTAAAAGTCAATAAAACCATATCTAAATTATTCAATATAACGGCAGGAGTGCCCCAAGGATCAGTCCTCTCTCCACTTCTATACATAATCTTCGTCAGTGACATACCCTTTCCAAATCTAACATACACACACAACTCGCAGTACGCAGATGACATCGCAATCTGGAGCACCTCCAGAAACCCAGTAATGGCCATGTCTCGCGTACAAGAATCACTAAACAAAGTCGCAACATGGAGCAACAAGTGGAGAGTCGTGTTAAATCCGACAAAAACACAAGCAATCACCTTTTATAGAAAACTAAAGAAGCAAAGAAAAAATCTAGAGAAAATAAAACTATCACTTGGAAACACAACCATTAACACGAGCAAAAACATCACATTCCTTGGCGTCACTTTCGACACAAAGTTAACATGGAAAAAACACATAAACAATATACACTCATCAATCAGAAAAAGGATTTCATATCTCAAGACTATCACTGGTAAACAATCGAAATGCGCACCGAACACCATCATACAAATATACAAGGCTTACATCCGTCCACTAATAGAGTACGGATGTCAAGTAACATACAACATGTCAAACAATACACTCCAAAAAATCCAAGTGCAACAAAACAAAATATTAAAATCTGCATTCAGTTTACCATCTTTTACGCCAACAAATTATCTACACCAAATTAGTAATTTACCAACTATAAAAGATAGAATAACAGAACTTTCTCTGAAATATTATTTAAAAGCAGAAAATAGAAATAAACTAACGGCATCACTACACAAATTATCAAGTGCACCAACGAAATTCATATCACCTTACAACATATTTCAAGAATCACAATCTACTCAGGAAAAAATCTAAACAAATAAAACCTATGTCATTAACATTAATTCCTTTTTTTTTTTTTTTCAGGTAAAGGGCACACGACAGGCAAAACTTTCGGCGCCTGTCGTGTGAAAGTGGGTTTTCTCGGGGCACTCCCGTTTCCCCCACCTCAAAATCTTCAGGCATTGGATTTCTAGATCCCAGCCTAGGCAACCTTTTTGCCAGACCCAGAACCGGGCCGTTTGATTTGATCTAAATTCGAATCAACTACATTCATGTTAACATCTGCTGAACTTTTTCCTTTCGGGACAAGTCCTAGCCTTCCCTTCCACTGCTGCCTTTGCCTCCACCCAAAAGAACATTTGGTGAAACTCTTCTCACCGGAAAAAGTAAAAGAATTATAACGACAATTAACTTATTAAATTATAATAAACACCACTTAATCTTAAATTAACAATCCACGAAAGGGGACGAAGAGGAACTACAAAGTTCCTGAACACCCCAGTTGGAGAGAGAACTCTTCTGATTTCTCTCTCTCCAAACTGAACCCCTGCCACGATAGTTTAGTTTTTTAGTTTTAGAAGGCAGCTAGTCATCACCACTCACCGCCAACCCTTGGGCTGCTCTTTTACCAACGAATAGTGGGATTGATCCTCACTTTATAAAGCCCCCACAACTGAAAGGGCGAGCACGTTTGGTGTGAAGGGGATTCGAACCTGCACCATAACCACCCGGCCATGACGAGCCGATGCAGAATAACCCACTCTGGATAAGTAATGGAAAATAAATGTGATGAAGACAAATGTTATCAAAACGTTGTATATTTTTTCCATGTTAATCTTATAATAGAAATTAATTTTTTCGTTACTAATCCAAGCCAACATCAGTCTTTATTAGACTTGAATGTATATTTTATATAATTATTACTTTGACTTGAGATTATATAATAAAATAATAACTTACATTATTAGTGTTAAATAATAAATGTTTGTTATGTGTTAAAGTCTTATGACTGAAAACAAAAAAGTAACACTATTTCATTGTTATGAAAATTTTCGCTTAAAACTGGGACTCATCAGGTCATAGTGAAAACTACAGTAAAAGAGGAGTAGTTTTTTCTCAACTCATACCAGCCATTTTTACATGTGAAGAGGAGTAGGTTGGAAAGCTATTTATATTTTTAGTTACAGTATATATTCAGGAATCTGATAAACAAGCTGCAGTTGCACAAATATATTTAATTTTACTTTAGTCCCGTACTGTGTATTTATGTGTGTGTGTGTGTATATATATATATATATTTATACATGTATAACAACACACCAACAAAAATCAAATATCCAAGACAATGTTTGTTTGTTTTTTGGAATTTCGCACAAAGCTATTCGAGGGCTATCTGTGCTAGCCGCCCCTAATTTAGCAGTGTAAGACTAGAGGGAAGGCAGCTTGTCATCACCACCCACCGCCAACTCTTGTTTATAGTGGGATTGACCGTCACATTATACACCCCCACGGCTGGGAGGGCGAGCATGTTTAGCGCGAGGCGGGCGCGAACCCGCGACCCTCGGAATACGAGTCTCACGCCTTACGCGCTTGGCCATGCCACGCCTATCCAAGACAAATTAAAGAAGATTGGTTATTTGGGCAACGATTAAACAAAACCTTCAACATTGTTATAAGCGTCATGTTTCGTTTACCATAGAAATTTGTTTGTTAGGTAGAAAATTTTTCGTTTTAACTTCAAGTTCAGGTTGTTAGGCGTTGATTGGCAGAAAACAACTTGGCTATCTGCGCCAAACAAACAGTAAAAAAAATAAAATACGTAAAAATAAAGCATATTAAAACAAAACAAAGTGTACTTTTCCAATTAAGAACTTAAATAGAGTAAAAAACAATGGCTCTTAAAATTTTAAAAAACAATTGAGGTGAACAGTGTCATTATCGCCAATGACACTGTCCAACGTCAAAGGCAAACTCATGGTAAAAATGTATCTAAAATGGTATTGTCACTCGTAGTTGTAACGACGACACGATAGTAAATTGAGTGACACAGACTACACATTGGCGCATCAGTCCCAGATAACAGAAAACTGTGACCAATGCACACTCTAACCAGGACAACAACTTCCTTCTTATACTCACAGACACAAGACAGCCAAAGAGCAACAAAATATTGGCTTTGTTAAAGCTTGTCATCACTTTGCTTACTCCAAGTCGACTGCCAACTGACGCGGAGCTGAGCCTTGAATACAGTACTGTAGTCCACGTGTGGAACAGGCACGGCCATGATACAACCAGAGCAGACAGACTTAGCTGCAGAGTCAGTGAGCTCGTTTGCTCGTATACTACCTTAGCTCTATATCCAGAAGAAATTATGATAAAGAGAAATGGGCCAGTTGGTTTTGAATATCAATGAGAACAGGGCAAGATCTAACGTAAAGCTATTTCAGGACCCGAAAATAGCAAAGTGAATCCCTATAAATAGTACAGTTCGTGTAATGCATAGCTTCTACGTGATTCAGGGCAAAAGAAATGATGTACAATTCGGCAGTGTATACAGAAGACTGTATAGAGGATCCTATGTACAACCACAGAAAACCATGGCAGAAATAACATGGTAACCTGATTTCAAACCGTCCATATAAATGATAATGGAAGGATGGTTTGAAAGAGATTTTGCAAATAGAAGATGGCACTTCCAGTCGGAAGTATCTGCCTTCCTCAGCTGACTCACAGACAAATCACATTTTGGGATGGTAATAAGCCATGGTTTGATGGATTGACCAGTGAAGACAGATACGTCATACAAAGACAGGCCCTAATCAGTCAAATGTGTCTGGATACGAAGGTCAAAGGAAACAATAACAGACCATCTATTTTGAAAAGCATGGCCAACTTTGGAAAGAAAACATAACCCCAGGTGGGATGCTGTGGTAAGGATCAAAGTTTGAAGTGTACAGTAAAGACAGTTACAAATGACAGAGGTGTAGAGGAAGTTCATGAGATTCAGTGAACAAACTCTGGGCTGGAGAAGTGTGTAAAGGCCTTGATGGTGAACATAATATAACATCTTCAAGAACGAGGTCCTGGCAGAGCCATAGACAAGAGACTAATAATCCAGTTTCGATTGGATGAGGGTACGATAGATTTTTAGCATAGAACATCGATCCACTTCCCAACAGTTGGAAGAGAGGATACAGAGGATGTTCAGTGCTCTTATACACTTGATGCTTGATAAATGAAATAAAGGTCAGCATATGGTCAAAGACAAGCTCCAATAACTTTGCCTCAAATAACATAGAAAACACAACTTCACCAACATGGAGTTCAGAATCGGATGGAAAAACCTGTTGGTGGCAAAAGTGCAGGTATACGGTTTTAGAGAGAGAGGAGAAAAAACCGTTTGCTGTGATCCACTTCAATAAATGATTGATGGCAGTTCGTAGCTGTGGCTCAATAACCACATTTTCAATGCATAACATGAGATGTGGAAGTCATCGACATAGAGCCCGTTTGCAATGGTTTGAGGAAGTTGTCAAGTGATGGCATTAATATTCATGCTGAAAAGTGTAACACTCAAGACACAGACGTGAAGGGTTCCAAGTTTCTGTAGGAAAGAAGAACTAAGTATAGAAGCCATAAGAACTCGAAATCACCAATCCATTAAAATATTTTTAACAAAAATGATCAAATAGCCATGCAATCCACAAGAGTAGAGGTACTATAGAATGTCATACCTCAACACAGTATCATAAGCCTTCTCAAGGTAAAATAGTTCAGAAAGATGTTGTTGCTTGAGAAATGCTTCTATAATTGACGTTTTTAGTTGAATCTACTTTGAAGTACTGTTGTCTGAGCTTAAACTGGATGGGTGGAGGAGATAGTTTGATTCTAGGAACCAAATAAAATGAGCATTAACCATCCTTTGTAAGATTTTACAAAGACAGTTCTTCAAAGCAATTTTACAGTAGTTTGGAGAAATCTTGGGATCATTCTTAGGCTTAGAGAAAGAAAGGACAACAAATAGCCTGGTGCCAAAGAAGAGGAAAATAATTCTACTGTCAGATCTGATTAAAAACAACCAGAAGAATAGCAAAACAGGCATGAGATAAATGGCACAAAACCTTGTGGTGAAAATATCATCAGAACCAACTGATAAAAAGCAAGCTTGAGTTGTACAAGGATAAAGGATCAGTTATAGGCACAGAGACAATCAGCCCAAAAGAAAAGACGTAATTCCTCTGCCCGTGTCTTGATGGCTAAAAAGTTGGGGAATGAAGCTGAAGTGCTAGATGCTTGAGAAAAGATTTTGTTGAGAGTATGTGCAATGTTCTGTGCATTAGTAACTTCTTGGTTATCAAAGAGAAAGATTAACCTGCTGACCTTCTAATCTTGTCACGTATGACTTAGGAACTGATGGTAGAGTAAATACCAATTGTAAACTTAATCAAAAATTCATTCTGGCCTTGACATATTATCTGCAAAACATGTATGTGGGCCTGCTGAAAAGTGATACAGTTTGTAAGTAGGGGATACCTACACAAGGTATCCCAAATCCGTTTTAAGCCTCCTAAGCCATGTGGCAGGCAAGATTCCACCATGGAAGAGAATATCGTGGAAAATGTGTCGAGGTTTTAGGAATACAACGAGTAGCTGCCTCTATAATAAAGTCAGTCACTGCTGCCACACACTTGTCTATTAATGGTTTACAAAAAATGACAGGACTATATTACGAGAGAGAAGTGAAAGAGGGCCATTTGACATGGTTCAGCTTCCAATGAGGCATGCAGGCCAGGCAGCATTGACCATGGCCAGATTCCCTAAAAATGATCACTTCCCTATGGGTCATTGTTAATTCCCCACAAGAAATGAGAGAAACATGAAGGGGAGCAGATAAGAAGATTAAAAGCAGCAAAAGACTGAGTAGGTGCATAAAAATAAGTATAAGAATCAGTATTGGAGAGAGAAATATTGTGATCTGAGAACGTATTCTGTGAAGAATGACCCCCTTCATCAATGTCAGCACCACCCCAGAAAGGATTATGCTCATTAAAATCCCCAAGGATTGCAACCTCAACAACATGATGACAACATCAACATCTGATCGATCATAAGCCTCTCCAGGGGACAGGTAAAGAAAACAAACGGTAATGATACAACCTAAAGAAACTCAAATGGCTATAACCTCCAAGAGTGTATTGAGTGACAAGAGCAGGGTGGTCACAAGTTGATCAATTACCAGTGTCACCCCTCCATGCACTCTTCCATCACACAGCCTGTCATTTCTGTACAAATAAAACTGCTAAAAGGTGATCGCATTGGAAGGTTTCTGAAACGTTTCCTGTAAGGAGAAACACACAGGATGATAAAAATCAAGCAAATCCCTAATGTCATCTATATTTGAATTAAACCTCAACAGTTCCATGGTACCAATGTGGCCATTTTTATTTAGGTGTAGAAATGAGTAGAGGATCTTTTGGCTTATGACCAGGTTGTTTTTCTTTATTAAAAGGAGGTCTTTCAATCTTTATAGATTCTGCCCTGGATTGAGTGAGCAGGTCTCTGTCAGCAGATGTACAGTCCAATGACTGAGGTTGAGAAATGATAATTAATTTAAATCTTGGGACCAAAAACGATGGGCCCAAGCATGCTAGAAACCTGGGATAAGGAAGTGGACCCAACAGTCAGTGAAAAAATTGGTAGGTGCAGAGACTAGAGTGAATATTGACTCATCTAATCTCTCAAACGTGGAGAACAAAAGACTCTTCATGCAGTTAGAGAACAACTCTGTTAGAGGCACAGAAAGATCTCTCTCTACTCCCACTACAGCAGTGTATGTCTGAGATGGTCTCTCTCTACTCCCACTGCAGCAGTGTATGTCTGAGATGGAGTGGGGGACAGTAACTTCAACACATTGTGATGCGGAATATCATTTACAATTCTTAAATGTTATACCTCTTTCTCTTTCACCCATTTAGGGCAAGATCATAAGACCAAGCAGTGTGAGCCATTACAGTTAACACAGTGTAACTCTAGTTCTCACTCCTTGGTGTCTTGGTCTTTCCCACCACAATGAGCACACATTATAGATCCACAACATGAGGTCTTTGAATGTATAAACTGATGGCACTATAAACATCAAAGAGGGTTCAGAATATATGACAAAACCTTCCAATTTAAGTATTCTGCCTTCATAGCGGCAGGTGAATATGGCTCTGTAAATGTCAAAATAAGTATATTTGTAGGTATCATTCTGTCCTTTTGAGTTGAAATAATGGGCACCACAGAAGCACCTTTGTTGCAAAAACCAGTGAAGATCTCCAACTCACGAATATTCTTTAAATCCCTTTCAACTATAACTCCTATGGAAGAATTCAAACTTACATAGGGAGTAATCTCAAGGAGTGTACCTTCATGGTTTTTGACTTCAAGAGAAGTTTGGTGTGTTGCGGTGAAGATGTTTTTACCAAAATATCTTCTGAGCAAAGCTTACTTACTGACTTGGGGAAGTCAGTAAGCCCTTCTAATCCCTTTTGAATGAAAAGGGGGGTCACCTGCCCTAAATATTTCTCTGACCAAAAATGCTGAATGAGAGGTTGAGGTTTTGAGTCCTATTTTAGTGACTGTATAACAGAGTTGTCCACATGTGTTCGTTTTTCAATAATCTGTTTTTTCTACTTTATCATTTTTATTTTCTGTTCATGTTAGGGGATATCCACAATAAATAGAATACATTTCAATGCTCACTGTTGCCATCCAGCATAGCACCCGAAGAGGGGATGCACTGCAATGCCAGGTTTTTGTGAGCACTATACCCAAACATAAGCATCAGACACAATGTCTACAGAACCTACTGAGAACATCCAACACCGGTACTCAGTTAAACCTAGTCTAAGTGGCCAGCCAAATGACCATGGGAAGGCCACCTCAAGGCTGCCCATCTAGAATAATTTAAGGCCAAAGTAGTGTGTTAGGGTTGGATTGCTCAACTACCAGGATCTTCTCTTCCCCTTCTTGGGTCACCATGCACAGCTAACCTGTGAGTGGATGTTTAGATCACAGAGAAAGTAAACTGAAAGTATAGAACCTTCCCTAGGAGGTCCCCTCATCATATATAGGAATCCACAGCAAGGGGTTCTTTTTAATTTTGTAACTAAAATATTTTTATTCTTTATCTCTACATGTGGCAAAACATCAAGCCTAACAGAGCAATGATCACTTGCATTCAGGTGTTCTTTAATTTCCATCTTCTCAATATGCACTGAAACGAACTTTAAATGGGTATTGGTTGTGAATGGGATATAAGCCATATACTCCTGAGTATTGTAACTTCACTAATTAGAAAGAATTGTCTGTTGTTCTACCATTCGCAAAGAAATTCTGACATTATTTATATGGCAAAAGATTTACTCTAAAGGTGAATCATGCATTCATGAAATAGCCGATGAAAGTTCAAAAATTCAGAATATACAAAATTAATAAGCATGAGATGGTTATGCAACATAATGTGGAAAAGTACTTATTCAGGACATTGAGTTGAAAGCATGATTACTTTTCTGATACTATACCTATTTCTACATGCAATGCAAGTTGAGAAATGGAGTGAAAGTGCAAGCAATTTGTGGAACTAGTATCATCATGATGCTTACTGGTATCAACACTGTCCTATGTACAGCTAAAAAAAACTCAATTTTGCAAGGGCAATCTTAAAAACAAATGTTGGCTTTCCTCTCTGAGTTTTACTTTTATGTATAGTTGGTCTCCTTATTGTACATCCTAATAATTATCGATTACTTCAGGAAATGGACTGAAGTATGTACATTGAAAATTGGCAGTCTGTGACTGATGCATGATTAGAGCAATGGACACAACAATTTGATGCACCTGAAGGGGCATGCTTGGATCAGGAGACAATATTCAATCCAACTATTCCTTAGTAAAAAAAGAGTACCTCAATAGTTGGCAGTGGGTGGTGATGACTAGTTGCCTTCCCTCTAGTCTTACACTGCAACATTAGGGATGGCTAGCACAGATAGCCCTCGAGTAGCTTTGTGCGAAATTCAAAAACAAACAATACGCATATTTTCATAAACAGGTTATTTCTAATTTGTAATAATGAATTATTTATCAGAGTATAAGTTTCCAATGAAAAGTACATTGAAAATGCAGTTCAAAATAGCACACCTTTCTGAAATGTACCTTGGTATTTACATTATTATAATTTACCATCTATGCTTCATATTGATGGCATTTTGGGAAACCCCTCCACAGTTTACTTGAGCCCCCACCCAACGAAAATATAAAATATGCGCCGAACTGTTTGTTGTGTTTGTTTGGAATTAAGCATAAAGCTTCACAATGGGTTATCTGTGTTCTGCCCACTACGGGTTTTGAAACCCAATTTTTTGCAGTGCAAGTCAGCAGACATTATGCTTTGCCACTGGAAAGTGAATCAAACTGACACACAGGTAGGTATTAAAATAAATGTGTAACGGTAAATCCCTATCAACATAAATATGTAGTTTCATATTTCGCACATTCTACTCATGTCAGTAGATAATCTATTTTACAATGCTGACTATAATTTGTGAATCTGCAAACATTAGTTGAATTTATTATTATTACCAAGATGGATATCACGCAAAATTAAAGTTTCCAATAGAACTGCAATTGAATCAACATTTGGAAATAAATGCAATAAAATGAAATTATTGTAATAACACAACATTAAAATGGAAATAAATTAATTTTACTTAGTGATGTTTCAGTTTTAAATTTAAGCATCTGCTCTTAATTAGAATTAACATGACCTTTATATTAAGCCTAAGGAATATCGCTCGAGGAACTCAAGATAAAATAAATATATTTCTTTTTAACTTTAATTTTACAGTAATTTTGTTTTAAAGGAAATTAGTAAAATGCAACTCACCTACCTCATAAAGACTACAGTATTGGATTATTAAATCTCAACACTCCTTTAGCCTTACTCAGTTTATTGCGTTGAATTGGTTTTCAAGCAACATCAAAAATAAATGATTATAGGATTGTTTGTTTGTTTTTTTAATTTCGCACAAAATTACTCGAAGGTTATCTGTGCTAGCCGCCCCTAATTTAACAGTGTAAGACTAGAGAGAAGGCAGCTAGTCATCACCACTAACCGCCAACTCTTGGGCTACTCTTTTACCAACGAATAGTGGGATCGATCGTCACATTATAACACCCCCACGGCTTTAAAAACAAAAAAAAACAATTTATTCAATTCAGTAATCAGGAGAGATAGTTAGGATCCCTCTTATCTTTACTCGTAGTATATAAGTGGTCGCCCAGCAGAATAAAGCAATACTATCTGTTGTGTGTAGAGATAGTCTAATGGAACACCATAGTTCTACAGAACAAATTGAAAGCTGTAGAAAGTATAGTTAAATTCGGTACTAATACTTGCCACAGAGTGGGATACAGTGGGAAAATAAAAGGTACCCTGAAACAGAAGGAGGACAAAAATGCTAACTTCCCCTTATAATTTAACAGATGTTGCTAAAGTGATCCAAAACAGTAGTCGAAAACCCACAAAAGAAGAACCGCCAAATCGCGTAAAGAATGTGAGAAAGAAAGTGTTTGGACAGTTGATTAATCTACTTTACGTGAAATGACTGGAGTAAAAACTGTATAGTTGGCATTTTTGGGTGAAATCGGTTTATATCTCTCATAAGACACCCATAAATCAACTTCAGAATTTAAACTTCTATGAGATTAGGAAAGGTTGGGTGTAGAATATTGCATCGAGATTGCATTAACAGTTTGTTTGCTTTGTATTTCGTGCAAAGTTACACCAACGTTATCTGCGTTAGTTGTCCCTGATTTAGTAGTAAAAGACTAGAGGGAAGGTCGATAGTTATCACTGCCCACCGCCAACTCTTAGGCTACTCTTTTACCAGTGAATAGTTAGATTGACAGTCACATTATTATGCCCCGATGGCTAAAAGAGCGAGCATGTTTGGTATGATGGGATTTCAAACTCACAAACTTCAATTTACGAGTCAAATGTCCTAGCTACCTGGCCATACTGGACTATTGCCTATTCAATCTAGAGATATCCAAATGTGTGTTTCTCCATTCACATCTAGGCCTGCTATTATTTTCAGTCAGTGTTAACTGGCCAAAGTAATAACTTTAGTCTCTGTGTCGATTATATGAAAAGTATCTACCACGGTTTGGGCGGCTCAAGTACTAATCATAAACTTTATCTCTCACCTGTGTGTATTTACAGGCACGTAGGAATATCCACCCAGCTGTGGTACCAAGTATTTACTCCACTTCTTCAAGTTAACAGCCAGGCAAAGTGCAGGGTTTACCAGTTGCCTGGAACTGGACTATCTACAACCTGATAACAACAGTTCTGCATGCCTGGAACTGGACTATCTACAACCTGATAACAACAGTTCTGCATGCCTGGAACTGGACTATCTACAACCTGATAACAACAGTTCTGCAACTTATATATGTAAAAACGGCTGGTGTGGGTGGAGGAAGAAAGGAACCAAATATCACTTCTTAACCTCAAAATTATAAGAATCGACACACAATTTGAAACAGAAATCCACCGAAAAATCACTCATACTGGACTATACATTCCTTGGGACTCAGCACATGAAACAAAACAAAACTTTAACATAGTAATAAACCAAATAAACACAGCTATAAAGCTATGCTTACCAGACAAAATTAACGACAAATTAGACAAAATAAAACAATACTACATCAACATCAATAAGTTTCCTCCACAAACCGTAGAAAACATTATACGCATATACCTAGACAAAAAATAAAATCAACTGACAAGAGTAAATATATCTCACAAATAAAAAAAATCACGAAACCATATACTGCTGCACACCATATATCTCCAAGATCAGAAGAAAAATAACAAACATTTGGAAAAACTAGTTACAAAATATGACATTCCAGTTAACACCAAATTTATTCAAAAACCAGGCACAAAACTGAGGTCTATACTATGTAAAAACTACACTGACAAACACCACACCAACATTATTTATAAAATACAATGTGATAACTGCCACAACTTCTATATTGGAAAAACAAGCAGAAAAATGGAAACCAGATTTAAAGAACATAAAAGTCACCTTCACACGTTTTCAAACACTGCAAATCAGATAAACAAAACATAACCATAGAAAACTCGGATTACAAGTCAAGTGCCTCAACTGCCTGGTAGAAATCTCCCAATGTTGTACTGAATTCTCCCGATACGATTTCATCAGTAGAACACTGAGTTGTCAAAGTGGGAAAATTTTTTCTCAGTCTGCAGTTTCATATTGACTACTGTCATGGACCTTTGCATTGTTAAAGAAAGTTATATGTCCAGACAAAGCCTTTTCCTAGACTATACATCTCCATACAACCATATTTCTACTTACTAGGGACTTAGGGAGCTCTTCCTCTCAGTCGTGAGAACTTCTACTAATTGAAAATACCATTCTATCAGTGAGAGTATTCCTTTAAACTCATTTAACTCAAAATTACTGAGATACTAAGCACAGTACCAAAACATAAAGGGTTACGATTTATTATTGCACCAAAATTTCTCCTTCCTATATATTTGTGGTATTTTGAGACTGACACAGTTTGTATGCAAGTATTCATACAGAATCACCAATAACAGTATATTTGAACAAATAATAACGAACCACTTTTCATAATTTGACTAAGATTACTATTGTGTGTAGTATAAAGTTTCGATAACTGTATAAAATTCAACAAAATCGTTTTTTTTTAAATAAAACACATGGTATGTGCTTTAAAACACTGGAACACAACTGAAATTGTAGTTTGGTTCTACAGTTTTTAATTCTCCATGGTTGTTCGCTGTATAATTAATATGACCTTTACTCAACAATCATATTGTAGAGCTAAACCAAAGAAAAACGTCATTGGATTCGACAGGTAAACACAGTCGTTTTGTCCATTAGTTAGATTCATATCATGATCTTTGGTCTCTAATAGCTTTAGACGACTTTAATATACAGATATCAGACTTTTTCAGCTTTAATTAGGATGATATATTACTTCAATTTCTCTTAAAAAGAATTATGTAGTATAGAAAATTTAGACCAAAGCAAATAGAAGAAAAAAAACTTAATGTCATTCTGGATCACGTGATCATACCGAAACTGTACAGAAATTAAACAGCCGATATTTTTAACAATTCCTCTGTAACTAAAAGAGGTTAAAAAAACGTACGATATACCTATATATTACAGCAGTATGAAGGTAGTTTACTGCTATTCAATATGAAACAGAATAATTGGAACCGTTTAATATGGTCCTGGAGACAATAAATGAGACACACTGTTGGAAGCTACTGTTTCTTTGTTTTTGAATTTCGCACAAGGCTACTCGAGGGCTATCTGTGCTAGTCGTCCATAATTTAGCAGTGTAAGACTAGAGGAAAGGCAGCTAGTCATCACCACCCACCGCCAACGCTTGGGCTACTCTTTTACCAACGAATAGTGGGATTGACTGCACATTATAACGCCCCCACGACTGAAATGGCGAGCACATTTGGCACGACAGGGATGCGAACCCGCGACCCTCAGATTACGACTCGCACACCTTAACACGCTTCCCCACGCCGGGCCACTGGATGCTACAGAATTGGAGAGAGTAAGAATCGTTTTAACTTCCCAGCAGATGGGAAAGCAATCAGTATTGTCTATCCTGAAGCACTACAGCAGTAAAAAATTGTGATAGATTCTGATAAATTATGACAGAAATTTGTGATATTAAACATAAATGTAAAGTATTTGACACAATGATAAAGTTCCTTGATAATCATAATTCTTACCTTATTGTAAACTTTCACTTAAAATATATAATATTTATTTAAGCAATTTTTAGAGGTTACACAAATGAATTTGAAAATTTACAGACGGGTAAAAGTGTTTTTAATTTTAACTTTGAAAATCACCTTGCACTCGGAACAGTCAACACTCTAACTCCATATATTGATGGACAAATTTTTAGTTTATAAACTTAATTCAAAATTCTGATTTTTCGTGCACAAAATACATGCAATATTTATTAAAAGACTGCCAAATATTGTGAAGGTACCAAAAGCGCATTAAAAGTTATACCATGGAAACTGATTAATTTGTGGTTACGAAGTTGGTCATATTGATTAACTCAATTTGGTTTGTTTTGGAATTACGCACAAAGCTACTCGACGGCTATCTGTGCTAGCCGTCCCTAATTTAGCAGTGTAGGACCAGAGGGAAGGCAGCTAGTCATCACCACCCACCGCCAACTCTTTTACCAGCGAATAGTGGGATTGACCGTAACATTATACACCCCCACGGTTGGGAGGGCGAGGATGTTTAGCGCGACCCTCGGATTACGAGTCGCACGCCTTACGCGCTTGGCCATGCCAGGCCGCAACTCCATTTGGAGAGAGTTAAAAGCTTTTGTATTAGTATAGTGAAAGTTGGTATGTTTTACAGAATTTAATGAATAAGCCTGAAGTTTATGTTTTGGGGAAATTAAAATGTTTAGTCTTTTTTTATTGTTCTTCTGTGCTAAAATTGGTTGATAACACACACAATGACACAGTCACCTGGAATATATCAACCTAGTAAGAGAGAAGCCGGGTATTTTTGCTAGTTGTACACAATTATACTTTGTATAATTGTTTGATTATATATTGTTTCGAATTTAATCGTGCTCGCCCATACTACCTGATTTAATCTCCAATGATGCCTTGCCTTCTATCCATAAATTAATATTATATAATATAAAACAAATCATTCTTTGTATTTGTTTATAGTTTTATTACATTTAATATTTCGTAAATAAAATATTAACCTAAAAGGTTTACTAATTTATTATGTAAAACTTTGGCTAAGTTCTTTATTAAGTTCCTGAACTGGATAATTCTAACAAACTGTTTACAATTAACAAATTTTAATTGTATATATTCATATTAACCAACTATTTTGTAGTTCATACAGGATAATTAGTTAAGAAAACCCTAGATGTGTATTATTAATAATCATGTCTTGTATATATTGATATATGTTATCAGTAGCAAATTGGTAAATAATATATATTTACGCTATTTTGTGTTGTTATAAATAATATAATAAATTATATAATTTTTATAATGTATATATAATTGTATTGGCACTGCATTTTTCTTATGAAGAACACTCACATGTGTTACATGATGCAATTCTCTGTTGGGATTTAACTTGTTCTCTTCTGCTACCACTCGTCATTTCTCCTTATCTTCATTTGTTATTCCATCAAAACGATATTTAGCGCGAGTTTGCAAGGCCAAGTACATTAGCTAATGTCATTAATTGGAATCTTGTAAAGAAGATAATATTTCTCTTACAGAAGCTTTTAACTCTTTCCAAATAGGGTCAGTCAGTAACACCAACCTTGTAACCACAAACAAATCAGTTCCTATACCATAACTTTAATATGTTTTATGTACCTTCACAAATCCTACCGACTGCGAAACATTTATTACTATGCCCCCCAGTGGCTCAGCGGTATGTCTGCGGACTTACACGCTAAAATCCGGGTTTCGATACCCGTGGTGGGCAGAGCACAGATAGCCCATCGTGTAGCTTTGCGCTTAATCCAGAAACAAACAATATTTGACAGCATTTTAATGCACTACATGCATTTTGTACACGAAGAACCAGAATTTTCAATTATGTATATACACTAAACATTTACCCATCAATATATGAAGTCAAAGTGTTTACTGTTCTGAATGCAAGGGAATTTTTAAGGTTAAAACTAAAAATAGTTTTATTCATCTGTAAATTTTCCAATTCATTTACGTAACTTTTAAAACTGTTTAAATAAATATTATTATTTTTTCACTAAAACTTTACATTTTATCTGTTATTTTCTCAATTTTAACTGTATGGAATTAGTGGACTGAACGAATCTTTTTAATCACTATAAAAATCTAAATCATCCTTTTTTCTTTTCAGGGTTACTAAAGATTATTAAAAATATACTACAGTCATTTATCCTAAACAACTTAATGCTTGTAATAGTCCACATCTTTCACATATGCTTTAGTTTCGTAATTTACGACATATGTAAATCTTTCTGCAGGACAGAACGCGTTATTCACCTCACCCTTTTTAATGATATACAAAAGCTGCGCGATAGCCTGCCCTATGAATAATTATCTAATTTTTTTTAACTTATGAAATCCAATTTGACAAGTTTCTGATGTTTAGATTTTAGTTACTTTTACAATAATAGATAAAAATATATTCAAAAAGTAACAAATACAGCAGGTACGTCTTATATCTCTCTCTTTGTTTCACTTTCAGTTGCCAACGAAGTTTAAGCTCAGTTTTTCTATAATGATAGTATTAGTATACTAAATAATTTTTGCTCAAATAAGTACAGAATAAATGAATACAGAATAAAAACAGATAAAGCAAACAATGTCCTATAATTGTCGTAATTTAACTGAACTTCTGACTGAAACACGAAGGTTTTTTAAGTTATTTCCAAAGCAGCTCAATCTAAACACCATATATAACCTTTTGAAATGTATAAAGTTGTAATATTGGTAGCAAAAGCAACGTATGATTATTCGTTAAATAGCAGCTTTGCCTTTCTATTGGTTGTAAATGATACATCTATTTCACAACAAGATCGGTCAATATAACAGACCACGTGACCTATTTGTACTCGTTCAGTTTTTGATTTTTTTTAAATTTCGCACAAAGCTACTCGAGGGCTATCTGTGCTAGCCGTCTCTAGATTTTAGAGTTGTAAATCCCGAGACATATCTCTGTACAACCGGTGGGCATATTACCTGTGAGCTCCTACAACTAGAACAAACAGATCGCGTGCGTGTCTTTGTGAAGCTTTTTTATTTTATTATTATTTTACTTAATCTAATCTCAACTAATTTAAAATTATCCTTATATTTACATTTTAGTTGTTTTCATAATTATACATAAAGAATAAACATGACTAACAAGAAATAAAATACAATTCAGATCGTCTTTTCTCGCTCTTGGTTGTCAGAGAGAGTTAACCCTAATTTTATTATATTACGTATAGTATTGAAATTAATAGTTTTTATTTAATTAAATGATGCTCTAAAGTTTTCAACAATACAGACTAATAGCATGTAAAGAGTAGACAAGTTCCTTCACCTCTCAAAACTTTTCTGGCTTTCTAACTCTGCGACTACAAATCCATTGCTTTTCGTATACTAAGCGAAACTGACATTTAATCGTTTAGTGTGAGTTTGTGCTTTTTCTTTTGTGTCCACCGATGAGGAATCGAACTCTTGATTTTAACGTTGAAAATCCGTAGACTTACTGCTGTAGCGGTGGGGGACTTAACCGTTTAGAATATAACGTTAAACAACTTCATTTCATGGAAAACACTTTTAGTTTCTATTGGTCATAAGCAATGCATAATTAAACAAGAGTGAACTGGTAACGAATTATGAAAATGTGATGGGTGTGAGAAGCAAGAGGGGTCAGATTTTCTATTTGATAACTTCGTAACAAAGTTGAAGACCATTATAAAATAACGATTTTATAGAAAGTCAATTACGTTTAATTTCGTACTTTTTCCTGGGGCGGTGGAAAAAATACGAATGATGATACGTTAAGACAAAGGTGTCACGTGTGTCATACAAGGAGAAATTAAGGATTTTTAAAAATATTGCCTTGAAGAATTAAGTACTGAAAATGTTGATTTTTGGCTGAGATTCCATACTCTTCTAACTGGAATAACAAAATGTAGTTTAATAACATTTTGAATATAACACACTAATGGCGTGAATAGTTTGTCAGCGAAATACGAACACGGCTTGTTAACGCACTGCATATGCTTATATGCACCATACGAATGGTGTGTTTCATGCAATAACAGACACATTTGGCAGTGCACTGGGTGTGGTCATGTTAATCAATATCCAAGCTGCTGGCATATATTAAAGCCTTGTTGTTTGTACAATGGAAAGTTTGTTCTTCAAGTTATATCTTATACTGAAACATCTGTGCCATTTATTTGCTTTTGCTAAGTCTGGGGCCTACAAACTTATTTACTGGAAAGACGAATTACTTGTGATCTCCAATTACATAACATTGCATCTTTACCCTTGAAATAAGAAATTACTGTCCTTGCTAATTCTGCTTACTTGTTGGACAGGAAACAAGGCTAAATCCATATAATCACACAAAACTCCATATGTACATTGCTGTGTTTCTAGGTCGATTATGTTTAGCATCAGATGTTTTCTTGCAGAAATACAGCTCACATAATGCAAGACAAAATGTTAAATAGTTAGAAGAATAAGGAAATAAAACACTTTCAAATAAGTAATATTTTTTAACAAGTTTTGACCTTCTTACTCATATAATTATCAGGAATAAAATAACAATTCTTTAATTCAGTTAAGTTTATGAGTAACAAAAAAAGTTTTTTGCAAGAAATAACATGAGATGAAAATGCAATGCTAGAATATACTTAACAAAAACACTGGGATAAATACAAAAGAAAAAATTAAACTTAAAAATCGTAATTTACTAAAACCAGATTAAGATAACTATGACAAAAATTGTGTTTCATAACATATATAACAGTTACATACAATGTTGAAAAACACAACCACAGTAAAAACAAATTCATCCAAAAGAACAGCAGGCATTTTTCAACGGTTATTGTTTGATACACAATTCTTCTTTACCATTAATATTAGAATACATAACTGTCCTAGCTTAGGCCATGTATAACTTAGTTCTAATTATAAAAACGTGTCCATACACTTTGTCAGAGGGGCCACCCAATGGCTCATAAAAGTCAACGGCAATCTGAGTTAAAATAAGTGCAACACAAAACAACAGCATTTTCCTATGAAGGGTATTATTTAATACATAATTCTTCTTTTATTTTTAATAGTTCTGTTCATGATTTATCCAGTATTGAGACTGTGAAGTTTGAAGTTCTTTCGTTTCACGATGTTGATTAATTATAAACGACCAAGAAGGTTAGCACTGTATCAGATTTTGATTTGAAATAACGTTTAGTTTTGCTAATATAGGAGGGCTTTACAAAAAGCACTTTAAACAGTTCAAAGAGCAATTTAAAACGTTTACTATTCATTATTAAAGTCATATAAAGGTACAAAAACACAGATATTAGTCTTACAAGAAAAAGAAAATCTGCTTAAAATCCTCTTTTGCTCCATGCTGTTACCTAGAATTATATTTGTAGTAGTCAAAATAGGGATTTGTAGTTTGAGTAGGTAATGTCTGCAGTATATCAAGCCTTGTTTACTTACATTTTTCAAGATCTCCATTTACATGTTTTCAGATTCCCAATCTATTATTTATTTGGCAGATATATCCATTAACAAGAAAGGCTGGTAATTTGTTCTTATTATGGAAAATGGTTCTGAACAAGAAAGAAGGGCTGAAATAGATGTTTTCTTTTAATGGAATCATGGCAGTTACATGATGTGAAAAGGACATTGAGAAGAATGCATATGAGGAACTTTCTTTATAAGGTGTCATAAATGTAGGGTTATGATAGTTTCAAAGAGCTAAGAGTCTATGACGAGAAAATTTTTGTATGCTACTGAACATTATTACATCAGAGACTAATCTTTCAGTGATAACAAAGAGAACAGTGAATGTAACATCACAAAATGAAATACTTATACCAGAATCTGTTAGAAATACATTTGATATTTGGACTGTAAGAGAATCAAACACACCAGCAACTCAAGAAAAATTCATGGCTGGAAGAACAAAGACATCTTCATTACTGCCATAAACACAACAAATCATAAAACCTGAGTTACATCTGGATGATATATTATATGATTGAAGGCTCGACAAAGTAGCACTTTCACATCAATAGTAATCTTCAAGACAAGATGTAAAATGTCTGATGTCAAAATCCTTATATGAGGATACCTTTTCTCAAAAGCTGTATTAATAATTATGCAAGATACTTCACATTCTTATGATACCTCTTTCACTGAAATTCACAACTGAAATCAAACAAATATGACATAAGTTTGATATTGTAAGTGCAGTTTCAATATGTCAGACAGATGACTCCCATTTGCTAGAGTCAGCCATTCAAAGATATAGGAAGGAAAAGTATAATTCAGTACTAGTTCTTGAGTATCATCTATTATTCTCAAGAATAAAGATGGACAATACCAGAACTTCAAAGAAATCCACAAAGAAAGATGTCTACTTACTGTCAAGGATTGAGTATACCTTATTTAGATCAAATAGTCTTTAACATTATATCTGAAGAGTGGAAGCAGAATGATAAAGAATGTACAAAGGAAACAACCTTTACTGCTGAAAATGAAGTGCAACAATATGCTATGTTACCATTTGCAGTATATGATGCATCTGCTACATATCAAACACAACTGTGCTCTCTATGATGTACTTGTAAATAGCATTCTTGTATATTTGGATAACAATCACTTCTGGTTATGACTGGCCAGGGAAACTTCTAGACTGATTGAGGAAAAAAAAACCTCAAGCCAAATTCCAAGTGCAGATTATTCAATCAACAAACAAGTCTCTTGGAACACATTTACGGAGAGAATGCCTCTGAGTCAGCTAATATAAATTTTGTTCTCTATTTTTCAACACCCAAAGATATTGTGTGACAAAAAAATTATTTGGGCTTTATTTTCATTTTCTAAATTTGAACTATGATATAGCCCATCCTCTACAGAAATTTTTTAAAAGAAGTTTTGTTGGTTGCTCACTGATAACATGCATTCAACATACTAATCTTAAAAATTCACTCATTATATACAGATGACAGTAATTTCAGTACGAATAGCATTACCACAAATATAACAAAGGAAAGAGCATGTGGTTACTTACAATAACAAGATAATTAAAGCTACAGAAAGAGGTATAATACAATTTGGAAACAGCTAATAATTAATTTCCAACACTAAAAATTTTTACAGCCCAGGCACATCATGCAGCATTGAAGTGGCTGTCAAATTCTCACACTCGAGAAAAACGTATTAAGATGTCTCCAAATACTTCAGCCATGAATCTTTAATACCAGGCATTGCTTTAAACAGAATCATAGAAATAATGATGCACTATCTCAAAATTCATGTGTTAATAAAGAGTGCAAAACACTGTGAAATGAGGGAAGAAAAATTTAGATGAATACTTTACAGTAAAACAGAGTCCAAGATGGAAAATTCACAATTGAGGATAAAATCTTAATATGATCCATCACTCAAATGAAAGATGTTATGAAATATGAAACGAGCTTGAAACTAATCAATTATTCAAAAATACTGCAGAAAAAAAGAAAGAAAATAATTACACCCTAATGTCTGATGTTTTGGGCACTGTAATTGTAGAAATATAATAAGAATCTAACAAAGAGAAAAACTAAAATTGGTACTTCTAAAGCCTCAATATAAAAAGTATTACATAATTATTCTACAACATTCCAATATTGGATACTTAGCTGTTGAAAAGATATTGGAGGGAGTAAGAAAACACTTTCCTTGGATTGGATGCTGTGGATAGGTAAATAACTTATGTAAATCATTTGAACAATATCATGAGTAGAAATGTTAATCAAAGAAACTAAATGGGCAACTAATATAGTATTGTGTTGAAACACAACTTCATAAAGTTGCTATCAATGTTCTTCACCATCCACCACAGAGAAACACTGAAACTAAATATATCATAGCTGTCATGAACAACTTCATCAAGTTAGAGATATGTTTTCCTAACCAGGAAAGAGAAACTCTAGCAAAGAAACCCCAAAGTGAAATTTTATGAGCATTTGTTGTTTGTGGACAATCAGTCATATCAGTAAAAATTCTTCAAATTAAAAAGACCAGGAACACAACTCTCCATCCATCTTTCAGTAGAGTTTACCCTTCACTGTTAAACCATTTATATGGATTAACCTCAGTAACTGCAGGATAAAGATATTTTACAGGTACTACTGAGTTATTAAATACATGAAACATCATTACCAATATTTGGGAAAGAAGTTAAAGAACTGTTAGACTTTCTATATTTATATCTTAGACAGTTTTAACAGAATATGCAGACAAATTATGGAACACTATAGTTGTCATAAATGACTTAAGCCTGGAAAGACTTAAACCAACTAGTGATAAAATTTGCTATGATGTTAATACTTATGAAACAGGATTCAATTCTTACTGCATGAAAGATTAAATTCCAAAGTTAAGCAAGTGTTGACAAAGGCAATATGTAACAGCAAAAAGAATCAATGATGTGATGTACAAAATCCAGCAAGTTAATTGATCCAAGTTAAAGGTCTTTCACCTTGATCATCTCTGGAAGTACATCACGGAGAGAATGGGCACTCATGTAATTTCAAAAAAGAGGATGCCTTTATGATGTCAATCTTCAGAATATTTCAGGTTATATGGAGAAAATATTTCCAGAAGACCATCAAGAATGGATATATTTAACAAGTTATTTGTCAAACCTTATATAGATGTATGATTCCTACATACAAGTTATTTGTCAAACCTTATATAGATGTATGTTTCCTACACGGTGTGTGCGACCTATACTACACAGATTCTTTACAGCACTTATTCTCATGTTTAAAGTTTTCCAATTTCTTTTCAACATGTACCATTAACTGTACAATTTCTTCTTAATGTGGCACTTTATCATGACTTTTTAGGACCTATAATGTATTTACCACATACTACACAACTGCACCTTTTAACCTGGTATGCAAATTTTCATGAATCTTTATGTAATTTTTAGATACAAAGTTTTTTCCACATATAACACAAGTGTATGGTTTCTCCCTAGTGTGTACTTTTTCATGGCTCTGTAGGTTACCTTTACTTACAAATTCTTTTCCACACATTTCACAACTATATGGTTTTTCTCCCGTGTGTATTTTCTCATGACACTTCAGATTACTTTTACTTGCAAACTGTTTACAACATACAACACAACCATAAGGTTTCTCCCCAGTGTGTACCTTCTCATGTATTTTTAAGTTACTTTTGCTTGCAAACTGTTTACCACATGCTAGACAACTGTATGGCTTCTCCCCAGTGTGTATCTTCTCATGAATTTTTATGTTGTGTTTGCTCACAAAATCTTTACCACATATTGCACAACTGTATAGTTTCTCCCCAGTGTGTACCTTCTCATGACTTTTTATGTAACTTTTATTGACAGATTTTTTTCCACATACAACACAACTATATGGCTTTTCTTCTGTGTGTATCCATTCATGTATTTTAAGTTCATTGTGTGTTCGAAATTGTTTTCCACAAACAACACAATTGTATGGCTTCTCCCCAGTGTGTATCCTCTCATGGCTTTTTAAATGACTGTTACTCACAAAGTGCTTTCCGCATACAACACAGCTATAAGGTTTTTCCCCAGTGTGTAGCCTCTCATGAATCTTCAAGTTACTTTTCCTTCCAAATTCTTTACCACATACTACACAACTGTATGGCTTCTCCCCAGTATGTATTATCATATGTATTCTAAGTTCAGTTTTTGTTCTGAATTTTTTTTCACAAATAACACAACTGTATGGTTTTTGCCCAGTGTGTATCTTCTCATGTATCTCTAGTTTACATTTTGTTCTAAATTGCTTTCCACATACAACACAAATGTATGGTTTCTCGCCAGTATGTATCCTTTCATGAATTTCAAGCTCACTTTGTGTTCGAAAATGTTTTCCACACACCACACAACTGTGTGGCTTCTCTCCAGTATGTATTTTCTCATGTTTCTTTAGGTACCTTTCACTTATAAATTCCTTAAAACATATTGCACAACTGTATTGTTTCTCTCCAGTGTGTATATTATCATGACTCTTTAGGTTACTTCTGCTTACAAACTGTTTACCACATACAACACAACTGTAAGGTTTCTCACCAGTATGTATCTTTTCATGAATATTTAGACCAACTTTACTTAACAATTCTTTACCACATACAACACAACTGTATGGCTTCTCTCCAGTATGTATCTTCTTGTGACTTTGTAGATTACTTTCACTTACAAACTGTTTACCACATAAGACACAAATATTCTCCCTGTGAGGGTTTGTGAGTTGATGAGCACGAAACTGTTTCTTATACTTCTTTGTATCTGAAATAAAAATGAGCTACATTAACAAAATCATTTTTATTTATTATCACTAAACACATGCAAAATAAATGCATAAACTGTTACTTTTTTATTTTTTTAAATATACACAAACCAACGAGAAAATATGATTAATGAAACAGATACACTCTTTTTATGTTGGTTACACAACTAGTAGTTACTTACTTTTCTTATGTTGGTTACTCTACTAGTAGTTACTTACTTTTCTTATGTTGGTTACTCTACTAGTAGTTACTTACTTTTCTTATGTTGGTTACTCTACTAGTAGTTACTTACTTTTCTTATGTTGGTTACCCTACTAGTAGTTACTTACTTTTCTTATGTTGGTTACCCTACTAGTAGTTACTTACTTTTCTTATGTTGGTTACCCTACTAGTAGTTACTTACTTTTCTTATGTTGGTTACCCTACTAGTAGTTACTTACTTTTCTTATGTTGGTTACCCTACTAGTAGTTACTTACTTTTCTTATGTTGGTTACCCTACTAGTAGTTACTTACTTTTCTTATGTTGGTTACCCTACTAGTAGTTACTTACTTTAATATCATGAAAGTTTTTGGACTTTTGGTTGTGCTAACAAATCAACAATTTTTTGTTAAAGGATTATCATTTTACACATACAAATATTTTAAACCTAGGTATATTTTAAATGAAACTGAAATGGTCACATGAATAAAGAGTAACCCAAATAGATGCAAATGAAAACACCAATATACCATGCACACTATATTGCTTATGAAAATTATTCTAGCTATATATATATACACTTATCTTCTTTTATCTCTGGAAATCTTTTAATTTTCTCCTAAACAATCAAACAAGCTCTACACAGTGGTTGTTTTCTACTCTGTATATCCTGTGATACAGACATTACGTTGTATCATTTTTTTAGACTGACAATCCTACTATACAGACACTATAACTATTATTCTCCTCATTTATGATACAGTCCTATGTATAGATTAGCAGCTATCAGGCAGAATTAAAATAGTTACCATTTACGCTCAATCATAATACAAAAAAATAATAATTATGAATATGTGATAACATAGGCTTATGTCCATGATAGTAAAATCTGATTGTCACAATTTTACTTAAATAACTTCAAACTGTTACTAAGATTTAATTGATCACACATTATCTCATCTCAACTAAAATCAATGATTCTAAGAATACTTGTGAAAATGTTTTTTACTTACCAGGTAAAATTTCTAGCTCAAAGTCACTTTGTTTGAAACCATATTTAAATTCATTTCTTTTCTTCACACTCAAAACACCATTTTTTGAACTATCCAAGTCATCATTATCATTCCTATCATTTAAGTTAGAAGTAACTTCACCTTGTTGTGCATTATCAAGTTCTTCAGTTTTAACCTTGACAATTATGTTCTGAAATCAGACGGTTAATAAAAACGAGTAGTGTCATCACTTAAGTTCACATCAAATACAAGTGTCAATGGTTTAGTAAATTTGAAATATGATACAACTTTTATATAGAAAACTTTGTGAAACAGTATTGAAGAAGTGTCTGAAGTAAGTAAGACAATACATTGACAGAAAGTAAGGAACTCATAGATCAAAACATGCTGTATTTCAAAATAAATCACCCAGAAATATTTTTACCAGTTTGAATATTTGTTGCATCTGTTGCAGAAATACTTATTAAATGATATTAATATATGATATACTACAAGCAGACAGATTTTAAAAGTTGTAGAATGTGTGTTTATATATAGCAAAATGAAAGTACTTTCATCATTGTGCACTTTTCAACAATTAAATGAAAGGAAAATCCTGTGTTATCTACAACTGGGTGGTACCTTAAACAAATTTTAAGTACATTATATAAGCCATAAAATCTAGAGAAAATATAATACAAAATTCTTTTTCTAATCAGGTGTTAGTGCAACAGTTTTTAATCATATTTTTTACTTATTATGGAAAAAAAAGATATTTATATTATTTAACACAAAACTTATTCTTTTGTAAATCATTAACATACTCCACTCGTATGTTATATTCTGTGGTTCTGTTTACATTAGAAATACAATAAAAATGCTTAGTTATTTAGATATATTTACTAAAAAAAGAGAGATGAAAATATAAGTTACTTTAGTTTATAAAAACTGTATTGAACTGTCATTAAAAAGTCAAACAATTCTATTCTCTAAGAATTTCACGTGTATTTTGACCTTTATATATTTGTTCGTAAAAGTAATTAATACCAAAATTTAGTTTCTTTAAATTGTTGCCACTAAAAGAAGATTTAATAATGTCATTGACAAAATTTATAACAGATTTGTGTAAGAATTAAACATTTCAAACGCTTTCAGGATTACCGAAACTGATAATATTCGTATGTTTTATGTTCAAAGAAATATATTAACTGTTTTGCAACATTTCACTTCAGGATAAGTTTAGTCATTTTACTGCTAGCCTTAAAGATGAAATCTCATAAACAGATAAATCTAGTATTTATAAAAACTCTTGTAAATGTCATCTAATTTACAATGACCAAACATGTACAAATTCAAAATTTAAAATCAAAGAACATAAATTAGCTATAAAGGATGTAAATTTAATGAACTGTTTAGCTGACAGTGTTAAATTGATTGAATAAGAATTAAATATAACAGAATTATTCAATGTTAGGAAAATACACATGTTTAACAAAATGATGTTAAGAACAAATATGAAAACTGATAACATTCAGAAAAATGGAACATTTTCATCACAGGAAAATTGAGAATGTTTTACTTTTGAGGTTCTGATGGATAAGAAAGGTTTAGGGAAGATTTTGGAATTTTAAGTCCTTCTTCATGTGACATATAAGTTTAACTCTCTCAACACAGGCTCAGTCAATTTGACCACCCATGTGACCTTTGTACTTGCTTTATATTTTTGATACTACCAACTTTTAATATAGTACAGACAGCTTCACAAAATTTTCCAAACTTTTAGCAAAGATTACAAGTCTTTCATATTTAAAAAAAATTAAAAAATGATTTGTCTGTGAATATATTTTACTTTTTACTGGTCCATGTGTAAAGTGATTTTCATGCTAAGATGAAAAATACTCTTCATATCAGATATGTATTTATTTTGTGTAATCTTTAAAATCTCCTAAACAGATTTCAAATTCTTTTTCAGTAAAACTATAATATATTTGTGATCTTCTCTACCCTATCTCAAAATATCTGATATCAACCTCACAAACACCAAAAAATCAAATAACAAATTTAAATTACCATTGTTTAATTTCTAGAATTACTTCAAATTATAACACAAAACTACATTCATTTATCCTAAGTAACTTTAACTTGTAAATGTACGCATGCATTTATAATTAAATTTCATCATTTTATTGTGCTTTTAACCCTGTCTAATATCTGTTTGCATGATAATAAATCACTTCGGAAATGTGAAAATCATGTTATGGTGTCAAATTACATTACCCACAAGCTATTCTGAACTGCTTGTGTGCATGCCTTATGAAACATTTTAATTATATTATTATTATTTATTTCACCAAATATAACCTTAACTAATGTAAAAGATTCCTATTTTTACATTTGAATAATATCAAATGTTTCTGTAACTATCACAATTTTATAGCTTTCTAGCTGTGCAACAAGAGACAGAAGTTCATCCAAGCTAGTCATTTTCTTTTCATAGGGAATGAAGGATGCATTAACAGAAAAAAAATGACAAGTCTCTGTTCAGAAAACAATGTAATATATCATATGATTGATGAAAACCTGGATTCATATTGGTTATACATAATACAGTATTTAGAAAGATGAGAACTAATAACAAATCCTGAAATGATGAAACAAGTTCGTGTGGCAAGAGCAGTCTGATTTCATATTTGATGGCTCTGTATCTAAACAGGATTGAAGGTTATATGAATTGGCCAGAATTATTAGTTTTGTATGTTCTGGGTAAAAGATGAAATCTATCCAGACAAATGTCCCTTTGGTCGTCATGTACTGAAAAGTTTATTTAGAGGAGTTCATAAAAATTATCACTGATGATTTTAGTAACCGAAGTTGTGCATTAGTTGCAGAAATTAGTGTTCTTAAGGTAGCATTTAGCTTTGCAACATAATAACCTACAGTACTATACAGAAGTATCAGAACAAAGTCAAAAATTAGATTTCAGAGCTACTTTCAAAGAATAATGGATGGTAAATTACACGTGAAATGTCAAAATGTTTATTAACTTAATAAGAGTGCTCGAGTTCAAAAAACAGTTAATAATTTATGTTCCCGCCTTTTTCCTTTAATAACTGCAGACAGTCTTTCATGCATTGTTGCAACATATTTAATCGAAGTTTCCTTTTTACTACAAAGGTCCTTAATTCATTTCCATAAATTTTCTTAGAAAGTACTGTTATGACAGTTTGTACCCCTGTGTCGTAAGTAGTTTTTCCTCATAACTTATAAAGTATCAGAATTAGGAAAATGAAAGTAAGGTATACTATAAATATTATACTAACACAAACCTACATAATTTTTTTATGTAAATTGAACGACAAATAAACTGTTTATAAACAAATAACCAAACATAGGAGGGGCAGAAAGTATTCATGCACCTACTTTAATGGTCAGTTGTGTAGCTTTTCAGGTGAATTACTTGGTGCAATCTCTCTTCATAGCCCTCCATAATCGTTTGACAGTACTTGACTGGTCTATTCTTCCATTCTTCTTTACAGAAGGCCTCCAACTCTTGCAAGTTTCTCGGATGACGCTGATGAACCCTGGTCTTCAACTCATGCCAAACGTTTTCAATTGGGTTGAGATCGGCTGACTGCGATGATCACTCCAGAATGCTTATATGGTTCCTCTGCAATCAGGATTGCACATATCTCAATGTGTGCTTAGTGTCATTGTCGTGCTGGAAGATCCAACGATGCCCAAGCCACAAGTTCCGAGCATCATTCTTGATATAAGTGCCCAATATATCAACAAACTCTTCTTTTTTCATGATTCCCTTGATACAGTGAAGACTACCTACACCAGAATAGCTGAAGGAACCCCAGAGTATGATTGAGCCACCTCCGTGTTTAACTGTAGGGACAATGTTCTTTGGAAGATTTCGTTTCCCCTTATGGAGAATATGGCAAACATCATTGTAGCCGAAAAGCTCAATTTTAGTCTCGTCTGTCCAAATAATAATCTTCCAACAGGTAAAAGGATAATCTACATGCTTTCTTGCATACCTCAATAGTGCTTCTAAATGAACAGGTTTTAAATATGGAGTTCTACAAGAATGGCATGATTTGAACCCAGAAGAGCGTAACATGTTCATAACTGTAGAGGTGCTTATTTCAACCCCAGTTTCCCTTACCAGTTTCTGTATGTCATTATTTGTTAAACAAGGGTTCCTTTTAACCTCTCTGAGAACCTTCTCTTGGTTCTCTCTGGAATTTTGGTGGGGCATCTAGAAGGAGGGAGGTTAGCAGTTGATCCTGTAAGCTTAAACTTGGCAATTATGTTTTGAACAGTAGATTTTGACACATTAAGTTGAGTAGCAATACCAGAAAGAGACACACAAGACTCGTATTTTACAATAGTTTTGTTTTTAAATCACCAGACAGTTATTTCCTGTTTGCCATAATGATCAAGCAGATAATGATGGAGACGGCGTTAAATTGCTGGAAGTACATTTTTTTGCTGTTTAAATTCCAATAATTATGAACCCAGTGTCCAGTTCTGGAATGGTATAATGTAGTTTATTCGTCAATTTAAACAAAATTTTTACGGGAATATCAGTTTTTTCACGTTCTGAACAGTACGAACACTTTCTACTCCTCCTATTTTCGATTATTTGTTTATAAACAGTTTATTTGCTGTTTAATTTACATAAAAAATTATGCAGATGTGTGTTAGTATAATATTTATAATGCATTATACTTTATTAGCATACTCACGATACTTTTTAAGTTGTGAGCAAAAAACTACCCGGGACGCAGGAGTACAAACACTTTCTGTCGTAACTGTAATTTTGATCTTTCAAATTTCTGACCTATCAAATCCCAAATCCAGTCAACTAGGGTAAGATTAGGGTTCTGTGGAGGTAAGTGCTTTACTTGAATTGACTCCAGCAGCTTCTTTCTTAGTTAAGTAATTTTACCATAGGTTAAGGAGAGTATTTTGGATAATTATCTTCTTGGTAGTAGAATCCTTTACCAATAACACACAAATCACTGGGTATACCATGACAGTTCAACGTGTAATGGTTCTAGCACTAGTCGGTTATTCCCTCCGTTTTGCAAATATATACTGTCGCCTCAGCAGAATAACACCCTCAAACCATCACATTGCCTCCCCAAGTTCCATGGTAGGTGCTATACACTGAGGTAAGTATTTTCCACCTTTTTTTATTCCCTTTATTTTGCTGGACATATGACCCATACTTTGAACCAAATATTTCAAATGTAGACTCATTCATTCATAACACTTTTTTCCAATCATCAGCAGTCCAGTTTTTATACCTTTCAGTAAATTTCTGTCTTTTGACAATATTTGAAGATTGAAGTAACAGTTTTAAACTGCTACACAACCAAATACTCTCTTCTTATTGAGCCTTCATACTGCAAATCTGGACACTTTCTATCATTTATATCCTATGCTTGAGATAAGTAGCAATCTTCTTTCTGTCCTAAAAGCTGCAAAAACAAAAACATCAGTGTCATTGAATTTAGGTGTTCTGCCTCTTCCTTTCCTATTTTCAAATTTACCTGGCTTGGTTTCACAATCTAGAGTGCATTTAATGGTATTTGGAGAGCCATTTGTTGGAGAGTCTGACCAATACCAGAAATCCTTCATGCAAACTCTATGCTCTACTGACAATTCTCTACACTTTTTGAGCCATGGCATAATAACATAACTTAGAACATAGTGCTGAACACTTTTTATCATATTTTATTTCTGGAATGTTATATTAATTTCTTCTGCCATATACTAGCTCCTTTGTATATAGTTAAGAAATTGCATGGGGTACCGTGACTGTTATTTTAAACCGTAAATTTGATCAATTTGTTCTTCAAGTAGAACCATTGTTAAATGCCCATGATACAAGTATGTGGGAACTGTAATGAACAATAAGTATTCTTATTTAGTTATCAACATGGATCAGTAACTCATTACCAGAGCTGAAATTTACATTCCATAATGACATGAAAGAATTAGCCCTACAAATTAGAAAGAAGAATAAAATATTCTCTTGTCTTAACACTTTTGCACATTATTGTATGTTAAAAACAGTCAAAGCTTCACCTTTTGGACATGGACATAGTTCCAGATAATAGCTGTGAGAAGTAGGGCAAAAAGAGTACAAAGTCAAGTAGATATCAGTAACTTATAAAAATATATGGTTGTTGTTACCTTTAGATAAATATTTATCACTGTTGAGGGTAAATAAAATCACAACAAAGTCCCTGTTGGTATCAGTTAAAGAAACATATTTAATCCTTTCTACACTGTTAAGATTAAATCATGTTACAGCTGTTTTAGTTTACACTTAAACTGCTTAATCTTACTGCACAAAATGAAGAACTCAATTTTACAAAACACCTATTTTGAGCTAATAAAATACGTGTATAATTTGACTGAAGATTTACATTCCTTATGTTGTGAATTTTGGTTATTTTATTTTGAAATTCTATTTTCCAAAAGTGTGAAGTACACCATTTCATCTTAAAGTTTGTGATGTTTTATTGTATGCATGAAATTCTAAATATAACAAATGGTTATTTTTTTTATTAAAATTATAACTATAATGTTTCTGTGACAACAGCAAACTAAATTACTCACCCATTCACACAAACCTTTATTTACAATTAAATCAATCATTAATATTCAAGACTGAAAGAAAGAAATTAAATTTTATATATCAATTGAGACCCCCTTTATTCTCCCCACTTATATTTATGTACTGAAACATTTATGTAACTTCAAAATATCTATGATGAGTAATAATTTCATTAACCAGTACAAACACAATTCACAATGGTATCTTGGGTTTAACACAAGAAATAAATATTGGATAAATCTATTTCTAAGACAAAAGAGATTTTCAGTATATTCAAATCTATGCTGGGGATGGATAATTTTTCTTTTAATCTTTCAGAGCATTGTTTACAAGTGATACCTCAAATATGCAGAAATCACAGATCAAACATTTAAAAATCTTTACCAATTCATTAAATATTTATTTTGGGAAGTAACAAATATCAATTATTGAATGTTTTGAGTAAAAATTGTTTCGAACCAGAGTTAAAATTAATATTTGTACTTAATTGTGAAATATAATATGCAAGTGTGGTTCCTGTGGTTCAGCACAGGAAAGGTGTTCTCTAGCCATAAAAAACACTAATGAAGAACTCTGAGTGTGTTCTAGCTTGGGTTCAAGAGTTTAACTCTTTCAACATTGGTTTGGTAAATTTATTTAAAGTCTTTATAGATGTAATACTCCTGACCTACAAGCAAGCAGAAAAATGAAAACTAAATAGATATGAAGAACACTAAAAACACACACATCTTCACACATTTTTTAACACTGCAAATCAAATAAACACAACATAACCATAGAAAACACCAAAGTATTAAGTAGGAAGACAAATATAAACAAACTTAAAATCAAAGAAGCCCTACTTATACACCAACTAAAACCAATATAAAGGAACACTTTTATACCTATACTAATTAATAACCTACCATCCACCTGTAATGTCTCCTGCAATCCCATACCCATGTCATCCCTGAGACATGTCCATCAATGGTCACATTCAAATTCTTTTTTAACCTGAAGATGGCCCAGGAAGGTTGAAACGTTGTTTTCTCCTTATCAATAATAACACAAATACCCATAACAGCCATTCTGAGACATAGAACACTTGGTCAGGAACCTCTTGCCACAGAATAGGATCCAAAGCCACAGCCACACCAAACTCTGTACAACACTCATAGGCAGGAGGTGATACCCTAATGAAGATGAACATGTGTAGAGTCACACAAATACCTGATGACAGAATTAAAATCTCATACAATAGTTGATGAGGACAAGAGGCATGGAAGAGAAGTTAAGGTGACAGATTTTATGTGAGGAAATGTGAAAAAGGTAACATTGGGAAGGAGACAAGGAGGAACATCATCTGGATCAAATGTAAACTCAAATGATCAGAGTAACAAGGGAAAGATCAAGAGATAAAAAGGCACAACAATAATATAACAACGAAGGATCTACACAGGACAGAGATGAGAAGTGGAGGATAAAGAGAAGCAACCTTTTTAAGTCACAGATGTCTCACCAAGAAAAGCACGATCCAGGACAGAGGAAAAGTAAGAGGAATGTTACAAGATCCTAATAACACCAAGGACAAAAATATTCAACCTACAACAATGCAGGTCAGAAGGACCTGTCTCTCAGCATGTTGGTATATAAACATCAAGGCAATATTCTAGAAATTTCAATTGACCAAACAATACACTAGTGCTTTTGTAAAACATGTGCTGTTGAGCCTTACACTTGAGAATTTTCTACAAATATATGGAATAAGTGAGAATTTCACAATACATATTTAACACTTCAAGTTATATGCATTTCTAAATATAAATTGAACCTATACAATTGTCATTATTAAAATAAACATGTAATAGTAAATATTTTACACCATAGACCTATGTTAGCAAGAAACAAGGTCCTTTTCGTAATGTAAAATAATAGGAGTAAGATACATTAGAGGAGGGGAAAAACTGAAGATTAAGGCTCTGTGACAGAAATCTCAGTACTCAGCAACTGACCACAAACAAAGAGCAAAAGTCCATAAATCCAGTGAAATAAAACCTACTGGCCCCAAGCTTACAAACAGTTACCACCAAGGTGTACAAGTGGTGAAGGATGAATGGGAAGAGGAATAGATAGTGGTAATACAGAGAAAAGAGGAAGCTAGAGGACAGAGAGAGTCAAAAGAGGAGCATAGGAGAGATGGTAAACCATTGAAAATGAGGTACAACATTGTCAAGTGGCCCCGAAACATGACATCAGTTACAAGCATACCAGTAAAATTATACAGGTGAAAAAAGTGAGAAAGTATCCGTGATAAAAAGGGAGACAAAAAGCAAATGAGTAACAAGGACCTTTGTCACGTTTTTTTTGTTTTTTTTTTGTAGATTGAACGCAACAGAAAGACACAGATAACAGCTTGTATAATTTATTACAATAAACTATTATATATGTGACAGATATAACATAAATTATATAATAACAATGATAGATATTCAGTTTCAGCCTTCAAAATTAATTACAATACAAAAATGCTACTGGCCTGTGTCCAATATAATGATCTAGAATGAAAGTCCAAAAGTCCAGATCAGAAATCCAAAATTCCAGTCTAGGAAGTGAATTTGGTACCACGAAGAAATTCCAAAGTTTGAATAGAGAAGTCCAGGAACAATTCACAGTTCAATAAATTTGACGAAGTTCTTTTTACGATGTTTTTGATGAATGTCTCAGATTTGTCGTTTTCCAATTTTTTCGGTCTCCCCTAAACAGTCTTGTACGTGTTGACCTTGTAATTCGAATGAATCGTAAAGATTGACGAGACAAAATCACAGCTTTTGTAGATCTAACTCCAGTCACAAATTCAAGTTGAATAAACACACAGCAAACGTTTAAAATTTCTCAAACGTAGACAACCTCTTGATTCGAATAAAACTAATGACTGACTCTTCTTTTGCTTCTTTTCCTTGCGTCACCATCTGTTTTTATACTAGTAGGCTTACTGTGTCCTCGAACAATCGTGTAGCTTCCACAGAGTTCCAGAGTAATCTGCGCATGTCTGTTTTTGCATGAGACTCGTCGTCTAGACACCAGGCCGCCATACATTTTATTTACAGTCAAATGATCGATCTACCTAATTCTAGAAATTTCTACATGAATAACAACATATTTTATTGATTTAAATTTCAAAACAATAATATAAACAACAACATGGCATTTCAAAACGCTTTATACAAAACACCTTACACCCTAACGAACACAAACAAATATCAATCAAATAAGTAAAAATGCCAAGGAAGATAAACATACCATTGTAGAAAATACAGTGAATGATAATCAGTCAAAAGCCCCATACTAGAGTTTAGGAGTCACAGAAAAGCAATACAGCAGAAAGTCATGACCAGTCATATAAGGTGATAAAAGGAGGATGATAAACAAATGCCCCTAAATAGTGGTAAAAATCATTTACTGTATAAAAAACATAGCTGAGAAACCTAGTCACAAAATCACAAAAATGAATGAGGTATAATCAAAACAGTATGGTTATAAGATAAGGAAAAGGTCAGTGGGTAAAACTGGCAATAGCTTTTTCATCACAAAGATGAAGTGTAGAGAGATGTGTTAGGGATAAAAGAAGGTTTACATCACATAAAAGACCCTTCACTATCCATCAAGCAAAAGTCATCATCTCTTCCAACAGACAAAGACAAATCTAAGGGTAATATATTTGATAGGCTAGTGTGAACAAAGTCACGTTTCACACAAGACGAAATGGATCTTTTGTACACTTGTGGAATAATGTCTTCATGGATTCTATCATTGAAAATGTCTAAATTTGAAAGGTACATGAGCAAAAAAATACACATTGTTATATACGAATGCCAAATTGAAAAGTTATTACTGTACTCTATGATACAGAGTATATCAGGTGTGCCAGGAGGGCATGTCACACTCCTGTTAGTGGAGGGTTGTCACATGTTCATCTGCATGCAAAAATGCAGCTATATAACATGTTAATATGGTGTAAAGGTCAAAGCTTCAAGGCTGGTGGTGAGAAAATATTTCACATACAGAAAGCAGCACAAATAAAGGAAAATCATTATGTAAGTAAAAATAAGGTGTGTACTGGAAAGTTCTTTTCCTCTATAATGGGTTTTTAGTGCTTTAGGATATACTGTGATCATATTTAGTTGAAGCTTCTGAATACCATTTTGATTTAATCTACTTATATACCCTCTATGTGTTTACTATTGGCTGTACATAATTTTCTTTTTGTTGGTGTCTGTCTTCTTTATCCTTCTGCTTATCAAATGTTGAGTATCAATTGTTAACAACAAGTGTAGTGATGTGTTTTCTGTCCTTCTTGGCAACTTCCATACAAATTATCTTTATTCTTGAAAAACATAGTGTACAAAGCCCAGATTTATATAAATAATAAAATTTACTAAAACCAAGGAACATAAGAAAAACTTATAACAAAATATTAACAGCAGCACAGGTGGTTTCCAAAAATTCACGTGAAACGGTACCCCAATCATAACCACTAAAAGATAAATCACCTCAGCTTTCTCTGGTACTTCATTATAATTCTCCTTCCTCTCCTCTTTTGTGATACCAATCTCACAAACAGTATATAAAGGCCTTTCTTCTGAGGAAACAGCTTCTCCTACAGATAAATATATAATTTAATAAAGATGCATGGTCATCATGACAAATTCCATGAAATAAAATGGCACATCAATAACACGTGTATGGTACCTATTACATATATACACCTGCAATATATCATTGAAAAAATTGCCAGTTTTCTCAAACCTTCCAACAACAATAAAAAACCAGGAATTGCACTTCAGTCCATGTTAGGATTAAGTTCAGTACTCTTAAGACTTTTAATACAATCTTTAGTGTGAAGGGAACAATGAAGTGAAGAAAGGTTTTATTGAAACATGTCTTTTAGCTAACAGAAAAATATCTATAAGTAATTTTATATGCAAAAACGGCTTGTTTGGGTTGAGAAAATATTTTAAATAGAAGAGCGACAATATTTAATTACTCTTTCTGATGCAAAATATTCATGCACTCAGATCATAAAGATGTGTGTGGATCAGGAATTTATAATTTCCAAGAACAGGATGTTCCGTATACTTGAGAGCTTTTTTTAAGACAATGGAATACGGATCAACTTGGGGTTCGCTCTTCTATTTAAAATATTTTCTCAACCCAAACGAGCCGTTTTTGCATATAAACTTCTCAACAAGTGGGTTTCTCGAAATCACTGATTTCTACAAGTAATATCTGCTCTCATTATGCTTGCTTTGTATTGTGTTGAAATTTAGTAGTTTTTTTTTCTAACTAAACTTTGTAATTTACTAAACTCTAATAAATAGCTCCAGCATGATCAGTGGCTTTTACCATTTACTGTTAACATTAATAACACACCATTGTGTGGCCTCAACAGTTTAGTAAGGTTAAAACATGATAATCTAATGAGATGTTGTGTTTACCAGGATTTAAATATATTTACTTGGTAAAATCAGTTATTTACCTAAATATATCTTGTAAATTATCAATTTAGTCTAGTCTTAAGGATGCAAAGGAATGTTATTAGGCCAAGCTGCTTCACACTCCTACGAAAAAATATTTGCATCCACTGAAGTGATACCCTCAGTGAATGTTTAAAAAAATTTTTTTAAATATTATTTTGCAAATATCTGAAAAGTCAATATTATTGCTCCTTAAAATATAAAGAGATAGAGTCAGTTAATGGCAATTTCATTTAAATACAAAATTATTAGCCTAATATCAATAACTTTTCAAGTTGCTCTGGGGCCTATTAGGCCCCAATTTTCGAAGGAGTGTTAAACTTGTGTTAGAAATGCATTATCTGATAGTTTTTATACATCATAATTGTTTTTATATGCCCTACTGGTATTTGTGCATTCTATTAATAATGTATTTATAGACTACTTGTAAAGTGTTTAGTTATTTCCCAGATTGAAAGTAATCTGGTTAACTATAAGATTTATACCATACAGTTAAGTGAACATTTACTTTACTATAACTAACCACACAAATATTAACATTTATTTTTTGCAATATTTTTTATTTTACTTTCTATACCATCTCACTATCACTTCTATTTCTTAAAATAAATTTATTTCAAAAGTTCCACAGTTGGGGTCAATAATTTCATTTTCGTTGATCACTCTGAGTTATTGGAAAGAATTACTTAACAATATAATTACACCATGATTGTAGGCTCAGTCGAATAACCTTTATTCTCATACATAAAGATAACTAGAGTTCTTAAAAGATAAACATGTTTGAGTATTGAGAAAGGTTACTCCATCTCACTCAGAAACACCAATGCCACTTATGAAGGTTATACATACCCATCACCTATATCACTAGAAAAAAAAATGTAATAACACATAACCAGAAGCATTAACATTACTAACACAAGTTACTTACTTACACTTAAAATGTATAAATAGTTTTTTTAATGAAAGATTTTGAAAGAAATACTTTATCCATAATTTACAAAATTGTGCACAACATTTGGTAATTGTAAATTATGAATCAGTACATCTGAGTTACAGTTAAGAATACTTGTTAAGAAAAAAAACTGTTTCAAAAAATGAAGTAAATGTAGGGATGGCTAACATCAATCCTTCAAAAACAATGTAAACAAGATAATACGGATGGCATTTCCATCATACATACATAATAGCACACATATATAGTGTAGTAGAATATTAACAGGTGAACACAGAATAAAGTTAATTTTGATTGAATAATTTTATATATATATACACATACACACATGATGTGTGTGTGTGTGTGTGTGTGTGTGTGGAGAGAAAAATAGCTCAATACTCATCAGTTACAATGACTTCTAATAAGCAATTTGGACCAAAAAACACTATGGATGTGTTAATCCGTATTGCAGGTTACCAGTATACATTCTCAGTACTTATCAATTTATTTTTGGGTGTAAAATTATGTTCCTAATATTTCAAGTTGGACTTGTTTATTTCTTTAAATAATGACAGGAATAAAAATACATCAAGCAAATAAAATTCTTCTGTGAAACATGTGAAGGAGGATTTAATGTACAAAGGGTGAGGGAAGAAAAAATTTTCTTTACATCAATTTGTATACAAAATAAATTAAGTTTTCAAAAGTTGAATGACTAGTAATCTCTTTAGCTCAGCTGGAAGAACACTCAAGTGGCATGTGAGATTTTTTTTGATGTATGACTAGAAAGTACAAGAATTGGATTACCAAAATATAAGCTAGCACCAACTAGTGTTTATCATGTGATCCAGAAATAAGGTTCAAAGACAAAATCTACATGTGAAAGGATAACAGTAAGGAACTTCTAGTTGTCAAGAAAGTAGTTTTACCAGGTGTACCATAGCCAGTAGGGTTAATCTTTTAACTAAATTGGTACAGCATTGACTTAACGTTCAGAAGTTTTCAGACTTGATATTACTCACACATGATGCAGAATATCATCACAAAATGCCTTCATTTTAGAGTTAACGTGACTTAGACTAATATCAGGCAAGGGAAAGTATTCTGATTTTACAAGTAAGGCACATGTGGGACATAAATTCAAATTAATTTAGAATATGTTTAGGCATTTCCATTAAAATCATGATGAAACTGTCAAGCACGTGGATAATGTAAAAACTGCATAAAACTATTTTGTTAAAAGAAAAAACATGGTAGGAACACAATATATTTAAATTCTAAAGATGTGCACTTACTACGAGGCAAGGTAATAGCTTCTTTTTTTCCCATGAACTCGATATCCAACATAGCATCGTGCTCATCATCAGAAAGTCTTTCAGCTTTAACTTTCAATACTTCCATGGTCACATCTATATTACCATTCATATTCTTATCTAAAATTTGCAGATTAGTTACAATGAAACATATTAGGAATGGGAACTTGTATCCTTTTCAAAGACTTTTATATTTAAAAAAAAAAATTGGAAAAGATACACATTTTTTAAAAACATTCATAAATTTACATCATGTTATGACCAAGAAAATGTCAATTAATTGTCTGAAATACATTAAAGAGCATTTAAGGCAATAAGCAACATTATTAAAGTAAAAACAGAAAGGAATTGTTTCTATCTACTCCTATTAATTGGTGTAAGGTTACACTAGCTTATTTACATAATCTTTCACCACGAGGAGAGGCTTGTGTCAGTTTCATGATACACACTTGAAGTCAAATTCAACACGCTCTAGCTAAAAGTTAGTGCTTTATTCATGGGTGAATAAAATAATAGGAGTAACGAAACACCATGAAAGTATGATTCCCTATCTCAAAATTCTACTTACCTGTTATCAACGTGTATTGAAAAATGAAAAAGCGTGTACTAACAACTAATCTTTTCTAGAGAGTTTTTTGTAACATATATTTTTAAATAAGTTGACTAAATATGTCAACTTACAGTTTACAGTTGTGACACAGATGCAACCTGTATCGTAGTTCTCTCAACTTTTTGTAGTTGTCTACGTGGAAAGTACAAGACTATATGCCTAAACATAAAATGTAAATTAGTTAATAACAGATAAAAGAAAAACACTCAACAGTTAATAAATAAATAGACTCTGGTGATTATATTGGCCACAAACCATGAGCAACACTAAAGCATCTTAAGCAAAAATTTGTGGGTAGGTGCACCCTCTAGCAATGTGGTTAAAAAATTGTGATACAACAAGACCTATAAAGGCAGTATATAATAATACACAGCTGAAAGTTTATTGTTCTCAATGTTAAAAAGACTGTTATGAACTTAATTTTGCAGCAGGAGGATTTTTGGCATGCATAGTTTTGGACTACAATAATTTTTTCTGATTTATTTTGATTATATGCACGCTGCTTTGACCTACCATTTTTGTAAAGTTTTGGAGAGGATAGTTCATGCTTGTTACCTTGAACTAATAGCCTCATCTCATGTATCTAGCGTGGTTTCCAAATGTTTGTATTTCAACATAGACCAACTAGCATTATGTCTTCACTTTTGGTGAATTATATGTTTTGCAAACTGATAGTCTGCTATTTCTTGTCTTTGACCTTTGCCTTCAGGTATAGTTGATTGATATGGGTCTGAAGCTGAGCAATATTGCTGAATCTGATAATCAGCACACCCCACTAAGTCTTGTTGCTGTCTCCATTTGTGAATGTTTTAGTCATCTAAAAAACAAAAATATTCCAAACTAGAAATACTGATCTCTCTTATATTTGTGTCTTTTTAAACCACAAATATCTTTCAAGCCATTTTTTTAGTTTTACAGGTTGTTATGTAAATGTCATGTAAATGTTTTGTAAACGACATATCGTGATGTGTGGATTTCCATATCTATTATTTATATTTCCATGTTTATATTATTATTTCAAAGATTAAACCAATAAAATATGTCGTTATTCATTTAAAATAACATTTAGAAATTTCTAGAGTTAGGTAGATCAAATATATGACTATAGATGGAAATGTTTGGCAGCCTAGTGTCGAGACGACAAGTCTCGTGCAAAAACAGACATGTGCAGATTACTCTGGAACTCTGTGGAAGTTACGGCGAATGTTCGAGAAAAGTAGGCCTACTAGTATAAAAAGACGGTGACGCGAGGAGAAAAGAGTCAGTCATTAGTATTTATTTTGATTCAAAAGATATTGTCTTTGTTCGAAAAGTTTTCAACATTTGCTGTGTGTTTATTCAACTTGAATTTGTGACTAGAGCTAGACCTACAGAAGCTGTGATTTTGTTTCGTCAATCTTTGCGATTCATTTGAATTACTGGTTATACTAGAAATCAACACATACAGGACTATTTAGGGGAGACTGGAGCGGAAAACGACAAGTTGAAACATTCATTGAAATCACCGTAAAAAGAACTTTGTCATTCTCCATTCAAACTTCGAAATTTCTTCGTGGGACCAAATTCATACCCTAGACTGGAATTTTGGATTTCTAATCTGGACTTCTGGAATTTCATTCTAGATCATATTATTAGATACAGGCCAGTACCATTTTGTATTGTAATTAATTTTGAAGGCTGAAACTGAATATCTGTCATTGTTATAATATAATTTATGTTATATCTATCACATATATAATAATTTATTGTAATAAATTATATAAGCTGTTATCTGTGTCTTTCTGTTGCGTTCAGTCTACATAAAACATAAAAAAAGTGTAACATAGGTGCTTTGAAATCAGGTGATTAAACTGGCACTGTCATGGTTTGATACAATTCTGAGGTTATGTAGAGAATCTCTTCTACAGATTTCATATTCACTCATTCAATCAGTCTGGATCATGTAGAAGTTAATTAGTTCAAATTTTACTACCGGTGTTGCCTAGTCTAGCTTTTTGAAAGCCCTGAAGTCACTTAATGCCATTTCTTACCTAGTTTTCTTAAGCATTTAGAAATATTGAATTTTTTTCATTATTGTCTCTTCATTATTTCTGTATCCTTCATTATGTTGGTATTACTGGGAATGAGCCCTCACACTTTGGTAAAATCAGCCTACACTGGCAATGTGGCAGTCTTGTCTGTTTTTTATTTGGACCTCAAGCCAGTCATCAAGGGTAGATTTCACACTAATTAGCATTTGATTCGGTGTAAGCAGCATCACAAACTTTTCCATATAAAGTCTACTATTTTTGTTTGGCTGTCTAGTTTGAACAGTAATTGGAGAGAGAGGAAGCTGTTCTAGCAACAAGTTGACCACAGTTACTCTATAGGTTGTTTTACTTTTTAAAGCACGAGTTTGCCAATGTGTTGGACTTTTGACATTCAAGTCATAATTGTCTATATTTTAGTGTCATTCTGTTGCTGTGAAAAAAACTAGCTGTGGCATCATTTCAGATATATTTTACAATGAGGTGACATTGTACAATATCATTAATGAGAGTAAGTGTCAATATTTATAATGCTTTAGTATTTTGATGTGTTATTTTATTACTTGGTTACATATTTTACCTTATATTTTATGATTTTTTTACAAATAAAAGTTATTACTTGGGTCAGATTAGCCATGAACCTTTGTTTTATAAAGCCTCAACAATTCACCCATGCAATTAAACAGAGTGAATAAGAGGCAAGTTTACAGGCAAGGCTGTATTAAAATTTTTTCGATTCTCCTAGCAAGACTCAATCCCAGGGATTGGCCTTTTAACTATTTTATGTTTGTTATGCTTTTCATGTCATAGCTTTTAAATATATTTATTAAATTTTGCATATTATCAGTAAACAGTACAGGCTTTTGTAAAGAAAATAGCTGATTTGTTGTTATTCAGTTTTTAAATTTCAGTGATTTTTTTCAAAACATAGAAGAATAAATACATAAGCCCAGCAAACAACTGTATTTTTTAGTTACAAACTTTGTACTCATTTACTGTTTGCCTTATGATGCTAAGCTTTATCAAATTTAGAACATGAAGGATGTGAAATAAAATTATATTTTTTTAGGTTTTACATACAAATTTTAAAATTACTAAAATCATAAGTTACTACATCGGTACCATAGATTTCCACTATAATTTATCAACCTAAGTTGTATTTGGGTTTCAAAAAATATATGAATTTTCAAGCTCACTAGTGTCTGACCACATCACTTGAAATCTAGCACAAAAAGAAAGTATTTGCTGCCCCAATCCTTCAAAAAGGCTGAGAAAGCCGCTAGGGGGGCATTGAGCTTTTGATTGGTTATAAATTTGTCAATGGATGAGATAAGTATACATAAAGAGGCATTTTAAAAAATTAAAGAGGTAAGTGGAGCTATTTTAGTTGGTTCAATAAATATATTAATATCTCAGAAAACAGAAAGGTTTTTATTTTATGTTATAATTCCTATTATTGGTATTTTGAGTATATAATCTTAAAAACCACAGACTTGGTATTTAGACATCACAAACATTAATTTGAATCAGTGCTGTATTCAACACACCATGTTACACACAAAAAATTATATTTAGGATTCAATTTTTAATATTTACTTTTGTATTAAGAAATTAACTAAACATAGTACTAACACACAAATTATAATCAACAATTTGATACCAAACTGAATAAATATATATTGGCAACTTGTGAGCAGAAGTTACACCTCTATTTGAATGGTTTATATTTATTGGAAGAAATATTGGCCACATTGTACAGAGCTGTTAAGTGAAATATGCATAGTCTTAAAGAAGTTGTTAATGAGAACCAGATATAAATGAGTGAAAGTATTATGAAGAAATAACATCAAATTCCAAATCAATACAAAAAGGGCAGTGGAAGCTGTTACTTGTAGTAAAAACTGCAATACAAATTCATTGTATTATCAAGTTAAACTTATATAGGCTCAAATTTAATTCATGTTTCTTTATAGTATTAAAAGTTGAGTGGCATAAATATCGTTTTGGTTTATTGGTATTTATTGTGTCAGTAATGCATAAGGTATATTTTGTTTCTAGCAGTAGGACAAGCTGCTTCAGAAGAAGAAAAGTGTTCACACACAACATGTGAGTTGTGTCATAAAAGATGAATGGAAACAGAATTATAATAAAGAATCAGAGAAGAATGAAGTAATTTGTAAGTTTCAAATATCTATGGTTTTCTTACAAATATAATATAGTTGAGTACCAAAAATTTCTCTCTGAATATCATGCTTTTTTTATTGCTATGATTACTAGGGCTTTTATGACACAATTAAGGAATGTCACTTAAACCTCATTAATTATTTTGTTTATAATTTTGACTTGTGATGTTTTAAATGGAAGGTCAGTTTAGAAGCTACTGTGTAGTAAAAATTTTATGCAAATAGAAAAGGTCACGTTCTACAGACTTCTATGAAAGAATTAGTCTCACAAGAAAACGGGTAAGGCTACCCAACTGGAGTATTATAATAGGTATTATCATGAATCATAACTCAGATATTTATGCCATTTAAAGTTTTAATTTCAAAAGGAAATATCAAAATAATTTCTTGATTCATATCTCTTGTGACACATGATGTATTTGCACTCTTAGTTCTTATTTGTAATTTTGTTTTATTCTTTATGTGCTCAAACCAATTAGAAATGCATGCTATTGATACTGACAAACCTTAGTACAGTTTCAATCTGTTCTTGCTGTAATAGGTTATTACTATATTTGTCCAACCCACATATTACCTCCTATTTCTTCTTGTCTTTCAAGAAATGTCTGTAATTATTTCCAACATTGCTGTCACGTATGTTCATATTCAATGGCAAGACTGTATTTTGATCTTTATAAATCTGATGATTGTTCTGTTTCAGTGTTCAAAGCAGACAATTCATGGGTAAAGCTTTATGTCTGGGGACAAAAGATGCTGGTCCAAACAGTCACGGAACTTTTAATCTAGTGTTGGCTTAGTTAGAAAGCTAAATAAATTTGTAACCTACTATTTTAATGCTCAATATATTTATTTGTGTACTGAAATTCATAATGTTTGAAAGCTACATGAATAATTTTTTGTACAACCAACACAGTGAAGGAAAACCTAGATTGTTAAGCCATTTACCTGACTGCAAAAAGTCTCAAAGCTAAAAGAAGTGATAGCTTTCTTAATCTTTATACACAATTTCCTATTTATTATATATTTTTAACAAAGTAACTATAAGATTAAAAACTTATTTAAATCTAATTTAGGTTAGAAAACAAACAGAGTAATTTAAAAAGATACAACTCTCTGGGAAACTTGCACAGCTTTCTTTTGCATGATACAAGTTCATAATCTGCTTACCATAATCTCACGACAACAATCCTACTAGATAATTTATTGATTGTCCTGCTATTTAGACATTGTTCAAAGACCCTTTATTGATGATTTCGGTACATTAAGTGCTAGGGCAGAGAAAATACAAGACAATGTATAAAGATTTGCTGTAAAAACTTATATTTACTTTAGAATTTCTACAGTTTATGCAAATTAATTATATGCATTCTGTAAGATAAAAAGAAATATTTTTATTCTTAGTATGGAAATCACCTTTAACTTAAACTTATCCATTAAATGTCTCATTAATTTGCAAACAAAACTTTTTAAACATGTTAAAAAACAAACAAGTTTCTTGTACACAACAAATTTTACTGAAGGTTTATCAGATTTTATAAATACAGAACTAGCACATTCAGAGTTATTGTGTACTTTCTTAATTATATGGTGGTTACATTAATACAACTTATTTTTCAAATGAAAGCTTGAAAGCATGAGCAAAATTTACATGAGTAGTGTCTTCCTTCCTCTTCCTAAACCTATTCTGAATTTTAGCAGTGTTTTATATGCAAAAACGGCTCTTTTGGGTTCAGAGCCGTTTTTGCATATAAAATTCTCAACAAAGGGGTTTCTCGACATCACTGATTTAGCAGTGTTTGTTGAGACTGTCACATAGCGATGGTATCAGATGAGAACAAATATAGAGCAACTTACAAGTTTGTTTGCAATGTCATCTGTGAATTCCACCATTGACACAATGTTGTGTTTTCATTTACATCTCAAACAACTTCAGCCTCCACTCAAAAATACCATAAAATGCTTCTCAACATTCCATGAAAAAAAACACAACAACAAAAACATTGCTACAAGTTTTCTACTTTGTTTAAAAAATATGAATAAGACAGCTCAGGTAAAACGGTGGGATACAGAAATGGGTTCACTACTGAAACTCCTAAACAATATTACAGGAAAAATAATTTCATGGATTATTTGTTGTCTTTCAAAATGTGTAGTATGGAGGGGAAGGATTTACACATTGAGATAAAAGTTAAGAAAATACAACCTTTACATTCCAGTTAAATATAAACACATATTGAAACATATTTAAACCAGCATTTTGTCTTCAAGTTTCTTCTTTCTTACTTTCATGTTGGATCTTTCATCATCTTTGGCTCTGGACCTGTAAATGTGGTTTCTTTGCTGTCAGTTTATTCTGGGTCAAAATGAATTATTTTCATGGACACTTTCTCCCTGCTCCTTATTTTTAGGTCCTTCATATGGCCCTATTTTTATGATGATCAAGTTCAACATGTTTCCAGTGTCTTTGGCCTCAAGAGTTGCTTCTGCCCATAACTCTCCATCCTTTCTCTTCATGCGATCCATGCATCCCTGTTGGTGCTCATTGCAGCACTAAATCCTATTTCCTGACCTTTCCTTTCTCTGCTGTTGCCTGTTCCTTCTTTTCATAGTGCCTAAATGTTATTTTTTTCAAAAACACATGATATACCATCAGAATTTTAGCTAAAATAAGTACTTCTTAGACAATTATGTTTTATGTTTTAGAAAATGACAGAGATTGCTCACAAAAGCTTACAAGATCTGAAAACTGAGGGAAATTTAATGTCAACCCAGCAGGATCAACTTTGAATGGTGCCTGCACTCTTTGGAGTCATTAACTTCTAGTTGGTTTTGTGTTGAAAGAAATAATATTGAAAGGGTGTAAATATTTATTTACCTGGTGGGAGCATGTCTGTTCATCAGTGGAATCTTTTGATATCCAATGTTTGGTCCACAGGCTTCAGTCAGAAAGTCTCATTGTCACTTCTTTCTCCTTCTTCCACATCCAGCATGCTTGTTTCCTTCCTCCTCATTAGGATCCCTAATCTAACCAGAATCCTTCCAAGGTAGATGTATCTTATCTCATGTTCCATTCTACTGAACCTTTCCCACTTGGTTCACAGGTTTTCCTGTCACCTGTTTGTGGTTTTCAATAAGGCTAGGTCTGGTAGGCTGGTCATTGGCCCTTTCCATCTCACTCTGTACATTCACACACTTATTTTACAATGGAATTCTATCTCAATCTTTGACAGACTTTTTCCATGGGTTTAGAACTGAATGACTTGAAAGTCTCCCTATTCTACCTTTTAACTTTCTCAACCTTATCTTTAGTTCTGAGCATTGTGGGGCAGTGTACTGATTTCACTCCTCTTTTGGGACTGACTTTGGCATCTTGCATCTTTTGTAAATTGATGAACACCTTCACTCTCAATATCCTTGTACTGGGGTTGTACTTCCTCTTCTTCCTGCTCATTCCAAAGAGGAATCATTCACCATAATTGTCAATTCCTTTTGAATCTTTTCAGATGGGCTTATTCATTAATTTGGCAAAGTTCTTCCTTTATCCTGCCCAATTTCTAGTTCATTTGGGTGTTTTCTCATCAACACCCATACAGGTCAGACCAAATTTCATCTTCTTTGGCTTTTTTCTATGGCACAGACTGTTTAGAACATCCTCTGTACTGCTTTACTTTCTACTCACGAGGTTATATTGCTCTTGGGAATATGGTCTTTGCTGATTCCTCTTATACCTTTTGGTTGGACTCATATGAGATCCCTTCCACACGTCCTCCATGACAAATTGCTCCTTGCTCAGGCTCCTTTGGATGTCCCATTACCCTTCCTTTTTATCTTGTGAATGATTTTTGTTGGTGATTGGTCACAGCTCATCCTTTGGTGGGTGTCCTGCTTCCTCCTCTGGAGCCAGATTTAAATATGTTCATGGATGAATCCTGTTTGGACTGGGGTGCATAGATCGACTACCAAGTGGCTTTTGGTCATTGGTTTCTGGTGGAATATTCTTTTCCTATTAACTTCCTCAAATTCCTTTCTATACATTAGGTTCAGATTATTTCTTTCTTTCTCCTGAAATCAGGTTGGTCAAAATCCACTCTGACAATTCCCCAGAGAAGGCTCATATCTCTCTCAAGGGTGTACCCAATTAAGATATCCATGTTTATCTTTTTGAATCTCCTTCTTAGGCCTACAATCATCTCTTTGGTTTAATGATGTGGCTTGTATGTAGTGTTTTCACCTCGGTAACAGATCACCTTTACCTTCTAAACAAGGCATACTTGACATTGTGGTCATTTCATCCCTTTGTTTTTGTTAGCTTTGTGGTTGGTGGTGCACCGCTCAGACTAATGCTTTTACACATTCCTAATTCAACAGATAGATTTCTTTTAGGTTTCCTGTTCACTGTCCTCTGGTTCTGGATTTAGCTACCTTCACCCAGGTTTGACTAAATCAGCTCCCTTTGTAAACCCTTCTAACCCATTATTTCTTTGGATAGTTTCTTTCAAGCATGGCCCTTTGGATTCCTTCTTATTGGCCTACTCAATCATGATGTCTCTGTTTGCTCCAGTTTTTATTCTTCCATACCCCATTTTCACCAACTTTGTTTGTCAACAACAGTTACCAATTCTTCCTCCTGCACTTCATACCTGAATTTTATTCATTTCCTGGTGGGGAGGTCCAGTTCTTGATGTTGAGTGCTGTTTAATTTAGCTCATCACCTTCTACCTTTGTTACCATAGGATCTTTCCTTACATTTTGTTCCATTATTTCCATATATATCAGCCATCTCTGTATCTGGTACTTCTAGATTGGAACACCACTGCTGTACTCAGCTTCATTAGTTTATCTCTGAGTCCATTGCCTTGTGCTTTTATTCACATATTCCTTTAAGAGTATTCCCTTCCCCTCTTTATCTGTGTACAGCATCAGTCATATATATTTATTTTTTTTATAGTCATACCTTGCACACTGTACCACTCTACATTTCTTCTTTCTATGGATTGTTTCTCCCTTCAGTTGACATTTATAGTTTGAGGATAACTCATCCACTTCACACATTTTCCTTCCTGTTTTTTCTTACTTGACCCTCATTTTGATACTGATAAAATTCTATGCCTGGTGTTTGCCTTTTGTTACTATATTGCCTACACAGTTTCATTCCATGGTTCTTTTTTCTGGCATTTTATTCCCCATCAACCTTTTTCTTCTCAGGATCTTTCTCATTTTACTTTTCTCAGGTGGATTCATCATTCATCCCATTGTCTTACTTCTCTTGTCCCATTCCCATTTTCCATTTGTTTATTTTATTTTCCATAAAAGTCATCCCTTCGCCTTTTCTCTTGCTTTTTGTCTCAGTTTGTTTTTGGAGGAGATTCCATAATTAGGCATGTTGATCACCATGCTTATGTTCATCTCCCAGTGTATCCATTGCATCGAGATTTCTGCGTCCTCAGAGTATTAACCTGTAGCTATACTTCTCACTTCTGTGTGGATATGATACTGGGCAAGTCTTCATTCATGCCTTTTTTTCTTACAAAGGTTCTTTTCTGACTTCATCTCTTGGATGCCACTCTATGGTGAATGATGCTGGTCAAGTACTTTCTAACAACAAAATTTGCATCGTGCACCATGTTGACCATGCTCTCATCCACGGCTCCATGTGATAATTGTAGAGATATTCCACAAGTTCAATGAAAGGTTTTCTACCTTGCAATTATTGCTTTATAAACATGCCCATTCTGGACCATACTACACATATATGGCATTGGTAAAGCAGGAAAAAGTAGTTGTCCATCTCTGCTACACCTTGAGTGAAGAATTTGGTATGATCTGTTTTTCAAAATATTTTTGTTCTCACCCATTGTAGTCTCTGGTGGTGACAGCCCTCTGAACTCCTTAGTGCATTGTTCCTGCCCTTTTATAAGTGGAATACATGAGTGCTTGCCAATTTGCAATTCAAAATCATGGGGTGGTGGGCCATGGATACTTCCACCTGGATGGATGTTGTACAGTTGGCTATATCCATTTATCTGAGAGTATAGTACTGGTATAGGCTTCCCCTGGTGTTGATCTATCCCATTAAAGGTGGATGTGGCCTCCTTATACTACTTATGCTCTCATAGGATTTGTTCTGTCTCTAAACGGGATAACATGACCTCCATGCACTATTCACTTACCCATACTGCCTTCAATTGAACTATCCCACATGCAGTTTACCCCTTTGGTTGGGTGTCCTCATCCTCCATTTGCAGGATATCAGTTCCTTGTAGAGAAGGTTTTGCATTGGAGTGAACCAGTCTGTCTAAATCCTCACACAAGTTGAATTTCCTGTCTCAATCCTTGATGACTAGTCCCTGATTACTGTAGAGTGTCAATCCTCATGTAGTTCCCAGCAATTTGTGTGGAATTTAATCTCTAGTTCTTGGGTTGGAAGTGAAAATAGTTTGGGCCTTGCAAGATGTTGGTTCCCAATAGAGAAGTCTTAGATGCAGTTGACCTACCAAATATAGTCTGACGTACCCTAGCCACTCTATGCCTTGCATTTTTTGCTTGTGTTTCCCAAACAATTCTGGCTCAGAAATGGTGCAATATTCCACCCAACACCTTTTCAACTGTTCTCTGAATCTTTTCTCCTCATAACATGTGGTATTCAGTCCTTCATTCTCAATGTGGGATTCTAGCTAATCTTGTGAGTGGAGGCAAGTATGTATAAAAAATTTTTTTCCTACACTAAAAATGTATTTTTAATAGGTACTTACCTCCTCACACATGCAACCCTTCCTCTCTACTTGATTCAGCACTCTGTTCTTCTGCCAAATTTTGATATGAGGTTTTGGTAACGGAACAGAGAGAAAGCCACATGCATCATATGAGCATGTCATGCTCCTGTTGGGTAATTAAAGAAACATAATCATTTGCACAAGACTTACATTGGAATCTTCCAATTTCATCAAAGAGGAATAAAAGGCTTGTGGCATGCATGAGTAAAAAAAGGTTTGCATACAGAGGGCAGGATGGAATGAGAATAGCTAATGTTGTGAAAGAAGGAAAATTATAATTTTGTATGAATCATGAATTTCACACTCAAAATGTTCAACTAAATATAAACATTATTAGATTTATGAGTACATAAAGCGACTGAAATTACATGAAGTCTACACTACAGTACTACATTTCTAATCTTTCACACTGTATTTAACCTGTTACACTGTAGAGTTCAATTAAAAATTGCCATGCTTATAATTCTGAGTCTCAATTTTACTGTAAAATTTTGCAAAAGTGTAATCTTTTGTCCATCCAGTTTCTTTCAAAATATCATTATCCACTTTTACAACACTTGGTAATGCTGAGCTTGTAAGTGAGCTTTGAAGATTTGTGTATGTACACAAGCTTTGTCTTCTATGGCTTTGCAGTAACTAATAAACACTGATTCACTTATTCTAAAATTTTCTGGTCTGTGCAGATATTATTTCATATTAATGAAGAAAACATATTTTTATTATTTTGCCAGCAAGAAAGGAAAGTAAAATGAGATTTGGCCAAGACTGTCCAGGACCTAAGTTTCAACAATTTTCCCAGTGTGACACTTTATAGCTAATTGCCCTCTATGTTGTCTATATCCATTTAGTGCACAGTCTGGCATTGTCAAGTTCTTCAGTGACAACTTATGAATGGGGATTAAAGATTTTAAATAGTTCAGTATGATTTCAAAATCCTAAATTTCATTATATCTGGGTAACTTTGGTTCAACATAGAAGACAGCTTTAATAAATCTTTGTTCTAGAAGATGATATCCTAATGCATGGGTTTAATCTCAAGGGTAATCACTACACAAAGAGCAGATTCAGCAATGTTAAAGGAGGACCATCATAATCTTGAATCAAATAAATGGGTTAAGAAGTCAAACATATTTAGTGAATTTTGGTTTCAACAAATAAAAAGGAGAATTTGTAGCATAATGTGTCCATTTCTGAATATACACATTATAATACTTTTTTGTGTTATTCTCCAAGGTTTTGCAATAATCTGTTGTGTACAGAGTTAAATACCTTGTGCTTTTAATTTTTTAGTAATAAGTAATAGATTAATACTTTTATTTTCCTGACAAGAGCTAAAGTTTTTTGAAATCTGAAGGTAGCTACAATAGTGCCTTTCTTCTGCGCAGGTGTAGAAGTTTAACCTAAACAAGTCTCTGTAGACTAGTATAACATGTTCGGGTTTGTTACTGAAGAACTATGGCAATGGCCCTTGCTTCGTCCTGTTGCAGCTTGCATTACTTTCTAAGTTAAACTGAAAGGTGGAAAAATGTGAACCAGGTCAATGTTCATTCCAACTCAAACAAATCATGCAAACTGCAATATCTGCATGCCATGATATATAGAGTAATGTTTGTTTATTCATCTGAGAGAAAAACATGCCAATAGATGGCTTACCAGATCTTTCAATTCTGCAGTGAAACACTGTTGGGTCTAGTTCCCATTTAGTATTGTTATTACAACTGAATTTGTCTGTTGTTATACTGCTCTCAACCTGTTATTATTTTTCTTACACCACTGCCAAATTTTTACAGTCATGGTATTACAACTTAAGCTGTGATAACTTCCCATATTTTTAATATAGGTAGTTGATGTTACATAGTCTAATTGAATTAGAACATGTTTTTCTTTAACTTTTATATGTAAATGCAACAATTCTAACAAGGTAGCTTTCAATTCCGAATACTTAATGTATTGATAAAGATCTTTATTGGTCCAATGTTCTCCTATGAGTTCATAGCCTAACTATAAACTCCCCAACCATGGTTTGATGCATGTTTTTACAGTAATAGAAGGATTACCCTGTAATATCAATTGTGTATATATTCTTGTTTTTGAATTAAGCACCAAGCTACACAATGGGCTATCTATGCTCTGCCCTCCCCAAGTATCGAAACCCGGATTTTAGCATGTAAGTCCGCAGACATACCGCTGAGCCACTGGGGGAGGGTGTATATATTCTAGCCTTTAATATCTACTATGTAAACAGATTATTGATTTTTTTAAAAGACAAATTAGTTTATCTTGTTTAGCTCTGAAATTTCTACAGTGTTAGATTTTAAGGTTTTATAATTCAATGGTCCATATTCAATAACCGGGAAACAAGCAACTTGTGTGTCAATAAATTTGGCCACCTGTCTGATTAAGACTTTCTTGCTTCAAATTAATCTATAGCGAATTCATGGAGTTTAAATATCTTATCATTTTTGTTGAGTTCAAAAAGAGCCCAGATATTCTGTTTAGTAAACTCTGAAATTGACTTATCAATATTCCTGAAAATATCCTAACTTGCAAAAAAAATATTTAAAATATATTTCACATTATCATAACAATGTGACAGGATGTCCTCCCACAAGATAAAAAGTCATATAAATAAACACCAGAAATATGCCTTTTCTTATGAGTTGTGTAAGTACAGGCTTTAAAAGCAGATTAAATATCCTTCATTTAATCACATCTCCTTGTTTTAATGCTGAAACGCTTGTGCAAAGCATAAGTACAGCTTTAAAATCTGAAACAACAGCCCAAAGCACAACCTCAATCACTAAATTTTATAGCATTTGGTTGTCTGACAGAATTTATGGTTATCTAGGATAACTGTTAAATTTGTTCACTGCATAGAGTTAATTCAATCACAACTGATGAGAATATTTAGACCCCCAAGTACAGAACTAAATATCAAAAGATACAGATTGGAAATCATCACATTTCCTAATTTACAACAAAACATATCAAAATATATTTCTAATAAATGCTATCACAATGCAAATTTTTATTATCTATGTCTCTCATGTGACTTTATGAGTTAAGTACCAAAAGTAGTGTGTGGTCCTCAGAGATTTTTCACTCTCTGGAAAGGGTATTCTAAGGCCCTGACTCAGGTAAAGTGTAATATTTATAATTTTTGTTGTAAAATCTATTCAGTGATGTACAGTTATTATACAAGTTGTATATGTATCTGTTCATGTTGGATCTTTGTAATGTGCATATCAAAGCTACATCAGAGCTGGTTGTTTAGTATGTGCCCCCTATAACAACCCTTTTACAAGCAGTACAAATGAACAACAGGCATGGGTTAGCAACATTACTTCTGAAAAGTTGCATTATTTGAAAATGGTGTTTATCTTCCTATTTTTGTTCACTTTTCAAACTACACTTCATTTTATGATATAAACCTTCCTTACAGATATTTGTGTATTTGGTAAAAAACATTTTGTCACATTCTTTTTAAAGACAATCTAGATGCTTTCCACTTGGCAAGTGAATCACTAATATTAACTAAATACCACTGTGCAGTCACCATTGTCTGTTTTAAAATATACAGTAAAAGTAATCCTATAATGATATTCTGAAAAACACAGTCATAATTAAATAATGAAAATAATAATGTTTGAAAACACGTTATGCTTCCAGTCAGAAATAAATAAGTAGCAAAAAATTTATTTATTACTTGTTTGAACAACAAACAAAAATTATATTTAATTAAGATTTGAGTTATAAGAATATTTAACATTAGCCTGACATACTTATTGAAGAGTGAAGTAACTAATTTGATTTGATGGTGATTTTATTGTATTTATGAGCAATACAAAAAAATCCTTGTATCCAAATATCCAAGTTTATTAAACACTTTAATTTGAAATTAAGAAATAAACATCAACAACATACTTTTTTAAGCCTTAAGCAGTCTAGAGTTATATGACTTCTTTATTTCATACACACTATATATACTGCTGAAAAGGTGACAGGTTCTTAGATGCACATTATGTTTTTCATTTTGCTTTATGTGCATATAATGCTGTTGGATTTTCAGAGAGGACAGAGTTTTCTTTTGATTTATTATTTTGTATCTTCACAAACATTTGTTTTGAGTTGTTCTTTAGGAAAATTACCATTAATAATTGCATACAGTTAAAACATTAATGTCTTCCCATTAGTATTTCACAATTGTTACTTTCCTGTAAAGTTCTAACGCAATGAGCTTTCACTGGTGATAAACTGTGTCAGGGAGAATTAGTAGAAAAACAGGTATATTATATTGATGTTATGTCTTTCAAAGAAAATTAATTCTTCAATAACTATTTATAACAACAGCTATTTCTCTATTCCCTAAGTAAGGAATACAATTTAATATATTTATTGTTACTTTCAATAACAGTAGTGGTTGGACTGATTGATATTTCAAATATTATTGCTTTTAAATTTTTTCTTAATATACTTTTGCTATAGATGTTATTTTGCATTGTTAGCTTAATATATGTATTTAGGACTAATGCAGATTTACTTTGTAGGCTGTAGCAATGATATTTTTATTATTACAATTTGAAATATTGTTAACACAAAAGTTATATGACTGATAAAGCTGCACTGTACTCTTTGCAAGTGAAAACATAAGAAAAGTATAGTTCACAAACAATACCAATTCTTAGAGCAATTTTAGGTTCACTTTCAGTAAATAGTTTATTCTAATTGGAAGCTCTGTCAATTAAATTCTTTGACTGGAAACGATTCTTCATTTTAAATATACAGCTTTTTTAACGTTTTAAATTGTGAGATTTGGTATTAAGCATGTGCAACATACAGCCTGTTGGCTAGATGCAGCCTATGAGCTACTCACGAACTCAATTTTTTTTATTGTTATTTATTTTACCCAATCTAACCAAAAGAGTTTCCTACTCTTACAGTTTAGTTACTTCTATAATAAAAATATTAAAATAAACTTGAAAACCAAGAAATAATGTACTTACCTTAGCCTACTTTATTTTGCTAAACACTGCCAGTGACATTTCAACCCTACTTTTTAAATACCAACAGGACTAGAAAACATAATTTTCATTTCATTAAGTAATTCGCCATAGAATACAAAATAATATAAAAAGCTGACAATGCCCCATAACTATCACAACTGTTTTTGGTTTTCAAACTTCGCAACAAGTGCCAATAGAAATTCACATTGCCAGTCATGTCTAGGAACACTGCAAAAATCTATTTACAAAAACAAATTTAATATTTAATTGGCCTTTCAGCTGAGCCTATCTACCGTTAGTACTAAAAAAGAAATTGGCAATTCTGTGTTAAAAAAACAACAAACATTCGATATTTGAAAACCTTTTCTTTTTATTATTTACATATCATGTATAATTATAGCACGGAAGGATTAAGACCTTTATAGGGCCTGAACAAAGCAAAGATTGCGGTGCCGTTTATATATGTAATTTAAAATAAAAACAATACTAAACCATGAAATAAATTTTTACCTTTAGAAATGAAGCAAAAATTAGATTAAACTGAAATTAAAATAACTTCTTTCTATATTTTTTGATTGCAAAATTCTGGATAATTTCTTTGAAGCTGAGTCAACAAAGTATATCTCTTCCTGTACACAGTAAGAAAAGTGAATCAAATCTTTCCTGACACTATTCTTCTCTGACGATGTTTTATTCTTTACGGCCTGGCATGGCCGAGCGCGTTAAGGCGTGCGCTCGTAATCCGAGGGTCGCGGGTTCGTGCCCGCGTCGCGTTAAACATGCTCGCCCTCCCAGCCGTGGGGGTATATATAATGTGACGGTCAATCCCACTTTTCGTTGGTAAAAGAGTAGCCCAAGAGTTAGCGGTGGGTGGTGATGACTAGCTGCCTTTCCTCTAGTCTTACACTGCTAAATTAGGGACGGCTAGCACAGATAGCCCTCGAGTAGCTTTGTGCGAAATTCCAAAAATAAACAAACCAAAACACACTATTTATTTTTCTAACATAGAACACACTTTATCTCAGCTGTAAAGAATAAATTTGTTTGTTTGTTTTGGAATTTCGCACAAAGCTACTTCTTGCTTCAAATTAATCTATAGCAAATTTATCGAGTTTAAATATCTTATCATTTTTGTTGAGTTCAAAAAGAGCCCAGATATTCTGTTTAGTAAACTCTGAAATTGACTTATCAATATTGCTGAAAATATTCTAACTTGCAAAAAAAATATTTAAAATATATTTCACATTATCATAACAATGTGACGGGATGTCCTCCAACAAGATAAAAAGTCATATAAATAGACACAAGAAATATGCCTTTTCTTTTGAGTTGTGTAAGTGCAGGCTTTAAAAGCAGATTAAATATCCTTCATTTAATCACATCTCCTTGTTTTAATGCTGAAACGCTTATGCAAAGCAGTAACTACAGCTTTAAAATCTGAAACAACAGCCCAAAGCACAACCTCAATCACTAAATTTTATAGCATTTGGTTGTCTGACAGAATTTATGGTTATCTAGGATAACTGTTAAATTTGTTCACTGCATAGAGTTAATTCAATCACAACTGATGAGAATATTTAGACCCCCAAGTACAGAACTAAATATCAAAAGATACAGATTGGAAATCATCACATTTCCTAATTTACAACAAAACATATCAAAATATATTTCTAATAAATGCTATCACAATGCAAATTTTTATTATCTATGTCTCTCATGTGACTTTACGAGTTAAGTACCAAAAGTAGTGTGTGGTCCTCAGAGATTTTTCACTCTCTGGAAAGGGTATTCTAAGGCCCTGACTCAGGTAAAGTGTAATATTTATAATTTTTGTTGTAAAATCTATTCAGTGATGTACAGTTATTATACAAGTTGTATATGTATCTGTTCATGTTGGATCTTTGTAATGTGCATATCAAAGCTACATCAGAGCTGGTTGTTTAGTATGTGGCCCCTATAACAACCCTTCCCCCTTACAAGCAGTACGAATGAACAACAGGCATGAGCTAGCAACATTACTTCTGAAAAGTTGCATTATTTGAAAATGGTGTTTATCTTCCTATTTTTGTTCACTTTTCAAACTACACTTCATTTTATGATATAAACCTTCCTTACAGATATTTGTGTATTTGGTAAAAAACATTTTGTCACATTCTTTTTAAAGACAATCTAGATGCTTTCCACTTGGCAAGTGAATCACTAATATTAACTAAATACCACTGTGCAGTCACCATTGTCTGTTTTAAAATATACAGTAAAAGTAATCCTATAATGATATTCTGAAAAACACAGTCATAATTAAATAATGAAAATAATAATGTTTGAAAACACGTTGTGCTTCCAGTCAGAAATAAATAAGTAGCAAAAAATTTATTTATTACTTGTTTGAACAACAAACAAAAATTATATTTAATTAAGATTTGAGTTATAAGAATATTTAACATTAGCCTGACATACTTATTGAAGAGTGAAGTAACTAATTTGATTTGATGGTGATTTTATTGTATTTATGAGCAATACAAAAAAATCCTTGTATCCAAATATCCAAGTTTATTAAACACTTTAATTTGAAATTAAGAAATAAACATCAACAACATACTTTTTTAAGCCTTAAGCAGTCTAGAGTTATATGACTTCTTTATTTCATACACACTATATATACTGCTGAAAAGGTGACAGGTTCTTAGATGCACATTATGTTTTTCATTTTGCTTTATGTGCATATAATGCTGTTGGATACAATGCTGTTTAATTGCATACAGTTAAAACATTAATGTCTTCCCATTAGTATTTCACAATTGTTACTTTCCTCTAAAGTTCTAAGCAATGAGCTTTCACTGGTGATAAATTGTGTCAGGGAGAATTAGTAGAAAATCAGGTATATTATATTGATGTTATGTCTTTCAAAGAAAATTAATTCTTCAATAACTGTTTATAACAACAGCTATTTCTCTATTCCCTAAGTAAGGAATACAATTTAATATATTTATTGTTACTTTCAATAACAGTAGTGGTTGGACTGTTTGATATTTCAAATACTATAGCTTTTAAATTTTTTCTTAATATACTTTTGCTATAGATGTTATTTTGCATTGTTAGCTTAATATATGTATTTAGGACTAATGTAGATTTACTTTGCAGGCTGTAGCAATGATTTATAGCACACTATTTATTTTTCTAACATAGAACACACTTTATCTCAGCTGTAAAGAATAAATTTGTTTGTTTGTTTTGGAATTTCGCACAAAGCTACTCGAGGGCTATCTGTCCTAGCCGTCCCTAATTTTGCAGTGTAAGACTAGAGGGAAGGCAGCTAGTCATCACCACCCACCGCCAACTCTTGGGCTACTCTTTTACCAACGAATAGTAGGATTGACCGTCACATTATATACCCACACGGCTGGGAGGGCGAGCATGTTTAGCGCGACGCGGGCGCGAACCCGCGACCCTCGGATTACGAGTGCACGCCTTAACGCGCTCGGCCATGCCAGGCCATAAATAGTGTGATATCTACGTTTCGAAACACACATTGTATTCTATCTTTCACTGAGGTACCATGAAGATAAATATGACTGAATTTCGTTTTATTGTGTTTCAATAAACTTTGCTCTCACATAACAGTGGAATTGCTTTAGTTATCCTCAGATATACAATTCGACATTAACACAGAAACTTTAGAGGAGATAATTTGTATAGCCAATGAACCACGAAAAATCATGGAAGAGCCCCAAAGAACCACATGATTTTGATTCATCTGTATAAATCAGAATGGAAGGATGATTCAAAAAATGTTCAGCAAATAGAAGACAGTATTTTCAATCGGGAATATTCACCTTCCTCAGATAATTCAGAGATAGATCTCAGGTGGTAATTGTAATAAGACATGGTGGTCAGGGCTGACTATTTCAAATAGTAACGTCATCCAAGGACAGACCCAAATGAACCAGCTGCACCTGGAAACGAAACTCAAAAGGAATAATGATAGACAGTCTATTTTTGAAAACGTAGATCACTGAAGAAAGAAGACAAAACCCCAGATGGAATACTGTGGTAAGGATCGAAGTTTGAAGCATAGAGTAAAGAGGTTTGTGAGACTTGGTGTAAACATTTTGAACTGAAGACGTGTGGAAAGCCTTTGTGCATAGCCAAAGTCCCAGATGGTGAAAAGGGTCCAAAGTCTTCAAGACCAAAGTCCTGGCAGAACCCTAGACCAGAGACTCACAGAGGCACACAAATGATGGAAGGAACAAGTTTCAAGAGAGCAGTGAGAAAGAGCCATTCCGCCTGAGCTAGTTTCTACTGATGTACACAGGTTAGTTGTCATTTGCCATGGCCATTCTACCTCAAAATGATAAGAAAATGATTACTGCCCGGTGGGTCACTGCCATTCATCCCCGAAAATTAAGAGAAAAGTAAAGGGGAGCAGACAAAGAGTTGAAAAGCAGTAAAAGACTGACTTGGTGCATGAAAATAAATTTAAAAGCCATTATTGAAGAGAGAAAGGTTGGAATCCGAAAGAATATGGAACGACCTCTTTCATCAATATCAGGAACACCTGAGAGGGTATTATATCCATTAAAATCCCCTAGGATTGAAAAGTCTGATTGATCATAGATCTCTACAGGCAACACAAAGAGAGAACAAACAGTGATGGCACAAACAAAGAAAATATGGATGGCTGTGGCCTCCAAAGGTGTATCAATTGACCAAGACACAATAAACACGTACTGTTCGACCAGTATTGCCACACCTCCAGGTACTCATCCATCACACAACATCTCTTTCTGGTATCAAAAAACTGCCAAAAGGTGACTGTGTCGACCGTTTTCAGAAATGTTTCTTGAAAGAAAAAGCAAACTGTGCTATTGTAATCAATCAAAGCCTTAACGTCATTCAGATTACAATGGAAACCTCGACAGTTCCACTGTATCGGTGTGGCCATTTTTATTTAGATGAACAGAACTGTTTGGAGAGCCATTTGGTTTATGACCACATATTTTTTGCTATTAGAAGGAGGTTTTTGACATCTATAAATTCTTCTCTGGATTGAGTGGACAGATCCTTGTCAATAACTGTAGATTGCAGTGATTGAAAACAAGAACAAGTATTGTTAAACATGTCGGTGCTAAAGAGATTGACCTGAGCATATGTCAGAGCTGAAGAAAGTTGACCTGAATAATCACTGGAAGAAATGGTGGAATGGAGACAGGAGTAAACGTGGACTTATCAACATGTTTATCCAAATAAAACAAAAGACATTGTTTAAAAGGGAATCTGTTGGAGGCATGGAAAAATTTGTTTCATTCCAACTGGAACATATTGAAAAATTATGTGTCTGAAATTGAGGTGGGGACAATAGTCTTGGAGTGAAAATGTTGTGAACCGTTTCAAAATGCTTTATTTCTTTCTCCTCCACCCGCTTAGTCAAGTAAGAGTGGAAAGAACCAGAGAGTGAGCGTCCATTTCACACTCGTAGGCATCAAGGACCTTGCTACCACAACCAGCACATGTCAAAAATCACTACATGATATCTTCAAGTAACTGAATCACTGATATTAGAAACGTATGAGATAGATGAGAATGTGTGGCCATAGCTTACAGCTTAGATAACCTGCCCTGACAGTGGCAGGTGATTGTTGTGATGTAAATATCAAAATTAGAACATTGAAAGGCAGAAACTTCTTGGATGGAGCAAACAGTGTGAATTTGTGACTTAGAACTGTTCTTCATCTTCCTTTCAACAATAACTCTTTGTGAAAAATTCAAAGTAATATTAGGAGTAACCTCAATTAATATATTCCCACCGGCTTTCAAATGCAAAAGGAACTCACTATGATTTGGGGTGAATGTATTCATCATGACGTCCCCAGAATGTAGCTTCTTGGCTAACTTAAAAGAGCCAGTAAAGCCCTTTAGTACCTTCAGAAAATTCCCTATAAGAATAAAAATGGAAACATTTGCCCTAAAGATTTGTTTGATAAAGAATGCAGTATGAGAAAATCAGGTACAGGTATCGAAGTTGACGACTGCTCTTCAGAATCTTCAAAATGTGGTCGTTTATCAAAAAGCTATTTAATCATTTTATTTTTAATTAGATTTTGGAGAACCATAACAGAAGAAGAAAGATTCAATGTCCAATGACCCCACCCACCATGGAGCCTTACAAGGAAAGACACTACAATGCAAAACAAGAACACTGCAGTTATGCCAGGGTTCTTTAAGCAAACATTAGCATCAAATAAATTTCTGCAACACCAGAGGAGAATTACAACATTTGTACTCAGTTGATCTTAGCAAAAGATGACCGACCAATTGACACTGGAGGCCACCTCAAGGCTGCCCAACAACAAAAATTCAAAGGTATGGCCATTTAATCATCAAGATCCTCTCTTTCCCTTCACGGGTTCCCATGCATGGCAAACACATGGGTGAATGTTTAGATGTCAGGGATATAAGTTGAAAGTACAGAATCTTCTCTTGGAGATTCTCTCACTATGCACATGAATTCAATTTCAATGGGGGGCTTTCTCACTTTCCCAATTCAGTCAAGAAGCTATGTTCTGAAAACATATTTTAATAAACATCTACATCAAAACATAGTAAACTCCTCCTGAATTCAAAGGCTATTGGGGATATACCTATAATTATTATTACCCATCCTACTTTGAATTCCTCACTTACAGGAATTTTAAAGCACATCCCTCATTCTAAGATTATCAGACATTTTTCCAGTCAATTTCTGCACTAAGAGGTATTTCTTTTGCAAAGAAGAAATTATGCTGCTTACCAGTGTTCTTATTTTGATAATTTCAGCAACATATACACCTGGCACTGTCAAGGCAGATTGCCTGTGCTTTAAGGTATAGGTAGATATTTCAAGCTCTCCAGGATATTTCCAGTGTCAGTGGTCCACTCATTCAAAGGCATCTTCTTGTGGTTCCGTGATGTATACTCATTATGGTGGCAAAGACAAAGATGCCTCTGAGTGTCAGCTGCACCATCGCTATGTTAAAAGTGATACTTTTAACCCTATCTCTGTCGTTCTTTCCCGAAATGGGTGAAAGAAAAACAGTTGCAAAATTTCAAAACTGTTAACAGCATTTCTTATCCAGATGTTTAGAGGTTGTTGTCACCATATTTCATGACACTGTTAGATATATTCAAACATATTCTCGTGCCTCTACTGACATAAAACATAACTGAAACCTGGTAATATTGTTAACATTCTCTATATTAGAATGACAGGCTGTACGATGGACGAGTTCATGAATGGATGGCAATACAGATTGAGCTGCATGTACCCACCATGTCTGTGTCACATGGTACACGTTTCGGATCTCCAAAGATCATACCATAAGTGTCAGTTTTAACTCCCTATCTCTTAGAAAGATATAAGCAATCAAACCGTGATGATCTTATTGAGCAATTGCAGTGCCCTCTTTTCATCTTGGGAGACAAAACTGAGTGTAGTCGTTTCTTAGACAGTGTTTTCTCTTATCTTCTTTTTATATGTGTTGGCATTTTATTATCTTTCTCACCAATACCAAAATCTCAGGTATACACATTTCAATGATTTTTTATTAAAAAAAAACAAATTGTCTCTTCAGAAAATTTCGCATTAACTCAATTGTATATGTGACAATTTGATATCCGTGACTTTACACACAGCTTATAAGTATGCAAGGGTAAAGTGGAGTTAAAGTTAAATTGTCCAAGTCAAAGATTTTGGTTTGATCTCTGAAGAAATAGAAAATATTTCCAGGAAGGCTCTATCGGATCACGATTTAAGTTGACATATTACAAATTTGGTTCTCTGTAAGTGATGCTTCATTATGTAAATTGAAGTATACGTATAATTAAAGTAACAAACATAACATTTAACCAAACTTTGCCTTTCAGATTTAAGTTGAGTGCATTGTTAAGGAACGAGAGAGATGAATTCTTACCTTCTCTTTAAACCTTCATTTAATATTTAGTAAACTGGTTTACACAGTAAAGCTTAGTGAGAAACTAGTTTTGAGTTAGTTAAATATTGTAACTGAAAATGTATGAAGTGTTACTATTAGAAATCTTCCTGCCACAAAAGCAAGAGGAAAGGATAGTAAATGCTTCAGAAAACGTGAAACAAGACATCAATGTAAGATGAATAGGAAAAATATACTGGGCATCATGAAACCAACTGTGGGCGTTCAATTTGAATAGCTGGCGTAAAGAGCATTTCCGGTCTCATCTTCAAACAAAATCTATGTGTTTTGACAATTTTCTTAGAAAACATATATAAGATTGTTATCTACATAGAGCATACCAAGAGAAAGATTGTGACCACCATGAGTGATGTCAAGAAACCCACTTGTTGAGAATATTTATATGCAAAAACGGCTCGTTTGGGTTGAGAAAATATTTTACATAGAAGAGTGAACAACGTTTCGACCTTCTATGTAAAATATTTTCTCAACCCAAATGAGCCGTTTTTGCATATAAATGTGACCACCATGGTTATAGTGTAGGCTCTGAAACCACAGGGTCGCACTCTGTACAGTGTATGAAGTTAAATTTCTGTTTCGTTTTTTTAAAGCCTCATTTTAAGACAGTCACTTCTTGATGAACAGGCTCTACATTTTCGCACTTAACAAGCTGCTTTAATAAATGTAAATACAATTATGTAAAGTACGTATACTGAATGCAATAAAGAAATCCCTCGATAACTTTTTGCGGACAACAAGTAAGAGTAGCACTTCACGTTTTATTTATAGTTAAGCACAAAGCTAAACATTAGGCTATCTGTGATGCGCCCACCACGAGTATCGAAACATTGTTTCTCACAGTATAGGCTTTTAGACATACCGATGAGCCACTGGAGGTACAAAGAAACTTCATTTTTATTTGTTTACTTATGGAGAAGCCTTATTGTTTTCAAATTGCCTTTCAGAAACTTATATGAACTAATTTATTATACAAACATATTATAACGATAGTAATTTGCAATTACCATATCCACTATCTTGTTTTGTGTGGATTAAAACTATTGTATGTTACTTTGTTATTCTAAAAAAAACGACTTTCGTTATAACATTAAACAATCAACTTGTATACTAAAGTACGTTGTTGTGATCCTAGCTATTTTATCATGTAAGTAACACTTGGAAATAAAGAAGTGAGTGTTAGGTTCAGTAGGTATGTAGACGTTGTGAAGGTAAATTTTTAAAAAGACGAGTGAATGTGCTAGCGAACTGAAACACTTTGCTTTAAACATGACGTTTAGAGCTTGATAGCATTTTGGACCATGTCGAATTTTCCTGCAAATGTGGGTAAAGATTGACTCTATATTAAAGTATTCGTTAATCCATTCATTCAAAGACAGACGAATTAACAATACTATAGTAGTGTTGTTATTATTGGAACAAAAACCAACTGGCCCATTACTCTTTAACTTCCATTTCTATGCAGTTTTTTTTAATACTGGGCCACGTCGGTTTTCGAGGGGAAAATATCGCAGCTTAGTTTGTCTGCTCTGGTGCTGTTACTGCCGTGTCTGTCCCATATATGAAATCTGGTCCTATATTTAAGGCTCGGCTCTTCACCAGTTGGCAGTCAGCTTGGAATGAGCAACGTGATAACAAGCTTTTCCAGATCAAACCTTCTATTGCTTCTTGACAATATTGTTTTTCTAAGAATTTTGGCAAGGCTACACATTGGGTACAGTTTTTAACTGGTTGTTTTCCTTTATCTGTGACCTATACATCAAAATGTGGCCTTTGTGACACTCAGATCACAGCAACCATGATTTACTGTCTCGCTTTCGTTATGACTGTGAACGACGGTACCATTTTAAACATGTTTTTCCATAGATTTATCACTAACACTGAACAGTGTCATTGGTGATGGTGACTCTGTCCACCTTAATTATACTTTAAAACTTTTAAGAGTCACTGGCCATTTGATTCGTTACTTAAATTTGGGCTTGATACCTTCTTGTTTGTTGTAAAATTTTTATTTTTATTTTATGCAATATAAGTAAGTATGTTCACACTCTGAAACACTGAATGCTTCTTTTAGTGATAGAGATTTGCTAGGACGACTCTGGGCAGGGTCTAGATAGGTTGACTGACCTCTCTCACTAAACAAATGTGGCATAGTCCTAAATAGAAGAGTTCTCCCATTTCTCTTTTATTTTTATAGAAATGGTCACTTTGATACAATGGAATTGCTTAGTTTAACGTCCTAATTTGCATGACATTAAGGTCTTGATCGATTAATATTACACCATGTTTCTTCTTACAGTATCTACTAATACTTTCATATTTTGCCGGTTGTTTACACTGAAGTGACAGGTTGTGTGATGAACGAGTTCGTGGAAGGGTCGTATAGCTGGTTTACCAGCATGTGTTCACCTTGTTTATGCCATTTTATAAAAACTTAGGTGTGATAGCTAACCTTGTTTCCTTTGGTCATATCATCATTGTTTGCTCTTTGTACCTATCTTATGAAGTTATTTATGATCAATTAGATTTTGATGATATTATAGAACAATTGCTGTTTCCCTTTTTCCTATTGGGTTACTTTAATTGACATAATTCCCCTATTGGTAGTGCTGATACTGGTGTGAAAGATCGTTTCATAGAGTATGTGCTCTCAGAACACAACTTATCTCTCTTCATTAATGATTATTTTACTTATTTTTCATGAATATAGTCAGTCTTTAACTACTACTGTTCCATCTATCTGTTTTTCTTTACTTTTCTTCCATTTTTCTTGAACAGTTGACAGTTACCTCGAGTTAGTGATAATTTTCTATAATTTTAGTGCGATTAGCCATGGTTAGTGCAACTCAACTCGAGTGTCATGGAGAAAGTTGGAGTGGTTGGTCTGATTCTCCTTCTTCTATCTCTTGGAACTCAATCCTTCTGTTAGTTTTCATCTAATAACGACCTTATAGAGGCAATAAGTAATTGTATCGTTCAAGCAACTGTTAATTTTCTTTCTAAAACCTCCATACCTTTTTAATGGTATCTTCTTCCATCCTGGTATCTCAGATGCTAGCAGGCATGTCAGGCTCAAATATGGGCTTTGAATACCTTTTGTATGTATCTCTTTTACAAACTATATTATTTTCCAATGGGTCTATGTTCGTGCTCGGTAAGTCAGAAATAAAAGCGAAATAAAATCTTGTATTAGGTTCACATCCAGCATCTTTTATACTGCCAGTTCTAAACTCATATGGAACAAAATTAGAAGGGTCAAGGGTATACAACCTTCTACCCATTTCTGTGCTTCTCTCTGATGACCAGTAAGCTGGAGACATAAAGTACATTGTCAATAATTTCCAAAGAGCTTTGCTTATAATTTCAGTACTTCTGTTTTTTCCCTTACCTTCTTGGTCATCACATTTCGAACAGAATGATCACCCCTTCCTTTTGGGCTGATCATTTCTATAATTACAATTGCCACTTTACACTGGAGGAACTTAAGCTTGTTCTTCATTAGTCTTAAAGTAAATCAGTTGAAACTGATAACATTTCTTTCGAGATGATATGCCATCTCTTTTCGCCTCTCTTGATTTCCTTCTGATTGCTTTCAACAGACACTGGTAGAATGTGGAAGGACAACATTTTACCAATTGCTTGGCGTAAGTCTATTGTCCTATCCTATTTTAAGCTTGGAAATGTTTCCAAGATTCCTTCTAATTATTTTCTGATTGCCTTAACTAGATGTCTTTGTAAGATTTTAGAGAGTTTGGTTAATACTTGTTTTTTATGGTTGCTTGAATGAAACAACCTTCTCTTGCAGTCACAGTGAGGGTTCTATCGACAGCACTCCATCATGGACTACCTGGTTCTACTTTAATCCTTTATTAGGGAAGATGTTTACTCGTAGAGAACATATTGATTCTATTTTATTTCGTCTTAGGAAGTCTTATGCTATTTGGAAGTAAGGAATTTTGCAGTACATACATTCCTATGGGCTGCATGGTCAATTGTTCATTTTTATTTATAATTGTTTACATGACAGTCGATTCCAAGTCTGTGTTCGATCGACCTTTTACAAGAAATTTGTAGACCCTCAGGAATGTATCCTATGTTTCAGTGTAAACATAAATGCTATGAGTTGAGAAGTTCTTACAGTTGCAAATGGCTTCTTTGTCAATGATTTCTAGACATCATGTCAGTCATTAAACACGAGATTATCAGCTTTTAACTGCTTTCAACTGCTTCTTGAGTAGACCACAAGAAACGAGTTTATCATTTTTTCTCCCAAGTCATTTTCATGTTTTTTTGCAACCAATGAGATTTACACCCCAATCACAATGTCTCATTGATTGTTTTCTTCCCATTATCACTGAGGCAAAGTTCTTAAGGCTTAATCAACTATATTATTACATTAACTTCTGACATCAAGCAGCTATATGACAAGCGTATAAGAGCACTGAACATCTCTTGTGTCCTCTCTTACATCACTTAGGAGTGGATTGATCTTCTGTACTCAATATAAGTTAATCGTACTGTATTTGCATATGTGTGCATGAAGTTGTTCTAAGTGCGTTGAATGTTGTTGGGAGTAGAAAGTTTGTATTGCTTGTAGTTTTCTTTGTATTAGTTTCGATGCTACATTTATCCATGCTGTAGTTGCACATTTAATTACAGGTTATATACATACATTATATTATATTATATATTTTAATATATATATTTGCTTCACTGGCTGCATGCATTTAAATCCTAGCATATTTTGGTGGTTGTCAAATGTTGGTTTTGATATTGTTTAAATAATTTACAACTGTGTATATTAATTTTGAATCATATGCAAGACCTAATAGTTTGCAAATGTAGCAATATGAAGAAGTGTTCCATTCATGTAAAGTTTTAATAGGTGTTTTTTATGTTTTTGGGCACATTCATTTTAATTTATACTTTTAGGAATATTTGACTATTCTGTTTAGCCAGGGCAGTGAATTTGTTGCTGATACAGATGAGGTGGGAGCACTTTTCCAGACTGCGATGTCATCAGCGAACTGTGAGGCATGCTTATGAATTGGATCTTTCAGAGGTATGTTGTTAACATATGTGATGAGAGGAATAGGGTTAACTACAGCTCCCTGGTTTGAATATTTCAGTGTTAGTTGTTATGTAAAGATATGGTTCATAATCTGTTTGGAATGTATCTTGAACGTTTTGTTTAAAAACTTTGAGTTCATCTAGATTTGTATGTGCTATGGCGTTGCTGTATTCAAGTCGTAGGCATTTCCGTGTTGTGTTTTCTCTATTTGTTAATCTTCTAAATTAAACGTGGCAAGAATTGTTTTGGTTCTGTATTCCATTTTGTTAGCAGCAGAAGTTGTCTCATTTTTATTCTTTTATAGGTTTGATTTCTGTTCGTTATTTAGTTCTCAGTGTGTTTATTTGCATTTTCACAACTATTGTCTTGGTAGTTCACTTCATTTCTTGATGAGTGTGATAAGTTAGTTGTGTGTGTGTGGTTGCCAGGAGCTAATTTTTATTGTGTAATTTGGTGACGATATTGATTATTTGCGGCTTCTGTAAGACATAGGAAAATTTTTTGAATAAAACTTATCTACTCAAGATTGGTTACTACTCTTTTTATATTCATGTCAATCTACTTATTTGTAGTTACATTTTAAATTTCGGTAGTTAAGTTTTTATAGATGCAAAAATAAGACAAATAGGTAAACGGCCGACCCCAATATATTTTCCTACATTACATTTTACAAACGTCTGGCTTATAGTGTATAAATTTAGTCACAGATCAAGTTCATTGCTACTGTTATTCTCATACAATGTGTGCAGCTGTGTCACATCATTTAGTAGAAACATATTTATATTGTTAATAAAGTCTAATATTCTCTTCCAATTGCATTTGTTTTTTTGTCTGAAGTTTTATATGTTTGCACTTTAGGCCACCTATAAAAATTGAGTTTATGTTGTGGGTAGAAATGTTGTTAAGTAAGTCTACCTCTATTGACTCTGCTGGAGAACAATATATTTTTGCTACTGTACAAGACATTTGGTTGTTTAAGAATTCGTAAGCTGTTATACAAACATTATTACTTTATATTTTCATGTCAGATACTGATAGATATTTTGAGCATAGTAGAGCCGTTCCACTCATTGTTGGCTGGTGTTTAATGGCGTAAACTAAAGCAATTGAGCAACTTAAGTCAAACAAGTGGTAATAACGGAAAGTAAACGTCTATAAAGTGTGTTTGTTTGTTTTTGAAGTTAAGCACAAAGATACATAACGTACTCTGCCTACCATTGGTAACAAAACCCTATTTTTAGCGTTCTAAGTCCACAGACATATCGCTATGCCATTGGAGAGCTGTAAAATAGCCATCGCTAATTTAGCAATGCAAGACTAAAGGGAAGAAAGCTAGTCATTACCACCCACGGCCAACTCTTGGGCTACTCTTTTATCAATGTACAACGGGATTGACGGTCACTTTATAATGCTTTCACGACTAAAATGGCGAGCATGTTTGGTGTGATGGTGATTGGAACCATACGAATGGAATAAGTGTTCTATCATATGCAGTTTTAGTGGAATATTTGTGTGTCTTTTGTGTCAATGCTACGAATTGATTTTTGGGTAAGTGATACAATTGATTCCAAACAATTTCATTAACCATGATAGAAGTGTCACTTATGTTAAAAGGTTCAAAGCCAAGTAGAAATCACAATGTAAAGTTTGTCTGTGATAGGGCTTATTAGTATATCGATCTAAGATTGGAAAAAGTATCATGTTAAAACATAAATGTGAATCCTAAGAAACATTTGAACCGCAAAAATGACGGCATTTAATAAGTTAGGTATTTTAACCGTTAATTGGGTTGTTGATGGGAATTAAGCATAAAACTACACAATAGGTTATGTGTGTTCTGCTCACCACGGGTATCGAATCCCGGTTTTAGCATTATATATCTGCAGTGTGACGTTATAGATATGTGGAAGGAGCTTTACGTCTGAAGGTTTCAATACCGATCGTAATGTTGCAATTAGTGATAAACACGCCTTAGACTTAATGGTTATAGTAAGTGATAAAGTTAAATAAAAAATATTAAACTAGATGATATATATGTGGTTAAATGGCATTAATGGTATATTTTCTAATATTTATATATCCGAACAGTCCGAAACTTGGCGTTGGGAGGTGATGACTGGTTGCTTTCCTTCTAGTCTTACACTGCTAAATAAGGGACGACTATCGCAGATAGCAACTCGAGTAGCTTTGCGCAAAATTCAAAACAGACCAAACTAATTTATATATCCACCAAAAATAAACGTCATAATGATATTTTACAAAATTAACAAATTATAATTCTAAATTACTACTTATGACGTATTTCAACAGCAAACATCGAAATATTTAGCTTTTGTTTGTGAACGGTTGGTTGACGTTTCATGGCATAAAGCAAGGAGACTATTTGAGTACCCCGCTGGTACAGCGGTATATCTCCTTATTTACAACGCTAAATTCAAGGATTTGATTCCCCTCGGTGGACCCAGCAGATAACCTCATGTGGTTTTGTCATAAGGAAACACACACACACACATACAAAATAGCCACTGAGCCCACCGAGGGGAATAGAACCCCTGATTTTTGCATTGTAAATCCAAAGACTTACCATTTTGCCCGCCAGGGAACAAAACTATTACAGCAAATAAAACGAAATCAAGTTAAAACAAAACAATGTTCAAAATTAGAATAAAAACTTATGCAGAATTAAGTAAAGGGTAAATATGTAGATAAAAGCATGTTTTAAATGGTGCTATCGTTCATGGTCGTGATGGAACGACAGTAAAACGTTCCTGTTGTGACATCAGTGTCACAAAGAAAACATATTGATGCATCAGTCGCAGATGAAGGAAAACAATGAGTTAAAAACTGAAATCATTTTATGACCTTTCCATGATCCTTATGAAAACAAGACGGCCGAAGAGCAACAAAATATTTGATTTGGAGAATTTAGTTATCATGTCGCTCGCTCCTAGTCAACTGTCAAATGGCGCAGAGCCGAGCCTTGAATACAGGACCACAGTCCATATATGAAACAGATACTGCAGTCATTGCATTAGAGCAAACAGGCTAAACTGCGATGTTATTCCCGCGAATACCGAAGTGGCCTGATATTCAGAAACCCTAATAGAATTGAAAAATAAAGAGAAATGGGCAAGTTGGTTTTTGTTCCACTAATAACAATAAAACTTGAAATTACAGTACTGTTAAGTTCGTCTGTCTTCGCCTGACTGCATTAACAAATACTTTAATATAGAGTCAATCTTTACCCACATTTGCAGGAGACAAAAATTTCGGGCTCCATTATGGCCAAGCGTGTAAAAGCGTGCGACTAGTAATCTAAGGATCGCGGGTTTGCATCCCAGTCGCGCCAAACATGCTCGCTCTTTCAACCATGGGGGCGTTATAATGTAACGGTCAATCCCACTATTCGTTGGTAAAAGAGTAGCCGAAGAGTTGGCAGTGAGTGGTGATGACTAGCTGCCTTTCCTCTAGTCTTACACTACTAAATTAGGAATGGCTAGCACAGATAGCTCTCGAGTAACTTTGTGCGAAATTAAAAAAGACAAATAAAACAAACAAACAAAAAATTAGACATGATCCGAAGTGCTAACAAGCTCGAAACGTCACGTTTAGAGCAAAATATAACAGCTTGCTAGCACGTTCACTTATCTTTTTAAAAATCTACTTTCACTGCAAAAAGCCCTCGTGTAGTTTTGTGTGAAATTCAAAAACAAAATATAATTTGTGACTTTACTCAGACAGTATCAGGTACAGAACCAGTCACCCCTCCCTTAACTGACGTATAATTCTGCAATTAGTGTTAGAAAGCTTTGCTCGTTAGGTAATTATTCCTTTGAGAACCAAAGTTGTAATTACAACTGCAAGTTTAATTTTTAATTTTGTTTTGTGGCTTGAAAACATATTTATTTTAATGGGTAAATTATTATATTTAAAAATGCTAGTTTATTCATTTCAGCGCGATATTTAATTTATTGCTACCGTTAGGTGGACTTTTGTTTTACTTTTCGGGTGTTTTGTTAAGGCTCGAAACAAATTGGACGTTCTTTGTCTGTCTCTTGTTGAAGGCGATTTAGGCTTAAAATTTTACTAAAAATATAAGAATAAGAACTTAAATTTAATTTCTTTCTCATCAAGACAACACATCGCTCAAAGAACTCATTGAGTACAACTGAAATCAACGACAGAAGAGCGGGAAACCGCAAAGATCTCGACTACGGGTCCAATAAGACCTACAAAAGAATTGGCGGGAAAAGCCGTTACGGCTGAACAAAAGATGAATACAGGTAAGTCAAGTGAAACTGGTGGCAATAACATTAATAATTCCCCATTGCTAGCTCTTTGTAGTTTGGCAGAAAAGGAATTAAATACAGTAAAGAAAACAAAAAATGTAATTAAAAGAAAGTAAAGTTAAGAGAAAGTTAATTAAAGAAATTGATTCTTCGGAAAACTCCGCAATTGGAATTAGAAGCAGTGATGGCTACTAATACTGAAGTAGAGGTAGCTACCCCTGCAACAAAAGTAAGTAGTTTAAGTCCCGTTAATGTAATGCAACAAAACTTAAAAACTAAGGATGTTGATATTACACCAGTGAATAACGTACAAAAATATGACACGGAGAGTAATCGAGACTTGGAGGACCAGGGATTTATCACTGTATTAAAAAAACAAACAAACAACTAACCACAGTACTATTTTAAAGACAAGACCACCACAATATGCGGTGATAATAGAAGGCATTCCAGGTCAGTATAATCAGCCCCTGCTTGCCACAGAGGTAAAAAGATGCAAACCTAATGTTAACTATGTTAACATTAAGTGTTTGCCAAGAGGCGGTGTACTTGTGCAAGGGCAAGATGTGGTCGATCTTAACCAACTACTTAAAGAATGACCAACAGATGCTTTTAAACCTGGAAATATTAAAATCCACCTTCCAGGAAGTAAGCCGCAACCAAAAGCAATTGTGGTAAGAGGGGTTCATCAGACGATTGACCTGGACCTAATTAAACAAGCACTTGACGAACACAACATACCACACACAAAGACAGAAATAATTATTTCTAATAAAACACAAACACCTACAAACCTGATAAGAATTGACATTGATGACAGTTACAACATACAAAATTTAATAAACAATGGAATATTGCTCTGGTATCAAAAATACCAAGTTGGGCAATTGAAAACTCCGGCAATTGTTGTAACACAGTGTTACAACTGCCAAAGATCTGGACATGTTTCAGCAGCCTGCTTAGCATCACCGAGGTGCTGCGGATGTGGCGGGGAACACCATATTAATCAATGTAAAAAAGAAAAAGAAACGCCTGAATGTTGTAACTGTGGTCAAACCCACACAGCAAATTATAAAGGCTGTGAAAAATATAAACAAATAAAGCAACGTATTTATCAGATCAGAACACCAACAGAACAGAATCAACAGAAAACAAACAGCTTACCTAAAACAGACACACCAACAGAACAGAATCAACCGAAAACAAACAGCTTACCTGAAACAAGCACATCAGCAGAACATAATAAAACAACAAAAACCACATATGCAGAAATGTTAAAAGGAAAAGAACCACATAAACAACAAGTACAGAACACTAATACACAGAACAAGAACACATTAACACAAATACAGAAACCAAAATCAAACAACACCACCATACAAGAAACGAATATTAACACAACAGACAAAACAAGCCTGTTTTCAACAGTTTTCAAAAATGTAATAACAGATTTTATAACAGGATATACCAAACCAAACCAGACAACTAACTTTTTAGAACTACTGATCACTATCTCCATAAAACACATCACACCTCATATACCCTACGTTATAACTACACTAACAGGTTACATGCTCACAGCACAGTGTTCACAGTAGTGTATATCAACATCCAAGGTGCAATAGCTTCCAAGAAACATGAGATCGAAGATCTAATAGAAGAATTAAACCCCCAGATTATAATAATAAGTGAAACTTTAACATACAATAATAATAGATTTAAAATATCATATTATTCAACTATTAGAAAAGAAAGAAAAACTAAAAATGATGAAAACAGAGGCATTATGCTGCTCCATAAAGTAGACTTATCTGTAGAAGAAATCGAATTAAACAGTAGCAATGAACATGTTACTGTAGATATCATCTAATCGAATAAAACTAAAATAACCGTAGCAGGAATTTACTGCTCACCCAATAAACAATTAGATACAACTTTACTTAATAACATATTTTCCCACAATCAAAACACCATTGTTATGGGAGACTTAAACAGTAAAAATGTTACCTTTGGATGCCGAAGTTCTAACTCCAATGGTAGAAAATTAATACAATTTATAGATGATAATAACATAGCTTTATTGAATGATACCACCCCAACACATACATCCTATTCCACTAACACTAGTGACATACTAGATCTGTGTATGTGTACATATAATTTAAGCCAGAAATTAATAAAATTTCAAGTGGGAAAAGATGTAGATAGTGATCATCTCCCAATTTTTTGCGTCTTCGATCTCACCCCCTATAAAAATATAACATACAGGAAAGAAAAATTTAATTACAGTAAAGCAGATTGGCAATGCTATAAACAAGAATTAGATAATCTGTTACCTAATAAAATTATTAAAGAAGTTAAAACGCATGTCGAAATGGACAACTATTGTCAAACAATCACGGATTGCCTTCAGAAAGCAGCCAAGTTAACAATACCAAAACAACACCATAAAACAACAAACAATACATGGAAACCCACCACAGAAATAATCAACCAAATCAAAAACCGCAGAGAGCTGAGAAGACAGTACATGATTACAAGAAACAGAGAAACTAAAACACAAATAAACAACATAAGAAATCTCATCAGAACTCAAATAAAACAACAAAAACAAAATAAATGGGACAATTACTGTAATAAACTAAACGACATAACTGACCCGAAAAAATTCTGGTCACATCTTAAAAGATTCACAAGAGAAAACACAAACACAAAGAAATATCCTCCACTTGAACATAATAACACCATTGCACGTACAAATAAAGAAATAGCCGAAGCTTTCAAGGATCAACTCCAAAATACATTTAAAACTCACACAGATCCAGATATGAATACAAACTTCTACAATGAAGTCACTTATCACATAGCAAATAATAAACATCAATATGAACCAATATTTCCAGTAAAAATAACTGATGCAAATACAAGTTCTAACACTGATTATGAAAGCACATTACTAACAAAGAAAATATCCCTACATGAAATACTAGAAGCAATAAAAAAAACCCAAAAACAAAGCACCAGGAGAAGATGAAATACAAACTATTCTCCTAAAAAAGGGCACTCCGAAATTGTTTGACCACCTAAATTCACTATTTAACTTATCGCTATCCTCAGGATATATCCCATTTTCTTGGAAGCTAGCAAATATATTAATGTTCCATAAGGAAGGAAAACCAGCGAATAAACCAAATAGCTACCGACCAATCAGCCTGACCAGCTGTGGTGGCAAAATTCTCGAAAGAATAATAAGTAATAGACTCTCCACATTCTTGGAGATAACATCAAAATTACCAGAAGAACTAAATGGATTCAGAAAATTTAGACAAACGACAGACCATTTAATAAGATTAACCGAAACCATAATAGATAGTTTCAACAAAAACGAATGTACAGTCGCTTGCTTCCTCGATATCGAGAAAGCATTCGACACCGTTTGGCACGACGGTCTGAGGTTCCGAATGAATGAAATGGAACTACCGCGAGGAATTATTCGCTGGTTATCTAACTTTTTGGAAAACAGAAAATGTAGAGTAAACGTAGAAGGAACATTTTCCGAATACTTTACTCCACTAGCTGGTGTCCCACAGGGAGGGGTGATTAGCCATATACTCTTCATCATGTATGTTAACAATATGCCATTGAAGGATCCAAATCATAGATTCTCATCACAGTTCGCAGATGATGTGGCAATCTGGAAAAGTGCTGCAACACTCACGATAGCAGCTACAAACATACAACCACAATTAAATAGAATTAGTGAATACTGTGAAAAATATAGAATTAAAATAAACACAGCAAAAACACAGCTCGTAGTCTTTACGAAATCGACAAAACACAAAAACAACAGCCAGAAATATATATGAATGGCACTCTACTCCAGATTGCCCAATCAGCAAAATTTTTAGGTCTGACTTATGATTCAAAATTAACTTGGATCAATCATGTCAACGAAATTAATAATAAAATTTGGCGAAGAACAAACTATGTTAGGAGTCTAACTGGTAAACACAGTAGAGCATCTACAGATAACATTTTGAAAATATACAAAACATATATTAGACCAGTAATAGACTATGCAACTCCAGCATGGGTAACTGTAAGTAATGAAACAATCAAAACTAAACTACAAACAATACAAAACACACTTCTCACGACTGCATACAGAGTCCCGAGATCAACTTCATCTAAATTCATTCACAATTACTCGAACATACCAACCATATCAGATAGACTCCTAAATATTACAATCAGGTACTTTAATAAAAATTGGATAAAAAATGAATTACTATGCGAACTAGACGGGTACCTCATACATGATGAAGAAAGCCCTAAATATCTCTCCCCAATTAACATATATTTTAAAAATAAAGATAAATAAATTAAAAATGTTAAATTTGTTTGTTTTGGAATTTCGCACAAAGCTACTCGAGGGCTATCTGTGCTAGTCGTCCCTAATTTAGCAGTGTAAGACTAGAGGGAAGGCAGCTAGTCATCACCACCCACCGTCATTTCTTGGGCTACTCTTTTACCAACGAAAAGTGGGATTGACTGAACAATTATAACGCCCCCACGGCTGGGAGGGCGAACATGTTTGGCGCGACTCGGGCGCGAACTCGCGACCCTCAGATTACGAAGTGCACGTCTTAACGCGCTAGGCCATGTCAGGCTAAAAACGTTAAAATATATATGTATATAAACTTTAAATATTAATATTTATAGTTTACTTATTTATGTATTTTGAAATTATAATAAAAAAAATTGCCACCAGCTAACTTGACATACTGTGAATAAAATAAATAATTAAAACTGTATAAGAGCCATATACATGGACATTGCCCTGAGAAGGACCAAATACAAATACAAACAGTTAAGAAAATAAGTTGAGAGAGGAGGAAGAGGTCAAAGAGAACCTGACCCTCCAGGGCATAAAATACCCAAACACCATTGATTGATTGATCGAACCATTTGTAGGAAGGGAAGTAGAAAGGTTTGAAAAGTAATAAGGAAGTGTAAATGTTGGAAGATGAGTTCTAGAAATAAAAGAGAACAGGGTAAGTAAACGAACAAAGTTTGGAATATTAATACGTTGAAATTGAGAAATTTGTGTTTACTTTAGTATATTCGAGGAAAATAGTTTTGTGTTATAAAGCTATTGTGCTGACATACTGGTGTTTTTGAAAAATAAGTCGTTTCTAAAATATACTTTCATGGGGAATATGTTAACGTTTGTTGTGTAATATGACATTGTGAGGTAAGTGGGTTATGTTCTGTATAAAATTTAAAATGTGGATATTTATCGAACATTAATTGAAACATTTCAGTAAGTATAGTTCTGTGGTGCCACCTCACTTAATGAAAATAGTTGTGGTGCTATTGTTGTTTTTATACACATTGTCATGTGAATTGGTGAGATGTATAGCCAGGCAATAACGTGTTAAAATACAAATATTGCTTTTCATTATTTACTTTTAAAATTTCTAACGAATGATTACAAGAAACTGATTTTAAATATTGAATTTAAATCAAGAACTCTGGCCTGGAATAACAAAATTCGAGTTGCTAGGTTAGTCATAGTTTGCCTGACTTTTGTTTAGTTCTATATCTGCTTTTTAATTTTAGTTTCACCCAGTTAATCCTTGGTAGATTTGTTTTTGTCTGATGTAGTACTTTTTTTTTCCCCACATGCTGTTTATGCTTGTCTGGCTGTTACTTCTCTGGAAGAGCTAGTGTTAATTTGACATTAAATGTCCAATTTAATGAATATTCTCTATCACTCTCCTCAGAAACTAGATAAACTTTTAAAATTTCTTTTCTTTTATGGGTAACCCTTACTCTACACTAGGTTATCCATAAGATAAATTTAGAAGTTTAAAAACTTCTCAAATTGTTTAATTCTGACATGAATGTTTTAACATATTATGCAAGAACAAATTCAGTGACTCGTTTTTCATTGGATCATAATCTTTAAAATAATGAACTATAAGGTTATTACATTATATATAAAATCAAAGTATTTGCCAATTTTGCTTGTTTCCTTGAAAATAATTTACAAGTAATTTTTTCTAACATCTGGCTTATATTTTGTTAGGGTTGAGACAATCTAAATATCGAGCATATGTAAGTGATCAATGTTACCTCAATTAAAAGTTTTTGTAGCAACATATAAATAGTTCCTTGCATTTCATATGAAACAGTATCAAAGGAAAATTAATCCATAGAAACAGTACTGTAATGCTCACAGTGGTCTTAAAGAATGCCAATTTGAGCCATGGTAAACTTATCTGATTTTGACAGTAAGAAAAAACTGAGAAGATTTATTTTTCCTTCTTTGCCCAGGTTTAATATATTTTATAACACTTGTATATATTTTAATAGTTCTTGCATCCAACAATGGCCACAAAATTGAAGTGGTGAGGCCGATTCAGTAATGGTTGTGTAATCATCCCTCTGTTCTGGACTGTCTTTGAATATCCAGTATAGGGCTTTGATTAGTTTAACTGCAAAAAACTGACTATCTTAACTATTTTTAAAGGAGTTGTGAATCATATGAAGGCTGTAACTTCCAGTGTTTGTTCCATGTGATACAACATGACTCCTTTATTATATCACATTGCAAGGAATGCAGTTCACTGACCTATCCACGGAAAGTTGGATAATTTTCTTTTCAATTTTTAAAATGGATTCCAATAACATGGGCAGCAGATCCCCAGCTCTGCCATCACTAATGAAAGCAGAGGTAATGTGATACAGTGCAATTATCAATAGGATCCCACTACCTAACATAAATATTCACTTGCTTTTTATTCAAGCTGTTTTTAAATTTGTTAAACATTAGTAAAACTATATTCACCTGTTTCAAGAATATAGCTAAATTATTACTAAAATATAAATGAAATCCAAAGCTTACAAGGTAAGCATGTTGGTTTTCTTCATGTGAATGTGCAAAACATTTTGTAATGTTTCAAAAATATTATAACTATTATAGTTGAAGCGGGATATTACACATTTCAGTCCAAGCAATTTCAGCTAATGTTCATCTGTAGATGAAATGTTTTGTTATGTTAACATTTGCATGCTTGCTTGTATTGGTGCTTGGTTTATTTTCACTTACGAATTAACTGATGTGCAGATTGCTGTTTGCATTTCATTGTAAATTTGAGTGACTGTGGAAGCTAAAAACTCCAAACAAACTTGGTTTCAATTTTGTACTGGTAAGCCAGTTGTGACAAGTTTATCACTTAAGTTAAGGTGCAAGTTTTCACCTTACAGTTGGGAAATGTGTGTTCTTTCTACACTTCTTGCAACTTACTTAACAGTTGTTACACCTTTTACACATTATTGCAGTACAAATAGAGGTAAGATGGCCAGCGCACTTACTCACATGCACTATCTTTGCATCTCTGAGTAACTTCCTCACCCCTTTTTGTCCAACATGAAGTTTGGCATGGTCTTCATTATGTCTTTTTTATTCAATGTAAACCAATGCAGATTTCTACTCCAGGACATCTCAGACCACCAAAAAACACCTTACCATACTGTTGGAAACCTGAAAGAAATGTTCTGTTGGCACTTCATGTGGCAGATATTGAACATGAACTTGCTTCTCACTACTACCTGTAAGTGAGAAGGTAAATTGTTTTTTAACGGTTACTCCACCTAGTTTTAATGCCTTTGACTTGAGCTTTGATGAAAGTGTGGTGTGCTCAGTTTCCCTATGGCTGTACAAATTCTAAATCTGGACCTAACATTTTTGTAAAAGTTGTTAACTTGTAAAGTGTTCTGTGCATGGTTAGGTCTGATAAAAGTAGGTTTATGTGAAAGGTGGAAAATTGTGATATTGGATACAATCATTTCTTTAGGTGCATCAGGTAATTTATGAAAGGTAATTTTAACTTTTATTTTATAAGTAAAGCAATGCTTCTTGTCATTTAGTCAGTGGTTAACTTGTAACGTAGTTGTGGGAAGGCAGCACAGTCGAGAGGGTCCAAGTGCCACATTTGTCTGTGTATGTCTGGTTTTTTTGGTGTTTGACAGTGTCACTTTAACAGGAAACAATAGTATGCTGCAAACATGTTTCTTTGTGCAATAATCAAGGCGGACAGTTTTCCATCTCATAAGAGTAAGGAAAGAGAAAGCATATGAAAATGCTGGGTTCTGCCATCAGGAGAGCTGATCCTTAGGCCAAGTTTTATGTGGGAGTCTGGACCAAGCTGTATCATATGCCATGATCACTTTGTACCAACAAATTGTTACAGCGAAACATTGTTTTATAATTATCATTCCAGTATTTTTAAACAAAAACATGCCCACTACCTCAAATACCACCACCATGGGCCAAGGAACATGCACGCACACACGTGCACTGCCATTATCACTAATCACTTTGCTTCTAGAGCCTGTATGATTTCATATGATACAGCTACAGTAACACTAAACAGCAAACCAATATATGTATTAGTAACCATTCAATTTGTGTTCCTGTAGAAGTATTTTTCCAAAAGAACTTTGAGGAAATGTTGCTCATAAAACATTGTCAATTGTCAAACCATTTTGGTAATAAATATTTCATTTCTATGTATTGCAAGGACTTTGGAATCTTTTGAGAGCATACACAAATTTCTACACATCATTCTGTACAAAAAGTTGACTCTACCTGGTAGTAGTAGTAGTCGTGATTTTCATCAAACTCCAATTTTTTTTCACATTTTAAATAAGGTACTGTCTTAGGAGAGATTTCTTGGTCCCAACTGACATACACTACAATAGTTTTACATTCAAGAACAGCATCAAGTGTAACAGTTAAAAATGGATATGTATATGACACAAAACTACCACAAGGTTTAGTTGAAAAAGAATACTTGTATTCAAGTGTTGTAATGGCAAAATTTTCAAATGTCCAATCATGCTGTATTGGTTTTGATGACACCTTTCTACAAGCATAAAGCTTTCACATAGGGCTGTTCTATTGGTGCATTTACAAATTCTTCTAAAATTTGAAGCTGTCAGTCTCTTTGTTTGCTCTATGGACCACTCTTACTCTGATCAAGTGTTCTCTTTTCAAAATAGCCTATTTTCTTCATACTTCTTGCACAATAACTCTAAAAATAAATCTTTTATTTTTCAAATAGTAATGATCATTACACATCATTTGCAGGTGCCTCACATTGTTATATGGGCATTGTTTTAACTTGAGATTGACTGGTGATTTACACCCATATTTTAAAGTGGGATTGTGATTCCATTTACACACACTTCAGATGATGTGAATCAAAATGCATCTGTCTAACACGTGACCTTGTCCCTCAGGACAAATATCAACTCTCTGCTTTCAAAGAAGATCTTTACACACTTTTAACAAATGTCAGACTTAGCTTCTGAGTACATGTTTGACATGTTAAGAATTCCTTTGATTTCAAAAATGAAACTAATTTGTACAACAAACATTGAACATGCTTACAGTGTGCAGTTGCCCTCATGTTCATCTATCACACCATTATCAACAACTACACCCATACAAAAAGACTCTTTAATTCAGCAGCACAGGATGGGAGCAGATAGTGTTTGTCCGTGACAGCTGACCATACACAGATGACCAATGGTTTTTTGTAGAGGTTCTTGGCTTTGTCCTTAAGTTTGCTAGATGAGGCCAGGTAACTGCCTACTGCAACCATCATTACAACTGGTAGTTAAGAGGAAACCATGGTTATTTTAGATTTGTGGCTGAGAAAGGTACACTGTTTATGAAATACTATTGATGTACAATCTTGAACACGAATATTTTTTTAAGAAAGTGAATTTAGACACCAATCATTAATTTTTTAACAGGTTGAATAGTGTCTTTATTGTTATTACAATGGTGATAACACACTGGTGATATATTGCATTTAAGCATATCATTTCTTGTTCCATAAATGTTAAGTGAAAAGTAAATATCTTGCACAGTGTAACAGCACAAGACAACAGAAGAAATTCTAACTGTGCTGTTACATCATTGTCACATATGGTTAGGATACTAATACCCTCCTTTGAGGTGTCATGTTTGACTTTGAAGTGAATTTAACACAAGTTAAAACTAAACTTTTAAGTAATGAACAGCAGCACAAAATTTTTATGGAGATCTTAAGTTTCCATTAAAAATAAAAATTTTGTGACTAAAAACTCATGAACTGGTAATTTTGTACACTGCATTATACTTATTTTAGCATCACTGAAATAAATTCTGAAAATGGTGATTCGTACGCCTTTTATTTTGAAACATTTAAAGCTATTTTAGTTCTGTGAAACATGACTGACATGTACTACATGTTATCTTTATATCAGTAAGCTTGGTTTAATATGGATGTTGAATTACATAATGTTCATAAATTTTCTAACATTTCATTTGAATAAATAAAATACACATGGGGGATGAGGAAAGTGAAGTAAAGCTTATCTTGAGAGAAGCATAAACATCCTTGTTGTTCAATGTGAGGTAGTCTGGATGGTGTATAGGTTATTGTCATCTTGTATAGTCCTGTCAAATTTGCTGCTTTTATCATAGAACTCCAATCTATCAGTAATGTGAATATAAATTACATTCATCTTCGACATTAACTTATAGAGCCCTAAATTGGCAAAACATAATTTCATATGTCAACATATCAGATGTGTAACTTCAGATTGTTTTGTCAATAACTACTCTATCATATTTTCTACAGGATGAAAAGGTTTTAGATGTATACAAAACAATATTATTGATAAATTTACCTTTTCACAAGAACTGCCTTTTTTTGAAGCTCTTCTTTTAGCTGGGGCAGGGTTCACTGTCCATAATCTGTCCTCAGCACACAACAATAAATTAATCATTTTCATCATTAAAATATTCATGTGTCAAAACCCTAGTCTTAGTACACAAAAATCAAGGTCGCAAGCTCACTATCACCATAAACCTGATATTTTCTTTTATCATCCTCCTACTTTATACTTTTTTTTAGGCCTACATGATATTGAAATCAATAACAAGAACTATATTTTTGCCCATTTAAAAGTTACTGATTTATTTCAGAAAAAGAATGTGTCATAAGAGACAAATACAACATACAATGTGTTTATATATTTAGTTATTTTATGTTCTTAAATAGGTTGCGTAGGACATATAACATTCAAATGTGCATTTACTTGGTAATAGTTATGTCGAGAGAAGGCAACAACAATGTGAAGGACCGTGATGATTGTTACCATAAGAGATTGAGTTCATTATAAGTCTGTTTTTTTTTTAACTTCTAAAGAGATATTTATTGCTATGTCTGGAATAATATACATTATTAACTGTGATCTTGGCTCTCTTAAAAGGTGATCTAGAATATGGTCCAAGAACTGTGACATAATCTTGTGAGTATCAACACTTGACAACAATGTCACTTCTTGGTATGTGTTTAACCTTAAAATTATATATCTGGTGAGGAAGACTTGATGTCTCTGGCAGTATGTCTGAATTCTGATGGGACTCCTATAATGACTGCAGAAGTAGGAAGTTTTTCAGGAGAAGATTCATGGGAATTATTGATGTTTGTTCTTTGTTAGACTTACGAATTTATTGGGTTTTATCTATAGGAGAAATAGAAAACTTGTTTTTTTTTGTCTTTGAGTAGGTGGAGGTTGTTTAGGGTTAAGATAAGAGGCTGGTGAATGGATATGGGTAAACTTCCTTGCTGATGGTTGGAGATAAGTTTTAGTCAGTAGAGTGGAAGTCCGTAACTGACTAATTCTTTGTAAATTTAAGAGAAGAAAAATCTTATTTTAAACAAAACAGTAAAAAAAAATAATGGCTACAATATAGTCATTAGAAGGACTGATACTAATAAAAGTAAAAATAAAATAAATGTAGTTCTGATAAGGTATGTATGTGTATGAGAGACAGACAAAAATGAAAAAATAAAGCCAAAACCATGGTGTTAGTTTAATTTGATTAACCCTGGGTCATTTACGACAAGGTGAATAAACTCTATGCTTGATTTGAAATAAATCTAGAGGTACAATATTAAGAAGCATCTTAAGGGCTATGCTGAAGAGAGGAAGAATTCCTCTGAAGCAAAGTGGGCAGGGAGGGAAACATAAATACGTTGCTTTATTTGTTTATATTTTTCGCAGCCTTTGTAATTTCCTGTGTGGGTTTGACCACAGTTACAACATTTAGGCGTTTCTTTTTCTTTTTTACATTGGTTGATATGGTGTTCCCCGCCACATCTGCAGCACTTCGGTGATGCTAAGCAGGCTGCTGAAACATGTCCAGATCTTTGGCAGTTGTAACACTGTGTTACAACAATTGCCGGAGTTTTCAATTGCTCAACTTGGTATTTTTGATACCAGAGCAATATTCCATTGTTTATTAAATTTTGTATGTTGTAAATGTCATCAATGTCAATTCTTATCAGGTTTGTAGGTGTTTGTGTTTTCTTAGAAATAATTCTTTCTGTCTTTGTGTGTGGTATGTTTTGTTCGTCAAGTGCTTGTTTAATTAGGTCCAGGTCAATCGTCTGATGAACCCCTCTTACCACAATTGCTTTTGGTTGCGGCTTACTTCCTGGAAGGTGGATTTTAATATTTCCGGGTTTAAAGGCATCTGTTGGCCATTCTTTAAGTAGTTGGTTAAGATCGACCACATCTTGCCCTTGCACAAGTACACCGCCTCTTGGCAAACGCTTAATGTTAACTATATTAACATTAGGTTTGCATCTTTTCACCTCTGTGGCAAGCAGGGGCTGATTATACTGACCTGGAATGCCTTCTATTATCACCGCATATTGTGGTAGTCTTGTCTTTAAAATAGTACTGTGGTTAGTTGTTTGTTTGTTTTTAATGTTTTTTTTTGATAATATAGTGATAAATCCTTGGTCCTCCAAGTCTCGATCACTGTCCGTGTCATTTTTTTGTACGTTATTCACCGGTGTAATATCAACATCCTTAGTTTTTAAGTTTTGTTGCATTACATTAACGGGACTTAAACTACCTACTTTTGTTGCAGGGGTAGCTACCTCTACCTCAGTATTTGTAGCCATCACTGCTTCTTCTTCAAATTCGGAGTTTTCCGAAGAATTAATTTTAAATTTAAAATTAAAAAAAATTAAATTTAAGTGCCTCTTCTTATATTTTTAGTTAAAATTTTTTAAAGCCTAAATCGCCTTCAACAAAAGCCAGACAAAGAACGTCCGATTTGTCTCGAGCCTTAACAAACCAAAAAATTTGTTACTAAACTAAACTAACGTGGCAGGGGTTCAGTTTAGGGAGAGAGAAATCAGAAGAGTTCTCTCCCCAACCAGGGTGTTCAGGAACGTTGTGGTTCCTCTTCGTCCCCTTTCGTGGATTGTTATTAAGATTAAATGGTGGTTTCATATATATATATTATGGTTATTATTCTTGACGATTTGGGTCGAAAATGTCTCTTCTAAATGTTGTCTTGGATGGAGGAAGCAGCGGAAAGGGACCCGGGACCTGTCCCGAAAGGAAGAGGTTGAGCAGATGTGAACATGAATATTCTTCAAATTCAGATAAAAAAAAAATTCTAACGGCACGATTCAGGGTCTGGCAAAAGAGATGCTAGGGCAGGGATCTATAAATCCAATGCCTGAAGATTTTGATGTGGGGGAAACGGGAGTGCCCCGAGAAAACCCACTTTCACAGGACAGGCGCTGAAAGTTTTGCCTGTCGTGTGCCCTGTATCTGAAAAGAAAAGAAAGAAAGAAGAAAAAAAAAGAATTTGTGTTAGTAACGTGGATTGTATTTGTTTAAATTCTTTGTTAAGTAGAATGTGATTCTTGAAATATGTTGTACGGTGAAATGTATTTTGTTGGTGCACTTGATAATTTGTGTAGTGATGCCGTTAGTTTGTTTCTTTTTTCTGCTTTTAGATAATATTTGAGAGAGAGTTCTGTTATTCTATCTCTTATCGTTGGTAAATTACTAATTTGGTGTAGATAGTTTGTTGGCGTAAATGACGGTAGGCCAAATGCGGATTTTAATATTCTGTTTTGCTCTACTTGGATTTTCTGGAGAGTGTTATTTAACATGTTGTATGTTACTTGACATCCGTACTCTATCAGTGGACGGATGTAAGCCTTGTATATTTGTATAATGGTGTTCGGTGCACATTTCGATTGTTTGCCGGTTATGGTCTTTAGATATGAAGTCCTTTTTCTGATGGATGAGTACATGTTGTTTATATGTTTTTTCCATGTTAGTTTTGTGTCGAAAGTGACGCCAAGGAATGTGATGTTTTTACTCATGTTAATGGTTGTGTTTCCAAGTGATAATTTTATTTTTTCTAGATTTTTTCTTTGCTTCTTAAATTTCCTATAGAAAGTAATTGCTTGTGTTTTTGTTGGGTTTAATACGACTCTCCACTTGTTGCTCCATGTTGAGACGTTGTTTAATGATTCTTGTACGCGAGACATGGCCATTACTGGGTTTCTGGAGGTGCTCCAGATTGCGATGTCGTCTGCGTATTGTGAATTGTGTGTGTATGTTAGATTTGGAAAAGGTATGTCACTGACGAAGATTATGTATAGAAGTGGTGAGAGGACTGATCCTTGGGGTACTCCTGCCGTTATATTAAATAATTTGGACATAGTTTTGTAGACTTTTACTTGAGCTGTTCTATTTGTTAAGAAATTTGAGATCCATTTGACTATCGTGGGATTTATTTGTAGGTGATTTAGTTTATATATGATGGCGTTGTGCCATACGCTGTCGAATGCTTTTTTGACATCTAGAAATACCCCGATGGTTACTTGATTGTTGTTTAAAGCTTTGTAGATTGATTCGGTGAATCGTGTGAGGTAATCTGTTGTTTGCCTATTTTTTTCTGAAGGCATTTTGATATTCTGGAAGGATGTTATTCGATTCGCAAAAATGGAGAAGACGGTTGGAGATAATTCTCTCCATCAGTTTGCCAAGGCAGCTTAAAAGACTGATGGGGCGGAAATTATCTGGAGTTGTTCTATTAGTTTGTTTCTTGTGGATCGTTGTTATGATGGCTTTTTTCCACGTGTCGGGATAGTACCCGGTTGCTAGTGAGATGTTCATGATGTTTGTGAGGTGTTGCAGTAGGAGAGTGGAGCTTTTTTTCAGAATAATATTTGGTATTTGATCATGTCCGGGGGAGGTGTTCTTCAAGTTTTTGATATTAATTTTTAGCTCTGTTGTGGTTATTTTTCTGTTGATTAAACTTGAGTATGTTTCTAGTGTCTCGCCGGGAATCGTGGTGAGAATGAAGCTTGGTTTGTATTTATGAAGTTGTTGACAAGGTGTTGGTGTTGTGTGTCGAAATCTACTGAGTTTAAATCGCTAAAAGACGATTTGTAATAGTCAGCTTTCTCTACATCCGTCCTTGCGATTTTATTGTTGTGTGTGATGTGTTGTAGCATGTGATTTGTGTTTTTGTCTGAAGCGATACTCTTGATTGTTCTTGGTTTTTTCTAAGTTTTTACAGAAGTTATGCCAATTGTTTTCTCTTACTTTTTTGATTTCTTGTTTAATTTTTGTATTTGTTCTATTGATTTCTGTTTTAATGTGTGGATCGCGTGTGACGGAGTGTGTTCGTCTTAATTTTCTGCGTTTGATTATTAGTGCGTGAATTTCTGGTGTTAGAGTCCATTGAGTAAGTGATTGTTTTCTTTTTGATTTAGGAATTGTGTTTTTTATGGCTTCTGTAATTTGGTCAACATATTTGTCTAGTTCTGTTTTGTTATCTACCTGTTCGATTGGATGGGGTAGGTATGAGTCCAGAGAGGCATTAAAAGTGAGTCAGTCTGTTTCAGTGTAGGTGTATGCTGAAGGAGTCACGTACGCCACAGCAGGGTGGCGCGGGTGAATCATACATGACGAGGGGAAGTAGTCACTGGTGATCTCATCATACACTTTAAAGTTAGATATTCTATTTACCATGTCCTTGGGTGCGATGATGAGATCTAGTACATCGTATGAGCCGTTAGCAGCTGAAAAGTGTGTAGGTGTATGGTCATTGATTAGGTGCATATTATTGCTAGAGATAAATTTTTTTAAGCATGATCCTCTGCGTGTGTCTCTGTTACCCTTTAATTCTGAATGTGGTGAATTAAAATCTCCAATAATAATTGGTTTGGGTTTACGATTAACACATTTTTGAATGAAGTTAATGTCGATATCTTTGGTTGGTGAGCAATATATGGCTGGAATCGGAATAGTTAGCCGGTTGTTAAAGTGTATATTACAGAAAATGGTTTCATTAATGTTAGATTTAAAGGAGTCTTCTATAGAGATTAAATGCGATATTTTTGTACTAAAGTAAGCTATTATACCTCTATTGTGTTCTGAGTGAGGTATGCTGTGTGAGATGAAACCGGGAATTGAGGTGTTTTGTTTCTCTGTGCAAAGTGTTTCTGAAACGATGATTATGTTGGCGTTTATATGTTTATTTATGTTGTGTATTTCTATTCTTTTGTCTTTGAGATTTCCTTGGCAGTTGATGTGTAAGATTTTAATGTGTTGTGTCATTGTGTTGTTTTATTTCTTTTGCATGAATTTTGAGTGAGAGGTGGTGTGGTTTGAGGTGAGGAAGGTTAAAGTAGTAGCTTGCAAGGCTGCAAACAGCTATGAGTGACTCGTGCCTCGATTCAAATGAGGGGAGATCACTCAATTCTATCAGCATTGCTAGCAAGTTTGTAGTGAAATCTGTGGGGTTAAATGCTTGTGATGTTTTCGGGCGTGTTACGTCCGCGTAAGTACGTGTTGGTTGAGGTTGAGCGTGTTTGGTTTGCGAGTCGGTTGGAGTTGGTAGTAAAGTTTGTTTGGTGTTGTTTTGGTAGCTGTGGGTTTGTTTATTGTTGTTCGTGGTTTTGAAAAGGAATCTGTTGCGTATTTGGGGCAGCCTTTGTAACTGGCTGCGTTGGGGCCCTGACAGTTAGCGCATCTAACTTGGTTACGCTCGTTAGGACACTGAGCGACCTCGTGGGATCCGCCACATCTGTCCTTGGCCATACAATTGGTTTTTGTGTGTCCGAACCGTTGACATTTGTAGCATTGGATAATTGGTTTTTGGTGTGTTTTTTCCGGTTCGGTCGTGTGTCTTTTGAAAAATAGAAAGCAACCGTTTTTTAATAATTTTTCCTGATCGTCTTTTTTGTTGACGGTTACCTTGATCAGTGGCGTTTTTTGTTTCGTTTTGAATGAGATGATTCTGTTTGATGATGCAATGCCAAAGCCTTGAGTTATTAGTTCGTCGGTGATTTCCTGGTCTTCAATGTCGAAATCGACACCTCTGATAATGACTGTTGGTTTTGGTGTGTTGGTTTTTGGTGTAGTGATAGTGGCTTGAACACCAAAGGCATCCTTGGGCCAGTGGGCCAAAATATGCGCAAACTCCTGCGGTTCGGTACATTTGAGCATGATTCTACCATTAGGAAGACGTTTCAATCAGTGATGTCGAGAAACCCACTTGTTGAGAACTTTTATATGCAAAAACGGCTCTTTTGGGCCCAGAAAACACTTCAAATAGAAGTGTGAACCTGACGATGACCGAAGAAGGCCGAAACGTTGTTCGCTCTTCTATTTGAAGTGTTTTCTGGGCCCAGAAGAGCCGTTTTTGCATATAAAAGTTAGGAAGACGTTTGATGTCTTTAAACTGAATGGCTGGGTAACAGGCCCGTTGTTTTGAATTTAGCACAAAGCTACACAATGGGCTATCTGTGCTCTGCCCACCACGGTATCGAAACAAGGATTTTAGCGTGTAAGTCCGCAGACATACCGCTGAGCCATTGGGGGGCTCTAGTCTGGTATCTAGTCTCCAACGTGCGTGTCTAGCAGCTCTTGACTTACACGTCTGCTCTGCTTGACGACGGCCTTCAAACTTGAAAGTGTTCACCTCTGTGGCAAGCAGGGGTTGATTATATTGAACCGGAATGCCTTCTATTATTACCGCGTATTGTGGTGGTTTTGTCTTTTGAACTGTACTGTTGTTGGTTCTTTGTTTTTTTGAATTTTTCTTTTTGAAACGACAGTGATAAAGCCTTGGTCCTCCGAGTCTTGATCACTGTCAGTGTTATTTTTTTCTTCATTATTATTAGGAGTTATATCAACATCCTTGGTGTTTATGTTTTTTTCAGTTGCGTTACTGGGACTTAAACCTACTTTACTTGGTTTATTTGCAGGAGTAGCTACCTCTACCTCAGAATTAGTAGCTGCAACTGCTTCTTCGTATTCAGAATTTTCCTTTGAATTTATGATTTTAACAAGTTTTCTTTTTACTTTACGTTTTTTTCTAACTGTATTTTCATTATTTTTTTCCGCTGTACTTAATTCCTTTTTAGCTAAGCAACATAGTGCTAGCAATGGGGAATTACATTTTATATTGCCACCAACATCACTTGACTTACTTGTTTTCTGCTTTAGGTACTCATTAACGGTTTTTTCCGCTATGCTTGGTCTTAGTCCGGTAACAGTCTCTTGGTGAGATCTACTCGGTGGTCTCTGCCTGTAGTATTTGGTCTTGGTGGTTTCCGGGTGTATAAAACGATATATATTCTCATTCTTAAACTTTGTTGATTCGATAAGCCTAACTACCTTTTCAACGTAGAGAGAAAGAACACGTTTTTATTCGCCTCACTCTTACCCTCGCAATCTCCAAGAGAATCCAAGATATAGGACAGAAAGACAGACGGTACGCGGTGGGCTCGACAAGTAGCAAACTCCGATTTGTTTTTCGACCAATCATCTCCCTTCATTCTTTGTAGTCGGTTACGGGGAGAGGCACAGCGTAGCTGCAAGACTGCTGCCCATCAAGGTGTTCAGCGTTCCTACAGCACGACTTCGGATGTATATTTTTTCTCAAAATTAGCAGAGTAATCTTTATTTAGAAAATAAAGTGTGATATAAGGGCTATAATAAAACATAAGACTGTAATGTTATACTTGATTTTCCAAAACAATTCAAGAAAGTATTCTAACCTTTTGATGTACTTTTTTTTGCTATGCATTTAATTTTGTTAGCTGTGTGATGCACAACTTGCACACCTGGAATATACGTCCCTGCTTCTAGGGTTATGGCTGGCAGGCTGCATGTTGACCTGGTTGGCAGATTCTTGGAAGTAGATATGGAGGGCTGCTTGGTAGGTTGGTGGGACTGGATAGGATATGTCATTGTCTGCTGCAGAGGATTTGGCAGGCGTCACTTTTGTGGTCATTTCTTATGTTACTAAAAATATATTTGAAGCATAAAGGATCTAACTTTAAATTTAAAGAAATTGAAAAGGTACAAAAATTAAATATTTAAGCGTCAGTGGACTGAAAGAACCACAATGTTGAATGAGAGTTCCTATACTAAAAAGAAACTGCTAAATATAACGGATGTTCTGGTAAGACTTAAAATTCAGTTTATTTAAATCTTTAATTACTTATGCTGGGATAACAGGGTCGAACATAAAATGAAATTTATTGCAATCTTGCAAAATTATGTATAAGAGTGGTAACATGTTCCATGAATCCATCCATTGATTTTCTTCCTAAGGAATACTATGCTACCAATATCAAATCATTGAAAAAAATACATTTCAATCAAATATAATGACAATTTGATCATTACTCAAGAATTAAAAAAAAATACTTTCAAGAGAATTAATAATACCTTTTCAAGTTTTGTTATTGATATAATTTAATTTTAATTTTAATTTTTAACGTGATTTTTATTTAATGTTAATGTCTTTGAGTTGTTTTACATTTTACAGATTTGTGCTATTGACTAGCCCCGTCTTCCTTCGAGCCCAGCAGGGTAAAGAATAGCAAAAATTTCACCATAGTGAAATGAATATCAAATAAAATTAACTAACAAAGCTGAAAACATTTTATCTGCACTCAGCACTTTGATACATATTAGAATAATACAGCTTCATAAAGCATTCATTGAAATATTAGTTTTTAATTCTTGGATTCAGAATAACTTGCAATTATCATTTACAGCTGTTAAATAGGACTGAGATAGTACAAGCATAACACGCAACTGTAGGTAGAAGGTTGAGTTCACACTTTATAGCTCCAAAAAGATTACAGAAACTATTAGATGAAATTGAAAGATAACTCCCTCTGCACAAGAGAATTGTATGTACATGAGCTGATGTGAAGAAAGCCAGCAATAGATACACTAAGAATGTTTAGATGCCTGTGAAAGGAACTAACAGGATATTTAGATTATATAAAATAATTGTCACCATTAGCATCAAACATTTGTTAATTAACTGTAACAAATCATCCACGTGTAGCAGTGCAAAGTGATCAACGTATTTACGTGGAAATGATGGAGGATATGCTAAATTGTATGGAAGGACCCATAAGAGTATGTTATACTAGTTTAGGAATTTATTTAGTTCCCATTATGGCTTGAGTTATGTAATATTTGCAGAAATTAAATATAGCAGAATTATCTAAAAAGATAATTAACCCTAAACCGTTCTACTTTGAAAAGAGAAAGATCCCAGGAACTTTATTATTTCAAGTATAAGATTAACTTATCTTATTAATGGTAAGCTCTAAATGAAATGCAGATCAGTTTAATTATTTAAATAACTTAATGAAATGAAAGAATAGTAGATATCTCACATTAACTAGAAATTGTTCTAAAACTAGTTATGTAATCCTTAGCTACGAGCAGAAGTAAAATCAAATATACAGGAATTCCTTTAAATATAAGACTACCTGATTTGTAAGAGCTACTGATTTATAAGAGTTGCAATTAATTCGAAACATAAACCTAATTTCAGATATTAAAGGACTCAAAAATATTGGATGAAATCCAAAACTTACACATTTCACGAGTAGGGTTAAGTATCAAGGAATTTCATTATGTAAACCACTTGAGATCGACAGCAGAAGGAAGTAGGTCAGGCAATTGGAAGTTGATTAATTCAGTTAACATTATGCTTGGTAGTAATACTAGTAAGTGGGGTGTTATATACAGCACGTGAAAGGTTGGTTTTAATGACATTTTGGAAATTAGATGGGCTGTGCAAATTCAAAAATAAAAATGAAATTAGAACAGCCAGGCAACAACAGAGTTGTCTTGTTTAGAGGCCACAAAAGTGGTTAAATTATGTAATCATAACACATCTAATTAGGATGTAGTGATTTCATAATAGCTGATATCAAAATTTGATTTGTTTAACCAATTGACGACCAAACGAGCTGATTATAAAATAAATTATAATCAAAATTATTAGGAAAATTAATAAGATGTATGTGACAAAGAATAATATTTGAGAATCAAATCAGTTTGAGAACCAGTGTTCGAGAAACAAGATTAATTATCTACAAGAGATGTGAAATATCACAGAACAGTTTTTCAATGACAGATGAAAAGTAAACTTTTCATTACAACAGTAAGTATTGTTCAACATAGACAGTGTGAACAGAAAAGTGTTGAGTGAAATAGACAAGTGTGTTGGTTTTCTTAAAGCAAAACCAGATTGGGGTTATCTGCTGAGCCCACAGAGAGGAATCGAACCCCTAATTTTACCATTACATATCTGTAGACCAATCGCTCTTCTAGCGGGGGTTATAAACAGAAGTGTAAAGTATGTATAAAATATTGAAGTGTGTAACTGATTCTCTTCACTCCTTCAGAAAATCCAAGTGATTCAAAAACAATTGTAACTTGATATATTTTAATGAGGCATAGTTAAAGCTGTTATAGATCCCTCAATTCAAGATAAATTTTACAGGAAAACCAACAAAATAATAGTAGATAGGTTTTCGATTACAAGATAAATAATTCTTGAAAGAACAATCTGTTTTGGACTGTTCTACCAGCTGGACCAATAAGCTCCAGTTCCAAAGGAAAAATTGTATGAAGATCAAATACGAATGTTGATGTGCCACTTATCTTCATGAACCGACTTGGAAAGATGGTGAGCATTATTTTCCGTCACATTGGTAAGAGCAGTAACGTGTGCAAGTTTGGAGAACTTTTAGTGTCCAGCATATAAAAGGATGAGAATCAACGACCCAGTTATTTGTATTTATTGTGCGTATCCACATGAACATTGTGCAAAATGGAGAGGGACTGCCTTTTTGATTGGATTGTTTATAGCGACGTGGCAATATTTCAACATTTCTGACCAGAATTTCAAGTAATACATAAGAAGTACATGTAAATAAAGAATGTCAATCATTTGACAAAACTGAAGATAGTGTGATTAAATGCACTGAGACTACTTTGTTTCATGTTTTTAATTTTATTAATTTCCCTTTGTTTTTTTATGAAATAGTACAGTTAAATCTCGTAGTTAAGAGATATGTAATTTCATATGTTACTTTAATCAATATTAATGACTAGAGCTTTTAATAGATGTGTAACAGATATATTAATGGACGAATAGCAAACGATGACCGATGTGTAAATAGAAGGATGGAAACAAAGAGCTCTGGCGATAAAATGTTTGAAGAATTTCTTTCCTCAAGGAGAAAGCAGCGAAGCATCGCTAGTTATCCAGATGTCTCGAATTATTATTCAAATGAACAGGAAGTAATGGAGGATAACGAAATGTTTATGAAGAATTTCTAATAGAATATTGACAACTCCTAAAAGTATCAAGTAAGTTGTCGCCGTATGATCAAATGACTTCTAGTTTAATAAGAACTGACGCTAACAAGGTAATCAAGTTATTTAAGACATTTGGAGAAAACCTCCGATAGACTTCTGCTGTATGTTTAGAATGGAAGAACTAGATGCTGTCAAGGTTAAAATATGGTATGAAACTTGGATGATGAACTAGGAAATACTGTCACTTTGCACTCTAATTAGGTCTACAAACCATCTCCGTGATACTGAAATAGTGTAATGAAAAAAGAGTAAATGATGACTTGTGTGTAAATGATGGAAACAGATTTGGTGATAATTTTTGTGAAATAAGAACATTGTTTCACTTCTCCCAATTTAAAACTATTGCATGTCATAAATGTCTCAGATAATTGTATGTAATAAGAAATGATTGTAGTGAAGTATTGGTACAGAAGTATATTTAAAAAACGAAATGATTATATAACTAAGATCACTCAAGAAACATGTTGAGCAATTTTCTGTTGTATGTTTGGAATATAACGAACTGACACCACCAATGTCAGTAAAAAGGATATGCTAGCTATGGATACTGCATTAACGAACCAGGACCATGAAGAACCTTTGAGAACTTGACAGTTGGGGCTAATGATGTGAAAGAACAATAATTGTTGAGCTTTAATTTCACAAAAAAGGAGAGCAGCCTACACTGTGATAGAATATTAATGCAAGAAGGAAGAGTCTGACAATACACCGTCACTAGTTGTGACCACTGCGTAATCAGAGTTGTTTTTCTCATTAATTGTTGCCCACGCTCATAATACAAGTGATCAATTAAGTATCAGAACTACTTGCGAGTAGTTGTGCATGCTATTTGATGGATCGTTAGGAAACTTTTGAATGAAACTTCATAAAACAGCCGAAAAATCAGCTCTCCCATGACAAAAGTTGTTTCGAGACTCAACCAGTTCTCCCTCGACAACAAATTGTTTTCATTATTCACAAAGAATTCCTCATGAGAAAGAAATATCCTATAGGCTCTACACAAGTTCTCGACACTACTTTAATATATCCAGTGCCTTAATGACATTTTCTCGCACGAACTCTTTGTAAATATTCTAATGCCATTATTCTTAAACATTGGTCATCATATTAAGTACTATAGTGTGAAACGAATATTTAGTAAAAGTGTAAATAGAATTGAAAAAAGTTAATCCGTTTGAAAAGATTTAACTATGTATGTATGTATGTTGGATGCAACTATAAAGTATATGAAAATATGAATCAATTATCAATCTCAAATTTCTTTATTATACCTAAATTTCATAAAGTTTGTTTTACATTGCCCACTACATTTTCATGTAAAATAAATCTTGTGACAGGTAGTATTTGAAGCTAACCCGAACCAACCACTGATTTTGTCTAATGTTAGAACATAAACATGGCAACCACATAAAAAATAGCAATGATAAAAGAAGGAAGGAATCTACGAAGACTAATTCATACAAATTAGTAATCCAGCACTAAAACGGCAAATAAATACTCTAAGAAAGGACGTTTGACAACTGAAACAAGACAGGTGGGACAACTTTTCACAACTAAACTAGAAAACCGCTTTTAAAGTATTCTGTACACGCCTGAAACGATTCATTAACATTAAAAACCCAAACACTGATTACCTGCTACGAGAAACTCAACAAAACAGCATACAGGAATTCAAAGACCATTTACAAAATAAGTTTAAAATACTCCACGAACCAAACATAAATACATTTTTATATATAAAAAGGAACTTCAATATAACTGAACAAAAATTATGTATGCACCAAAGTTCCCCGTGAATTATATCAACAAAATTTGATGGTACAAAGAATCGAATTATATAACACCTCCCCAAAACTATAACGAAAATGAATATTTATACTAGTAATAGTCACCAAAAGAAGATAGCATACAAGATATCCTCCTAAAAAAGAAGACACTGCGATTATATGAACATTTATCAAAAATATTCAGTTTATCATTTGTTTCTGAATATATCACATTCTTAGATGCAAGCAATAGTTTGTTACAAGAATAGAAAATCCAGCAAATAAACCAAAGAGTTACTATATGATTAGTCTAACCAGCTGTTAAAGAAACATTCTCGGAAAAATAATTAGTAAGATTTTTAAGTTACTTGAAGTAACTTAAATTACCAGAAATTCGTAATCGATTTAGAAAACTGACAGTTTGCACATCACCTGGTAAGATGAACAGAAACAATTCTCCATAGTTTAAATAAAAACGAATGCACTGTTGCATGCTTGCTCGATATCAAAAATTCGATTTAGAGTTAATGAATTAATGGACCTCAAGAAAGGAATAGAACTACGACAAAGAGTTATTTGCTGGTGGTGTAACTACCTGCAAAATAGCCCATTAAATGTAAAGAGAGCATCATCAGAGGCTGGCCTTCTAATAGGAAAGGTCGTTAGTTCTACTCTATTCATCATGTATATGAGTAATAGATCATCAAAAGACCTAAATTATGGGTATGCACCCATAATACAATTCGAGTATGATGTAGCAGTCTGGGAAAGTGCACTAACCCCATCCACAGTTACAAGAAACCTGAAAACCTTTCAATAAGTAGGTAGATCACTGCCCAAAAATAAACATGGTTAAAAACAAAGCAACGATATTTACAATACAAAGCATACATAAAAAAGATCCTTTTAAACTACATATGAACGGAACACATCTGCAAACTTGGCCAAAATTCCTGACACTTACCTGACGTTAGATTTGTACAATGTGGAAGACATATTGGTGCATCAGTTCCAGGCAAAAAAAAATAGTGGGTTAAAAACTGTAACCAATGTACAGCCGAGATTGAACAATTTCATTTTTCTAATTCTTATGGAAAAAAGACAGCCAAAGTCCAATAGCTGGCTTTTTCTGGAAAAAGCTTGTTTTACGTTACTCATACCAAGTCCACTGCCAACAGGCGCCGAGCAGACCCTTGAATACATGACCACAGTCGATGTATGGAACAGTGATAGCACCAGAGCAGACAGTCTTTGCTGTGACATAAACGAGCTTGTTCTCTCGAATATCATTTACATGGGATCCAAAGGAACTACATAGAAGTAGATTTTAGAGAAATAGACCAGTCTATAATAGGGTGAGAACTAAGCTAAAACAATTCCAGGTCTAATGGAGAACCGCTCTAGCATATATAAATTGTACTACTTGGGCATTGCTTAGCTTCTATGTAATTCAAGGCAAGAGAAATGGTGTACCATTTGACAGTGAACACAGAAACTGTAGAGGGGATTTTGTGTGCAACTACTAAATTACAAAAAACCATAATAGAGCCCACAGAGTCACCTGATTTTGAACCATCTGTAGAAACGGGAATGGATGGATGGTTTAAAAGATCTTTAGTTGTTTTTGATGTCGTTTTTGAATTAAGCACAAAGGTACACAATGGGCTATCTGTGCACTGCCCACCACGGGTATCGAAACCCGGATTTTAGCGTGTAAGTCCGCAGACATACTGCTGAGCCACTTGGGGGCGAAAGATCTTTAGCAAATAAAAGATAATACTTTCAATTAGAAGTGTCTTCTGTTCTCAGATGACTGAAAGAAAGGTCACATTTGTGGATAGTAATAATCCATGGTGGGGTGAGATGACCAGAGGATACTGCAGTGTCATCCAAAGAAGGCCCAATGCATTCAAACGTACCTGGATACCAAGGCCAAAAGGAACAATAGCAGATCGTCTGTTCTGAAAACACAACCGTGAGTTGGGATCTATGGTAAGGGTGAACGTTTTACAGCATACAGCAAAGAGAGTTGCTAATTACATTGGTCTAGAAGAGGTTTATGAGGCTCTGTACACTAACTCTTGACTGGGGAAGTGCTGAAAGCCCTGTGCATAGCTGAAGCCTGTGATGGTGACCTGGATCTAGCATCTTTATGACTGAGGCCATAGACTACAGTCGAGCTTAACCAAATGAAAGCATGATATATCATTAGCATAGAACAATTATCCACAACCAAAGAGTTGGAATGTGTTTATTACTCTTGTACATTTCACTCATAGCTGCTTGATGTGTGGTATAAATGTAAGCTTACATTAAAGATAAACCACAATAACTTTGTATCGGAAAGCAGAAGAACCGCAACTTTTCAAAGACAAGCTTGTGATTGAGGTGAATACCCTGGTGGCAATAAAAGTGGATGCAAATGGTTTCGGAGAGAAAAAGGTTAAAACCGTTTGGTGTGGTTCACTTCCATCACTGATTTATCGTAATCAGTAGCTGCCATTCGATAAACCTCTGAATGGAAATAGGTAATCACTATGCCTGAGTTTTGTTGGTTAAGAATGTGTAGGAACTAAGAAGTCGCAGGAACTTTCTGGCCATCAGAAAACAAGATTGAAAGGGGACAGAATTATACTGACAAGTAAACATCAAAATCTTGTTCCATATGACTTTGGAACTCGTAGTAGAAGAGATGGTGGTTGTGAATATAATCCAAGATTCCTTCTGGCTTTAAAGTCTTACCTGCCAAGCAATGCAATTTGAAAGTGTGGGATACACAGAAAGGTAATCTAGGCCATTTTTTAGCTTTTTAGTACCATGTGGCAGGCAAGATTTCACTATGGACAAGCACATGTCGAGGTATTAAAAATATATTAAGCAACTGCATGGATAATCTAGTCAGATACTGCTGCCACGCAATGGTCTAATAATGGCTTTCAGATGACTGCAGCATCAAATTTAATGAGAGAATTAAAAGAGGGTCAGATGGCTTGTTCCTGCTTCCACCTGTGCAAGTAGGTCAGGTGGCACTGCCAATGGCCAATACCTCTCAAAATGAAAGAAAAATTATCAGTACCACGTGGGTTACTGTCAGCCTCCACGAAAAGTGGTAAAATATTGAAGGGGAGCAGATTGAGAGATTAATAGAAATAAAAGACTGACCAGGTGCATGACACTAAGTATAAGAATCAGTACTGAATAGAGAAAGGTTTTGATGTAAGAGCACTTCCTCAGAGGGTTTATGTCTGTTAAAGTAACCCAGGATTAAAAAGACAGCAACTGAGAGCATCAAGGTCTGATTGATCAGAGGTCTTTCCAGGAAATATATGTTGAGAAAAAGCAGTAACTATATGACCCAAGGAAACATAAATGGCTACAGCCTCCAAGGGTGTGTCGAGTGACAAAGTACAGGGCAGGAACCTAAATCCTGATTGATCAGTAGTGCCATCTCTCCTCATACTTGTCCATCACACGATCAGTCATTTCTGTACAAAAAACTGTTGACGGGTGACTATCAGTAGAGGAATAAATAAGAACGTTGATGAAATCCAAGTTAACATGGAAACTTCGACAGTTTCACTGCATCAAAACGGCTATTTTTATTTACATGGAGGAGAATTAGGTGGACACCTCTTCTGTTTTTGATGACATCTCATCAAGGTCCTTGACATTTCAATGAGGACATGTCAAGAAACCACGACATGAACTGTTGAAATTGGAAACATCTCAGACAGTTTGGAATATGTGGCCATACTTGGTTGCAGGTGGACACGGTGATGTAAATGTCAAAATTAGTATATTGATCGGTATCATAATTCTATCTTTGCAAGTGGAGAAGCATCTCATAGCAGAACATAACTGGTGAAATAAGCAAGAAATCTCTGACTCGGAGGTGTTCTTAAATACCTCTTATAATAATACTTTATGACGAATTTAAATTATCATGAGGAGTAAGACCAATGGGTATGTCCCCAATGGCCCTTAAATGCAAGAAAAGTTCACTGTATTTGCAAGTGGATGTTCCACCACTATGTCACAAGAACAAAGCCTTTGACTGACTAAGCAGAGCCAGCAAAAGGGTCTCTTCTTTCCAAATAAAAAGGGAGATATATGCTTAAAATATTTGCTCTCACAATGTAGTATCAGAAAATGAGGTACATGTGTTCAATAAGTCAAACATTGCTGCTCAGAATTTTTAAGATGTGGTCAGTTACCGAAATTCTGATTTTCATTATTTTTTAAAAAAATGATTAGGAGAATCACACGAAAGAAAGAATGTTTCAGTGCCCACTGACCCCGTCCACCATGGAGTCCTACGAGTGGATGCACTACACTGCCAAACAGGGACAATGCAGCAATTTCAGAGTTTTGTGAGCACTATACCCAAATACCAGCAAAAGATAAATTATCTACAACACCAGTTGAGAATATTTAACACTGGTACTTGGTCGATCCTACCTGATTGACCCTGGCTGCCTGTCTACAGGAATTAAAAACCAAAGTGGTGCATTAGGGTTGAATTCCTCAACATTCAACCTGTCACCAAGTACAACATACACATGTGAGGGTGTTTAGGCCCTAGAGGAGGTAAACTGGAAGAACGAAACCCTTTCAAGGAGGTTTCCTCGCACATACGGGAATCAACACCAATGGGAGGAAGAAACAGAATCACAAGAAAAAAGATCGCCCCATCATTAAACAGTGAGGAACTGAAGAAGCAACAAAATGTATGAAATAACCACTGTTATGTTATACGAACTTTCAAATCAATGTTAACAACAAAGAGCTTTAAAACCTAATTAAAAAGGTATGGAGAACAATAGAAATATTTCAATTCAGAAAGTGTCTTTAACTAATTTCATAAGTTTCATAAGTATTTTCTTGCAAGTTACCTGCACGTACAAAGATTACCCAAAGCAAGGAAGGCGAGACAAGCTAAATCTACCAAAGGTTCTCTTAAATGAGTAAATAATTAAATCATTTTAATTCAAACTCAACTAAACATAAAAGAAACATTTGTGTTAAAACTTGTTGGATAGTACTGTCTCTAGTAAAAATATAAATAATTGTTGTTGTTTTTGTCCACAAAAGCAATCACACCAAGCAAACTGCAAGAAAATTTAGGAGCTGAAAAGTGACAAAAAAGAACAACTGGTAACTAAAACTGCTCGCAAATGAGGAGGAGGTGTAAAAAACCCGTCGTTACGGGACTAGAACTGTAACCCTCCATAAAATCCATCGATACCAGAAGTCAACTGAGCTGCTCATTCAAAAACTACCTTTCCATATACTGGTTAGAGAAATTGCCCAGGATTTCAAGACGGACCTTAGATTCCAGAGCTCTGGTGTCATGGCTCTCCAGAAGACCAGTAAGGCATACTGGATGGGTCTCTTCGAAGACACTAACCTGTGTGCCATTCACACAAAGAGGGTGACCATCATGCCGAAAGACATCCAACTCGCACGTAGAATTCGAGGGGAACGAGCCTAAATGGAGAAAGAGGTACTGTACCTTCCTCTCGCCAATAAACAAACGGCCCATTTTAGGGCCGCCACATCCTTAACAAAGAATATGCCATTCGCACACTACCACATCACGACTACCTGTACTATGTTACTAATTTACATCTTTTTAAGTGGAATTTGCACGTAAGAAATTCAAGGAGTTGTAGTTTAGCAGCGGCCGTCTTTTCTCTCACGAAAAGTTTTGAATCAAGTCTACACGTGCTTCTGTCTCTTTGTTAACGAATGATTACTTTCCATACTTTAAATTGTTACCCTCTCTCGATGTACATCGAACAGGGTTTTCAAAAAATCCTGCCTATTCTAGTTATGTGTCGTCGTGGAGAGAGAGAGAAAAAAATAGAGATATGTCTTCCTTTTATTGTAATGACGTGGCACCATCTCTTGAACCATACATACTCAGTTAACTTAGAAAGACAACCTTCGTGTAATGACGTATATACGAAAGTGAACACTGTTTATAGCATATCGTACGAACGCATGAATCCTAGTGAAATTTTTTAATGATTATATATTTGTTTGTATATTTATGTATTATGGAAGGTGGGATAAGGTTTTTCCTGCACAATAGACATACCTTTTGTTATGTGTTCTCTTCAAATTATTCACATGAGATGTATGGTGAAGAAACTACACTATCTCTCTAGCAGGATGGAGGTGGTGGCCTTGAAAATGGCCGTTTGATTAAATATATTGTTGATATTTTCCGACTTACTTCTTTTCAGTCTTGTTGGGCAATAAGACAGCCTGAATCTTTAGCAGAACGCCTCCTTCGGCGACAGTAACACCCTGTAGCAATACGTATAATTGATTGGTCATTAAAACTGATATGTGAAAATATCAAACACAAAACACAATAGTTCACTATTCTAAATGTATAATTTAGGGTTCCACGTAAAGTAATTTATAAAAGAATCTGTAAGAGAAAGAGAAAAACAGTGAACAGCTAATTATTTAACTGATATCCTTCATATTGTTCTTCATGAAATAAAGTATAACGCAAAATTGGCATGTTAAACTGTCGAAGATATATATGGAAGAATACCTAATGAGAGTAAAACAAATATTAAAGAGGAGCACCTCTGGTGGGAAAGAAACGAGGCTACAGATAGAAAATGTCAATCAAGCAGAAGAAATTTGAATCACAAAGCAGCACATCATTTTGTGTTAGTCATAGCCGGGTTGTATCGCTTCTGAGTAAAAATAATGGACGACCTTCTGTTCTGTCTGCCAACAGAATCAGTGAAGCATACATCTTATGACTGAGTAAATGTCAAAGAGCTTTGGCGATTCTCGTTTATAACTTTTAATCATTTTATGTTCACTGTACAGCCGTCTTCTGTTGCGAACCTAACTTAGTCAGATAGAATAAACGTGTTTCATTTTGTTAAGCTAACTCAGATATCAGACATAATGCATCATCTGAAGAGGAATGGGAAATAAATAACAGATGTACCTGAAATTATTAGAAGTGCGATCAGTCACACGAGCAGCTCGAGAAAGATTAACAGTGAGATAGTTTTAGAATGATATATAGACGAGTGGAAGTTTAGATCTGATGTTTTGATTACATGCTTGTGCCCAGAATTTATTATACATGATCTCAAATGGTCAGAGAAGAAAACACTATGGCGGACAACAGAGTTTTGAAGATATTGAGTCTGGTCACGTGTATTATGTGGTTACTTATGGTTGACATAAGTTATGAACTCGTGGGAAATGACCGTAACGTCAGTGGTGTTTATTATTTAGCAGAGGTTGCAATTTATAAATAAGTCACTTGTGATTCAATGTGCAGTAAAGTATCAGTTACATTGTATTTCTCGGTAATATTTTCTCAATTTCTGTTGTATAAAGTGTCATATATGTTTAATCTACGCATGCCAGATAAATTAAGTACACTGTGAAAGGACGACATAAGTGAATTAGATATCTCTATTCGATGTTTAGGAAAAATTAATAATAAAAATATGGTGTTTCTAGTCTTAATTTCTTGTGTCTAGTGTCTTTTGAGTTAAATCACTTGTTCAGGAGTGAAAAAGGTGATTTCCTATCTTCTCTTTTTACAAGTATTCAGTGTTCAGTAAGCTGGTTTATACGATAAACCTTTGTGGTAAACAAGTTTTAAGTTAATTAAGTATTGTAACTGCAAATGTATGCAGTGTTGCTCTAAGTACTCTTCCAGACACAAAATCAACCGGAAACGTAGGCAAGGGCTTCAAAAATGTGAAAAAAGACATCATCATAAGGAACTGATAGACAATATTCAGGAGATCATCACGAACCTGCCCATAGATATTTAGCTCCAATAGGTGACGTAAAGCGCATCTCTGGTCTCATCTACGAAGAACCCGAGCTGTTTTGAAAGTTTTCTTGGAAAACGTAATCCGTGATATTGTTATCTGTATGGAGCACGTGTTTCTCAGTGGAAAAGTGGCATACCTACGTGCCTACATTGCTAAAAACCGAGTTACGATACCCGTGGTGAGCGCATCACAAATACCCCATTGTGTAGCTTTATTTGTGGAGAAGCCTTATTGTTTACAAGTTAACATTAGGCGACTAACTTGGACTAATTTATGATACACATATATTGTAATAATAGTCATTTGCAATTAAAAAGCTGCGATAGCCTTTTCTTTCTGTGGTGGATTTATACTTTATTGTGTGTTATTTGGTTATAATAATAAAGTTACCTTTCATATATGATTATAAAGTTAAAACAACGAACAGTTTTTGAGATAAATCCTTGCAAATTTGTCATATAAGTAACACTTGAGAAAAAAGAAGTATTATGCTCAATAAATACGTAGACACAGTGAAAGAGACTTTAAAAAATGTAAACATATGCTCCATATTAAAGTATTTGTTAATACAGTCATTGCATTTACAAGTTACATTGTCAGTAATGGAACAAATATGGACTTTGTGTTTGATGACATTTACAGCTTTGCGCAATTTTTTTTCCATCAATACACAACTAATCTCAGTTATTTAAACCCTGACAATAACATCAACTACAATCAAAGGACTCAACCCGTTGTAACCAGTTAAAAACACACCCATAAAACACTCAAAAACTCTGCCGTAGGGATGATCAATTATCAATAATTTTACATGAGAATAACATGTTTACTTCCTTGTGAAAACTAATAATTTCTTATTCAAAATTACAAAGTATCCTAACTGCTGAAAATGAGTTATCATCAATGAAATATCTAAAAACACATTCAGAATAGCACAACCCTAATTATTACCGCCTCAAAAGCTGACCAAATAGCATAGGTAAATTCCTGGAAGAAATAATTTCAAACCACTTGTTGACGGGATAAAATAAAAGATTATCTAAACGTGTGTTGAGTCTGTTCTAGTCCGTTTTAGTATAGTTTAAAACCGGTTGAAGGTTAGAATGAATTATCTGTATTGTAAACAAGATTTGAAAATGGTCGCTGAACACAGCTGAGTGAACCGTAAAGTCCCACGAGTCGAGAACTGTAAAGCATATGATATGTGGTGATGTGTGGGGTGAGTAGTGTTAATAATGTGCATGATGTTGTTCTCTAGGAATGTGTAAGCATTTATTCATCTGACTGTGGTGCAGTAACTGTGACAAATCTGTTCAAGGCCTTAAAATTGCCAACAATCAGGACTGCCTTCCGTTTGCCGTGCCAAACTTCTCACTTTGACGTAGATAAAATCTGTGACATACCCCCTGTAAAAAAAAATCTTTAATTCAACTTGCCGCTAAACTTTATGAATGAGCAGTAAACTGTAACCCGCTTACAGCCCAGTTTACCTATTTATCATCCACCTTTTCTATTGGCAAACATATCCATTTCACCTTTTAATACACTCAACCCAATTTACTAATGTCTTCTAACCTAATTTAGTAATGTTTATTGTGTCTAATTACCTTTTTGTTTTCAGCTAAGGCACTAACCAGATATATTATTTGGCATCTGGTTAGTGAAAGTGGATTTTTCTTAAGATACTCCCGTTTACCTCCCACAGCGAAATTGCCGGGTATTAGAATTTACAGATCCCTATCCCATTGATTGTTTAGTTTTTTGGAGCCAATATTTAACCTCTTGCAGACTAACAACAGACCTTTCTCACCAGCCTACAGCACGATCTAGTTCACTTAAATGTCTTTTGTTTTAGCTCTTTATCACTGACCCTGCATCAAATTTAAGCTCAAGAGTAGAGCAAAGATAAAGACTGAGCACCCTCAAATGCTTTGCATCTCTTCCTGATGTGTAAAGTGTTAAATTGGAATACCTACCACGATTATTAATTTTAATTTAATGGTTGCCCATTTCATTCATTTTCATTTTTTGATTTCATTGAATTTTGGGATTTCCTTTGCTTCTGGCGTGTTCTGTTACTTTTCACACAGTGAACAAAAGGTTCATGGGATTTCTCACTGCAGTTTTTCCAGAGCTAACCAAGTTGATCTCTATAAATCACGACTTTATTGACTTAGTGGCTCCTAAGAAGCGGTCCCGACTAGATTCTAAGTCGTTCAATATACACAGATGTTTCTTCAAGAGTTCTGTGCATTGCAAATAGCGACCACTGAAGCCTTTCTCGAAGTCAAAGCAGAGGCGTCTGCCCTGCAGACCTCTACCCTCATAAGACTTTAAGGGAGAACAACAACTGCGTGACCTTCATTAACCTCTTGCCAACGACTCAACACCTGTGAGGCCACCAACCTTAAATGAGGAAGTGTCGCCAATCACGAAATCACCTCCTTTAACTAAGCTAATAACTCCAAAGGACTGTGAACAAAGGAAGTCACGAAGTCACCACCCCTCCACCAACAATACTGGTATCATCTGGAAAGCAAATCTCTCACCCACCAGCTATTATCATCGCCACTGACCTTCAGACTGGATGTCGCAAAAGAATTAGAAAGGTCATTTTCCAAACGTACAGTTTCTCAAAGTTAGAAGAATGCCTAAAGGTGGTATTGTCATCAAAACCTCTCACCCAAGACATTATTCAACACTTCATGCCATGGTCACCCTCAGCTTTCAAGGATGCCACAATCTCCATGCACCTTCCAGGTGCCATTCCAGCTAGGTCTATATAAGTTAGAGGTGTACAGAATAATATCACTTTCCAGGAACTGCAAGAAGACTTTTAATTCAGGAGATTAATGCTCTTAAAATGGAGCAGGTCAAATCACTGCATGCAGGTATACCAACCCCCATTGATACCTATGATTTTACAATACAAACAGAAAGCAGACCTACTCCTGCAAGATGGTGTCAATCTTGGGTTTTCACACCATGACGTTGAACCTGCCAAATAGTCATTCAGCTGTCCTGTAATCCAGTGCTTCAATTGTCAGAAGTTCGGGCACACCAGAGCCACTTACTCCGCTTCGGCCAGATGCGTTCGATGCAGAGACTAACACCAAGTCTTAGATTGCCCTAAATCCCGACAGAACATGCGATGCGCAAACTGCCACAGCCCTCACGCCGATTTGTACAAGGGGTGCCCTAAATTCGTACAAGGTACGCAAGCTAGGAGAGGCCTGGGCCATCCCAAAGATACAAAACCGATAGAGCCGACTGGTTCAGCACGGAGACAACCAAGCTCAAGGAAGCCGAAAACGATCAACCAAGGCTGATGAAGAACATGTCACAACAAACAGTCAAGCTACCGAAATCGTGTACAGACGTAGCTGCAAGAACAATAAAATGACTCGAGAGCGAGTGTATAAAACATGAAATGCCCAATGAAACCCGCATTGAATGAAGACTTTTATAATCGAATAATCGCTTTTGTGTAGGAGATGTATTAAAGTTAAAGAAAGACCCAAATCTAGGACGTGTCTTTTACCTTTACGTCTGCAAAGCTGCAGATTGCTACTTTGACCTCTCACGTAGCCATGACTGCCTGAAAGCGCTCGTTGAGGGAAGACGCAACATGAGAGCCAGCAGTTCTAGATAAGTATGGTTTCCTTTTTATATGTAAATATTCAATGAAGCTTACACCACAAGAAATTTGAACTTAATAAAACCTGCTGCAAAGAGGAATCAATGTAATACGTATAACGGTCATTCTCGAATTGGAGTATCATTTATGTCCTGAATTTCAAATGAAAAATCATCGCAAAAATTATTTCTTATGTATATTTTATCTGTAAAAATATATTAGATACAGTTGTAAAGAATCAAATATTTACATTACTAAAAAGTTTATTTACTACAAATGAATAATTTTATATATCAATAAGTTGACGTTTGAAAATGTCCGTTGTCATATTTCCTTTAATAGTTATTATTGCTGACAAATAGATTTTACTTTTTTGTTATATATGTTTGTATCGAAATGCAGCAAAAATATTTTAAAAAATCTCAACTGTATTTTTACAACAACCATTATAAGTTATGTCTGGAGATTTTGTGTCAACTATGTCACTGTAAAGAAAGACTTCTGAACATAAATTACAGGAACAAGAGAGTGGTTCCCATTTAACAGATGGCGTTTTTCGTGTCAATGCTAGACATTTTGTTGGAACCATCAATTGAGAGGCAAGAATTCACTTCGAGATCGGTATTTCACAAATTCAAGTAAACATTGTTAACACCATAACTTGTGGAAAGAATAGCGCTTATAAATATAATTATCAATAATGCATTTTGCTGAAGATCCTCATAAAGTTGCACATGTGGTTGAGCGACAATAGGAATGGTGTGTGCATGTGTAATCATGTTGACAATAAATCTCTTGATGCTGTTAGGGTCAGCTATGTTACCCTAAATTGTCACAGTTTACAGATTTAGTAACATTGTTAATAACATTTACTGTATTACCTTTCGGTTAATTGTATTATGTCACATAAATAGAAATTTGTCAAAAAAAACAAACAAGAATAGTGTTTGTTGTGTGTTATATAAGAAATGATAGGAAACAGACCAAAGACAGCAGACGAAACACAGCACGGACCAGCAGCAACAAAAACAGGTCAAGGAACAGAGAAAGCAAGTGAAGGGACATGCAGAATCTTTAATTCAATAGGAAATACTGAAACAAGAAGTGGATGGAGAAACGTTGTTGTGTCATATGGTGTACCCTTCCCAGGGATAGGAATTGATAAATAAGATGTGTCTGTTAAATGTATGCACAAAATCGGACGCAACAAATATATACGAAAATGTTTTTGCCATAATTCCCGAGCTACGGTGTGTGGGAAGTTGTCATTGTGAAGTTAATTCTAAAATATGGGTAGATATACTGAAGCATATATCAAAATACCATTAACACTTTTGAAAGTGTTGCTGTAATTCTAAACTTGGTAACAGAGTTGACAAATACTTTGGATCATAGTCAATGAAAGTCTCTCCAAGAGGCCCCTCAGTGGCTCAGCGGTATGTCTGCGGACTTACACGCTAAAATCCGGGTTTTGATACCCGTGGTGGGTAAACCACAGATAGATACAATCATACGGTGAATCTCAAACATCCAATCTAAAACACAGGCAACATGTAAATTGAGCACTCACATCCATTTGCACTCAAGGCGGGCCAGTTGTTAGCCCATTACTTTACATTATATACATTAATGGTTGTTCGATTCCCAACACAAACATACGAATCTCAATACGCAAAAAACATGGCAATATGGAACAAGTCGAGCAATCCCGCTGCCGCAGCTAATCCAGTAAAGATTTACTCAACCAAATATCAACATGGTGTAATCGGTGGTGTATCGCATTAAACCCCAATAAAACTCTGGCTGTTAGATTATATCGTTACCGTAAGAATAAAAGTAAAAACTTAAATCGACTAGAATCCATTTTATCCATTTAAAGGCATATATCAGGCTACTAATCGAATATGAATGTGTGGTCATATGTAACATGTCACATAATATCCCGAACAAATTATAATCCTTACAATACTGTGTGATTAGAATAGCTCATTGCTTACCTAAACCTAAATATACTCCCTAGCCTATCTGGACTCCCTGCAGGCATTATCTAAAATAAATACCAAAATCTGCAAACTTGTAGTCACATACTTCAAATCAACAAAAACAAGAAACTCTCACGAAACAGTTTACTACATTAGCTGCTACACCAAGTACATGGCACACACACCAGTCTTCTTATCACATTTGTAACGCTTAAAATGATTGCCAATGGTTAGCCAGGAGCAACAGTTTAAAGCTACTTTTAGATCAGTGAGATTTTTAACAACTCATTCCAAGCTTCTTCCTCTTATGATAAACGTGTTGCAAAGCAACCTGTCACCTAGCGTGTGTCTTAGACACACACAACCACCATTTTCAGAACTTCCATTAGCTGACCAGTCTCAGCTTAGGTGAAATTGAAGGCCAGTGGAATCTACTGTTAACCATTTGTGAGGAGCAAATTCCAACAGCTGGATCGTCATTTTGGACAAAAGCTATAACTGTCACGAATGCTACTGGAGAGCTCATGTTTACTGACCTCGCTGAGTTTGTATTGAAAATATACAGCTTAACAATCAGTTATGCCCTTGTTGAAGGGGTATTTTCAAGAGTAACATCTGTGAAAACTAAACTGAGAAACTGAATGACACTAGAACGTTTGGCATCAAATCTTGAGAATTAAAACATCTTGTTGCTCATTATTTAAACCACCCGTGTCTGTGTTAAAACGTAGTTCTTCAATATTCAAAAATGAGGTTGCAAATAGAGAAGGCCTTGATAATCTTCAACTGTGAAGACACGGAGGGACTTCACAGCCATAATTACGCTTCATGTAGTAAATATTGGTAAGTTTCCCTATTATCGCATGTTTAATTAAATACTTGCAGTGATAATATTAATAAAACCATTAAAATCGTGTAGTGTACTCTTGTGTATTCTTTTGAAAAGTGTATCTAATCAGTAAATAAATGGGTTACTTTTATTACAAATTCACTAGTTTTAGAAATTCAGGTGTGAAAGCCCTGATAAGTGGTAGTTTATCCTTCATTTGCCATCGATCGCTCGAAGTAACTAGATGCTCTCATTTACAGCTCCATTGATGATATTTTCTTGGTTTCTTGGGCCCTTTGACCTAACTAATCCTTAGAAAGACTCCAACCTGTGTTAAATGATGAGTGAAAAACGTCTCCGTGCCACCAGTGGAGCGGTTCCATCATTTTTCACAGAAAAAAGACGTCGTCGTGCTGCAAGAAAATAGGCCAACAACTCTGGTCACTCTGCCGACTTTAGTTTCAACTCTTCACTGTCTATCACGGAAGATTTCGTCCCCTTATGTACCACAAAGTCCCAGACCACTCCAATGTTGTTTCCTCTACCAGCCTCAACCCCTCCACTCCTACCAAATCTGCAGAACAAAAGCCTGTGAATCAGTACCTACGATTTCGCCTGTCCAGTCTTCAAGAAAGTCTCTGATCATCTCTATCGTGTCTGCTAACTCTAAAGCTCCCCCTGACATCATCATTGAACGAGTTCCAGCTTCTTACCCCCAATCTGACATTGCTCAAAAAATTCTCAAAACTTTCTTAGAGACCCATGTATCTGAAATCAGAAGAGTTCCAAAAGGAGGGTCATAGTTGTTAAGTGCTCAAGTTGCATATGGTTATTTGAGGAATCTCTCTGGACATTACTGCAGACAAAGTTAAACTCAAACTTATTGTCATCAACAAGAGCACACTTAGCACTGAACGAATTAAATCATTCAAAACTGGCATTCCCACTCCTTTCGTGCAACTTACTCTTCAAGACCAAGCTGTAGTCAATGAAATAACTCTGGTTTACCAAATACTCTGTTAAGTCTGCTAAAACCTCGCCAGAGAAGATTGTTATTCAGTGTTTTGACTGACAGTGCTTTGGCTATACCCCTGCTGCCTGTAAAGTCTCCCTGCAATGTATTTGTTATGGAAGACAACACCATGTTAGTAACTGCCAGAAGCCCCATTAGAAAACCTCGTGTAATAATTGCAATGGGGATCATGCAGCCTCCTACTACAGTTGTTCAAAGTACCAACAAGTGCAGGGTCTAAACAATCTAAAGCTTGTCAAACCAAACCCCTCCAACTGGACTTCCCAGTGATTTCCTCCAACCTCCCCACTGTCAATACTAACTCCATTCAGACTCAGCATGTCAACTATACAGTTGTCTTGAAAACTCACAACTCAACATTTAACAAGACTGGAGTTCAACGTTTAGAGCCCACTACTAACAAACCCAGAGGTTTTGATGCTGCTCTTCACAAATGATTTGCTACCTTTGTTGCTTAGTACAAAACACCCGAGTTCATCCACGAGCTATTCTTTAAGTTTCTTTTAGACATCACAACATGGTTTCGAGTATCATGCAACACTAGATTCAAGCAAGAAAGCTAGTAGTGCCACCTCTAGGTAAGTGGTATCGTTCCATTGTTACACAGATATTCAAAGTATCAATGGTATTTGAGCTTTTCGACCTCTACAACACCCTAAACTTTGTCATCATCTCAATAAAACCCGACTAAATAACAACCATATTTTCACCCTCCATATTTATAAAATTGTCCCCTATTCTGCCTCCACTAGTAGCACTGCCCTCCTTTACGAACCTAACAAATATTAAAATTCTGAAGGCTTCTATCCTGGCCTGGAAAGAAACTATTTTAGCTGAACTAACTCAATAACTCCCATCCCATCACTCTAATCTTAATCTACGTCAGCCCGTTACAGCCAAACCCTAGATTTAGCATTTTTACAATGCTCTTTCTTTCTACAAATACATCATAATCCTTGGCAACTTACATTCTCAACACAAAGAATTTTTCTGTTGTACAAACAATCGTAACGGACCTAAGTTCCTGAAATCCCCAGCCACATAAATGAAAAACGCCACCTGCGTAGACTGTCTCCATGAATAATCAACACCTGAAAACATTAATTAATCAATCAAACGACACCATTAAACAACTAATAAAACAATAACAAATAACTTGGTGGGAAAACTTTTGCATCTCCATCGACAAACTTTGCAAGCACCACAAAGAATTCTGGAAGAAATTTAAATTTGTTTGCAAATTATCACAAAAACTTATATCCAACAACTTAGTACACAACAACCAAACCGCCTCAACTGACAAGGGAAAATGCACCATTTTCGCCAAAGTTCTCGATGGAACACCGAAAGATATATCTCGTATGCACATGGCACCAGTGCGTGTGCTTGTATAATGCATCGCAAATTTGTAAAGTAAGTTATTATGATGTGGATAGTGACCACCTTCCAGTCTGGTGTATCTTTAATCTCACCCCCCACTTAAACAAAATTAGTGTAAAAGATAAACTAAGATAAACAGAATTTCAATTGATCATAGACAGAAGTTTACCGACGGAAGTATTTAAATATGCAGCGGACGCAGATATAGATGCATATAGTCATAATCTCCAAGTGCCTACTACATTCACCCAACAGTAAAATTCCCAAACAAAAACACTCCACATCACACATTTTGTCTATCCGAACGTGCCAGGATTTTCATAAAAATGACAGTAACTTTCCTGTAAAAACCGACTTTTTGATGAGTATCTTTATTTTTAAAAAAGTCGAATTACAAAAGTTTCAATGAAACTAATAAATAGCCTTGACTTAAAATTTGTATATTTTGTCTTGAATTTTATTAAATCAATGCGATCTCTGCTGTTGTGAACACTCAATTAACTTGTTAATTGATGGTTCATATTTTGTTGATTTGAGAGCAACACATGCAGCACTCAGTTCATCTGTAAGCTTGTTTCTTCTTACTTTGTTTGGATCATCTTATGCTTGTGAGCAGCTGTTTTCAACTTTGAATTTCATCAAATTAGACAGAAGAGCTATTCCAACTAATTTCATTGACTTAATATTAATTGGCAAAGAATTCCACACTCTCAGAATTTCATTTTCACAACTCTTTGCAACGTTTTCTTCCAAGATCCCTTCACACTCTCTTTTTTTCAAGTGTTTTACGCAGGGCACAGAATTTATTAGACCAAATATAGTTTTCCTGAAATTCTACATTCTTCTTAGCAAAGATGCGGTAATCCTATCACGTGCCAGCAATCGTGGCCTTGCGTGCCATGGGTTCGCCATCACTGGACTCTAAGCAGTTGCATTGGAAAAAATATTTGAAATAACAATTAATAACCGACTCTCAATATACTTAAAAGCAAACTCAAAATTACCTAAAATTCAAAATGGCATTACGAAATTTAGACAAACTACAAACCATCTTATCAGGTTAACAGACAAAATCAACGATAGTTTTAACAAGAACGAATGCATAGAGAAGTTAGTCCTAACTTATTTATCATGCACGTGAGTAATATCGGTGTCCCGATCGGCTTACTAATTTGTTTTGGTCGACACTGAATTGTCTCGAAATGTCCCGGTTTTCGATGAAAAGGCGTAAACTCCAAAAAGGATAAATGGATAATGTTAAAATATACATAGAGTTCTGACTTGATTTTGACAAAAATAGTTTCCATTTTATTAGTTGATGGATAGAGGGAGCCATAGTGTGTAGCATGAAATTTCTACATGTATTGAATCCGACGAAATTAACAGCTAGCTGATACGGTCACCAGCACAAGTATAATAGATTCACCAGTGGGCTGCTATTGGAAGCAATCGCGTAACGGCAGTTGCACAAGCAGAGAGCGGCAGCATATGCAAAGCTATTTTTGAACAAGTGTTTGTGCTTTGTGATTGTTTTATTTATTTCAGTATTTATCGTTATAGTTATAAGGTACATGCTGATTACTTTCGTTCTTTTATTTTAGAAATTAATCCTTGTCATAATGTCCGAAGCTGGTAAAAAGAAAGTGTACATTCAAAAGTGATTTGCAAAAAGAATATCCATTCTTGAAGAAAATTTGTGGCAACGATGGCAGAGTCAAATGTTTGCAGTGTTTATTTGGCGGCTGTTCAGAGATAAAAGACCATTTAAAAAGTGCTAAGCATGCAGCTAATCATTCAGTAGTTGCTCAAAGCTCAAGAGTTGATGTGTTCTTAAATAACAAACTGTGTCTGAAGAGAGTGACTTGTTAATAGCTGCCAAAGAAGCAATCTTTGCTTATCACAGTGCTGTACATATGCTCTAAAACAGCTGATTACTCTTCAGCTGATAGCAGGTTATTTGAACCAAAGTTCAGGTCTGCCAGAACAAAGAATGAGAATATTATTTTGAATTTTTTAATTGAGATCCAATTTGTTTCACTTTCAGTAGATGCTTCAAACCGAAAGGATGTGAAACGTATGCCTGTCATGGTGCAATATTTTTGCTTGAGGAAGGAGTGAAAGTAAAATTGCATGGTGTCCACTTTGATAAAGAAATTCAATTAACAAAAAGAACTGCTTATTGTTGCGAAAACTGCAATACAAATTTGAGATGTAAAGAAAAAGGGAAAAAAACAACAACGTATATAGTCTTGACGACAAGAAACCCACTCAAAATCAAGAATTACTTCGCCACGGCTGTTATACGAAAAGTGCAAGTCTTGCGTTTCTTTGTGTACTGCGTTCTGTTCAAACTCCATTATGCCTTAAATAACATTCATTACGCCATTGTTGACCGTACACGCTCGTGCAATTCTAACGAAACTAAGAATCTGAAAACATATAATAAATAGAAGAAATGACATTTATTTCATCCAGTGTAGAAAGGAAAAACTAATCCATAATTTTGTGAAGACAAAACTATTCAAGAAATTTTCAACTGAAAATGTGAATGATCATGAAAAAGGTGTTTTGTGAAAAATTAATGAAATTTATATGTTATTTGCCTTGCTGGATTCAAATGAATGTTAGAGACATAAACTACCAGTATTTCTTTCATGTGTTTGTGTGTGTGAAGCAGCATTAAAGCTTAAGAATAATTAGGTTAGAAAAGCACTTGATAAAACCATTGTCAGTACTTATCATAAAAACTGTAAACTGTCACAGTTTCAGGCTTAGAAATTATGATAAGCCTGGTAATATGCTACTATCGGACCTAAACTTCGGTTTTGCCTCACTGTTTGCTTATGCAGTTGTCTGGAAAAGCGCCCTCACTCCTTCAATAGCAGCAATAAATCTTCAACCAGTCCGGAACAACTTAAAAGTGTTGTTAAATATGGAATAAAAATAAACATACCAAAAATCCAAGTAATACTATTCACCAGATTAAAACTAAAAAAAATTCCACCGAAATTATACATGAACGGATCGCTTTTAGAGACTGATACCTCAGCGAAATTTTTAGATTTAACTCACTATAATAAGTTAACATGGATACAGCATATAATATACTGACTTGAATCTTTTAACTAGCAAATTATGCAAGAAGCTTATTGGGTAAAAAGCAAGGTACATCACCTGATAACATAATAAAGAAACCATAAAACATGCATTAGACCCATTTAAAAATTCACGTGTCCATCCACGTTAAACATGTCACAAAAATAACTACACAAACTGCACTATATACAAAATTCAATCACAAAACCATATAGTGTACTTCATAAACATTCATACAAGCAAGCAAGCTTTGAAACAGTGTCCGCTAGACTATTGCATAATGCACCAAATTATTTTAATAACAATTGGCATAAAAATGATCTATCACGGGATCTCGACAGGTTCCACGTGCATGATGAGCACAGTCCTAAGTACCTTTCTCCTATGAATATATATTTGAGAAATAGAAATTAAGCAGGCCAAACACTAGACTAAGATCTATATTTAGTTTTATACGCATCTTAAATATTTTTTATATTATTAGAATGAATAAATACAAATAAAATATAACATAAAAAAGGCCGTTGTAGACAATATGGATATTGCCCTGAAAAGGTCTGATACAGATATGGGTTACTCTGAGCCTTAAGCACTACATCAAATAAGTAACTGGGAACTGATGTTAGGGATGAACGTAGAAGTCTTTTCCTTGCACTTGACCCTACTGGGTATTTCGTTATCGACATAGCCGAATACATACCAAGTAGGAGGAACGGTGAAGTTTCACGAACCAGATACCAGATCATGACACAGTACACATTTCACCCCGCTGGCAAGTTGAGCAATCACCCCAGGTACATAATATCTGTCTGTCAAATCGGGACACGTTCCAGACTTAATTCGTCTTCACTTGTAATAAACTATAATAACAGTGAATGATAACACATTAGACAATTTTACCCAGCCACTTACATCCTCATTAAAGGCAGCAACTGCAGCTATAATCGCACAAGCATATATCGCCAAACCTTTAAGGGTGAAGCTCACCTCGTAAATTTACAAACAAACAACTCGGGTGACTAAAACGTGAATTTAACACACAGGATCTGTTCACAAACACTCATTAACAGAGAAATAGATATCATCAAGGTACTAATAAACACAATCACTTTCAATGAAATTAGGAGTGTAAACAATGATCTGTTTACCCCGTATATGTCATTAACCTTTCAATGTCACTTTACCTTGCTTAACGATTTCATTGCAAATATTTTTAAGCCGCACTTTCAATGACCGTCCAATGATATCGCTGAATACCGTGATATTGCAAGACCAATTTCAATTACTATAAAATATGGAAATACAGACTTATCTTTCATTGGCGTTTTGTTGTCCTGTTTCTTTTCCATCTGCTGGTTCCTCGTAGTTGGTCGAGGAAGACTCAGTATTTCACCAGCAGTTTTATTCCTGGCCTTTTCAGTTTATAAACTTTTTCTTTCTTTGTTTTTTGGTTTTTTGTTACTTCCTTCCCTCGCGTTATGGGTTTTATTGGTTTTTCCACTTTTCTTTTCTCCTATTTTTCTTTTCTTTTTCGTTTTCTTCCACTTTCTCCATTTCCATTTTGTTACTTTCTATTTCTATACTATAGCTTCCGTTTCTATAGTTTCACCAATAACATCTTCTACTATTTTGTCTACATTCTCTTCTTCCTCTACTGTCTTCAGCGCAGCAGCGAAGGAGGTATTTTTAGATTATCTGTGTGTATGATTTTCTCCACACTTTTTACAATCAATGATGCATCAATGTATGTTCTTTGTGACACTAAGGTTACAACAGTCATGCTTCTCTGTGGTGCCATAACGACCGTGAACAATGGCACTATTTTAAACTTGTTTTATCCACGGATATAACCCTTACAGTGGACACTCTTCTTTGTGATGGTAACACTGTCCGTCGTGAGGAAAGCACACATAGCCTGTTGTGTAGATTAGCCCTTAATACCAATAAACCAATTGATGAACAATTAAAATATTTAACTAATCAAATGCCGTCATTTTTGGGGTTTATATTCGTCTTAGGATTCACATTTATTTTTTAACATACCAATTTTGTTTCCAATCTTAGACCGACGTAACTATTAGCCCCGTCACAGACATACTTTACACTGTGATTTTAACATGACTTTGAGAATTTCAACTTAAGAGACACTTCTACCATGGTTAATAAAATCTTATGGAATAAGTGATCTACCCAAACATCAGTAAATAGCATTGACACAAAAGATAAAAAATGTTCCAGTAAAACTATATATGAATGAAACACTTAAAGACCACAATTTCAGCAACATTCTCAGGATTAACCTAAGAATCAGATCTAACGTGGGTTAAATACATGAGTAATATACAAACAAAAATCTTGATACAAACGAATTATGCAAGAAGTGTAAGTGGCAAAAACTATGGAACCTCACGAGACAAAATAAACTATAGAAAACATGAATACATTCTGCCACAGAACACACATGATAAGCATGGACAAACATAGCTCCCAAACACATTAATAGTTTTCAATCAAAAACAAATTCCTTACTTGCTACTGGGGGCCTGGCATGGCCTTGCGCGTTAAGGCGTGCGTTTCGTAATCTAACTTTAGTGGTTCGAGGGTTCGCGCCAAACATGCTCGCCTTCCCAGCCGTAAGGATGTTATAATGTGACGGTCAATCCCACTATTCGTAGGTAATAGAGTAGCCCAAGAGTTGGCGGTTGGTGGTGATGTCTAGCTGCCTTCCTTCTAGTCTTACACTGCTAAATTAGGTACAGCTAGCACAGATAGCCCTCGAGTAGCTTTGTGCGAAATTCCAAAACAACCAACCAATTACTTACTACTGTGTATAAAATACTCTGTACCACACCATCAACATTTATGCACAACTATACAAACTCATAAACTAATCCCAACAGATGCTCGCATCACTTTATAAAGTACTTCGTGAAAAAAAGTGGCAAAAACGACTTATTTTTTGACCTATATCGCTATTATATGAACGACATAAAACTGCCTAAATACGTCTTGTCAGTTACAATGTATTTTAGGAATAAAGACTGAATCAAGTTAGCTGAACGAGACTGAAATTCACATCAGTTTTAATCTAGGTTGGCAACACTGAAAGGTTTTCTTAATGTAAAATTTTCTCAGTTGGTATTAGAACCGATCAAAAGTGTCATTATATTTTGGACATTTCACAAGAACAGAACTTTCTAATACTGAATGTAAGAGATGATATACAAAGAAGAAGAATACAAATATCAAAACCTGCATAGACATTATCCTGAAAAGGATTGACGTGTGGTTTATTTACTCTGACCCAAACCAACATCAACCTTAAACCAATGTATGAGGTGGAGAAAGAGATCATAGAACCAGATCCTTCCTGGTATTTAACATTTAAATCCAAATGTGGGGAAAGGGAAGTAAAAGTGTTCATAGTTGTTGTACACTATTGGCCAAAAATGACTTCAGCTAAACAAGGATGCTAAGACAGGACTGTATTTTTCTCCAGCCTACATTAAAAGCTGTCTTAAGATACCCTTGAAACTTTTGCAACACACCAGAAAGCCATTCCAAATTACACACATTTTGTCTAAGAGGTGTCAATCCATCTATTAGTGACAATGATATTAGAAAGAGTAAAGAACACTCTTTAAAAATCAAACTCAGTGCAACCCATCAAATTAATTCAAGAACTAAAGACAAATCATCCAGTTTTGGCAAGATAGTTACAACCTCGCATTAAGTATCAAATCATATCTTGACCTATGGCATCTCCTATCACCTATACCACTTCAAAGCCAAAAGAACCACACCCTTTCGTCTCCACCAATTACAGTTTTTATCATTAAATAGCCACTTTCTGAAGATTGAACCATCCAAAGACTTAGTCCAACATGTGTTTCTCTCCTGCTTATTCACTGGCCAACTCAATCTCCCAGACCAACCCTGACCAACAACCACTGAAGCCGATCATTTTCAACTGTCAACTAGATGTATCAACAATGGTTTGAGACATTATCAAAACTACTTTGTCTGCCGAAATGAAACAATACCATAGAGGAAAAGTCACACAGGCTTACCACCTACTTAATTTCTCAAAGACAACATGAAGTTGCCAAACCCTCTCACTGTTATCACCTTTCTCTGTCCCAGCACTACTACCCATCATCCAATTCATCCTCTGTCCTCTTCTTAGAAACATAAGCCAAACCTCAAACACTGCTAAAAGACGAATCTAGCTGCACTCATTTCTATCTCTTCCATTGTCCCTTTACCAATAACAAAGATTATTCACCTCATGACAGGCCTCTCTCAAAACAACATGTTGGTTTCAATCGTCAATTAAGTCCAACCAGGCTCTGGCTGGCACTTACTAAGTGCTTACTAGTGAAAGTGAATTTTCTTGGGGTGTTTTCTTTTCCCCATATAAAATTTCTTGTTTTGGATCTATTGTTCTTTTATCATTCTAAAGTTCCATATGTCTCACACTAGCTGTTGGTTTAGTTCAATCTTTTCTGAGGTTTCTAGTTTGGTTTTTACGTACTATCAAAAATTGCTTTTCAAAATTATAAAGTAAATTATTATTATTACTCACGTAGCCAATCTAAATTACCTGTACTACAAGTGGCAGAAAGAGAAATTTTTCCAAAAACTCCATTTTTGAATTTTACCGTTAAGTTTAAGGCCAAATATTTAAAGGTTAAAGGGCTGAAAGATGAAAGACAGATTTTAAAAAAATAGATATGAACTTTGTCAGCTCATATAGTATCTACAAACCAATGCCATCTTCAGTAGACTCTTCCTCTATAATTCAGAGACAAGCGTCAGAGTCAAACTATACTGCAAAAATGATATAATTCATCTTAGTAACGACAATTCCGTATCCCTCTGGGTCTCTCGGGAAATTTGCAACAGCGGTTTTACTTTGCCCAATCTCTCCAGCGATAGCACGTTGAGAGAGGCCTTGCTTTTGCAGCTTTGGAATTCTGTCACGTTCAAACTCTGTCAGAAAAATAATAAATAGATAAAGGAAAAAAAGGGCAATCCAATACAATGCTGAGACATTGCCCTCAAAATTGCAGGAGTATTGTAGGATACTCTGGCCCAAAAGCACTAGAACAATATAATATTAGCCAAAATGAAAGCTAGGAATGGAGTAAGAGGTCTTGTGCATTCGACCCTTCTGGGTACAAAAATTATTAGATCATTTGATTAGCTTAACTGAAACGAAAAAATAATGCACTATCGCTTGCTTCCTCGATATCGAGAAATCATTCGACACTGTGAGGCACAATGATCTTCGGTTCTGTATGAATAAAATGGGAATACCGGGTGAAATTATTCCCTGGTTACCTAATTTTATGAAAAATAGAAATTGTAGAATAAACGTGGAGGGAACTTTCTCGGAGTTATTCACTCCGAAAGCTGGTGTCCCTTAAGGAGTGGTAGTTAGCCCTATTCTCTTCATCACGTAGGTGAATAATATGCCACTTAAAGACCGAAGTATTTAAAGGTTAAAGGGCTGGTAGTTGAAAGAGAGATTTCAAAAAAGTAGATATGAACTTTGTCAGCTCATATAGTATCTACAAACCAATACCATCTTTAGTAGACTCTTCCTCTATAATTCAGAGGAAAGCGTCAGAGTCAAACTATACTGCAAAAATTATATAATTCATCTTAGTAACGACAATTCCTTATCCCTCAGGTTCTCTCGGGAAATTTGCAACAGCGGTTTTACTTTGCCCAATCTCTCCAGCGATAGCACGTTGAGAGAGGCCTTGCTTTTGCAGCTCTGCAATTCTGCCACGTTTAAACTCTGTCAACATTTTAGCGTTTGTCATGTTTTTACCCAATGTATGACAGGAGATGTCAGTGGAAGATGTTGACAACGCTTATGCTTGAATACAAATGACTAAATTTCGTTACGTTTTTACCGAATAACGCTTCATTTCAGTGAGGTTTAACACTTTTGAATAGCTAGTATTTTGGCCACTTTCATTGTGTTCACTTTCCCTGTTAAATGCTGAATAAGTTTTTTATTTCCTCTTTTGTTATTTTCATCTTTCGAAGCTTTGCTCAAATGCGTGGTTGAGTCTAACTACACAAAATGCATATTTTTCTTTATGTTAATTGTCCTTAAAATTTTGGCCAACAGTGTATGTATAGTCATTAACTGTTTAAAAATATCGAAACCAAAATTTGACAACGAACAAAATAAGCTGGGATTCAAATGCATGGAAACAGTGAAGCAACAGACAATAAAATGTTAACACATATATATATGTACAACCCGTAGTAGAATATGTAACTCCAGCAGGGATAAATATAACTTCAAAACTATACAAAGAAAACTACAAACAATACAAAACTTTTTTCCCAACAACATACACTTGGAACAACTTATCTCAACTTCATGAACATATATGCAAATACAAAAACAGAACTGATTACCTCCTTTTCAAGTACTTTCAATTGCTTTGCGCAAAATTGGTGACAAGTGATTTATTCTGCAAATTTTACAGATACTGCATACACGATGAAATACCTGAGCATCTACACCAATAAATATGTACATAAGGAAAAGAAAAACTATCTAATTACTAGATCATCAAACATTGCTTTTAGTTATCATAGTATATTTTGAGGTTTTTATATAAATGGTATCATATTAGTTTAAAACATTTGTGAGATGCAAAGTGTAGAACTTTATACAACCCAACGAAGTGACAGTGTATTATCTGCAACATATACATTCCGTAATTACCTACATGAACCGTTTTTTGTATACTCAAAAGCTATTGAGGGCAGTTTAAAGCTGATAATATCGTGTTTATTGACTGACACGGTGTGTAGAAATCATTGACAATAGAAGCCATTTGCAACTGTAAGAAGAACTTATAAATTCATCATATTGATTGTTACACTGAAAACATAGGCAACATTCCTGAGGGTCTACAAGTTCCTATGTAATGTATCGATCAAACACAGACTTGTAATCGACTGTCACATAAACATTTACAAATAAAAATAGGTAAATGGCCATGAAGCCCATGAGAATTTATGTGTTGCAAAATTCCTTACTTCCAAGTAACGTAATAAGCCTTCATAAGACAAAACAAAACATAAACAATATGTTCTCTATTTTATATGCAAAAACGGCTCTTTTTGGGTTCAGAAAATATTTTAAATAGAAGAGCGAACATCAAACATGAAACCGCGCCCTCTACATTGCGACACTCAGTTATACAACCCCTTCCAAACATGTGGTCAGCTTCCGGCCAGTTACCTCTTTCTTTGTGAACCTGACGATGACCGAAGAAGGTCGAAACGTTGTTCGCTCTTCTATTTAAAATATTTTCTGAACCCAAAAAGAGCCGTTTTTGCATATAAAATTCTCAACAAGTGGGTTTCTCGACATCACTGAATATGTTCTCTACAGTAAACATTCCTTAACAAAGGATTAAAGAAGAATGAGGTGGTCGATGGTGGAGTGTTGTCAATAGAACTCTCACTGTGACTGCAAGAGTAGGTTGTTTCAAACTCTTTCAGGCCTAAGAAAGTCATCTAGTTAAGGCAATCTGAGAATAATTTGAAGAAATCTTGGCATCCACACAAAAGTAGGACAATAGACTTGCGCCAGGCGATAGGTAAAATGTTCTCCTACCACATCTGATTGAAAACAATCAGAAGAACAGCAAGAGAGGCAAAAAAGAGATGGCACAGCATCTAGAAATAAATGTCATCAGTTTCAACTGATTTACTTACTGACTAATGTGTACACTCCTTTAGTGTACACGTTGTAATTGTAATGATAGAGATGATCAGCCCAAAGGGAAGAGGGCGATAATTCTGCCCAAGATTTTATGGCCAAGAAGGTGGGAGGGGAGGAAATAGAAGTTCTGGAAATATAAGCAAAGGGCTTTGAAAATTATTGGCAAACTTTTGTTTGTCACCAGCTTCCAGGTCGTCAGAGAGAAACATAGAAAAATGGTCGAACGTATGCATACCATTGACCTTATTAATTTTGTTCCATACGAGTTTGGAACAGGCACTATAAGAGATGCTGCTTGTGAACGTAATAAAAAGATTTCTTGTGCATTTTATTTCTGACTTATCGAGCATGGACATGGATGTCTTAGAAAATAATATAGTTTGAAACAATGTGACATACAAAAGGTATTCAAAGCCCGTATTTGAGCCTTACATGCCTGCCTGCTAGCATCTGGGATACCACCATGGAAAAGGTACCATGATAATGGTTTGGAGGTTTTAGAAAGAAATTCAACAGCTTCTTGAATAATACAATCACTTACGGCCTGCATAAAGTCGTTATTAGATGAAAAGTAATAGAAGAATTGAGTTCCAAGAGATAGATGAAAGAGAGACAGACGAACCACTCCAACTATCTCCATGATACTCGAATTAGGTAGAACTTATTACATCTAATCGTAATAAAAATTATAAGAAATTACTAATCACTCGAGGTAACTGTCAACTGTCAAAAAAGGGAGAAAAGTAAAGGGAAACAGATAGATAGATCAATAGTATTTAAAGACTGACTATATACATAAAAATAAGTAAAATAACCATTATTGAAGAGAGGTGAGTTGTTTTCTGGTGTAATAATAATCAATCAAGGCGTTTATGTTATCTAACTTAAGAAACCTCAACAGTTCCATTGTATCAAAGTGACCATTTCTATTTAAATGAAGGAGAAAGGAGAGAAAATCCTTGAGTTTGGGATTATACTTTTCTTCCGTGTAAGAGGCCAGTCAACCTCCTGAACTTTTTCCAAGGTCGTCTTAACAAATCTCCATCAAGAGCTTTCAGTGTTTCAGAGTGTGGACACTCTTACTTATTTTGCATAAAATAAAAGTGAAACTATTATAAAAAGTACAAAAGATATCAAATTAATATGATGCAATGGCCAAAATTTGGATAAATAATTCAAAAGGCCAACAACCCTTAAAATGTTGAAAGCATAAGTAAGGAGGACAGTGTCACAATCACCAATGACACAAAAAAGTGTAAAAAATATTGAAAAACAGGTTTAAAATGGTTCCGTCATTCACGGTCGTGAGTGTCACGAAGGCTACACATTGATGTATTAGTCGCAGATAAAGAAAAACGACGAGTTAAAAAAAACTGTAACCGTGATGTAACCTTTCCAGAATTCTTAGGAAAACAAGACGGCGAAGAAGCAATAAAAGGTTTGACCCAGAAAAACTTGTTATCTCGTCGCTCACTCCAAGTCGACTGTCAACTGGCGCAGAGCTGAACCTTGAATACAAAACCATAGTCCATATTTGGAAGAGACACGGCAGTCACAGCACCAGAGGAGACAAATTCAACTGCAATCTTGTTCCCTCGAATGCCGACGTTACCTAGTATTTAGAAAAAAACTGGACAGAAATGGAAGATAAAGAAAAATGAGCTAGTTGGTTTTCGTCACACTAATAACATCAAAACTTAAAATTGCAGTGTTGTTACGTTCGTCTGTCTTTGATTGTATTAATTAATACTTTACTTGAGAGTCAATGTTTACCCACATTTGCAGGACACAGAAGATTCGACATGATACAAAGTGCTGTGTAGCTTGAAATATCATGCTTACAGCAAAATATAACAGTTCACTAGTACATTCACTTGTCTTTTTGAGATCTACCTTCATTGCGTCAACGCACTTGCAAAATGTAACACTTCATTATTCCTAAGTGTTATATGATAAAATAACGAGAATGACATCGACACTTTGTTCGTATACTACTTCGTATATTTCATTAATCATAATGAAAGTGGCTTTTATTAGTGTAATAAACAATAGTTTTAATCCACACAAAACAAGATATTGCAGATTTTAATTGCAAATTACTATTGTTATAATATGTATGAATCATAAATTAATCCATGTAAGTCGCTGAAAGAATACTTGTAAACCATAAGACTTTTCCAAAAGTAAACAGATAAAAATGACGTTTCTTTGTGAAGCTTTGTACCTCCAGTGGCTCATCGGTATGTCTGAAGACTTATACAGTGAGAAACCATGTTTCGATACTCGTGGTGGGCACATGACAGATAGCTCGATGTACTTGACCATAAATAAAACGTGAAGTGCTTCTCTAACTTGTTGTGTGCAAAGAATTATCGAGGAATTTCTGTCTTGACTTTAACGAGTTCAACAGTATCTGTTACTTTATAGTATAGATATTTCTATGATTGGTATGTTCAAATATTTGTGAATGAATTGAGATTATGTAGTTCTTGGTACTCTGTGTGCTGTTGTGAGGAGTGTGTTTTGGATTGTTTGTAATTTGGTTTTAATTATTTTGTCGCTTACAGTTATCCATGCTGGAGCTGGAAAATCTATTTCTGGTCTAATATATGTTTTGTAGATTTTTAGTATGATGTCAATCTGAAAATAAATTTTTAAATTTATTTATTTGTTATTATTACTATTAATTTTTTAAAATAAATCTAGAACGTAGATGGCCTATTTTACTTTAGCACTATTTTATTAACATTATATGCTGCTGAAATATATGACAATTGTAGCATTGTGTTACTACAATTGCTGGATTTTTTGTTTGCTCTACTCGGTATTTTTGATACTCAAGTATAATTACATTAGTGATTAAGTTTGAAATGTTGTAAATGTGTTGTGTGTCAACTCTTTCAAAGTTTGTTGTTTTAGCCTTATTTTAAATATAATGTGTTCTATGTGTGTGTGTGTGGAATATTTTGTTCCTATAATTTCTCTTGTATGTCGTCAGTAGTGATTGAGCAATGAACCCTTCGAGTGACTACAGATTTGGCTGTGGTTTATTTCAGGTAGGTGTATAATAGTCTTGTGTGGTTTAAACGCGTCTTCGGGCCACCCCTGAAGAAATTAATTTAGGTCAAGTGCGTCGTTCCCACCTGCTTTTCGTTTATCTTTTGAAACTTCGCCTGATCGAGAACTTCTCATTGGTTGCTAATTGCGTGTTCTCTCAACCACTGGATTGGATTCTGAATCGAGACGCCATTGGACAAAAAGTTGTGATTCTCAATTTCAGTTTGCATCAGTTTTTTTGGTTAATGAAGCAGTTTTCTCAGTTTTAGTTCAGACGTTGTGATGATGAGATATGTTTTATTTTTCTGCGTTAGTGCAAAAAACGGTTCAGTGAAATCCGCCTTAATCTCATCTCGACCTTTATTCATGGGGTGCACGTGACTGCCCGTAAGTACTCTTAATATCTACCCACGATTATTTTTGAACATTAACTTTGAATATAACTTAAGTTTACTTCAGAACGAACCAGGATGATCAGAAAAAAAATCACCCGATCTACTTGTGAAACATTATCGAGCTCAGACCAGTTAACTCTTCTTCACGAAGCTACAGAATGTTGTTTATTTTTACTCCTATAACGTTATTAGGTAATTTATTGTTTATTTCCTTTTCATAATCTTACCAATTTGTTTTATTGTAATTAAACGTTTATCTTTTATAGGTTGCATTTTTATTGGCGGCGAGATCGAAGATTCGACATGTTGGTAATATGTTCGCAATCGACATCTTTTCCCACTTGAAATTTAGTTTCTGGTTCATTACGTGCTGAAACACAAATCTCGTTTTTCGCTGGTATGGCGATTGTAGTATTCAGTTACTATAGTTACCGAAGTTTTTAATTGTTCGTAGTGGTATTTTTGATACCACAGCATTATTCCATTTTTTATAAGGTTTATCTTTAGTTTTCATCTGTGTCAACTCGTATTAAATTTGTAGGTGCTTGTAATTTTTTGAAATTATTCGTCGTATATTTGTGTGGTAAATTTTGTTTGTCTAGTGCATCTTTTGTGCTTTTTGGTGTTTCGTTAACTCTAAATATCACAAGTTGGGTTTTTGCTGTTTTTCTTGATACTTTTATAGGTTTAAAAACATTCACTTGTTGTTTTTATTTGTGGTTGTTAGTTAGTGGCTGCAATTTCTGGTGTAGGTGCACTTTTTCAGATTGCTACATCGTCAGCAAACTGTGGCGAGTATCCATGATTTTGGTCTTTAAGTGGTATGTTAATTACATAAATGATGAATAAAATAGGACGAACCATCTCTCCTCGAGGGACACCGGATTTTGGAGTGAAGAACACCGAGAAAGTTCCTTCTACATTTACTGTGCATTTTTTATTTTCCAAAAATTTAGATAACCGGCGAATAATTTCTCGCGGTAGTTACATTTCATTCATTCGGAACCTTAGACCGTCGTGCCATACAGTGTCGAATGCTTTCTCGACATCGAGGAAGCAAGCGACTGTACATTCATTTATATTGAAGCTATTAATTATAGTTTTGGTTAATCTAATTAAATGATCTGTCATTTCTCTAAATTTCCTGAATCCATTTTGTTCTTCTCGTAATTTTGATGTTATCTCCAAGAATGTGGAGAGTATATTACTGATTATTCTTTCAAGAATTTTTCCTACACAGCTGGTCAGGCTGATTGGTCGGTAGCTATTACGTTTATTTGTTGGCTTTCCTTCCTTATGGAGCATTATTATATTAGCGAGCTTGTAAGAAACTGACTTGCATTCTGAGGATAGAGATAGATTGAAAAATTGTTTTTAGGTGGTCAAACAATTTTGGAGTGCCCTTTTTTTGGAAGAATAGCCTGTATTTGATCTTCACCTGAAGATTTGTTTTTCTGTTTTTTGATGCTTGATGTTGTTCTTGTCGGTCTATTTCTTTCGTTAGTATCGTGTTTTCATAGTCTATGACGTGCATTATATTTGTTTCAGACATATGTATTGTGAAAATTTGTTGTAGAAATGTGTATTCATATCTGAATTAGAACGAGTTTGAAATGTATTTTGAGGTTGAGCTTTGAAATAATTTTTCATTATTTGTGCATGCTATTGTATTATCCAGGATATTTCTTTGACTGTATAATCGTTGATGACTCTTTTAAGGTGTGTTCAAAATATTTTCAGATCAGTTTTATCGTTTGGTTTTGAGCAGTTGTCCCATTTTTCTTGTTTTTGTTTTATTTCTGATGTGACATCATATACTGCTTATTTTTTTTATTAGGGTAATTATTTCGGTATTGGGTTTCCATGTGTTATTTGTCAATAGCAACATTCTGTCACTACAATTGCCGGAGGTTTCACTGTTCTACTTGGTATTTTTGATACCAAATCGTTATTCTATTATGTATTAGTTTTAGAATGTTGTAACTGTCGTCTATATCTATATCTAAAAGATTTGTGAAATGCCTTGTTCGTTTAAAGCTTGTGTCATTGATTCAAGGTTAATGGTTTGAACCCTCTTGTTACAATGGCTTTAGGCTGCGGATTACTTCCTGACAGGGACATTTTAATTTTACCTGATTTGAAAACTTTTGCTGACCACTCTTTTACTTATGTTTCGAGTCTTGTCCTTGAACAAGGACACCGCCTTCGGGCAGACAGACGCTTGATACTAACAAAGGACGCCTGTGGCTTGCAGTGTTTGATCTCTGACGTAAGTAGGGGTTGATTATAGTGCCCTGGAATACCTTCTATTATAACTGAATGTTGTGGTTTGTTTTTTTCCAAAATACTGTAAACATTTTTTTTTTTCTTTTGTGATGCAGTTTCTTTACATTTGGATGTAATTGTTGTAAAGCCTTTATCATCAGAGCTGTCTGTGGGGTTTTTCGTGATATTTTTTTAATGTTAATATTTTGCTAATGTTAACTGCAGGGGAATATACCTCTGCCTCACTAGTAGTTGCAATGCCTACTTCATTTTCAGACTTTTTCGTGGAGTTTGGAGTTTTTAATAATTTTTGTTTTAATCGAATAGATGTGTCTTAATAAATTAGTATTTTTGGCGTGCGACGCACAGGTGTATTTGAGCTTCGAAAAGGAGATATCGTTAACATACAGAATATACAACAGAGGGCAGAGTAATGAACCTTGGAACTCCTGCTGGGAGGCGAACAGTGTGGTATGTAGCGTTGTTGATTTTTACTTTTGATGTTCTATTGTCAAGAAAGCTGGCTGTGGCTAGAGTTGACGAGTTGTTAAATTGAATGAGTTGAAATTTAAGCCCCTGGTGCCAGAAATAATCAAAATCTTGTTTAACGTCCAAAAATAAGCCGCCAGTGGTGTGATTTCTATTAAAGCCTTGAATAACGGTTTCGGTTAATCGAACCAAATGATAAGCCGTCTGTCTTTTTCTTCTGGAGGCATTTTGTATTTCAGGAAGTAGCATATTACTTTCCAAATACCATGTAATGCGAGTGGATAGTATTTTTTCCAGTAATTTACCAATATTAATTGGGCTGATGGGTCTCTTGTCTTTGGGATTGTTGGATGCAGGGTTCGTTTCAGGTGTTACTTTGATTATGGCTGACTTGCACTGAGGCAGGTAGTACCCTAAATAAAAAGAGGTTTAATAAGGCTGCTTAGATGGCTTGAAATGAGGTAAATGCTTTTTTTGAGAATAACATTTCCTATACTATTCACCGGGGGCAGTTTTTTAATGTTTGATTGTTGTATCTCAACCAGATTTATTTGTCTACTTAGTTTATGGAGGTTGGTAATGTGGATATTACGATTGTAGGGTAAATAGCACGGAAAATGCGTACTGAACATTGTTATATTATCTTTAAAATTTTAAATTTTGATGTTATTGAGAATGAGGCCATTACTGTTGTTTGCTCGACAGTTGAAATTTCGATGTTTAGAATTAAGATCGCCGAGGATAATTGTATTTGGGTAGCTATTAACTACTTCAGAAAGTAAGTTCGTGTCCGGAGTGGTAGAAGGTGAAGTATAGATTGCTAGGAGTGCTATTTTTCTTTGATTTAATGGATTTATTGCAGCTAGAATGTATTCATCAGATGAGTTGATGTAGGTGTCAGGAAATGATACATCGAGTTGTTTCACGTGAAGCATGGCGATACCTTAACGACCGGGACTTTTAGGTTTAGTTATACAGTGATAGCTGGTAGGCCAAAATTACTATTATCATTTAGAAGTTTCGCTAATGATTATTAAATGTATACTTTCTTTCTTACATGATTAAATAATATTTTTTGTGACTTCAGTCGCCATGAATGTTAACTGATAAAATGCTTAAGAACTTGATGTGGGTCTTCCATGATACTCTGAATCATATTTTTAAGTTTCTCTGGTCTGTAGGGTTTGAACTCAAAATAGTAGAGTGAAGATCTTGCTCTTCCTTCAACCAGCTCAGCGGAGTTTTCGTAGTAGTCTCGCATGACTTAATTTTGGTCCCTGTTACGAAAGATACTGTATGTTTGAATGGTCGATGTGTCTGTTGACTGGGCAGTTTCTAAACTACGGACAGTTGCCTCGGTGTAAGCTCGCTTGGGGGATGGTAGGGACGGAGAGAGAGGCTGGCTGGTTCTGATGATCTTTTGGCTGGGTTCTTGGCTTAACATTAGTATTTGTCAAAGGGCTCAAACTATCTTGTTTGTTCGGCTTGAGGTTTTCCGGATAGTATGGGTAAAAGAATATTTCCACTTTAGGTTAATAACGTTGGAATATTTGGGACATCCACGATAGGAAGTTGCGTGTGGACCTCCACAGTAAGCGCAGCATGTCTCTTCCCGGTTTTTTTGGGCAATCCTTGACTATGTGTGTGCCACAACATCTCCTACATCTAGGGGTAGCTTTAAGAGCGGCCCGAGCGTGTCCGAATTTGACGGTTGAAGCACTGCAGTACTGTAACTGCAGTGGATTGTTTTGATTCCTCTACTTGAGGTTTTTGAAGCCACATGGTTGTGCCATTGCTTATCGGCTGAAATGACAATATTCAGGGTTATCTTGGCTGATTTAATTCTTTCTATCTTGATGGCTTGCATGCCTTGGCTGGTCAGTTCTTGAATTTCTAGTGGACTGATATCGCTATCAAGCCCACGAATAACCACTTGTATTGAGGGATGTTTATGCATGTATATTGAGCTTTGCTCCATTAAACGCTTCCGAAGGCCGTGGTTTTAAAGCTTCACATAATCTTTTGGTTCTTTGCATTTTATAACTAATCCTCCGTGGCGAACTTCAATTAACGAAACTGAAGGAGAAAGGGCGTGGAGGTGTTTTGCGACCTGTGGTTGGCAGATAGTCTCGGGAATTCCTTCGCCTATAATGGTAACGCTGATTTAGATTGCACATGAGCTGCATGAGTGGTTTCTCGGTTATCTTTCTGTTGTCGGCTTTCATTGCCATCTAAACAGGCTGGAGATCTTGAGTGGGATTTCGGGCCAGTGACCAAAGAGCTGCTTGTGTCAAGATCAGTTGAGACATTTGAAGATTCACCTCAGAATTAGTGGTGTTGTTAGTATTCAGGTTAGTTAGGGTATTTCTGTTAGAACTAGTGGCTTTGTCATTATTAACATTGGTTACGTTATTAACACTTTGATTTTTTAGTATTGTTAGTGTCGTTAAGGTTAGGAGTATTGTCAGAAACTATTTACTTTATCATTTCTTTAGTTTCTTGTTTGATATCGCGTTAGTTTCTTGAAATTTTCGTCTCGGTGATTCTTCAGCTCCTGAGTGTTCACTTTCAGAACTCTCTGTTGAACTACTCAGAGATTCTGAGGCTGGTCCTTCAATCGCCTTGTTCAGCATTTCCATAATCTCTTCGTTCGAAAGGGCATTTGCGTTGGATCGCGTTGTGATCTTCCTTTGCTTCATCTTGTTTTACTAGTCCTGATAAGGACTAAGGGCTAACCTTTTTCAGTAAAACTTGAAATTTATGCACTTTAACAAATACCTAGTCTTCAACGTACGTGTCTCGCAGCTCTTGACTTGCATGTCTGCTCTGCTTGATGGGTAAAGGGAGAGATAGGTAGAAAGGTAGATGTTTAGAGAGAAAGGGTATGGGAGTGAGAGAATAGGGGGTGATAGAGAAAGGAGTAGGGATAGACGGACCTTACAGGGCCAGGTTGTCTGGGATTTGTAAATCCAATGACAGAAAATTTTGGTGTGGGGAAACCGAGTGCCCGAAGAAAACCACTATTTGGAATAAATGGCGTGTTTGGTGATTTCCGTTGTAGGCTTTGGTATAATATTTCTTATCAATCAATCGGTCCTTGATTGATGATAGTTAGGTTAGGGAGTTGAGGTAGCTTAGGGGAGTGTAATTTGGGAGACGGTAGGCAATTTTGATTACCCGGTTTTGCAAATTTTGAAGTAGTGAATATTGTTTTTGGACATGTTACAAGTGGATGGGTTACCATTATCGAAAAGTGGTCTCACGAGTGCTTTGTATATGGTGGTTGTGGTTTTGGGGGAACATCCCTTGTTGGGTCTACTAATGCACTTCAGGAAAAACATTCTTTGGCTTGGTTGTTTGGCGATTTTCTGAAAGTGTGGGGTCCTGGAAAGATTGTTAGTTAGGATAAGGCCTAGAAAGGTTATGGATTTGGTGAAATGAATGTCCGTGTTATTTAGATTGAGTTTAATGTTTTTGAAGTTTTTCCTATATTTGTTGACTTTTCAATGGAATGTATGGCTTGCGTTTTTGTGGGGTTTAAAATGACGCCATTTATTACATCATTTGGATACTGCATTCAGGGATACTTGAACACGTGAGGCAGCAGTTTGGGGGTTACTTGAGGTGCTCCAAATGGCGATGTCATCTGCATATTGTGAGAAGAGGGTTGAGTTAAGTGAGGGAAATGGTATGTCGTTAACATATATTGTATAATAGAGGACTAAGTACTGAGCCTTGGGGGACGCCTGCGTTAAAACTGAATGGGTGTGACATCGAGTTGTTTACCCCAATGTTTGTTTTGCAGTTGATGTTAGGGTAGTATCCTGAGAATAGAGATTGAAAATTGAAACGAGATGCTTATGGTTAGTATCGGAAAGATTTTTAAGGACTTGGTTACTGATGCGATCGGGACCAGGAGCTTTGTTTTTGGTTTTCTTGAGAATAAGTTTGATTTCGGTTATTGTTATGGGTCGAGTATAGTAAGAGTGAGGATGATTTTGGTTTGAGAGTGATGGGGAAAAAGGGGGGAGAATAAGGTGGGGTTTGATTTTATGGTTTGGGTAGCTGTAAGGTAATCAGGTTGATCGAAAGATGCGATATTAGGGGTGACAAAGGTGTTTATGAAATACTGGGCGAAGAGTTTAGCTTTGTCGGGGTCGGAGGCTGCTGAGATGTTGTATATGATATCGGGGTAATTGTTGGAGGGTTGGGTGTTAGTTATGCCTTTGATTTTCCTCCAGAATAAGGTTGGGTTTGGGTATGTTTTTTCAATAGAATTACATAGGTTGTTCCAGTTTTCTGTTTGAAGGGTTTTTATCAGGGCTTTAATCTTGTTGTTGCTGTAGATTTGGGTTTTTATGGCTGGATTACGAGAGGATATGAACTGTCGTCGTAGACGGCGTCTTTGGATTATTGCCTGGTGTATGTCGGGGTTAATTTTCCAAGAGTTGGGATTAGTATTGTATGTTGTGGTAGGTATGGTATTTAATATGGCTTTTTGGATGGTATTGGTTATTTGAGCTGCATAATCTTCTATATCTGTTTCGCACACGGCGATTGTTTTAACTAAAAGTATCTGTTTTTCGATAAGTTGGTTAAATTGGTTTCAGTTGGCATGGATGTAGTCGGGCAGTCGTGGGCGTGCGTTTGTTTTCGGTGAGCTGTTGGGACAAATTTGAATATAGATTGGGTAACGATCGCTACCGATGTCATGGAGGACTTGGAAGTTGGTTAAAAGCCGAGACTGACTGCTGGGGGCTATTACTAAGTCGAGGATGTCTTCGTTTCCATTAATTTTTGTGTGGGTGGTTTGGTTGTTGTTTAGGGTGTCAAGATTATTATGTTCTATAAATTGGTGTAAAATGGTTTCGTTTCGGTTGGTTTTTCCGCAGTTAAAATCGGTATGTTTACTGTTGAGATCACCAATTATAATGGAGTTTGGAAAGGAATCGTGAATTTGCTGTAGTGTGGTGGTATCGGGTTTTGTTTGTAAGGAGACGTACATAGCGATTAGTGTGATGGGGCTAGATGAGGTTTGAGTCTGGCAAATGATAAGTTCTTTATCGGAAGAATAGTTTAGTTTAGGGAAGGAGATTACTAAGGAGTTGAGGTAAAGTATTGCAATACCTCGCTTATTGTGGTTAACAGTTGAGTGTTTTATGTTGTAGCCAGGAAGACTAAATTTAGTGTTAACTTTTAGAAGGGTTTCATTTAAAAATAGGATTTCTGTTTTGGTTTTGGTAAGTAATTGGAATATTTGGTATTTTTTATGATTTCGACCTCGGCGAACGTTGATCTGGATTAAGTTAACCATTTTTAGGAAAGGAAGTAGAAGAAAGGTGAGGGAGTACTTACCAATTTATTCTGTGGAGACTTGGGAGGTTCCTTAGCGTCTTTCTCGGTGTCTCCTAAGATGTTCAAGGTGGATCTCCATTCGTTCAGGGTTGAGGAGTTCGTCGGTTTGTAGAAGGTTGCAAGTGCTCTTCCAGGCTAGCATGGCTACTTGATCCGTATTGACGATATCATTAAGTAGTTTGGATAAGACATCGGAGATGATTACCGTCATAGCTTGTATTATGTCGAGAAACTGTTTTTTGTAAAACACTCGCATCATTACTGCTTCATCAATGGGTTGCCTCAGCGTAGGTTTTCTTGGTTGTGGGGGTAGGTGCTGGAGTGGGTTGTTGGTTACTTTTAAGTGGTAGTGTCCGTTTGTGCGGGAGCCACTGGTGAGGCAAAACGGATTGATTTTTTGGTATTGGTAAGGATTTGTGAAGTGGCAGGTGTTGGCTGTTGCATGTTGAGGATAGCTTGGAATGTGGGGCAGCCACGGTAGGATGAAGCATGAGGTCCTTTGGAGTTTGCGCATCGGGTGGCTTCTCTCTCATTTGGACAAGCGGTGACTGGATGAGGTCCACTACATCTGATGCAGCGGACAAGCGATTTGCAAGCATTCGCGGTGTGACTGAAGCATTGGCACTTGAAACACTAAGACTCTTGGGGCAGAGTTTCTTAATCCTTCGACTTGATGGTGATTATAGTACAGTATGATCCCTGAGGAGAGAATTTTCTCTGCCGTTTTTCATTGGGGATACTAATTTTTATAAGAGATGTTGGAAGGCCAGTTTTGGGTGACTTGATACGGATGAGTTTGTTTACTTCGATACCTTGTGATTCTAGTTCTTCCTTAACTTCGTCAAGGGTTATATCAAAGAGAACACTACGGATGACGACTTCTTTGCTTGGAAGCTGGTTACCCGGAATTCGTGTTTAGATGTTGGCACCTTTAAAGGCATTACTAGGCTATGGCTTGAGAATTGTTCCATAGCTATGGGGGTAGCACATTTGATAATAACCCCTCCTCTGGGGAGCCGTCTTAATTCTTTGAAGATAACATGGGGAACAGGTTTTTAAGTTCGTTGGATATTTCGGGAGTTCTTGTCGTGGCTGGGATTCCCTCGATGATTATGGCTGGTGGCAGCTTTGGTTGGACCTGAGTGTTGATAAAGGCGAGTGGATCAGTTATATTCTTCACAGGGGATAAGGTTTGATGTTTCGGCTTGGATGGTTGTTCGTGCATATCGGCTACATCTAGAACGGTAGTATTATCTTGGCCAGAAGTACATGAACTGTTATCACTAGTCTGAGATTGGCATGTTGTCCGATTCAGGCTCGCTGAAAGAATTACATTCTGTGGCGTCTTGAAGGAGGTTAAGCTGCTCAGAGCTTGCTAGAGCTTCATTAGTTGACCTGGTAACTCTTTTCTTTGTCATTTTGTGTTTTGGGGAGTAGATCTTCAAATTTGGTATTGGTAAACCTTAAGGTGCTTGGACCTGGTTAGTTATACCAATTATCACGAGGTAAATCGCAGAGACTGAAAAACACGTCTGATGATCTCGATGTCTGTCTCTAATCTCATAAACCTGATCAGAGGAGTTCTCTCCCCAACCGAGGTGTTCAGGAACATTGTGGTTCCTCTTCGTCCCCTTTTGTGGATTGTTATTAAGATTAAATGGTGTTTTTATATATATTTTATAATTATTATTTTTGACCATTTGGGTCGAAAGTGTTTTCTAAATGTCTTGGATGGAGGCAAAGGCAGCAGCGGAAAGGAAGCCTGGGACCTGTCCCGAGAGGAAGAGGTTGAGGAGATGTGAACATGAATATTGTTCAAATCCAGATCAAACATAGAACAATTCAAACGGCACGATTCAGGGTCTGGCAAAAGAGATGCCTGGACTGGGATCTATAAATCCAATGCCTGAAGATTTTGATGTGGGGGAAACGGGTGTGCCCCGAGAAAACCCACTTTTACAGGACAGGCGCCGAAAGTTTTGCTTGTCGTGTGCCCTGTGTCTGAAAAGAAAAAAAAAGAAATTCGTGTTAGTGACGTGGATTGTATTTGTTTAGATTCTTTGTTAAGTAGAATGTGATTCTTGAAATATGTTGTACGGTGAAATGTATTTTGTTGGTGCACTTGATAAATTGTGTAGTGATGCCGTTAGTTTGTTTGTTTTCTGCTTTTAGATAATATTTGAGAGAGAGTTCTGTTATTCTATCTCTCATCGTTGGTAAATTACTAATTTGGTGTAGATAGTTTGTTGGCACAAATGACGATAGTGCAAATGCGGATTTTAATATTCTGTTTTGGTGATTCTTTGAAGTTTGTTGAACCCTGTAAAGCTTATTTCTACAAACCGTACAAGGTGATCTGCAGTTTGTCTATTTTTGCGACCTGCATTTTAAATAATTGATAAAATGTTTTCGTTTTCTAATTACCAGAGCAATCTGGTAGTGATATTTTTTAATTAGTTTGCCAACACAATTCAATAAACTAATTGGTCTAAAATCGTTAGGATGGTGCGAGAGGGATCCTTTATTGGGGATTAGGGTAATAATGGCTGATTTCCATGCATTTGGTAAAATAGCCTCAGAGAGAGGAGAGGTTGAACAGATGAGTAAGGTGTGAAAGGAGTTCTTTGGAAGCATTTTTAAGAATGATACTTGGAATGCAGTCTTCTCCAGGTGTTTTACGTTTTCTAATGTACAACTTGATCTCCGCTGAAGATATTCGGGTTGTGTTTTTGGTCGTGCGGATGTGAGTGAGGTCGACTGGAAAATTGAAAAAAGTTCGTTATTATCTGTAATGCCAGTTTATTTTACTCTCGTGATGCTTGTTGAAGTTTGTGTAGTGGGGTTCAAAAGGTATGCTAGAAGTATTTGGCGAATTGGTCGGTTTTTCCCTGTCTTTATTAGTGGTAGTATTATCGTATGTGATTGTTCCGGTGTCAGAATTTTTGCGACATATATTTTAAAGTTTTCCAAAAGGAGGCGGGATTAGGTTTGAGGTAATCAAGTTTATTACAACAGTTGTTCCAGTTTTCTTTTTTTTTCATTCTTATGAGGCGTTTTAACTTGTTTTTGGCTTTGTTAATTTGTGGTTTATGTAATGGGTTCCATGTAACGATGTATTCGCGGCGGAGTTTTTTGTGATGATCAGACTGAATTTCAGGGAGTGAATTTGTGAAGGTATTGTTGGGACTATTTGTTGTTTGATAGGGAAGTGGAAATTTCTTGTTAGTAACGTTCTATATCACATTTGGTGTTTGCAAATTTTATGTATTCAGGGTGAAGTGCATCTAAAGTACGGTTAAAGGACAGCCAATTAGTCTTAGGAAAGTTGAGAGTTGTTTGGGGTTTTAGCGAGTGAGTATTGTTCTGATGGAATTCTCCCAGTTGGGGCTACTTAATTGGAAAGATAAAGGGTTATGATCTCCCGATATTATCATGTGCCTTGAAGTTATGTATTGGGTGTGTGATTGATGGGGTAGTGATCACTAGATCAATTGCACTTTTTGTTTCATTATGATGTGAGTGTCGGTGAGTTAGTATCGGTTACAGTTAAGCTATGTTTCTGTACAAAGTTAGCTAGAATTTTGCCAGATGTGTGTTAGTGTATCCGCGGAGTGTGGAATGCCACGCGTTAAGGACTACGAATCGTCGGGGGTTAAATATGCTAATAATGGAGTTAAAATGTAATGTCGGGTGAACTGGGAGGGATATATGGTTAAAAGGTATATGTCGGGTAGTGATGGTGACTTGATGTTACAAAGTATATATTCATGGGAAGTTGTTATGTTGTGGTCGATCACTGTAATTTTGAAGTTCTGTTTGTGTAAACGTGCAATGTCTCTGGTTAGATTGGATTTATGTTTAGAAATAACCTGATAATGGGGTAGTCGGAAATAGATGCTTCTTTTACAATTAATGAAACTTTACTCGCCAACAACAACTAAGTTAATAGGTTAATCTAAAAGTTCGTAATTTTTGTAGTTAAGGCCACCTTGAATATTAAGGTGTAAGAAGGTGAATGTTTTGGGCTTACCTATTCGGAGGCTTAGAGTCCGTCACTGATGTGTTGATCGAGGATATAGGGTGAGAAACCTTGCATCTTCAAATGGTCTTGAGCTGCTTTACATGCCGACATGAGGAACTGATCAGGGGTTCCCAACCTTTTGGCACTTGCGACCCCTTACCTAAAAGTTTGAAACCCGTGTGACCCCCCCCTACTTAGGGCTTACTGTCAGCAGCTTATTTTTTCTTTTTTCTGTGAAGAGGGAGAGAAACATCTGAAATGTTAAATTCTTTAATATTTATTAGAAAATTAAATCACATTGGTCCAACCTGAATTAAAAAAGAGAACATATTTCTTATATTAATATAGGTTTGAACAGCTATCCAACCCAGCTAGTAAGATGCCTGATGTTGCATTTCAGCAGCAAGCTTTGAAATTCGTGGCCGAGCGTTTGTTGCAGTCAGTCTCATGTCATCCAACATCCAATCTGTTCCTATTCTTTGTTTATATATTGAGAAGAGTAAAAAATCCTGCCTCACACTAGTCGGTAAAAGCAAATGGAACAAGGACAAGTAAAGCTATCATGCTGATTTTTGAGTATCACTGATACATAGCGCACCAGAACTGAGTCACGGATTTCACCTTGATGAGATCACGAACTGAAGAGTCGTTCCTTAGATCCAGAAATTCATCTTGGATATCATCTGGGATTCTTGGCACATCACGTTCAGTACAAAATGGGCTCCTTAACAGGGCCTCCTGTTCCTGTGATAGCTCAGGGAAGAAACGCTCGACTTTCCTTTCTAGAGACTGAAGATGTTCGGTAATCTCATCCTTGAGGAACTGATCCAGTTGGATCTGAGACTCATCCGTTACTCCACAAAGTTTTTCAAACATAGCAATGTTTCCAGGATTGGTTTTCCGACGCTAGTTCTGTAGTTTGGAAAAAAAGGCCCGAAGACTATTGAAAAAAGAGAACATGAATTTCCCTTCCTTGAGGCTTTAAATTCAACTTGTTCAGCTAGCCAGAAATGTTGGCTACGTATGCAACTTTTTTATTCCATGCTTCATCTTCAAAGTCAGCTACAAGATCTCTCCTTTCTTGAGTCTCCAGGAATAGTCTTATTTCATCTTTTCATTTCAAAGACACGATTAATAACGTTTCCTTTCGACAAGCAACGTACTGCTGTGTATAAGAAAAGGACTTCGTGGTCAGCATTCATCTCTTTGCATAGTTCTTTGAATAATTTACAATTTTGATTACAGATTCAAGAACTTCCTGCAGAAAAGCAGGGAGTCTCACTGGTGAGGGCATATCGACAAATGCTCTTTGCTTGAGGTGCTAGCTTCTTCACTCTCGACTGGAATCCCGATTTCGATCTCAGCATAGTCGGTTCTCCAAACGTTTTCCATGGTATCAGTTTTCGTTGTGGTTTCAAGTGTACTGCAGAATAAGAATTCGACTTTGTCACCCGAATTAATGTATCTCACGAAGATAAGCAACTGAGAACATCAACTTTCATCTGTAAACTCGTTGAGCTGAAAGGAGAACAAAGGGGAACCCTTGATTTCAGTCATAACCTGTTCCTTCACATCCATAGACATTTTAGAAATGCACCTTTGTATAGTATTTGACAGGGATACTTGCTGCATCTTCTTTGCACTGGCTTCTCCAAGAATAAGATTTACTGCTTTCATCATGCAGGGTGTAAGAAGTGTTTATCAATGGTGTGAGGCTTTTTTGTTTAACAATTTCGAATGCAATCTCATATGAGGCTTCCACTACGGCTGCACTATGCTGCTAAAACGACCCACTTCTATTGATTCTTCGGCTTTTAAGACACTGTTCATGCCGTTTGAAGAAATCCAAATCCTTCTTTGCGTGTTCTGGATGTTTCATCTCGAGATGACGCTTGAGTTTTGATGGTTTCATTGACTCTTCACTAACAACAGCATGGCACAAAACAGTGGTTTCTCGATGCCGTCCTTTGCGAGCAGTGTTGAAGCCAATGTTGAGGTCGCATTCTGAGTATCTGCGCCGTTTAGCCATGGACACAACTTACTTCTACTGCTAACTTATCTCCTTGTTAAAATAAAATAAAAATGTTGAATTATAAACCTTTTGGCAACTGCAGATCTTACACTAACTACTTGTGTAGCGGGGTGCAGTTAGTTATGATGGGGTAACTATTTGAAGAAAAAGGAGCGTGGCCAGTCGCATGATTCGTCGTCCATCAATCAGCACCGGACATGCGACTCGCATGTTGACATCGAGAACGCACGCAGCAAAACAGACGTCCTCGCAGCTGCACAGACACAAGCATTCATACTCTTTATATCACCTAATAACATTGAACTAACGTAACACACGTTTTGCTTTGCACCGAAACAAACAAATGTAAGAGCATGAAAATGTAATTAAAATAAAATTAATGTTATCCCAAGCTACCTCTATCAAGGCTTCGCGACCCACCGGTTGGGAACTCCTGGTCTAGGTTTTTTCGTCAGCAACAGCAACCAGAACTGTAACAATGAACGTGATGACCCGTTGAAGGCTTAATGACGTGCTGAATGGCAGGTTGTGGTTTAGCTGGCGCTAGTTCACTGTATCGTGGTTGTGGTAGTTGTTTCACTGTTTGCCCCCCAGGGGCTCATCGTTATTTCTGGGGACTTACACTCTAAAATCCGGGTTTTGATACCCGTGATGGGCAGAGCACAGATAGTCAATTGTTTAGCTTTGTGATTAATTCAAAAATAACAAAACAAAATTTTCACTGTCTCAGCATAACTCCAGGGTTGCTGTTTACTTTGGTTGATTAACAAATTAGGTTTTTTGAGGTATAGATTGAGTTGGGAACTGGCCGTTGTGTACTGCTGCGGTTTGCACACGCGAAGTCTTGGAGAACTTCGACCTAATAGCAGCAACAAACTGAAATTTAGGGCAGCTTCGAAAACATGCCGCATGCTGACCTCCGCAGTTACTGCACATGGTGTCGTTCCTATCTTTCGAGCAGTTCTTGATGGTGTGATCGCCTGAACTAAATTAAAACTAAACGTGGCAGGTGTTCAGTTTAGAGAGATAGAAATCAGAAGAGTTCTCTCCCCAACCTGGGTGTTCAGGAACATTGTTGTTCCTCTTCGTCCCCTTTCGTGGATTGTTATTGAGAGTAAGTGGTGGTTTTTTTTATTTAAATAAATTATTGTTATTATTCTTGACTATTTGGGTGGAGGACTAGGCTACGCATTGGTCACAGTTTTTAACTCATTGTTTTCTTTTATCTGGAACTGATGCACCAATGTGTAGTTTGTGTAACACTCAAATCACTATCAGCCATGTTTTACTTTCTTGCCATCGGTACAATTCTCAACGACGGCAATATTTTAAACATATTTTTTCCCAGGGTCAGTCTGTAACATTGGACAGAGTTATTGGTGATGGTGACTCTGTCCACCTTAACGTTTTTAATTTTTTAATGGCCGATATTCTTTTTAATCTTCTTTAAGTGTGGTGTATTTATTCATTACACCTTTTTAATTGTGGCTCCTTTTTTACAGTTTTATTCTCTCTCATTCAATGTGACATTAAACAATGGCCAGAACATTAAATAACTCGACACCAGGACTGGAAAGGCCAACTTCAGGTGACTAACGCTTCTGTTTGAACTGTCTGTTTGAACTACTCGTCAGTCTTCCTGGCGAGTTACTGTTATACTTTCGCTGCATATCATTTTGTACTTTTACAACCTTTTTGTACTGGCCATATTGACTCGTAACCCGGAACCAGGACGGAAAGACCAACTTCAGGTGGCTGACGGTGGTTTATATACTATCTGTTAGTCTTCCTGGCGGGTTATGATCATTCCCATTCTGCTACAGGTTGTCCTTTACAACTTTGTTGACTGGATGTCGTCATTGGTTTTTGCACCATTTCCTGGTTTAATTTTCATTTTGCTTTTATTACCTTTACACATTTTACTCCATTTACTTGACTTTTATGTTTTTAATGGATGCCAAGGAATGTGATGTTTTTGCTCGTGTTAATGGTTGTTTCCAAGTGAGTTTTATTTTTCAAGAATTTTTCTTTTTTAATTTTCTGTAGAAGGTGATTGCTTGTTTTTTTGTTGGGTTTAACACAACTCTTCACTTGTTGCTCCATTTTGAGACGTTGTTTAATGATTCTTGTACGCGAGACATGGTCATTACTGGGTTTCTGGAGGTGCTCTAGATTGCGATGTCGTCTGCGTATTGTGAATTGTGTGTGTGTTAGATTTGGAAAAGGTATGTCACTGACGAAAATTATGTATAGAAGTGGAGAGAGGACTGATCCTTGAGGTACTCCTGCACTTATATTAAATAATTTGGATATAGTTTCATTGACTTTTACTTGTGCTGTTCTATTGGTTAAATGTGAGATCCATTTGACTATCGTGGGATTTATTTGCAGGTGATTTAATTTATATATGATGGCGTTGTGCCATACGCTGTCGAATGCTATTTTGACATCTAGGAATACCCTGATGATTACTTGATTGTTGTTGTAAGCTTTGTAGATTGATTCGGTGAGGCGCGTGAGGTGATCTGTTGTTTGTCTATTTTTTCTAGAGGCATTTTGAAATTCTGGAAGGATGTTATTCGATTCGCAAAAATGGAGAAGACGGTTGGAGATAATTCTCTGCATCAGTTTGCCAAGGCAGCTTAACAGACTGATGGGGCGGAAATTATCTGGATTTTTTCTATTAGTTTGTTTCTTAGGGATCGTTGTTATGGTGGCTTTTTTTCCACGTGTCAGGGTAATACCCGGTCGCTTGTGAGATGTTCATGATATTTGTGAGGTGTTGTAGTAGGAGTGGATCTTTTTTCAGAATAATATTTGGTATTTGGTCATGTCCGGGGGAAGTGTTCTTCAAGTTTTTGATATTAATTTTTAGTTTGGACATAGTTATTTTTTTTATTGATGGAACTTGAGTATGCTTCTAGGGTCTCGCCAGGGAATCGTGGTGAGAATGAAGCTTGGTTTGTATTTATGAACTTGTTGACATGGTGTTGTCAAAATCTACTGAGTTCAGGTCACTAAGTGAGGATTTGTAATTGCCAGCTTTTTCTACGACCATCCTTGCGATTTTATTGTTGTGTGATATGTTGTATCTTGCTTTTTTAATTTGTTTAATTTTTGTATTTGTTCTATTGATTTCTGTTTTAATGTGTGGATCGCTTGTGACGTAGTTTGTTCGTCTTAATTGTCTGCGTTTGATTGTTAGTGCGTGAATTTCTGGTTTTAGAGTCCATTGAATAAGTGATTGTTTTCTTTTTGATTTAGGAATTGTATTTTTTGGCTTTCTTTATGGTTTCTGTAATTTGATCAACATAGTTGTCTAGTTCTGTTTTGTTATTTACATGTTCTATTGGATGGGGTAGGTATGAGTCCATAGAGGCATTAAAAGTTAGCCAGTCTGTTTTAGTGTAGGTGACAGTCTGTGGAATGCATGTTAGGAGAATCATGTGTTTGTGTGACAGTGGTGGTGTTCTTAGAATTAGTGGCGATTGTGGTGTTGTTAGTATTAGGGTTAGATTTGTTAGTTTTGTTGGAACAAGTGGCTTTGTCATCGTTAACATGGGTTATGTTATTAACACTTTGATTTTTAGTATTCTTAGTAGCGTCGTTAAAGAGGTTAGTAGAAATATCAGAAACTATACTTGTCCTTTTTCCTTTTCTATCTCCTCTTGTTGGATGTCGCGTTAGTTTCTCGAAATTCGCGTCTTGGTGACTCTTCAGCTCCTGAGTGTTCACTTTCAGAACTCTGTTGTACTACTCGGAGATTCTGAGGCTGGTCTTTCAATCGCCTTCTTCAGTATTTCCATAATTTCTTCATTCGAAAGGGCATTCCCGTTGGATCGCGTTGCACGGGAAGTAAGTCCTCAGTTTTATATTCTGTTTATTGAAGGCATAAACAACACTGTACGTATCCTTCAGAGTAGGGATTCTGTAGTGAGGAATATCGTGGGATTGTGTTTTTGAGACAGAGGTAGTGTTTTTTTTGTTATCAGTGTCGTTGCTGGAAGATATTTAGATTCGTGTTTTTTTAGACCTATTAGAGTTAGTGGCGTTGTTAATGTTACAGTTAGTAACATTATTAGTATTATGGTTGGTAGCGTTATTATTGTTAGACTATATATACACAAAACATTCATTAAATCTCTAATAGAATATGGAGCCATGGTAACATGTAAAATTAACAAGAACCAATTATTGCTGTTACAAAGACTCCAAAATCGAGTTATACGACTCGCACACCGCCTGTCGCACAACACTCCTGTTGAATGTGTTCAGAAACACTAAAATAGTGCCAATTTCTTAACGATTCATTAAACTTGCTACCAAATACTGTAAAAAATCCACTTATTGTAACGCAATCACTTCCGATTTGAAAAACATAAAAGCTACTCCCAAATCCGGTGCAAATATTTATCTCCATTCAATTTTATTCTCAGTGTAACATAACGTAACTCTTGTTTCTCTTTATATATATATTTGTAATAAAGTACTCTTAACGTTTCTGTAGAAAACACACTTTACTTTCTGGCATTAAGATTTACCTATTTTTTTTATTTACTTGAAACCGTCACTTTTACTTTTCCTACGGATGTTTGCTCTAAGCATTGTTGATACTGAGGGGAATGAAGGTTCTTCCTCATCCTCCAGTATCTTATGCTGTCCCTTAGTTCTGTACAATATACTGTCTTTTACACTTTGAGCTAATGACATACAATTTTTAACTGTAACTATTAGCTTTGCAGCTTCGTGCATCTACTCAGGCTACACTCTATTGGAATTCAGAATTTAGTCTTTACGACATCAAGTGATTACGAGTCATTGTTCCACACAATCGAGCTCACGAGGTTGAATCCGTACTTGGCCCCAAAAATATCGTGTACTATTTTTGGTGCTCCAGCCTTTATAAGCCAAACCAAGAGACGGGAATAGACATTCAAGTACTGGGGTTCTTTCCTTTCTCGAAGAATCGACGTCCTTTGTGAAACTGAAAATTTAAGAATCGTCACTTCACTTGGTGAACCAAAACTGATGAAGTTTTTGTCTCTTGTATTGTCTTCTATAGAGATCTCAATGAGAGGTGTGAATGGTTCGACATTTTCAGAGACGAGTTATTTGTTTTTTTCGAGGGAAAATGTCTAAGGCAGTTCCCTAACGATGATAAATATGAGATCTGGACATAGGATCGCCCGAAACGTGTGATTTTTTGTCACATTGAACGGGGTATCGGGTCATGGTTGGAGAAGGTTAACATTGTAATGGGGGTGGCAGCAACTGATGACCTAATGCCCCCTTTAGGAAGACGTCTGAAGTCGGAGAATTTAATTTTAAAAGACAATTTAATTTCCCTGGGTTGTCATGCTCTGTATATTCCAGTTATACACCTTCTAGAATTATGACTGGCGGGCTGCATGTAGATCTTGTCGGCTGATTCTGTGGAGAAGATATGGTGGGGAAGTGGATGGAGACTGAAGAGGAATTGATGGTGTCTGGTGCAAAGGATTTGGCATGGCTCACTGTCATGGTCGATTTCTTCTTTTTTTTGTTGAGAAGCACAGATTTGCATGTTGTTGTTGTCATCGTCATCACCCAAAATTGACGAGGATTTGACATTAGAGACTGGTTTTCATTGTAGCACAAGGTAGGGTTACTACACGTTTCTGCAGAGTGATTTCTGCAGATCATGCAAAACTCTTAGGACCAGTCATGACGTATGGGCGAAAAGTGCTGCTAAAAACTGTTTAATCAAATCATTTTTAGTGACAGAAACTACTGATATAACCTTTGAAAAATTTAGCCCACAAATTGAAGTACCACACGGTATTGTATTAAATCCCATTTTATTCCGTGTATGTAATTGCGAAATACCATGGCGATATTAATATTGCCTAGTATGCCAATGATATCACGTATTGGGTGACAAATTACTCTTGTTTAATATTAATTAAAAATTTAGAAACAGCATTATTGGATTTCTAGTAATGGTGTAATTTATGGCGAATATGATCAAATCCAGACGCAATAAAGTTTATTGTGTCCTGTAGGAAAAAAGACATCACTAAAAATAATAAAAGCATTAAACGGTGTAACTTAAAAATCGATAAAGAAATAGAAAAAGTAGAAAAATTTTAATTTAATTGTCATTTAAAACAGAACAATGTTGAGTATTTGGTGAAAAATGTTGGACGATAGTTGCTACACTGAAATAAAATATTGCTATATATAATGAATGTTCTACTAAGACTATTAAAATTCGTAGTCCACTGTAATCCTTAATTGCTTATTCTGGGATGGCGGGGTCGAACATAAGATGAAATTGTCACTCTTTGCAAAATTATGTATTATAAAAGTGGTAACTAGATTTTCCATTGATTTTCTGCAAAAGGAATACTATGCTAACAATATCAAATCAGTTTTTAAAAATCTTCCAATTAAATATTATAAAAATAAGGAAAATGTGATCATTATCCAAGAAGTATAAAGAAAAAAAACTTTGAAAAGACTAAATGATTCTCCTTTGAGTCGTATTGCCGTTAATATAATTATAAATTTATTCTGATATGAGGCAGGTATTGATATATTAGTTTTCAGTTCTAGGATTCAGAATAATTTATACCAATTATCATTTACAATTGTTAAATAGTAGCATTGAGTTAGTAAAAGCATTGTACGCAACTGCGGCTAGAACGTTGAGTTCATTTAAGTTTCTCCAATTTATGTCGTGGTATAACGTTTGAATTTGAAAATAAATTGCCTCCACACAAGAGACTTGCATGTATATGAGCTGATGTGAAGACAGCCAGCAGTGAGGAATACGCTAAAAATGTTTATACATACCTGAGAAAGGAGCTGACAGGATGTTTAAATCATGTGAAATCACATCGTCACCATTAGCTTTAGCGGTATTAAGTGATGAACGTATTCGTGATGAATTGTGTAGAAGGACCCATTACAGTATGTGACCCTAGTTTAGCAATTTGTTTCCATTTTGGTTTGAGCGATTCAATATTTGCAGGAATTAAACACAGCTGAATTATCTGAAAATATAATTATTCCTAAACCATTATACTTCGAAAAGACAGACTTTAGAAACTTCGTTAATTCATGTATAAGATGAACTCATCTTATTAATAGTAAGCTCTAAATCAAATGCAGATCAGTTTGATTATCGGAATGAAGTACTTAAACTAAAGAACAGTAGATATTTTAGATTAACCAGAAATTGTTCTGCTCATAGCCAAGGAATTGCGTAACTGAAGTTTTAAAGTAAAATTAAATACTCAGGAATTCCTTTAAATTAAGGGTACCAGATTGGCGAGGGCTATTGATTATAAGAATCGCAATTAATTCAGAATATAAACGTAGATTCAGATATTAAAGGACTGTCAAAAATATTGCATGAAATCCGAAACCTGACGCCGTTAGAGAGTAGGGTTAAGTATCAAAGATTTTCAACAACATATAAATCACTTAAGAGGTACAGCAGAAGGAAGAAGGTAAGGTGAATGTTAGTTGATTAATTCAGTTATAACATCATGCTTGTTATTAATACTAGTAAGTATGGTGTTATATACAGTACGTGAAAGATTGGCTTTAATGACATTTTTGAAGTTAGATGGGCTGTAGAAATTCAAAAATAAAACTAGAACAGAGCCAGGCAACAATAGTTGTCTTGCTTGGTTAGAGACCACCGAAGTGGTTAAATTATGTAATAACCCATCTAAGTAGGATGTTGAGTGATTTTATGATAGCTGATATCAAAATTCAATTAGTATAACCAATTGGTGAGGTTAGCTGATTTTATAAAATTAATATGTAGATCAAAATTATTAGGAAAATTAATAAGATGTATGTGACAGAGAATGTTCGAGAACTGAATTGAAGAGTTTGAGAAACAATGTCCGATAAAAGATGATTAATTAGCTACAAGAGAAGTGATGAAATATTACCACAGAAGTTAATTAGTGACAGATAAAAAGGAAACTAGCATTACGACAGTACGAGTGTTGTTCAAGAAAAATAATGTAGACAGAAAAGTGTTGAGTGATAAACAGAAGTGTGTTGGTTTGCTTACAGCAAAACTACTTTCGGGCTATCTGCTGAGCCGACCGAGAGGAATCGGGCCCCTAATTTTAGTGTTGCAAATCTGTGGACTTACCGTTGTACGAGCCTGGGGGTTATAAACAAAAGTATAAAGTATGTATAAAATATTAAAGTGCGTGACTGATTGTCATCAGTCCAGGACGAAATCAAAGTGATTCAACAAAATTGTTAGTGACCCGATGCACTGTAATGAAGCATAGTTAAAGCTTGTTATTGATTCCTTGATTCAAGTAAAATTATTACAGGAAAATCAACACAATAATAGAGATAGAAGGTAAATATTTCCTGAAAGAACTATCTTAGACTGTTCTGCCACTTTCTAATTATTACTTGAAAGCTTCAGTTTCAAAGGAAAAACCGTATGAAAATGAAAGACGTGTTGGTTGGTGTGCCACCTATCTTCATGAACTGACTTGGAAAGACGGTAAACATGATTTTCCTCACATAATCGGTCCGTATAAGGACGTGTGTCAAATTTTTGATTAAGTATACAAGGAGGATTTAGAAAAGAAATTCACTAAGGTAATGGGAGTAACATGTATAAATTTGGAGAACCATGTAAGAGGATGAGAATCTATGACCCGGTTTTGTGTATTTACTATGCTTATCCACGTGAACATTGTGCAAAATGGCCTTATGATTGTGTTGTCAATAGCAACGAGACAATATTTAAACATTTCTGTCATGAATTTCAAGAAAGGCAAAAGTATATATTAATAAAAGAAAAAGTTAATCATTTGTTGAATCTGAAGCTAGTGTGATATTTTTAATTTTATAAATTTTCCTTTGTTTATTATTAAATGGTATATGTATTTAATGTTTCAGTTAAGAGATATGTAATTTTATGTTACTATAATCAATATTAATTAGTAGAGATTTTAATGGATGTGTGACAAACATAATGTTGATGGAAGAATAGCAAACGATGACCAAGTGTAAATGGAAGGATGGAAACAAAGAGCTCTGGCGATAAAATGGTCATTAAGGAAATTTTTCTTTTAAGCGGGAGAAGTGAGGCATCGCTGGATATTTAGATGTCTCTAATTATTAAAAGAAACCGGAAGTAATGAAATATAACAAATTGTTTACGAAGCAATGTTTTCAGAATATTGACAACTAAATATATCAAATAAGTTGTCGCCGTATGATCACATGACTTCTAGTTTAACAAGAACAGACGCTATCAATGTTAAGAATAGGTACTTAAGACATTCGGAGAAAGCCGTCAATGAACTACTGCTGCATTAGAATGGAAGAACTAGATGCTGTCAAAGTTAAAAGATGGTGTGAAACTTGGATGATGAACAAGGAAGAACCGTCTCATTGCACAATAATTAGGTCTACAAATCCCCTCCCTGTTAATAAAATAGCATAATGAAAGACTAGTAAATGATAGTTTGTGTGTAAATAAAGAATGGAAACAAAGATTTGTTGATAATTTGTATGAGATAAAAATTTATTAAGCAGGGAGAAGTGAAACTTTGATATATGTATCACATGTCCGAGATAATCTTATAGAATAAGGATTGTGATACAGCGAAGTATGGGTACAGAAGTATTTTAAAACACTTTTTTGTGTTTATATATTTTAAATGATTGTATAACGATGATCATCAGAAACATGTTAAGCAGTTTTTTGCTGTACGTTTGGATAATAATGAACTGACACATCCAACCTCAGTGAAAAGGATATGCAAGCTATGGACGCTGCATTAGCGAACCAGAACCAGGGAGAACCTTTGAGAACTTGACAGTTGGGGCTAATGATGTGAAAGAACAATAACTGTTGAGCTTTAAATTCACAAAAAAGGAGGGCAGCCTACACTGTGATAGAATATTAATGCAACAAGAAAGAGTCTGACAATACACCGTTATTAGTTGTGACCCCTGGATAATCAGAGTTGTTTTTCTCGTCAATTGTTGCCCACGTTCATAATACAAGTGATCAATTAAGTATCAGAACTACTTGCAGGTAGTTATACATACTATTTAATGGATCGTGAGGAAACATTCGAATGAAACTTCATAAAACATCCTAAAAATCAGCTCTCCCATGACAAAAGTTGTTTCGAGACTCAACCAGTTCTCCCTCGACAACAAATTGTTTTCATTATTCACAAAGAATTCCTCATGAGAAAGAAATATCCTATAGGCTCTACACAAGTTCTCGAAACTACTTTAATATATCCAGTGCCTTAATGACATTTTCTCGCACGAACTCTTTGTAAATATTCTAATGCCATTATTCTTAAACATTGGTCATCGTAATAAGCACTATAGTGTAAAATTAATATTTCGTAAAAGTGTTAATAAAATTTAAGGTTAATTTATTTGAAAAGATACAACTATGTATGTTGGATGAAACTATAAAGTATATGAAAAAATGAATAAAATCTCTCAAATTTTTTTATTATAACTGGCAACATAACGTTTGTGTTACATTTGCCCTCTACATTTTTATGTAAAATAAATAAATCGTAAGACAGGTAGTATTGGAAGCTCCAAAACCAACCAACCACTCAGCCTGCCTGATGTTACTAAACAATCAACAACATAAACATGGCAACCATTTAAAGAAATAATAGAAATGATAAAAGAAAGAAGGAATTTATGAAGACAATTCATACAAAATAGAAATCCAGTGACTAAAGATCCATATAAACACTAAGAAAATGCCGAGAACTAAAACAAGAGAGTTGGAACAACATTTGTTTTCAACTAATCTAGAAAATTGCCTTAAAACGATTCAACACACATTTGTATTGAAAAATCAGCTTCATAAAATTGAACTAAAATTATGTATACACCGAAGTTTCTGGTAAATATGAAAATTATATCAACAAATTTCATTGTACAGAATATCGAATTATATAACACCTCCCCTAAAACCATAACAGAAATGGAAGTTTGAACTAGTCATTAAAAAAAAAGGTACTCTGAGATTATATGAACATTTATCACTCATTTCTGGATACGTGCAAGTTTTTTAGACGCGTGCAAGAGTCTTTGTTCTGCACGAAAAAAAGCCAGCAAATAGACCATGCAGTTACTGTCTGATTAGTTTATCCAGGTGTATAAGAAAAATTCTCGAAAGAATAATCAGTGAGATTTTTAAATAACTTCTGAATACCCGAAATTCACAATGCACTTTGAAATCTGCTGCAGACGTTGGTAAAATTCCTAACGCTTCATTAACGTCAGCTTCATACAATGTGGATTATAGTGTTCCATGTATCACACAGACCCCACATTGGTGCATCAGTCCCAGGCAAAAGAAAATAGTAAGTTAAAACTGTAACCAACATGTAGCCAAGTGAGAACTACTTTCTTCTAATTCTTATAGAAAAAAAAGACACCAAAAGTACAACAGGTAGTTGTATCAGAAGAAGCTTAACTTCAGGTTGCTAGCTCCAAGTACACTGCGAACAGGCGCCGAGCAGACCATTGAATGCAGGACGACAATCTTTTGTATAGATAAGGAACAGCAGTGATGTAAGCGAGCTTCTTCCCTCGAATATAATCGTTGCATGGAATAGAAATGAACTCAATAGAAGTAAATGTTGAAAAGTTTTCGAGCATTGTTTAACTTTCATGTAATCCAAGGCAGAATAATAGTGTAAACTTTGGCAGTGAACACATAAACTGCACATAAGTTTTTACAGAAGTTATGCCAATTGTTTTCTCTTACTTTTTTGATTTCTTGTTTAATTTTTGTATTTGTTCTATTGATTTCTGTTTTAATGTGTGGATCGCGTGTGACGGAGTGTGTTCGTCTTAATTTTCTGCGTTTGATTATTAGTGCGTGAATTTCTGGTGTTAGAGTCCATTGAGTAAGTGATTGTTTTCTTTTTGATTTAGGAATTGTGTTTTTTATGGCTTTCTTTATGGCTTCTGTTATTTGATCAACATATTTGTCTAGTTCTGTTTTGTTATCTACCTGTTCGATTGGATGGGGTAGGTATGAGTCCAGAGAGGCATTAAAAGTGAGTCAGTCTGTTTCAGTGTAGGTGTATGCTGAAGGAGTCACGTACGCCACAGCAGGGTGGCGCGGGTGAATCATACATGACAAGGGGAAGTAGTCACTGGTGATCTCATCATACACTTTAAAGTTAGATATTCTATTTACCATGTCCTTGGGTGCGATGATGAGATCTAGTACATCGTATGAGTCGTTAGCAGCTGAAAAGTGCGTAGGTGCATATTGTTGCTAGAGATAAAAATTTTTAAGCATGATCCTCTCCGTGTGTGTCTGTTACCCTTTAATTCTGAATGTGGTGAATTAAAATCTCCAATAATAATTGGTTTGGGTTTACGATTAACACTTTTTTGTAGGAAGTTGATATCGATATCTTTGGTTGGTGAGCAATATACGGCTAGAATCGGAATAGTTAGCCGGTTGTTGAAGTGAATATTACAGAAAATGGTTTCATTAATGTTAGATTTAAAGGAATCTTCTATCGAGATTAGATGCGATATTTTCGTACTGAAGTAAGCTATTATACCTCTTGTTTTCTGAGTGAGGTGTGCTGTGTGAGATGAAACCGGGAATTGTGGTGTTTTGTTTCTCTGTGCAAAGTGTTTCTCAAACGATGATTATGTTGGCGTTTATATGTTTATTTATGTTGTGTATTTCTATTCTTTTGTCTTTGAGATTTCCTTGGCAGTTGATGTGTAAGATTTTAATGTGTTGTGTCATTGTGTTGTTTTATTTCTTTTGCATGAATTTTGAGTGAGAGGTGGTGTGGTTTGAGGTGAGGAAGGTTAAAGTAGTAGCTTGCAAGGCTGCAAACAGCTATGAGTGACTCGTGCATCGATTCAAATGAGGGGAGATCACTCAATTCTATCAGCATTGCTAGCAAGTTTGTAGTGAAATCTGTGGGGTTAAATGCTTGTGATGTTTTCGGGCGTGTTACGTCCGCGTAAGTACGTGTTGGTTGAGGTTGAGCGTGTTTGGTTTGCGAGTCGGTTGGAGTTGGTAGTAAAGTTTGTTTGGTGTTGTTTTGGTAGCTGTGGGTTTGTTTATTGTTGTTCGTGGTTTTGAAAAGGAATCTGTTGCGTATTTGGGGCAGCCTTTGTTAACTGGCTGCGTTGGGGCACTGACAGTTAGCGCATCTAACTTGGTTACGCTCGTTAGGACACTGAGCGACCTCGTGGGATCCGCCACATCTGTCCTTGGCCATACAATTGGTTTTTGTGTGTCCGAACCGTTGACATTTGTAGCATTGGATAATTGGTTTTTGGTGTGTTTTTTCCGGTTCGGTCGTGTGTCTTTTGAAAAATAGAAAGCAACCGTTTTTTAATAATTTTTCCTGATCGTCTTTTTTGTTGACGGTTACCTTGATCAGTGGCGTTTTTGTTTCGTTTTGAATGAGATGATTCTGTTTGATGATGCAATGCCAAAGCCTTGAGTTATTAGTTCGTCGGTGATTTCCTGGTCTTCAATGTCGAAATCGACACCTCTGATAATGACTGTTGGTTTTGGTGTGTTGGTTTTTGGTGTAGTGATAGTGGCTTGAACACCAAAGGCATCCTTGGGCCAGTGGGCCAAAATATGCGCAAACTCCTGCGGTTCGGTACATTTGAGCATGATTCTACCATTAGGAAGACGTTTGATGTCTTTAAACTGAATGGCTGGGTAACAGGCCCGTTGTTTTGAATTTAGCACAAAGCTACACAATGGGCTATCTGTGCTCTGCCCACCACGGGTATCGAAACAAGGATTTTAGCGTGTAAGTCCGCAGACATACCGCTGAGCCATTGGGGGGCTCTAGTCTGGTATCTAGTCTACAACGTGCGTGTCTAGCAGCTCTTGACTTACACGTCTGCTCTGCTTGACGACGGCCTTCAAACTTGAAAGTGTTCACCTCTGTGGCAAGCAGGGGTTGATTATATTGACCCGGAATGCCTTCTATTATTACCGCGTATTGTGGTGGTTTTGTCTTTTGAACTGTACTGTTGTTGGTTCTTTGTTTTTTTGAATTTTTCTTTTTGAAACGACAGTGATAAAGCCTTGGTCCTCCGAGTCTTGATCAGTGTCAGTGTTATTTTTTTCTTCATTATTATTAGGAGTTATATCAACATCCTTGGTGTTTGTTTTTTTTCAGTTGCGTTACTGGGACTTAAACCTACTTTACTTGGTTTATTTGCAGGAGTAGCTACCTCTACCTCAGAATTAGTAGCTGCAACTGCTTCTTCGTATTCAGAATTTTCCTTTGAATTTATGATTTTAACAAGTTTTCTTTTACTTTACGTTTTTTTCTAACTGTATTTTCATTATTTTTTCCCGCTGTACTTAATTCCTTTTTAGCTAAGCAACATAGTGCTAGCAATGGGGAATTACATTTTATATTGCCACCAACATCACTTGACTTACTTGTTTTCTGCTTTAGGTACTCATTAACGGTTTTTTCCGCTATGCTTGGTCTTAGTCCGGTAACAGTCTCTTGGTGAGATCTACTCGGTGGTCTCTGCCTGTAGTATTTGGTCTTGGTGGTTTCCGGGTGTATAAAACGATATATATTCTCATTCTTAAACTTCGTTGATTCGATAAGCCTAACTACCTTTTCAACGTAGAGAGAAAGAACACGTTTTTATTCGCCTCACTCTTACCCTCGCAATCTCCAAGAGAATCCAAGATATAGGACAGAAAGACAGACGGTACGCGGTGGGCTCGACAAGTAGCAAACTCCGATTTGTTTTTCGACCAATCATCTCCCTTCATTCTTTGTAGTCGGTTACGGGGAGAGGCACAGCGTAGCTGCAAGACTGCTGCCCATCAAGGTGTTCAGCGTTCCTACAGCACGACTTGGGATGTATATTTTTTCTCAAAATTAGCAGAGTAATCTTTATTTAGAAAATAAAGTGTGATATAAGGGCTATAATAAAACATAAGACTGTAATGTTATACTTGATTTTCCAAAACAATTCAAGAAAGTATACTAACCTTTTGATGTACTTTTTTTTGCTATGCATTTAATTTTGTTAGCTGTGTGATGCACAACTTGCACACCTGGAATATACGTCCCTGCTTCTAGGGTTATGGCTGGCAGGCTGCATGTAGACCTGGTTGGCAGATTCTTGGAAGTAGATATGGAGGGCTGCTTGGTAGGTTGGTGGGACTGGATAGGATATGTCATTGTCTGCTGCAGAGGATTTGGCAGGCGTCACTTTTGTGGTCATTTCTTATGTTACTAAAAATATATTAGAAGCATAAAGGATCTAATTTTAAATTTAAAGAAATTGAAAAGGTACAAAAATTAAATATTTAAGCGTCAGTGGACTGAAAGAACCACAATGTTGAATGAGAGTTCCTATACTAAAAAGAAACTGCTAAATATAACGGATGTTCTGGTAAGACTTAAAATTCAGTTTATTTAAATCTTTAATTGCTTATGCTGGGATAACAGGGTCGAACATAAAATGAAATTTATTGCAATCTTGCAAAATTATGTATAAGAGTGGTAACATGTTCCATGAATCCATCTATTGATTTTCTTCCTAAGGAATACTATGCTACCAATATCAAATCATTGAAAAAAATATATTTCAATCAAATATAATGACAATTTCATCATTACTCAAGAATTAAAAAAAAAATACTTTCAAGAGAATTAATAATACCTTTTCAAGTTTTGGTATTGATATAATTTAATTGTTATTTTAATTTTTAACGTGATTTTTATTTAATGTTAATGTCTTTGAGTTGTTTTACATTTTACAGATTTGTGCTATTGACTAGCACCGTCTTCCTTCGAGCCCAGCGGGGTAAAGAATAGCAAAAATTTCACCATAGTGAAATGAATATCAAATAAAATTAACTAACAAAGATGAAAACATTTTATCTGCACTCAGCACTTTGATACATATTAGAATAATACAGCTTCATAAAGCATTCATTGAAATATTAGTTTTTAATTCTTGGATTCAGAATAACTTGCAATTATCATTTACAGCTGTTAAATAGGACTGAGATAGTACAAGCATAACACGCAACTGTAGGTAGAAGGTTGAGTTCACACTTTATAGCTCCAAAAAAATTACAGAAACTATTAGATGAAATTGAAAGATAACTCCCTCTGCACAAGAGAATTGTATGTACATGAGCTGATGTGAAGAAAGCCAGCAATAGATACACTAAGAATGTTTAGATGCCTGTGAAAGGAACTAACAGGATATTTAGATTATATAAAATAATTGTCACCATTAGCATCAAACATTTGTTAATTAACTGTAACAAATCATCCACGTGTAGCAGTGCAAAGTGATCAACGTATTTACGTGGAAATGATGGAGGATATGCTAAATTGTATGGAAGGACCCATAAGAGTATGTTATACTAGTTTAGGAATTTATTTAGTTCCCATTATGGCTTGAGTTATGTAATATTTGCAGAAATTAAATATAGCAGAATTATCTAAAAAGATAATTAACCCTAAACCGTTCTACTTTGAAAAGAGAAAGATCCCAGGAACTTTATTATTTCAAGTATAAGATTAACTTATCTTATTAATGGTAAGCTCTAAATGAAATGCAGATCAGTTTAATTATTTAAATAACTTAATGAAATGAAAGAATAGTAGATATCTCAGATTAACTAGAAATTGTTCTTAAACTAGTTATGTAATCCTTAGCTACGAGCAGAAGTAAAATCAAATATACAGGAATTCCATTAAATATAAGATACCTGATTGGTAAGAGCTACTGATTTATAAGAGTTGCAATTAATTCGAAACATAAACCTAATTTCAGATATTAAAGGACTCAAAAATATTGGATGAAATCCAAAACTTACACATTTCACGAGTAGGGTTAAGTATCAAGGAATTTCATTATGTAAACCACTTGAGATCGACAGCAGAAGGAAGTCGGTCAGGCAATTGGAAATTGATTAATTCAATTAACATTATGCTTGGTAGTAATACTAGTAAGTGGGGTGTTATATACAGCACGTGAAAGGTTGGTTTTAATGACATTTTGGAAATTAGATGGGCTGTGCAAATTCAAAAATAAAAATGAAATTAGAACAGCCAGGCAACAACAGAGTTGTCTTGTTTAGAGGCCACAAAAGTGGTTAAATTATGTAATCATAACACATCTAATTAGGATGTAGTGATTTCATAATAGCTGATATCAAAATTTGATTTGTTTAACCAATTGACGACCAAGCGAGCTGATTATAAAATAAATTATAATCAAAATTATTAGGAAAATTAATAAGATGTATGTGACAAAGAATAATATTTGCGAATCAAATCAGTTTGAGAACCAGTGTCCGAGAAACAAGATTAATTATCTACAAGAGATGTGAAATATCACAGAACAGTTGTTCAATGACAGATGAAAAGTAAACTTTTCATTACAACAGTAAGTATTGTTCAACAAAGACAGTGTGAACAGAAAAGTGTTGAGTGAAATAGACAAGTGTGTTGGTTTTCTTAAAGCAAAACCAGATTGGGGTTATCTGCTGAGCCCACAGAGAGGAATCGAACCCCTAATTTTACCATTACATATCTGTAGACCAATCGCTCTTCTAGCGGGGGTTATAAACAGAAGTGTAAAGTATGTATAAAATATTGAAGTGTGTAACTGATTGTCTTCACTCCTTCAGAAAATCCAAGTGATTCAAAAACAATTGTAACTTGATATATTTTAATGAGGCATAGTTAAAGCTGTTATAGATCCCTCAAGTCAAGATAAATTATTACAGGAAAACCAACAAAATAATAGTAGATAGGTTTTCGATTACAAGATAAATAATTCTTGAAAGAACAATCTGTTTTGGACTGTTCTACCAGCTGGACCAATAAGCTCCAGTTCCAAAGGAAAAATTGTATGAAGATCAAATACGAATGTTGATGTGCCACTTATCTTCATGAACCGACTTGGAAAGATGGTGAGCATTATTTTCCGTCACATTGGTAAGAGCAGTAACGTGTGCAAGTTTGGAGAACTTTTAGTGTCCAGCATATAAAAGGATGAGAATCAACGACCCAGTTATTTGTATTTATTGTGCGTATCCACATGAACATTGTGCAAAATGGAGAGGGACTGCCTTTTTGATTGGATTGTTTATAGCGACGAGGCAATATTTCAACATTTCTGACCAGAATTTCAAGTAATACATAAGAAGTACATGTAAATAAAGAATGTCAATCATTTGTCAAAACTGAAGATAGTGTGATTAAATGCACTGAGACTACTTTGTTTCATGTTTTTAATTTTATTAATTTCCCTTTGTTTTTTATGAAATAGTACAGTTAAATCTTGTAGTTAAGAGATATGTAATTTCATATGTTACTTTAATCAATATTAATGACTAGAGCTTTTAATAGATGTGTAACAGATATATTAATGGACGAATAGCAAACGATGACCGATGTGTAAATAGAAGGATGGAAACAAAGAGCTCTGGCGATAAAATGTTTGAAGAATTTCTTTCCTCAAGGAGAAAGCAGCGAAGCATCGCTAGTTATCCAGATGTCTCGAATTATTATTCAAATGAACAGGAAGTAATGGAGGATAACGAAATGTTTATGAAGAATTTCTAATAGAATATTGACAACTCCTAAAAGTATCAAGTAAGTTGTCGCCGTATGATCAAATGACTTCTAGTTTAATAAGAACTGACGCTAACAAGGTAATCAAGTTATTTAAGACATTTGGAGAAAACCTCCGATAGACTTCTGCTGTATGTTTAGAATGGAAGAACTAGATGCTGTCAAGGTTAAAATATGGTATGAAACTTGGATGATGAACTAGGAAATACTGTCACTTTGCACTCTAATTAGGTCTACAAACCATCTCCGTGATACTGAAATAGTGTAATGAAAAAAGAGTAAATGATGACTTGTGTGTAAATGATGGAAACAGATTTGGTGATAATTTTTGTGAAATAAGAACATTGTTTCACTTCTCCCAATTTAAAACTATTGCATGTCATAAATGTCTCAGATAATTGTATGTAATAAGAAATGATTGTAGTGAAGTATTGGTACAGAAGTATATTTAAAAAACGAAATGATTATATAACTAAGATCACTCAAGAAACATGTTGAGCAATTTTCTGTTGTATGTTTGGAATATAACGAACTGACACCACCAATGTCAGTAAAAAGGATATGCTAGCTATGGATACTGCATTAACGAACCAGGACCATGAAGAACCTTTGAGAACTTGACAGTTGGGGCTAATGATGTGAAAGAACAATAATTGTTGAGCTTTAATTTCACAAAAAAGGAGAGCAGCCTGCAATGTGATAGAATATTAATGCAAGAAGGAAGAGTCTGACAATACACCGTCACTAGTTGTGACCACTGTGTAGTCAGAGTTGTTTTTCTCATTAATTGTTACCCACGCTCATAATACAAGTGATCAATTAAGTATCAGAACTACTTGCGAGTAGTTGTGCATGCTATTTGATGGATCGTCAGGAAACTTTTGAATGAAACTTCATAAAACAGCCGAAAAATCAGCTCTCCCATGACAAAAGTTGTTTCGAGACTCAACCAGTTCTCCCTCGACAACAAATTGTTTTCATTATTCACAAAGAATTCCTCATGAGAAAGAAATATCCTATAGGCTCTACACAAGTTCTCGACACTACTTTAATATATCCAGTGCCTTAATGACATTTTCTCGCACGAACTCTTTGTAAATATTCTAATGCCATTATTCTTAAACATTGGTCATCATATTAAGTACTATAGTGTGAAACGAATATTTGGTAAAAGTGTAAATAGAATTGAAAAAAGTTAATCCATTTGAAAAGATTTAACTATGTATGTTGGATGCAACTATAAAGTATATGAAAATATGAATCAATTATCAATCTCAAATTTCTTTATCATACCTAAATTTCATAAAGTTTGTTTTACATTGCCCACTACATTTTCATGTAAAATAAATCTTGTGACAGGTAGTATTTGAAGCTAACCCGAACCAACCACTGATTTTGTCTAATGTTTGAACATAAATATGGCAACCACATAAAAAATAGCAATGATAAAAGAAGGAAGGAATCTACGAAGACTAATTCATACAAATTAGTAATCCAGCACTAAAACGGCAAATAAATACTCTAAGAAAGGACGTTTGACAACTGAAAGAAGACAGGTGGGACAACTTTTCACAACTAAACTAGAAAACCGCTTTTAAAGTATTCTGTACACGCCTGAAACGATTCATTAACATTAAAAACCCAAACACTGATTACCTGCTACGAGAAACTCAACAAAACAGCATACAGGAATTCAAAGACCATTTACAAAATAAGTTTAAAATACTCCACGAACCAAACATAAATACATTTTTATATATAAAAAGGAACTTCAATATAACTGAACAAAAATTATGTATGCACCAAAGTTCCCCGTGAATTATATCAACAAAATTTGATGGTACAAAGAATCGAATTATATAACACCTTCCCAAAACTATAACGAAAATGAATATTTAAACTAGTAATAGTCACCAAAAGAAGATAGCATACAAGATATCCTAAAAAAGAAGACACTGCGATTATATGAACATTTATCAAAAATATTCAGTTTATCATTTGTTTCTGAATATATCCCAGTTTCTTAGATGCAAGCAATAGTTTGTTACAAGAATAGAAAATCCAGCAAATAAACCAAAGAGTTACTATATGATTAGTCTAACCAGCTGTTAAAGAAACATTCTCGGAAAAATAATTAGTAAGATTTTTAAGTTACTTGAAGTAACTTAAATTACCAGAAATTCGTAATCGATTTAGAAAACTGACAGTTTGCACATCACCTGGTAAGATGAACAGAAACAATTCTCCATAGTTTAAATAAAAACGAATGCACTGTTGCATGCTTGCTCGATATCAAAAATTCGATTTAGAGTTAATGAATTAATGGACCTCAAGAAAGGAATAGAACTACGACAAAGAGTTATTTGCTGGTGGTGTAACTACCTGCAAAATAGCCCATTAAATGTAAAGAGAGCATCATCAGAGGCTGGCCTTCTAATAGGAAAGGTCGTTAGTTCTACTCTATTCATCATGTATATGAGTAATAGATCATCAAAAGACCTAAATTATGGGTATGCACCCATAATACAATTCGAGTATGATGTAGCAGTCTGGGAAAGTGCACTAACCCCATCCACAGTTACAAGAAACCTGAAAACCTTTCAATAAGTAGGTAGATCACTGCCCAAAAATAAACATGGTTAAAAACCAAGCAACGATATTTACAATACAAAGCATACATAAAAAAGATCCTTTTAAACTACATATGAACGGAACACATCTGCAAACTTGGCCAAAATTCCTGACACTTACCTAACGTTAGATTTGTACAATGTGGAAGACATATTGGTGCATCAGTTCCAGGCAAAAAAAAATAGTGGGTTAAAAACTGTAACCAATGTACAGCCGAGATTGAACAATTTCATTTTTCTAATTCTTATGGAAAAAGCTTGTTTTACGTTACTCATACCAAGTCCACTGCCAACAGGCGCCGAGCAGACCCTTGAATACATGACCACAGTCGATGTAGGGAACAGTGATAGCACCAGAGCAGACAGTCTTTGCTGTGACATAAACAAGCTTGTTCTCTCGAATATCATTTAAATGGGATCCAAAAGAACTAAATAGAAGTAGATTTTAGAGAAATAGACCAGTCTATAATAGGGTGAGAACTAAGCTAAAACAATTCCAGGTCTAATGGAGAACCGCTCTAGCATATATAAATTATACTACTTGGGCATTGCTTAGCTTCTATGTAATTCAAGGCAAGAGAAATGGTGTACCATTTGACAGTGAACACAGAAACTGTAGAGGGGATTTTGTGTGCAACTACTAAACTACAAAAAACCATAATAGAGCCCACAGAGTCACCTGATTTTGAACCATCTGTAGAAACGGGAATGGATGGATGGTTTAAAAGATCTTTAGTTGTTTTTGATGTTGTTTTTGAATTAAGCACAAAGGTACACAATGGGCTATCTGTGCTCTGCCCTCCACGGGTATCGAAACCCGGATTTTAGCGTGTAAGTCCGCAGACATACTGCTGAGCCACTGGGTCACATTTGTGGATAGTAATAATCCATGGTGGGGTGAGATGACCAGAGGATACTGCAGTGTCATCCAAAGAAGGCCCAATGCATCCAAACGTACCTGGATACCAAGGCCAAAAGGAACAATAGCAGATCGTCTGTTCTGAAAACACAACCGTGAGTTGGGATCTATGGTAAGGGTGAACGTTTTACAGCATACAGCAAAGAGAGTTGCTAATTACATTGGTCTAGAAGAGGTTTATGAGGCTCTGTACACTAACTCTTGACTGGGGAAGTGCTGAAAGCCCTGTGCATAGCTGAAGCCTGTGATGGTGACCTGGATCTAGCATCTTTATGACTGAGGCCATAGATTACAGTCGAGCTTAACCAAATGAAAGCATGATATATCATTAGCATAGAACAATTATCCACAACCAAAGAGTTGGAATGTGTTTATTACTCTTGTACATTTCACTCATAGCTGCTTGATGTGTGGTATAAATGTAAGCTTACATTAAAGATAAACCACAATAACTTTGTATCGGAATGCAGAAGAACCGCAACTTTTCAAAGACAAGCTTGTGATTGAGGTGAATACCCTGGTGGCAATAAAAGTGCATGCAAATGGTTTCGGAGAGAAAAAGGTTAAAACCGTTTGGTGTGGTTCACTTCCATCACTGATTTATCGTAATCAGTAGCTGCCATTCGATAAACCTCTGAATGGAAATATGTAATCACTATGCCTGAGTTTTGTTGGTTAAGAATGTGTAGGAACTAAGAAGTCGCAGGAACTTTCTGGCCATCAGAAAACAAGATTGAAAGGGGACATAATTATACTGACAAGTAAACATCAAAATCTTGTTCCATATGACTTTGGAACTCGTAGTAGATGAGATGGTGGTTGTGAATATAATCCAAGATTCATTCTGGCTTTAAAGTCTTACCTGCCAAGCAATGCAATTTGAAAGTGTGGGATACACAGAAAGGTAATCTAGGCCATTTTTTAGCTTTTTAGCACCATGTGGCAAGCAAGATTTCACTATGCACAAGCACATGTCGAGGTATTAAAAATATATTAAGCAACTGCATGGATAATCTAGTTAGATTTTGCTGCCACGCAATGTTCTAATAATGGCTTTTAGATGACTGCAGCATCAAATTTAATGAGAGAATTAAAAGAGGGCCAGATGGCTTGTTCCTGCATCCACCTGTGCAAGTAGGTCAGGTGGCACTGCCAATGGCCAATACCTTTCAAAATGAAAGAAAAATTATCAGTACCCCGTGGGTTACTGTCAGCCTCCACGAAAAGTGGTAAAATATTGAAGGGGAGCAGATTGAGAGATTAATAGGAATAAAAGACTGACCAGGTGCATGACACTAAGTATAAGAATCAGTACTGAATAGAGAAAGGTTTTGATGTAAGAGCACTTCCTCAGAGGGTTTATGTCTGTTAAAGTAACCCAGGATTAAAAAGACAGCAACTGAGAGCATCAAGGTCTGATTGATCAGAGGTCTTTCCAGGAAATATATGTTGAGAAAAAGCAGTAACTATATGACCCAAGGAAACATAAATGGCTACAGCCTCCAAGGGTGTGTCGAGTGACAAAGTACAGGGCAGGAACCTAAATCCTTATTGATCAGTAGTGCCATCTCTCCTCATACTTGTCCATCACACGATCAGTCATTTCTGTACAAAAAACTGTTGACGGGTGACTATCAGTAGAGGAATAAATAAGAACGTTGATGAAATCCAAGTTAACATGGAAACTTCGACAGTTTCACTGCATCAAAACGGCTATTTTTATTTACATGGAGGAGAATTAGGTGGACACCTCTTCTGTTTTTGATGACATCTCATCAAGGTCCTTGACATTTCAATGAGGACATGTCAAGAAACCACGACATGAACTGTTGAAATTGGAAACATCTCAGACAGTTTGGAATATGTGGCCATACTTGGTTGCAGGTGGACACGGTGATGTAAATGTCAAAATTAGTATATTGATCGGTATCATAATTCTATCTTTGCAAGTGGAGAAGCATCTCATAGCAGAACATAACTGGTGAAATAAGCAAGGAATCTCTGACTCGGAGGTGTTCTTAAATACCTCTTATAATAATACTTTATGACGAATTTAAATTATCATGAGGAGTAAGACCAATGGGTATGTCCCCAATGGCCCTTAAATGCAAGAGAAGTTCACTGTATTTGCAAGTAGATGTTCGACCACTATGTCACAAGAACAAAGCCTTTGACTGACTAAGCAGAGCCAGCAAAAGGGTCTCTTCTTTCCAAATAAAAAGGGAGATATTTGCTTAAAATATTTGCTCTCACAATGTAGTATCAGAAAATGAGGTACATGTGTTCAATAAGTCAAACACTGCTGCTCAGAATTTTTAAGATGTGGTCAGTTACCGAAATTCTGATTTTCATTATTTTTTAAAAATTGATTAGGAGAATCACACTAAAGAAAGAATGTTTCAGTGCCCACTGACCCCGTCCACCATGGAGTCCTACGAGTGGATGCACTACACTGCCAAACAGGGACAATGCAGCAATTTCAGAGTTTTGTGAGCACTATACCCAAATACCAGCAAAAGATAAATTATCTACAACACCAGTTGAGAATATTTAACACTGGTACTTGGTCGATCTTACCTGATTGACCCTGGGTGCCTGTCTACAGGAATTAAAAACCAAAGTGGTGTATTAGGGTTGAATTCCTCAACATTCAACCTGTCACCAAGTACAACATACACATGTGAGGGTGTTTAGGCCCTAGAGGAGGTAAACTGGAAGAACGAAACCCTTTCAAGGAGGTTCCCTCGCACATACGGGAATCAACACCAATGGGAGGAAGAAACAGAATCAAAAGAAAAAAGATCGCCCCATCATTAAACAGTGAGGAACTGAAGAAGCAACAAAATGTATGAAATAACCATTGTTATGTTATACGAACTTTCAAATCAATGTTAACAACAAAGAGCTCTAAAACCTAATTTGAAAGGTATGGAGAACAATAGAAATATTTCAATTCAGAAAGTGTCTTTAACTAATTTCATAAGTTTCATAAGTATTTTCTTGCAAGTTACCTGCACGTACAAAGATTACCCCAAGCAAGGAAGGCGAGACAAGCTAAATCAACCAAAGTTTCTCTTAAATGAGTAACTAATTAAATCATTTTAATTCAAACTCAACTAAACATAAAAGAAACATTTGTGTTAAAACTTGTTGGATAGTACTGTCTCTAGTAAAAATATAAATAATTGTTGTTGTTTTTGTCCACAAAAGCAATCACACCAAGCAAACTGCAAGAAAATTTAGGAGCTGAAAATTGACAAAAAAGAACAATTGGTAACTAAAACTGCTCGCAAATGAGGAGGAGGTGTAAAAAACCCGTCGTTACGGGACTAGAACTGTAACCCTCCATAAAATCCATCGATACCAGAAGTCAACTGAGCTGCTCATTCAAAAACTACCTTTCCATATACTGGTTAGAGAAATTGCCCAGGATTTCAAGACGGACCTTAGATTCCAGAGCTCTGGTGTCATGGCTCTCCAGAAGACCAGTAAGGCATACTGGATGGGTCTCTTCGAAGACACTAACCTATGTGCCATTCACACAAAGAGGGTGACCATCATGCCGAAAGACATCCAACTCGCACGTAGAATTCGAGGGGAACGAGCCTATTCTAGTTATGTGTCGTCGTGGAGAGAGAGAGAAAAAAATAGAGGTATGTCTTCCTTTTATTGTAATGACGTGGCACCATCTCTTGAACCATACATACTCAGTTAACTTAGAAAGACAACCTTCGTGTAATGACGTATATACGAAAGTGAACACTGTTTATAGCATATCGTACGAACGCATGAATCCTAGTGAAATTTTTTAATGATTATATATTTGTTTGTATATTTATGTATTATGGAAGGTGGGATAAGGTTTGTCCTGCACAATAGACATACCTTTTGTTATGTGTTCTCTTCAAATTATTCACATGAGATGTATGGTGAAGAAACTACACTATCTCTCTAGCAGGATGGAGGTGGTGGCCTTGAAAATGGCCGTTTGATTAAATATATTGTTGATATTTTCCGACTTACTTCTTTTCAGTCTTGTTGGGCAATAAGACAGCCTGAATCTTTAGCAGAACGCCTCCTTCGGCGACAGTAACACCCTGTAGCAATACGTATAATTGATTGGTCATTAAAACTGATATGTGAAAATATCAAACACAAAACACAATAGTTCACTATTCTAAATGTATAATTTAGGGTTCCACGTAAGGTAATTTATAAAAGAATCTGTAAGAGAAAGAGAAAAACAGTGAACAGCTAATTATTTAACTGATATCCTTCATATTGTTCTTCATGAAATAAAGTATAACGCAAAATTGGTATGTTAAACTGTCGAAGATATATATGGAAGAATACCTAATGAGAGTAAAACAAATATTAAAGAGGAGCACCTCTGGTGGGAAAGAAACGAGGCTACAGATAGAAAATGTCAATCAAGCAGAAGAAATTTGAATCACAAAGCAGCACATCATTTTGTGTTAGTCATAGCCGGGTTGTATCGCTTCTGAGTAAAAATAATGAACGACCTTCTGTTCTGTCTGCCAACAGAATCAGTGAAGCATACATCTTATGACTGAGTAAATGTCAAGGAGCTTTGGCGATTCTCGTTTATAACTTTTAATCATTTTATGTTCACTGTACAGCCGTCTTCTGTTGCGAACCTAACTTAGTCAGATAGAATAAACGTGTTTCATTTTGTTAAGCTAACTCAGATATCAGACATAATGCATCATTTGAAGAGGAATGGGAAATAAATAACAGATGTACCTGAAATTATTAGAAGTGCGATCAGTCACACGAGCAGCTCGAGAAAGATTAACAGTGAGATAGTTTTAGAATGATATATAGACGAGTGGAAGTTTAGATCTGATGTTTTGATTACATGCTTGTGCCCAGAATTTATTATACATGATCTCAAATGGTCAGAGAAGAAAACACTATGGCGGACAACAGAGTTTTGAAGATATTGAGTCTGGTCACGTGTATTATGTGGTTACTTATGGTTGACATAAGTTATGAACTCGTGGGAAATGACCGTAACGTCAGTGGTGTTTATTATTTAGCAGAGGTTGCAATTTATAAATAAGTCACTTGTGATTCAATGTGCAGTAAAGTATCAGTTACATTGTATTTCTCGGTAATATTTTCTCAATTTCTGTTGTATAAAGTGTCATATATGTTTAATCTACGCATGCCAGATAAATTAAGTACACTGTGAAAGGACGACATAAGTGAATTAGATATCTCTATTCGATGTTTAGGAAAAATTAATAATAAAAATATGGTGTTTCTATTCTTAATTTCTTGTGTCTAGTGTCTTTTGAGTTAAATCACTTGTTCAGGAGTGAAAAAGGTGATTTCCTATCTTCTCTTTTTACAAGTATTCAGTGTTCAGTAAGCTGGTTTATACGATAAACCTTTGTGGTAAACAAGTTTTAAGTTAATTAAGTATTGTAACTGCAAATGTATGCAGTGTTGCTCTAAGTACTCTTCCCGACACAAAATCAACCGGAAAGGATGGCAAGGGCTTCAAAAATGTAAAAAAAGACATCATCATAAGGAACTGATAGACAATATTCAGGAAATCATCACGAACCTGCCCATAGATATTTAGCTCCAATAGGTGACGTAAAGCGCATCTCTGGTCTCATCTACGAAGAACCCGAGCTGTTTTGAAAGTTTTCTTGGAAAACGTAATCCGTGATATTGTTATCTGTATGGAGCACGTGTTTCTCAGTGGAAAAGTGGCATACCTACGTGCCTACATTGCTAAAAACCGAGTTACGATACCCGTGGTGAGCGCATTACAAATACCCCATTGTGTAGCTTTATTTGTGGAGAAGCCTTTTTGTTTACAAGTTAACATTAGGCGACTAACTTGGACTAATTTATGATACACATATATTGTAATAATAGTCATTTGCAATTAAAAAGCTGCGATAGCCTTTTCTTTCTCTGGTGGATTTATACTTTATTGTGTGTTATTTGGTTATAATAATAAAGTTACCTTTTATATATGATTATAAAGTTAAAACAACGAACAGTTTTTGAGAAAAATCCTTGCAAATTTGTCATATAAGTAACACTTGAGAAAAAAGAAGTATTATGCTCAATAAATACGTAGACACAGTGAAAGAGACTTTAAAAAATTTAAACATATGCTCCATATTAAAGTATTTGTTAATACAGTCATTGCATTTACAAGTTACATTGTCAGTAATGGAACAAATATGGACTTTGTGTTTGATGACATTTACAGCTTTGCGCAATTTTTTTTCCATCAATACACGACTAATCTCAGTTATTTAAACCCTGACAATAACATCAACTACAATTAAAGGACTCAACCCGTTGTAACCAGTTAAAAACACACCCATAAAACACTCAAAAACTCTGCCGTAGGGATGATCAATTATTAATAATTTTACATGAGAATAACATGTTTACTTCCTTGTGAAAACTAATAATTTCTTATTTAAAATTACAAAGTATCCTAACTGCTGAAAATGAGTTATCATAAATGAAATATCTAAAAACACATTCAGAATAGCACAACCCTAATTATTACCGCCTCAAAAGCTGACCAAATAGCATAGGTAAATTCCTGGAAGAAATAATTTCAAACCACTTGTTGACGGGATAAAATAAAAGATTATCTAAACGTGTGTTGAGTCTGTTCTAGTCCGTTTTAGTATAGTTTAAAACCGGTTGAAGGATAGAATGAATTATCTGTATTGTAAACAAGATTTGAAAATGGTCGCTGAACACAGCTGAGTGAACCGTAAAGTCCCACGAGTCGAGAACTGTAAAGCATATGATATGTGGTGATGTGTGGGGTGAGTAGTGTTAATAATGTGCATGATGTTGTTCTCTAGGAATGTGTAAGCATTTATTCATCTGACTGTGGTGCAGTAACTGTGACAAATCTGTTCAAGGCCTTAAAATTGCCAACAATCAGGACTGCCTTCCGTTTGCCGTGCCAAACTTCTCACTTTGACGTAGATAAAATCTGTGACATACCCCCTGTAAAAAAAATCTTTAATTCAACTTGCCGCTAAACTTTATGAATGAGCAGTAAACTGTAACCCGCTTTCACCCCAGTTTACCTATTTATCATCCACCTTTTCTATTGGCAAACATATCCATTTCACCTTTTAATACACTCAACCCAATTTACTAATGTCTTCTAACCTAATTTAGTAATGTTTATTGTGTCTAATTACCTTTTTGTTTTCAGCTAAGGCACTAACCAGATATATTATTTGGCATCTGGTTAGTGAAAGTGGATTTTTCTTAAGATACTCCCGTTTACCTCCCACAGCGAAATTGCCGGGTATTAGAATTTACAGATCCCTACCCCATTGATTGTTTAGTTTTTTGGAGCCAATATTTAACCTCTTGCAGACCAACAACAGACCTTTCTCACCAGCCTACAGCACGATCTAGTTCACTTAAATGTCTTTTGTTTTAGCTCTTTATCACTAACCCTGCATCAAATTTAAGCTCAAGAGTAGAGCAAAGATAAAGACTGAGCACCCTCAAATGCTTTGCATCTCTTCCTGATGTGTAAAGTGTTAAATTGGAATACCTACCACGATTATTAATTTTAATTTAATGGTTGCCCATTTCATTCATTTTCGTTTTTTGATTTCATTGAATTTTGGGATTTACTTTGCTTCTGGCGTGTTCTGTTACTTTTCACACAGTGAACAAAAGGTTCATGGGATTTCTCACTGCAGTTTTTCCAGAGCTAACCAAGTTGATCTCTATAAATCACGACTTTATTGACTTAGTGGCCCCTAAGAAGCGGTCCCGACTAGATTCTAAGTCGTTCAATATACACAGATGTTTCTTCAAGAGTTCTGTGCATTGCAAATAGCGACCACTGAAGCCTTTCTCGAAGTCAAAGCAGAGGCGTCTGCCCCACAGACCTCTACCCTCATAAGACTTTGAGGGAGAACAACAACTGCGTGACCTTCATTAACCTCTTGCCAACGACTCAACACCTGTGAGGCCACCAACCCCAAATGAGGAAGTGTCGCCAATCACGAAATCACCTCCTTTAACTAAGCTAATAACTCCAAAGGACTGTGAACAAAGGAAGTCACGAAGTCACCATCCCTCCACCAACAATACTGGTATCATCTGGAAAGCAAATCTCTCACCCACCAGCTATTATCATCGCCACTGACCTTCAGACTGGATGTCGCAAAAGAATTAGAAAGGTCATTTTCCAAACGTACAGTTTCTCAAAGTTAGAAGAATGCCTAAAGGTGGTATTGTCATCAAAACCTCTCACCCAAGACATTATTCAACACTTCATGCCATGGTCACCCTCAGCTTTCAAGGATGCCACAATCTCCATGCACCTCCCAGGTGCCATTCCAGCTAGGTCTATATAAGTTAGAGGTGTACAGAATAATATCACTTTCCAGGAACTGCAAGAAGACTTTTAATTCAGGAGATTAATGCTCTTAAAATGGAGCAGGTCAAATCACTGCATGCAGGTATACCAACCCCCATTGATACCTATGATTTTACAATACAAACAGAAAGCAGACCTACTCCTGCAAGATGGTGTCAATCTTGGGTTTTCACACCATGACGTTGAACCTGCCAAATAGTCATTCAGCTGTCCTGTAATCCAGTGCTTCAATTGTCAGAAGTTCGGGCACACCAGAGCCACTTACTCCGCTTCGGCCAGATGCGTTCGATGCAGAGACTAACACCAAGTCTTAGATTGCCCTAAATCCCGACAGAACATGCGATGCGCAAACTGCCACAGCCCTCACGCCGATTTGTACAAGGGGTGCCCTAAATTCGTACAAGGTACGCAAGCTAGGAGAGGCCTGGGCCATCCCAAAGATACAAAACCGATAGAGCCGACTGGTTCAGCACGGAGACAACCAAGCTCAAGGAAGCCGAAAACGATCAACCAAGGCTGATGAAGAACATGTCACAACAAACAGTCAAGCTACCGAAATCGTGTACAGACGTAGCTGCAAGAACAATAAAATGACTCGAGAGCGAGTGTATAAAACATAAAATGCCCAATGAAACCCGCATTGAATGAAGACTTTTATAATCGAATAATCGCTTTTGTGTAGGAGATGTATTAAAGTTAAAGAAAGACCCGAATCTAGGACGTGTCTTTTACCTTTACGTCTGCAAAGCTGCAGATTGCTACTTTGACCTCTCACGTAGCCATGACTGCCTGAAAGCGCTCGTTGAGGGAAGACGCAACATGAGAGCCAGCAGTTCTAGATAAGTATGGTTTCCTTTTTATATGTAAATATTCAATGAAGCTTACACCACAAGAAATTTGAACTTAATAAAACCTGCTGCAAAGAGGAATCAATGTAATACGTATAACGGTCATTCTCGAATTGGAGTATCATTTATGTCCTGAATTTCAAATGAAAAATCATCGCAAAAATTATTTCTTATGTATATTTTATCTGTAAAAATATATTAGATACAGTTGTAAAGAATCGAATATTTACATTACTAAAAAGTTTATTTACTACAAATGAATAATTTTATATATCAATAAGTTGACGTTTGAAAATGTCAGTTGTCATATTTCCTTTAATAGTTATTATTGCTGACAAATAGATTTTACTTTTTTGTTATATATGTTTGTATCGAAATGCAGCAAAAATATTTTAAAAAATCTCAACTGTATTTTTACAACAACCATTATAAGTTATGTCTGGAGATTTTGTGTCAACTATGTCACTGTAAAGAAAGACTTCTGAACATAAATTACAGGAACAAGAGAGTGGTTCCCATTTAACAGATGGCGTTTTTCGTGTCAATGCTAGACATTTTGTTGGAACCATCAATTGAGAGGCAAGAATTCACTTCGAGATCGGTATTTCACAAATTCAAGTAAACATTGTTAACACCATAACTTGTGGAAAGAATAGCGCTTATAAATATAATTATCAATAATGCATTTTGCTGAAGATCCTCATAAAGTTGCACATGTGGTTGAGCGACAATAGGAATGGTGTGTGCATGTGTAATCATGTTGACAATAAATCTCTTGATGCTATTAGGGTCAGCTATGTTACCCTAAATTGTCACAGTTTACAGATTTAGTAACATTGTTAATAACATTTACTGTATTACCTTTCGGTTAATTGTATTATGTCACATAAATAGAAATTTGTCAAAAAAAACAAACAAGAATAGTGTTTGTTGTGTGTTATATAAGAAATGATAGGAAACAGACCAAAGACAGCAGACGAAACACAGCACGGACCAGCAGCAACAAAAACAGGTCAAGGAACAGAGAAAGCAAGTGAAGGGACATGCAGAATCTTTAATTCAATAGGAAATACTGAAACAAGAAGTGGATGGAGAAACGTTGTTGTGTCATATGGTGTACCCTTCCCAGGGATAGGAATTGATAAATAAGATGTGTCTGTTAAATGTATGCACAAAATCGGACGCAACAAATATATACGAAAATGTTTTTGCCATAATTCCCGAGCCACGGTGTGTGGGAAGTTGTCATTGTGAAGTTAATTCTAAAATATGGGTAGATATACTGAAGCATATATCAAAATACCATTAACACTTTTGAAAGTGTTGCTGTAATTCTAAACTTGGTAACAGAGTTGATAAATACTTTGGATCATAGTCAATGAAAGTCTCTCCAAGAGGCCCCTCAGTGGCTCAGCGGTATGTCTGCGGACTTACACGCTAAAATCCGGGTTTTGATACCCGTGGTGGGTAGACCACAGATAGATACAATCATACAGTGAATCTCAAGCATCCAATCTAAAACACAGGCAACATGTAAATTGAGCACTCACATCCATTTGCACTCAAGGCGGGCCAGTTGTTAGCCCATTACTTTACATTATATACATTAATGGTTGTTCGATTCCCAACACAAACATACGAATCTCAATACGCAAAAAACATGGCAATATGGAACAAGTCGAGCAATCCCGCTGCCGCAGCTAATCCAGTAAAGATTTACTCAACCAAATATCAACATGGTGTAATCGGTGGTGTATCGCATTAAACCCCAATAAAACTCTGGCTGTTAGATTATATCGTTACCGTAAGAATAAAAGTAAAAACTTAAATCGACTAGAATCCATTTTATCCATTTAAAGGCATATATCAGGCTACTAATCGAATATGAATGTGTGGTCATATGTAACATGTCACATAATATCCCGAACAAATTATAATCCTTACAATACTGTGTGATTAGAATAGCTCATTGCTTACCTAAACCTAAATATACTCCCTAGCCTATCTGGACTCCCTGCAGGCATTATCTAAAATAAATACCAAAATCTGCAAACTTGTAGTCACATACTTCAAATCAACAAAAAAGAGAAACTCTCACGAAACAGTTTACTACATTAGCTGCTACACCAAGTACATGGCACACACACCAGTGTTCTTATCACATTTGTAACGCATTAAAAAAATTGCCAATGGTTAGCAAGGAGCAACAGTTTAAAGCTACTTTTAGATCAGTGAGATTTTTAACAACTCATTCCAAGCTTCTTCCTCTTATGATAAACGTGTTGCAAAGCAACCTGTCACCTAGCGTGTGTCTTAGACACACACAACCACCATTTTCAGAACTTCCATTAGCTGACCAGTCTCAGCTTAGGTGAAATTGAAGGCCAGTGGAATCTACTGTTAACCATTTGTGAGGAGCAAATTCCAACAGCTGGATCGTCATTTTGGACAAAAGCTATAACTGTCACGAATGCTACTGGAGAGCTCATGTTTACTGACCTCGCTGAGTTTGTATTGAAAATATACAGCTTAACAATCAGTTATGCCCTTGTTGAAGGGGTATTTTCAAGAGTAACATCTGTGAAAACTAAACTGAGAAACTGAATGACACTAGAACGTTTGGCATCAAATCTTGAGAATTAAAACATCTTGTTGCTCATTATTTAAACCACCCGTGTCTGTGTTAAAACGTAGTTCTTCAATATTCAAAAATGAGGTTGCAAATAGAGAAGGCCTTGATAATCTTCAACTGTGAAGACACGGAGGGACTTCACAGCCATAATTACGCTTCATGTAGTAAATATTGGTAAGTTTCCCTATTATCGCATGTTTAATTAAATACTTGCAGTGATAATATTAATAAAACCATTAAAATCGTGTAGTGTACTCTTGTGTATTCTTTTGAAAAGTGTATCTAATCAGTAAACAAATGGGTTACTTTTATTACAAATTCACTAGTTTTAAAAATTCAGGTGTGAAAGCCCTGATAAGTGGTAGTTTATCCTTCATTTGCCATCGATCGCTCGAAGTAACTAGATGCTCTCATTTACAGCTCCATTGATGATATTTTCTTGGTTTCTTGGGCCCTTTGACCTAACTAATCCTTAGAAAGACTCCAACCTGTGTTAAATGATGAGTGAAAAACGTCTCCGTGCCACCAGTGGAGCGGTTCCATCATTTTTCACAGAAAAAAGACGTCGTCGTGCTGCAAGAAAATAGGCCAACAACTCTGGTCACTCTGCCGACTTTAGTTTCAACTCTTCACTGTCTATCACGGAAGATTTCGTCCCCTTATGTACCACAAAGTCCCAGACCACTCCAATGTTGTTTCCTCTACCAGCCTCAACCCCTCCACTCCTACCAAATCTGCAGAACAAAAGCCTGTGAATCAGTACCTACGATTTCGCCTGTCCAGTCTTCAAGAAAGTCTCTAATCATCTCTATCGTGTCTGCTAATTCTAAAGCTCCCCCTGACATCATCATTGAACGAGTTCCAGCTTCTTACCCCCAATCTGACATTGCTCAAAAAATTCTCAAAACTTTCTTAGAGACCCATGTATCTGAAATCAGAAGAGTTCCAAAAGGAGGGTCATAGTTGTTAAGTGCTGAAGTTGCATATGGTTATTTGAGGAATCTCTCTGGACATTACTGCAGACAAAGTTAAACTCAAACTTATTGTCATCAACAAGAGCACACTTAGCACTGAACGAATTAAATCATTCAAAACTGGCATTCCCACTCCTTTCGTGCAACTTACTCTTCAAGACCAAGCTGTAGTCAATGAAATAACTCTGGTTTACCAAATACCCTGTCAAGTCTGCTAAAACCTCGCCAGAGAAGATTGTTATTCAGTGTTTTGACTGACAGTGCTTTGGCTATACCCCTGCTGCCTGTAAAGTCTCCCTGCAATGTATTTGTTATGGAAGACAACACCATGTTAGTAACTGCCAGAAGCCCCATTGGAAAACCTCGTGTAATAATTGCAATGGGGATCATGCAGCCTCCTACTACAGTTGTTCAAAGTACCAACAAGTGCAGGGTCTAAACAATCTAAAGCTTGTCAAACCAAACCCCTCCAACTGGACTTCCCAGTGATTTCCTCCAACCTCCCCACTGTCAATACTAACTCCATTCAGACTCAGCATGTCAACTATACAGTTGTCCTGAAAACTCACAACTCAACATTTAACAAGACTGGAGTTCAACGTTTAGAGCCCACTACTAACAAACCCAGAGGTTTTGATGCTGCTCTTCACAAATGATTTGCTACCTTTGTTGCTTAGTACAAAACACCAGAGTTCATCCACGAGCTATTCTTTAAGTTTCTTTTAGACATCACAACATGGTTTCGAGTATCATGCAACACTAGATTCAAGCAAGAAAGCTAGTAGTGCCACCTCTAGGTAAGTGGTATCGTTCCATTGTTACACAGATATTCAAAGTATCAATGGTATTTGAGCTTTTCGACCTCTACAACACCCTAAACTTTGTCATCATCTCAATAAAACCCGACTAAATAACAACCATATTTTCACCCTCCATATTTATAAAATTGTCCCCTATTCTGCCTCCACTAGTAGCACTGCCCTCCTTTACGAACCTAACAAATATTAAAATTCTGAAGGCTTCTATCCTGGCCTGGAAAGAAACTATTTTAGCTGAACTAACTCAATAACTCCCATCCCATCACTCTAATCTTAATCTACGTCAGCCCGTTACAGCCAAACCCTAGATTTAGCATTTTTACAATGCTCTTTCTTTCTACAAACGCATCATAATCCTTGGCAACTTACATTCTTAACACAAAGAATTTTTCTGTTGTACAAACAATCGTAACGGACCTAAGTTCCTGAAATCCCCAGCTACATAAATGAAAAACGCCACCTGCGTAGACTGTCTCCATGAATAATCAACACCTCAAAACATTAATTAATCAATCAAACGACACCATTAAACAACTAATAAAACAATAACAAATAACTTGGTGGGAAAACTTTTGCATCTCCATCGACAAACTTTGCAAGCACCACAAAGAATTCTGGAAGAAATTTAAATTTGTTTGCAAATTATCACAAAAACTTATATCCAACAACTTAGTACACAACAACCAAACCGCCTCAACTGACAAGGGAAAATGCACCATTTTCGCCAAAGTTCTCGATGGAACACCGAAAGATATATCTCGTATGCACATGGCACCAGTGCGTGTGCTTGTATAATGCATCGCAAATTTGTAAAGTAAGTTATTATGATGTGGATAGTGACCACCTTTCAGTCTGGTGTATCTTTAATCTCACCCCCACTTAAACAAAATTAGTGTAAAAGATAAACTAAGATAAACAGAATTTCAATTGATCATAGACAGAAGTTTACCGACGGAAGTACTTAAATATGCAGCGGACGCAGATATAGATGCATATAGTCATAATCTCCAAGTGCCTACTACATTCACCCAACAGTACAATCCCCAAACAAAAACACTCCACAGCACACATATGGCAACCATATCAGGAAATAATTCATTAAATAAAAGAAAAACTATGTACACAATTCTCACTAACTCAAAATTCGATAATAGAAAAACACAATAAAGAAATAAATCAAGCCTGACAACAAAAGCAAAACATAAATAAATCACAAAACAGATCCAAAACAAATCTTGGCACACTTAAAAATATATACCAATACAGGAAAAATTAACAAAGATCCACCACTTAAATCACATGACTAAACAGCTCAAACTAACCTAGTAAATGCAGAGATATTTAAAGACCACCTGAAAAACACGTTCAAAATACACTATAAATCTGACATGAACAGATACTTCTATAATGAAGTCTATAAATTCACTGAACATAACAAAATAATGTACATACCAAAATTCCCAGTAAACACAATAAATACATCAATACAACCAGATAAAACAACAGATTGGAGCACTCACAAACTGATAAAAGAAATAGCAGCAACGGAAGTATCAATGGCCATCAAAAACAAAGCACTTGGAGAAGATGGTATACAAGCCATCCTCCGACAAAATGGTACTTAGAAATTATACGAACACCTGAAAGCTCTATTTAACTTATCATTTTTAACTGGATATGTCCTTGCTTCTTGGAAGGAAGCCGTTAAGTTTAATGTTCAAGAAAGAAAGAAAGCCAGCAAATCAGCCAAACAATTTCCGCCTGATTAGTCTAAGCCAGTGATGGCGAACCTTTTAGAGAATGCGTGCCTCAATTGCGACCCAAAATTATTTTGTCTATCCGAACGTGCCAGGAATTTCATAAAAATGACAGGAACTTTTCTACAAAAACCGACTTTTTGATGAGTATCTTTATTTTTAAAAAAGTCGAATTACAAAAGTTTGAATGAAACTAATAAATAGCCTTGACTTAAAATTTGTATATTGTGTCTTGAATTTTATTAAATCAATGCGATCTCTGCTGTTGTGAACACTTGGATAGCTTGTTAATTGATGGTTCATATTTTGTTGATTTGAGAGCAACACATGCAGCACTCAGTTCATCTGTAAGCTTGTTTCTTCTTACTTTGTTTGGATCATCTTATGCTTGTAAGCAGCTGTTTTCAACTTTGAATTTCATCAAATTAGACAGAAGATCTATTCCAAGTAATTTCATTGACTTAATATTATTTGGCAAAGAATTCCACACTTTAAGAATTTCATTTTCACAACTCTTTGCAACGATTTCTTCCTAGATCCCTTCACACTCTCTTTTTTGAAGTGTTTTACGCAGGGCACAGAATCTATTAGTCCAAATATAGTTTTCCTGAAATTCTACATGCTTCTTAGCAAAGATGCGGGAATCCTATCACGTGCCATAGGTTCGCCATCACTGGACTCTAAGCAGTTGCATTGGAAAAATATTTGAAAGAACAATTAATAACCGACTCTCAATATACTTAGAAGCAAACTGAAAATTACCTAAAATTCAAAATGGCTTTACGAAATTTAGACAAACTGCAAACCATCTTATCAGATTAACAGACAAAATCAACGATAGTTTTAACAAGAACGAATGCATAGAGAAGTTAGTCCTAACTTATTTATCATGCACGTGAGTAATATGTAGACTTACCATACCTACCGGTGTCCCGATCGGTTTACTAATTTGTTTAGGTCGACACTGAATTGTCTCGAAATGTCCCGGTTTTCGATGAAAAGGCGTAAACTCCAAAAAGGATAAATGGATAATGTTAAAATATACATAGAGTTCTGACTTGATTTTGACAAAAAATAATTTCCATTTTATTAGTTGATGGATAGAGGGAGCCATAGTGCTGTATCATGAAATTTCCACATGTATTGAATCCGACGAAATTAACAGCTAGCTGATACGGTCACCAGCACAAGTATAATAGATTCACCAGTGGGCTGCTATTGGAAGCAATCGCGTAACGGCAGTTGCACAAGCAGAGAGCGGCAGCATATGCAAAGCTATTTTTGAACAAGTGTTTGTGCTTTGTGATTGTTTTATTTATTTCAGTATTTATCGTTATAGTTATAAAGTACATGCTGAATTACTTTCGTTCTTTCATTTTAGAAATTAATCCTTGTCATAATGTCCGAAGCTGGTAAAAAGAAAGTGTACATTCAAAAGTGATTTGCAAAAAGAATATCCATTTTTGAAGAAAATTTGTGGCAACGAGGACAGATTCAAATGTTTGCAGTGTTTATTTGACGGCTGCTCAGAGATAAAAGACCATTTAAAAAGTGCTAAGCATGCAGCTAATCATTCAGTAGCTGCTCAAAGCTCAAGAGTTGATGTGTTCTTAAATAACAAACTGTGTCTGAAGAGAGTGACTTGTTAATAGCTGCCAAAGAAGCAATCTTTGCTTATCACAGTGCTGTACATATGCTCTAAAACAGCTGATTACTCTTCAGCTGATAGCAGGTTATTTGAACCAAAGTTCAGGTCTGCCAGAACAAAGAATGAGACTATTATTTTGATTTTTTTAATTGAGATCCAGTTTGTTTCACTTTCAGTAGATGCTTCAAACCGAAAGGATGTGAAACGTATGCCTGTCATGGTGCAATATTTTTGCTTGAGGAAGGAGTGAGAGTAAAATTGCATGGTGTCCACTTTGAGAAAGAAATTCAATTAACAAAAAGAACTGCTTATTGTGGCGAAAACTGCAATACAAATTTGAGATGTAAAGAAAAATGGGTAAAAACAACGTATATAGTCGTTCTTGACGACAAGAAACGACAAAATCAAGAATTACTTCGACACGGCGGTTATACGAAAAGTGCAAGTCTTGCGTTTCTTTGTGTACTGCATTCTGTTCAAACTCCATTATGCCTTAAATAACATACATTACGCCATTATTGACCGTACACGCTCATGCAATTCTAACGAAACTAAGAATCTGAAAACATATAATAAATAGAAGAAATGACATTTATTTCATCCAGTGTAGAAAGGAAAAACTAATCCCTAATTTTGTGAAGACAAAATATTCAAGAAATTTTCAACTGAAAATGTGAATGGTCATGAAAAAGGTGTTTTGTGAAAAATTAATGAAATTTATATGTTATTTGCCTCGCTGGATTCAAATGAATGTTAGAGACATAAACTACCAGTATTTCTTTCATGTGTTTGTGTGTGTGAAGCAGCATTAAAGCTTGAGAATAATTAGGTTATAAAAGCACTTGATAAAACCATTGTCAGTACTTATTATAAAAACTGTAAACTGTCACAGTTTCAGGCTTAGAAATTATGATAAGCCTGGTAATATGCTACTATCGGACCTAAACTTCGGTTTTGCCTCACAGTTTGCTTATGCAGCTTTCTAGGAAAGCGCCATCACTCCTTCAATAGCAGCAATAAATCTCCAACCAGTCCGGAACAACTTAAAAGTGTTGTTAAATATGGAATAAAAATAAACATACCAAAAATCCAAGTAATACTATTCACCAGATTAAAACTAAAAAAAATTCCACCGAATTTATACATGAACGGATCACTTTTAGAGACTGATACCTCAGCGAAATTTTTAGATTTAACTCACTATAATAAGTTAACATGGATACAGCATATAATATACTGAGTTGAATCTTTTAACTAGCAAATTATGCAATAAGCTTATTAGGTAAAAAGCAAGATACATCACCTGATAACATAATAAAGAAACCATAAAACATGCATTAGACCCATTTAAAAATTCGCGTATCCATCCACGTTAAACATGTCACAAAAATAACTACAAAAACTGCACTATATACAAAATTCAATCACAAAACCATATAGTGTACTTCATCAACATTCATACAAGCAAGCAAGCTTTGAAACAGTGTCCGCTAGACTATTGCATAATGCACCAAATTATTTTAATAACAATTGGCATAAAAATGATCTATTATGGGATATCGACAGATACCATGTACATGATGAGCACAGTCCTATGTACCTTTCTCCTATGAATATATATTTGAGAAATAGAAATTAAGCAGGCCAAACACTAGACTAAGATCTATATTTAGTTTTATACGCATCTTAAATATTTTTTATATTATTAGAATGAATAAATACAAATAAAATATAACATAAAAAAGGCCGTTGTAGACAATATGGATATTGCCCTGAAAAGGTCTGATACAGATATGGGTTACTCTGAGCCTTAAGCACTACATCAAATAAGTAACTGAGAACTGATGTTAGGGATGAACGTAGAAGTCTTTTTCCTTGCACTTGACCCTACTGGGTATTTCGTTATCGACATAGCCGAATACATACCAAGTAGGAGGAACGGTGAAGTTTCACGAACCAGATACCAGATCATGACACAGTATACATTTCACCCCGCTTGCAAGTTGAGCAATCACCCCAGGTACATAATATCTGTCGGTCAAATCGGGACACGTTCCAGACTTAATTCGTCTTCACTTGTAATAAACTATAATAACAGTGAATGATAACACATTAGACAATTTTACCCAGCCACTTACATCCTCATTAAAGGCAGCAACTGCAGCTATAATCGCACAAGCATATATCGCCAAACCTTTAAGGGTGAAGCTCACCTCGTAAATTTACAAACAAACAACTCGGATGACTAAAACGTGAATTTAACACACAGGATCTGTTCACAAACACTCATTAACAGAGAAATAGATATCATCAAGGTACTAATAAACACAATCATTTTCAATGAAATTAGGAGTGTAAACAATGATCTGTTTACCCCGTATTTGTCATTAACCTTTCAATGTCACTTTACCTTGCTTAACGATTTCATTGCAAATATTTTTAAGCCGCACTTTCAATGACCGTCCAATGATATCGCTGAATACCGTGATATTGCAAGACCAATTTCAATTACTATAAAATATGGAAATACAGACTTATCTTTCATTGGCGTTTTGTTGTCCTGTTTCTTTTCCATCTGCTGGTTCCTCGTAGTTGGTCGAGGAAGACTCAGTATTTCACCAGCAGTTTTATTCCTGGCCTTTTCAGTTTATAAACTTTTTCTTTCTTTGTTTTTTGGTTTTTTGTTACTTCCTTCCCTCGCGTTATGGGTTTTATTGGTTTTTCCACTTTTTTTTTCTCCTATTTTTCTTTTCTTTTTCGTTTTCTTCCACTTTCTCCATTTCCATTTTGTTACTTTCTATTTCTACACTATAGCTTCCGTTTCTATAGTTTCACCAATAACATCTTCTACTATTTTGTCTACATTCTCTTCTTCCTCTACTGTCTTCAGCGCAGCAGCGAAGGAGGTATTTTTAGATTCTCTGTGTGTATGATTTTCTCCACACTTTTTACACTCAATGATGCATCAATGTATGTTCTTTGTGACACTAAGGTTACAACAGTCATGCTTCTCTGTGGTGCCATAACGACCGTGAACAATGGCACTATTTTAAACTTGTTTTATCCACGGATATAACCCTTACAGTGGACACTCTTCTTTGTGATGGTAACACTGTCCGTCGTGAGGAAAGCACACATAGCCTGTTGTGTAGATTAGTCCTTAATACCAATAAACCAACTGATGAACAATTAAAATATTTAACTAATCAAATGCCGTCATTTTTGGGGTTCATATTCGTCTTAGGATTCACATTTATTTTTTAACATACCAATTTTGTTTCCAATCTTAGACCGACGTAACTATTAGCCCCGTCACAGACATACTTTACACTGTGATTTTAACATGACTTTGAGAATTTCACTTAAGAGACACTTCTACCATGGTTAATAAAATCTTATGGAATAAGTGATCTACCCAAACATCAGTAAGTAGCATTGACACAAAAGATAAAAAATGTTTCAGTAAAACTATATATGAATGAAACACTTAAAGACCACAATTTCAGCAACATTCTTAGGATTAACCTAAGAGTCAGATCTAACGTGGGTTAAATACATGAGTAATACACAAACAAAAATCTTGATACAAACGAATTATGCAAGAAGTGTAAGTGGCAAAAACTATGGAACCTCACGAGACAAAATAAACTATAGAAAACATGAATACATTCTGCCACAGAACACACATGATAAGCATGGACAAACATAGCTCCCAAACACATTAATAGTTTTCAATCAAAAACAAATTCCTTACTTGCTACTGGGGGCCTGGCATGGCCTTGCGCGTTAAGGCGTGCGTTTCGTAATCTAACTTTAGTGGTTCGAGGGTTCGCGCCAAACATGCTCGCCTTCCCAGCCGTAAGGATGTTATAATGTGACGGTCAATCCCACTATTCGTAGGTAATAGAGTAGCCCAAGAGTTGGCGGTTGGTGGTGATGTCTAGCTGCCTTCCTTCTAGTCTTACACTGCTAAATTAGGTACAGCTAGCACAGTTAGCCCTCGAGTAGCTTTGTGCGAAATTCCAAAACAACCAACCAATTACTTACTACTGTGTATAAAATACTCTGTACCACACCATCAACATTTATGCACAACTATACAAACTCATAAACTAATCTCAACAGATGCTCGCATCACTTTATAAAGTACTTCGTGAAAAAAAGTGGCAAAAACGACTTATTTTTTGTTCTATATCGCTATTATATGAACGACATAAAACTGCCTAAATACGTCTTGTCAGTTACAATGTATTTTAGGAATAAAGACTGAATCAAGTTAGCTGAACGAGACTGAATTTCACATCAGTTTTAATCTAGGTTGGCAACACTGAAAGGTTTTCTTAATGTAAAATTTTCTCAGTTGGTATTAGAACCGATCAAAAGTGTCATTATATTTTGGACATTTCACAAGAACAGAACTTTCTAATACTGAATGTAAGAGATGATATACAAAGAAGAAGAATACAAATATCAAAACCTGCATAGACATTATCCTGAAAAGGATTGACGTGTGGTTTATTTACTCTGACCCAAACCAACATCAACCTTAAACCAATGTATGAGGTGGAGAAAGAGATCATAGAACCAGATCCTTCCTGGTATTTAACATTTAAATCCAAAGTTGGGGAAAGGGAAGTAAAAGTGTTCATAGTTGTTGTACACTATTGGCCATAAATGACTTCAGCTAAACAAGGATGCTAAGACAGGACTGTATTTTTCTCCAGCCTACATTAAAAGCTGTCTTAAGATACCCTTGAAACTTTTGCAACACACCAGAAAGCCATTCCAAATTACACACATTTTGTCTAAGAGGTGTCAATCCATCTATTAGTGACAATGATATTAGAAAGAGTAAAGAACACTCTTTAAAAATCAAACTCAGTGCAACCCATCAAATTAATTCAAGAACTAAAGACAAATCATCCAGTTTTGGCAAGATAGTTACAACCTCGCATTAAGTATCAAATCATATCTTGACCTATGGCATCTCCTATCACCTATACCACTTCAAAGCCAAAAGAACCACACCCTTTCGTCTCCACCAATTACAGTTTTTATCATTAAATAGCCACTTTCTGAAGATTGAACCATCCAAAGACTTAGTCCAACATGTGTTTCTCTCCTGCTTATTCACTGGCCAACTCAATCTCCCAGACCAACCCTGACCAACAACCACTGAAGCCGATCATTTTCAACTGTCAACTAGATGTATCAACAATGGTTTGAAACATTATCAAAACTACTTTGTCTGCCGAAATGAAACAATACCATAGAGGAAAAGTCACACAGGCTTACCACCTACTTAATTTCTCAAAGACAACATGAAGTTGCCAAACCCTCTCACTGTTATCACCTTTCTCTGTCCCAGCACTACTACCCATCATCCAATTCATCCTCTGTCCTCTTCTTAGAAACATAAGCCAAACCTCAAACACTGCTAAAAGACGAATCCAGCTGCACTCATTTCTATCTCTTCCATTGTCCCTTTACCAATAACAAAGATTATTCACCTCATGATAGGCCTCCCTCAAAACAACATGTTGGTTTCAATCGTCAGTTAAGTCCAACCAGGCCCTGGCTGGCACTTACTAAGTGCTTACTAGTGAAAGTGAATTTTCTTGGGGTGTTTTCTTTTCCCCATATAAAATTTCTTGTTTTGGATCTATTGTTCTTTTATCATTCTAAAGTTCCATATGTCTCACACTAGCTGTTGGTTTAATTCAATCTTTTCTGAGGTTTCTAGTTTGGTTTTTACGTACTATCAAAAATTGCTTTTCAAAATTATAAAGTAAATTATTATTATTACTCACGTAGCCAATCTAAATTACCTGTACTACAAGTGGCAGACAGAGAAATTTTTCCAAAAACTCCATTTTTGAATTTTACCGTTAAGTTTAAGGCCAAATATTTAAAGGTTAAAGGGCTGAAAGATGAAAGACAGATTTTAAAAAAATAAATATGAACTTTGTCAGCTCATATAGTATCTACAAACCAATGCCATCTTCAGTAGACTCTTCCTCTATAATTCAGAGACAAGCGTCAGAGTCAAACTATACTGCAAAAATGATATAATTCATCTTAGTAACGACAATTCCGTATCCCTCTGGGTCTCTCGGGAAATTTGCAACAGCGGTTTTACTTTGCCCAATCTCTCCAGCGATAGCACGTTGAGAGAGGCCTTGCTTTTGCAGCTTTGCAATTCTGTCACGTTCAAACTCTGTCAGAAAAATAATAAATAGATAAAGGAAAAAAAGGGCAATCCAACACAATGCTGAGACATTGCCCTCAAAATTGCAGGAGTATTGTAGGATACTCTGGCCCAAAAGCACTAGAACAATATAATATTAGCCAAAATGAAAGCTAGGAATGGAGTAAGAGGTCTTGTGCATTCGACCCTTCTGGGTACAAAAATTATTAGATCATTTGATTAGCTTAACTGAAACGAAAAAATAATGCACTATCGCTTGCTTCCTCGATATCGAGAAATCATTCGACACTGTGAGGCACAATGATCTTCGGTTCTGTATGAATAAAATGGGAATACCGGGTGGAATTATTCCCTGGTTACCTAATTTTATGAAAATTAGAAATTGTAGAATAAACGTGGAGGGAATTTTCTCGGAGTTATTCACTCCGAAAGCTGGTGTCCCTTAAGGAGTGATGGTTAGCCCTATTCTCTTCATCACGTAGGTGAATAATATGCCACTTAAAGACCGAAGTATTTAAAGGTTAAAGGGCTGGTAGATGAAAGAGAGATTTCAAAAAAGTAGATATGAACTTTGTCAGCTCATATAGTATCTACAAACCAATACCATCTTTAGTAGACTCTTCCTCTATAATTCAGAGGAAAGCGTCAGAGTCAAACTATACTGCAAAAATTATATAATTCATCTTAGTAACGACAATTCCTTATCCCTCAGGTTCTCTCGGGAAATTTGCAACAGCGGTTTTACTTTGCCCAATCTCTCCAGCGATAGCACGTTGAGAGAGGCCTTGCTTTTGCAGCTCTGCAATTCTGCCACGTTTAAACTCTGTCAACATTTTAGCGTTTGTCATGTTTTTACCCAATGTATGACAGGAGATGTCAGTGGAAGATGTTGACAACGCTTATGCTTGAATACAAATGACTAAATTTCGTTACGTTTTTACCGAATAACGCTTCATTTCAGTGAGGTTTAACACTTTTGAATAGCTAGTATTTTGGCCACTTTCATTGTGTTCACTTTCCCTGTTAAATGCTGAATAAATTTTTTATTTCCTCTTTTGTTATTTTCATCTTTCGAAGCTTTGCTCAAATGCGTGGTTGAGTCTAACTACACAAAATGCATATTTTTCTTTATGTTAATTGTCCTTAAAATTTTGGCCAACAGTGTATGTATAGTCATTAACTGTTTAAAAATATCGAAACCAAAATTTGACAACGAACAAAATAAGCTGGGATTCAAATGCATGGAAACAGTGAAGCAACAGACAATAAAATGTTAACACATATATATATGTACAACCCGTAGTAGAATATGTAACTCCAGCAGGGATAAATATAGCTTCAAAACTATACAAAGAAAACTACAAACAATACAAAACTTTTTTCCCAACAACATACACTTGGAACAACTTATCTCAACTTCATGAACATATATGCAAATACAAAAACAGAACTGATTACCTCCTTTTCCAGTACTTTCAATTGCTTTGCGCAAAATTGGTGACAAGTGATTTATTCTGCAAATTTTACAGATACTGCATACACGATGAAATACCTGAGCATCTACACCAATAAATATGTACATAAGGAAAAGAAAAACTATCTAATTACTAGATCATCAAACATTGCTTTTAGTTATCATAGTATATTTTGAGGTTTTTATATAAATGGTATCATATTAGTTTAAAACATTTGTGAGATGCAAAGTGTAGAACTTTATACAACCCAACGAAGTGACAGTGTATTATCTGCAACATATACATTCCGTAATTACCTACATGAACCGTTTTTTGTATACTCAAAAGCTATTGAGGGCAGTTTAAAGCTGATAATATCGTGTTTAATGACTGACACGGTGTGTAGAAATCATTGACAATAGAAGCCATTTGCAACTGTAAGAAGAACTTATAAATTCATCATATTGATTGTTACACTGAAAACATAGGCAACATTCCTGAGGGTCTACAAGTTCCTATGTAATGTATCGATCAAACACAGACTTGTAATCGACTGTCACATAAACATTTACAAATAAAAATAGGTAAATGGCCATGAAACCCATGAGAATTTATGTGTTGCAAAATTCCTTACTTCCAAGTAACGTAATAAGCCTTCAAAAGACAAAACAAAACATAAACAATATGTTCTCTATTTTATATGCAAAAACGGCTCTTTTTGGGTTCAGAAAATATTTTAAATAGAAGAGCGAACATCAAACATCAAACCGCGCCCTCTACATTGCGACACTCAGTTATACAACCCATTCCAAACATGTGGTCAGCTTCCGGCCAGTTACCTCTTTCTTTGTGAACCTGACGATGACCGAAGAAGGTCGAAACGTTGTTCGCTCTTCTATTTAAAATATTTTCTGAACCCAAAAAGAGCCGTTTTTGCATATAAAATTCTCAACAAGTGGGTTTCTCGACATCACTGAATATGTTCTCTACAGTAAACATTCCTTAACAAAGGATTAAAGAAGAATGAGGTGGTCGATGGTGGAGTGTTGTCAATAGAACTCTCACTGTGACTGCAAGAGTAGGTTGTTTCAAACTCTTTCAGGCCTAAGAAAGTCATCTAGTTAAGGCAATCTGAGAATAATTTGAAGAAATCTTGGCATCCACACAAAAGTAGGACAATAGACTTGCGCCAGGCGATAGGTAAAATGTTCTCCTACCACATCTGATTGAAAACAATCAGAAGAACAGCAAGAGAGGCAAAAAAGAGATGGCACAGCATCTAGAAATAAATGTCATCAGTTTCAACTGATTTACTTACTGACTAATGTGTACACTCCTTTAGTGTACACGTTGTAATTGTAATGATAGAGATGATCAGCCCAAAGGGAAGAGGGCAATAATTCTGCCCAAGATTTTATGGCCAAGAAGGTGGGAGGGGACGAAATAGAAGTTCTGGAAATATAAGCAAAGGGCTTTGAAAATTATTGGCAAACTTTTGTTTGTCACCAGCTTCCAGGTCGTCAGAGAGAAACATAGAAAAATGGTCGAACGTATGCATACCATTAACCTTATTAATTTTGTTCCATACGAGTTTGGAACAGGCACTATAAGAGATGCTGCTTGTGAACGTAATAAAAAGATTTCTTGTGCATTTTATTTCTGACTTATCGAGCATGGACATGGATGTCTTAGAAAATAATATAGTTTGAAACAATGTGACATACAAAAGGTATTCAAAGCCCGTATTTGAGCCTTACATGCCTGCTAGCATCTGGGATACCACCATGGAAAAGGTACCATGATAATGGTTTGGAGGTTTTAGAAAGAAATTCAACAGCTTCTTGAATAATACAATCACTTACGGCCTGCATAAAGTCGTTATTAGATGAAAAGTAATAGAAGAATTGAGTTCCAAGAGATAGATGAAAGAGAGACAGACGAACCACTCCAACTATCTCCATGATACTCGAATTAGGTAGAACTTATCACATCTAATCGTAATAAAAATTATAAGAAATTACTAATCACTCGAGGTAACTGTCAACTGTCAAAAAAGGGAGAAAAGTAAAGGGAAACAGATAGATAGATAAATAGTATTTAAAGACTGACTATATACATAAAAATAAGTAAAATAACCATTATTGAAGAGAGGTAAGTTGTTTTCTGGTGTAATAATAATCAATCAAGGCGTTTATGTTATCTAACTTAAGAAACCTCAACAGTTCCATTGTATCAAAGTGACCATTTCTATTTAAATGAAGGAGAAAGGAGAGAAAATCCTTGAGTTTGGGATTATACTTTTCTTCCGTGTAAGAGGCCAGTCAACCTCCTGAACTTTTTCCAAGGTCGTCTTAACAAATCTCCATCAAGAGCTTTCAGTGTTTCAGAGTGTGGACACTCTTACTTATTTTGCATAAAATAAAAGTGAAACTATTATAAAAAGTAAAAACAGATATCAAATTGTTATGATGCAATGGCCAAAATTTGGATAAATAATTCAAAAGGCCAACAACCCTTAAAATGTTGAAAGCATAAGTAAGGAGAACAGTGTCACAATCACCAATGACACAAAAAAGTGTCAAAAAATTATTGTAAAACAGGTTTAAAATGGTTCCGTCATTCACGGTCGTGAGTGTCACAAGGGCTACACATTGATGTATAAGTCGCAGATAAAGAAAAACGACGAGTTAAAAAAACTGTAACCGTGATGTAACCTTTCCAGAATTCTTAGGAAAACAAGACGGCGAAGAAGCAATAAAAGGTTTGATCTAGAAAAACTTGTTATCTCGTCGCTCACTCCAATTTGACTGTCAACTGGCGCAGAGCTGAACCTTGAATACAAAACCATAGTCCATATTTGGAAGAAACACGGCAGTCACAGCACCAGAGAAGACAAATTCAACTGCAATCTTGTTCCCTCGAATACCGACGTTACCTAGTATTTAGAATGAAAACTGGACAGAAATGGAAGATAAAGAAAAATGAGCCATTTGGTTTTCGTCCCACTAATAACATCAAAACTTAAAATTGCAGTGTTGTTACGTTCGTCTGTCTTTGATTGACCTGTATTAATTAATACTTTACTTTAGAGTCAATGTTTACCCACATGTGCAGGACACAGAAGATTCGACATGATAGAAACTGCTGTGTAGCTTGAAATATCATGATTACAGCAAAATATAACAGTTCACTAGTAAATTCACTTGTCTTTTTGAGATCTACCTTCATTGCGTCAACGCACTTGCAAAATGTAACACTTCTTTATTCCTAAGTGTTATATGATAAAATAACGAGAATGACATCGACACTTTGTTCGTATACTACTTCGTTTTTTTAACGTTCTAATGAAAGTGGCTTTTATTAGTGTAATAAACAATAGTTTTAATCCACACAAAACAAGATATTGCAGATTTTAATTGCAAATTACTATTGTTATAATATGAATGAATCATAAATTAATCCATGTAAGTCGCTGAAAGAATACTTGTAAACCATAAGACTTTTCCAAAAGTAAACAGATAAAAATGACGTTTCTTTGTGAAGCTTTGTACCTCCAGTGGCTCATCGGTATGTCTGAAGACTTATACAGTGAGAAACCATGTTTCGATACTCGTGGTGGGCACATGACAGATAGCTCGATGTACTTGACCATAAATAGAACGTGAAGTGCTTCTCTAACTTGTTGTGTGCAAAGAATTATCGAGGAATTTCTGTCTTGACTTTAACGAGTTCAACAGTATCTGTTACTTTATAGTATAGATATTTCTATGGTTGGTATGTTCAAATATTTGTGAATGAATTGAGATTATGTAGTTCTTGGTACTCTGTATGCTGTTGTGAGGAGTGTGTTTTGGATTGTTTGTAATTTGGTTTTAATTATTTTGTCGCTTACAGTTATCCATGCTGGAGCTGGAAAATCTATTTCTGGTCTAATATATGTTTTGTAGATTTTTAGTATGATGTCAATCTGAAAATAAATTTTTAAATTTATTTATTTGTTATTATTACTATTAATTTTTTAAAATAAATCTAGAACGTAGATGGCCTATTTTACTTTAGCACTATTTTATTAACATTATATGCTGCTGAAACATATGACAATTGTAGCATTGTGTTACTACAATTGCTGGATTTTTTGTTTGCTCTACTCGGTATTTCTGATACTCAAGTATAATTACATTAGTGATTAAGTTTGAAATGTTGTAAATGTGTTGTGTGTCAACTCTTTCAAAGTTTGTTGTTTTAGCCTTATTTTAAATATAATGTGTTCTATGTGTGTGTGTGTGGAATATTTTGTTCCTATAATTTCTCTTGTATGTCGTCAGTAGTGATTGAGCAATGAACCCTTCGAGTGACTACAGATTTGGCTGTGGTTTATTTCAGGTAGGTGTATAATAGTCTTGTGTGGTTTAAACGCGTCTTCGGGCCACCCCTGAAGAAATTAATTTAGGTCAAGTGCGTCGTTCCCACCTGCTTTTCGTTTATCTTTTGAAACTTCGCCTGATTGAGAGCTTCTCATTGGTTGCTAATTGCGTGTTCTCTCAACCACTGGATTGGATTCTGAATCGAGACGCCATTGGACAAAAAGTTGTGATTCTCAATTTCAGTTTGCATCAGTTTTTTTGGTTAATGAAGCAGTTTTCTCAGTTTTAGTTCAGACGTTGTGATGATGAGATATGTTTTATTTTTCTGCGTTAGTGCAAAAAACGGTTCAGTGAAATCCGTCTTAATCTCATCTCGACCTTTATTCATGGGGTGCACGTGACTGCCCGTAAGTACTCTTAATATCTACCCACGATTATTTTTGAACATTAACTTTGAATATAACTTAAGTTTACTTCAGAACGAACCAGGATGATCAGAAAAAAAATCACCCGATCTACTTGTGAAACATTATCGAGCTCAGACCAGTTAACTCTTCTTCACGAAGCTACAGAATGTTGTTTATTTTTACTCCTATAACGTTATTAGGTAATTTATTGTTTATTTCCTTTTCATAATCTTACCAATTTGTTTTATTGTAATTAAACGTTTATCTTTTATAGGTTGCATTTTTATTGGCGGCGAGATCGAAGATTCGACATGTTGGTAATATGTTCGCAATCGACATCTTTTCCCACTTGAAATTTAGTTTCTGGTTCATTACGTGCTGAAACACAAATCTCGTTTTTCGCTGGTATGGCGATTGTAGTATTCAGTTACTATAGTTACCGAAGTTTTTAATTGTTCGTAGTGGTATTTTTGATACCACAGCATTATTCCATTTTTTATAAGGTTTATCTTTAGTTGTCATCTGTGTCAACTCGTATTAAATTTGTAGGTGCTTGTAATTTTTTGAAATTATTCGTCGTATATTTGTGTGGTAAATTTTGTTTGTCTAGTGCATCTTTTGTGCTTTTTGGTGTTTCGTTAACTCTAAATATCACAAGTTGGGTTTTTGCTGTTTTTCTTGATACTTTTATAGTTTTAAAAACATTCACTTGTTCTTTATATTTGTGGTTGTAAGTTAGTGGCTGCAATTTCTGGTGTAGGTGCACTTTTTCAGATTGCTACATCGTCAGCAAACTGTGGCGAGTATCCATGATTTTGGTCTTTAAGTGGTATGTTATTCACATAAATGATGAATAAAATAGGACGAACCATCTCTCCTCGAGGGACACCGAATTTTGGAGTGAAGAACACCGAGAAAGTTCCTTCTACATTTACTGTGCATTTTTTATTTTCCAAAAATTTAGATAACCGGCGAATAATTTCTCGCGGTAGTTACATTTCATTCATTCGGAACCTTAGACCGTCGTGCCATACAGTGTCGAATGCTTTCTCGACATCGAGGAAGCAAGCGACTGTACATTCATTTATATTGAAGCTATTAATTATAGTTTTGGTTAATCTAATTAAATGATCTGTCATTTCTCTAAATTTCCTGAATCCATTTTGTTCTTCTCGTAATTTTGATGTTATCTCCAAGAATGTGGAGAGTCTATTACTGATTATTCTTTCAAGAATTTTTCCTACACAGCTGGTCAGGCTGATTGGTCGGTAGCTATTACGTTTATTTGCTGGCTTTCCTTCCTTATGGAGCATTATTATATTAGCGAGCTTGTAAGAAACTGACTTGCATTCTGAGGATAGAGATAGATTGAAAAATTGTTTTTAGGTGGTCAAACAATTTTGGAGTGCCCTTTTTTGGAAGAATAGCCTGTATTTGATCTTCACCTGAAGATTTGTTTTTCTGTTTTTTGATGCTTGATGTTGTTCTTGTCGGTCTATTTCTTTCGTTAGTATCGTGTTTTCATAGTCTATGACGTGCATTATATTTGTTTCAGACATATGTATTGTGAAAATTTGTTGTAGAAATGTGTATTCATATCTGAATTAGAACGAGTTTGAAATGTATTTTGAGGTTGAGCTTTGAAATAATTTTTCTTTATTTGTGCATGTATTATCCAGGATATTTCTTTGACTGTATAATCGTTGATGACTCTTTTGAGGTGTGTTCAAAATGTTTTCAGATCAGTTTTATCGTTTGGTTTTGAGCAGTTGTCCCATTTTTCTTGTTTTTGTTTTATTTCTGATGTGACATCATATACTGCTTATTTTTTTTATTAGGGTAATTATTTCGGTATTGGGTTTCCATGTGTTATTTGTCAATTGCAACATTGTGTTACTACAATTGCCGGAGTTTTTAGCTGTTCTACTTGGTATTTTTGATACCAAATCGTTATTCCATTATGTATTAGTTTTAGAATGTTGTAACTGTCGTCTATATCTATATGTATAAAATTTGTGGAATGCCTTGTTCGTCTAAAGCTTGTGTCATTGATTCAAGGTTAATGGTTTGAACCCTCTTGTTACAATGGCTTTAGGCTGCGGATTACTTCCTGACAGGGACATTTTAATTTTACCTGATTTGAAAACTTTTGCTGACCACTCTTTTACTTATGTTTCGAGTCTTGTCCTTGAACAAGGACACCGCCTTCGGGCAGACAGACGCTTGATACTAACAAAGGACGCCTGTGGCTTGCAGTGTTTGATCTCTGACGTAAGTAGGGGTTGATTATAGTGCCCTTCAATACCTTCTATTATAACTGAATGTTGTGGTTTGTTTTTTTCCAAAATACTGTAAATATTTTTTTTCTTTTGTGATGCAGTTTTTTTTACATTTAAATGTAATTGTTGTAAAGCCTTTATCATCAGAGCTGTCTGTGGGGTTTTTCGTGATATTTTTTTAATGTTAATATTTTGCTAATGTTAACTGCAGGGGAATCTACCTCTGCCTCACTAGTAGTTGCAATGCCTACTTCATTTTCAGACTTTTTCGTGGAATATGGAGTTTTTAATAATTTTTGTTTTAATCGAATAGATGTGTCTTAATAAATTGGTATTTTTGGCGTGCGACGCACAGGTGTATTTGAGCTTCGAAAAGGATATATCGTTAACATACAGAATATACAACAGAGGGCAGAGTAATGAACCTTGGAACTCCTGCTGGGAGGCGAACAGTGTGGTATGTAGCGTTGTTGATTTTTACTTTTGATGCTCTATTGTCAAGAAAGCTGGCTGTGGCTAGAGGTGACGAGTGGTTAAATTGAAGGAGTTCAAATTTAAGCCCCTGATGCCAGAAATAATCAATCTTGTTTGACGTCCAAAAATAAGCCGCCAGTGGTGTGATTTCTATTAAAGCCTTGAATAACGGTTTCGGTTAATCGAACCAAATGATAAGCCGTCTGCCTTTTTATTCTGGAGGCATTTTGTATTTCAGAAAGTAGCATATTACTTTCCAAATACCATGTAATGCGAGTGGATAGTATTTTTTCCAGTAATTTACCAATATTAATTGGGCTGATGGGTCTCTTGTCTTTGGGATTGTTGGATGCAGGGTTCGTTTCAGGTGTTACTTTGATTATGGCTGACTTGCACTGAGGCAGGTAGTACCCTAAATAAAAAGAGGTTGAATAAGGCTGTTTAGATGGCTTGAAATGAGGTAAATGCTTTTTTTGAAAATAACATTTCCTATACTATTCACCGGGGGCAGTTTTTTAGTGTTTGATTGTTGTATCTCAAACAGAGTTATTTGTCTACTTAGTTTATGGAGGTTGGTAATGTGGACATTACGATTGTAGGGTAAATAGCACGGAAAATGCGTACTGAACATTGTTATATTATCTTTAAAATTTTAAATTTTGATGTTATTGAGAATGACGCCATTACTGTTGTTTGCTCGACAGTTGAAATTTCGATGTTTAGAATTAAGATCGCCGAGGATAATTGTATTTGGGTAGCTATTAACTACTTGAGAAAGTAAGTTCGTGTCCGGAGTGGTAGAAGGTGAAGTATAGATTGCTAGGAGTGCTATTTTTCTTTGATTTAATAGATTTATTGCAGCTAGAATGTATTCATCAGATGAGTTGATGTAGGTGTCAGGAAATGATACATCGAGTTGTTTCACGTGAAGCATGGCGATACCTTTACGACCGGGACTTTTAGGTTTAGTTATACAGTGATAGCTGGTAGGCCAAAATTACTATCATCATTTAGAAGTTTCGCTAATGATTATTAAATGTATGCTTTCTTTCTTACATAATTAATATTTTTTGTGACTTCAGTCGCCATGAATATTAACTGATAAAATGCTTAAGAACTTGATGTGGGTCTTCCATGATCCTCTGAATCGTATTTTTAAGATTCTCTGGTCTGTAGGTTTTGAACTCAAAATAGTAGAGTGAAGATCTTGCTCTTCCTTCATCCAGCTCAGCGGAGTTTTCGTAGTAGTCTCGCATGACTTAATTTTGGTCCCTGTTACGAAAGATACTGTATGTTTGAATGGTCGATGTGTCTGTTGACTGGGCAGTTTCTAAACTACGGACAGTTGCCTCGGTGTAAGCTCGCTTGGGGGATGGTAGGGACGGAGAGAGAGGCTGGCTGGTTCTGATGATCTTTTGGCTGGGTTCTTGGCTTAACATTAGTATTTGTCAAAGGGCTCAGACTATCTTGTTTGTTCGGCTTGAGGTTTTCCGGATAGTATGAGTAAAAGAATATTTCCGCTTTAGGGTGATAACGTTGGAATATTTGGGACATCCACGATAGGAAGTTGCGTGTGGACCTCCACAGTATGCGCAGCATTTCTCTTCCCGGTTTTTTTGGGCAATCCTTGACTGTGTGTGTGCCACAACATCTCCTACATCTAAGGGTAGCTTTAAGAGCGGCCCGAGCGTGTCCGAATTTGACGGTTGAAGCACTGCAGTACTGTAACTGCAGTGGATTGTTTTGATTCCTCTACTTGAGGTTTTTGAAGCCACATGGTTGTGCCATTGCTTATCGGCTGAAATGACAATATTCAGGGTTATCTTGGCTGATTTAATTCTTTCTATCTTGATGGCTTGCATGCCTTGGTTGGTCAGTTCTTGAATTTCTAGTGGACTGATATCGCTATCAAGCCCACGAATAACCACTTGTATTGAGGGATGTTTATGCATGTATATTGAGCTTTGCTCCATTAAATGCTTCCGAAGGCCATGGTTTTAAAGCTTCACATAATCTTTTGGTTCTTTGCATTTTATGACTAATCCTCCGCGGCGAACTTCAATTAACGAAACTGAAGGAGAAAGGTCGTGGAGGTGTTTTGCGACCTGTGGTTGGCAGATAGTCTCGGGAATTCCTTCGCCTATAATGGTAACGCTGATTTAGATTGCACATGAGCTGCATGAGTGGTTTCTCGGTTATCTTTCTGTTGTCGGCTTTCATTGCCATCTAAACAGGCTGGAGATCTTGAGTGGGATTTCGAACCAGTGACCAAAGAGCTGCTTGTGTGAAGATCAGTTGAGACATTTGACGATTCACCTCAGAATTAGTGGCGTTAGTGGTGTTGTTAGTATTCAGGTTAGTTACTGTATTTCTGTTAGAACTAGTGGCTTTGTCATTATTAACATTGGTTACGTTATTAACACTTTGATTTTTAGTATTGTTAGTGTCGTTAAGGTTAGGAGTATTGTCAGAAACTATTTACTTTATCATTTCTTCTTTAGTTTCTTGTTTGATATCGCGTTAGTTTCTTGAAATTTTCGTCTCGGTGATTCTTCAGCTCCTGAGTGTTCACTTTCAGAACTCTCTGTTGAACTTCTCAGAGATTCTGAGGCTGGTCCTTCAATCGCCTTGTTCAGCATTTCCATAATCTCTTCGTTCGAAAGGGCATTTCCGTTGGATCGCGTTGTGATCTTCCTTTGCTTTATCTTGTTTTACTAGTCCTGATAAGGACTAAGGGCTAACCTTTTTCAGTAAAACTTGAAATTTATGCACTTTAACAAATACCTAGTCTTCAACGTACGTGTCTCGCAGCTCTTGACTTGCATGTCTGCTCTGCTTGATGGGTAAAGGGAGAGATAGGTAGAAAGGTAGATGTTTAGAGAGAAAGGGTATGGGAGTGAGAGAATAGGGGGTGATAGAGAAAGGAGTAGGGATAGACGGACCTTACAGGGCCAGGTTGTCTGGGATTTGTAAATCCAATGACAGAAAATTTTGGTGTGGGGAAACCGAGTGCCCGAAGAAAACCACTATTTGGAATAAATGGCGTGTTTGGTGATTTCCGTTGTAGGCTTTGGTATAATATTTCTTATCAATCAATCGGTCCTTGATTGATGATAGTTAGGTTAGGGAGTTGAGGTAGCTTAGGGGAGTGTAATTTGGGAGACGGTAGGCAATTTTGATTACCCGGTTTTGCAAATTTTGAAGTAGTGAATATTGTTTTTGGACATGTTACAAGTGGATGGGTTACCATTATCGAAAAGTGGTCTCACGAGTGCTTTGTATATGGTGGTTGTGGTTTTGGGGGAACATCCCTTGTTGGGTCTACTAATGCACTTCAGGAAAAACATTCTTTGGCTTGGTTGTTTGGCGATTTTCTGAAAGTGTGGGGTCCTGGAAAGATTGTTAGTTAGGATAAGGCCTAGAAAGGTTATGGATTTGGTGAAATGAATGTCCGTGTTATTTAGATTGAGTTTAATGTTTTTGAAGTTTTTCCTATATTTGTTGACTTTTCAATGGAATGTTATGGCTTGCGTTTTTGTGGGGTTTAAAATGACGCCATTTATTACATCATTTGGATACTGCATTCAGGGATACTTGAACACGTGAGGCAGCAGTTTGGGGGTTACTTGAGGTGCTCCAAATGGCGATGTCATCTGCATATTGTGAGAAGAGGGTTGAGTTAAGTGAGGGAAATGGTATGTCGTTAACATATATATTGTATAATAGAGGACTGAGTACTGAGCCTTGGGGGACGCCTGCGTTAAAACTGAATGGGTGTGACAACGAGTTGTTTATCTTAATGTTTGTTTTGCAGTTGATGAAAAAGCTGGATATCCAGCGAACCAGGATAGGAGGGATGCTGATGGTAAGGATTTTATGGCGAAGGCCATCATGCCAGACAGAGTCAAATGCTTTTTGGACGTCTAGAAAAGTGGCGACAGTTGTTTGTTTCCTGTTAAATCCTTTGAATACTGATTCTGTGAGACGTGTGAGGTGGTCAGTGGTTTGCCTGTTTTTGCTACCAGAATTTTGGTTTTCGCTGATTAGGTTGTTAGTTTTGAGGTAGCAAATGATTCTATTGTTTATGGCTTTTTCCATGAGTTTTCCTAGTGTCTTCAGAAGGCTGATTGGTCTATAGTTATTGGGATTGGTAAGGTCTTTGTCTTTTTTCGGAGTAACTCTGATTAAAGCGGTTTTCCGTATGTTAGGGTAGTATCCTGAGAATAGAGATTGAAAATTGAAATGAGATGCTTAAGGTTAGTATCGGAAAGATTTTTAAGGACTTGGTTACTGATGCGATCGGGACCAGGAGCTTTGTTTTTGGTTTTATTGAGAATAAGTTTGATTTCGGTTATTGTTATGGGTCGAGTATAGTAAGAGTGAGGATGATTGTTGGTTTGAGAGTGATGGGAAAAAGGTGGGAGAATAAGGTGGGGTTTGATTTTACGGTTTGGGTAGTTGTAAGGTAATCAGGTTGATCGAAAGATGCGATATTAGGGGTGACAAAGGTGTTTATGAAATACTGGGCAAAGAGTTTAGCTTTGTCGGGGTCGGAGGCTGAGATATTGTTGTATATGATATCGGGGTAATTGGAGGGTTGGGTGTTAGTTATGCCTTTGATTTTCCTCCAGAATAAGGTTGGGTTTGGGTATGATTTTTCAATAGAATTACATAGGTTGTTCCAGTTTTCTGTTTGAAGGGTTTTTATCAGGGCTTTAATCTTGTTGGTGCTATTCATTTGGGTTTTTATGGCTGGATTACGAGAGGATATGAACTGTCGTCGTAGATGGCGTCTTTGGATTATTGCCTGGTGTATGTCGGGGTTAATTTTCCAAGAGTTGGGATTAGTATTGTATGTTGTGGTAGGTATAGTATTTAATATGGCTTTTTGGATGGTATTGGTTATTTAAGCTGCATAATCTTCTATATCTGTTTCGCACAAGGCGATTGTTTTTACTAAAAGTATCTGTTTTTCGATAAGTTGGTTAAATTGGTTCCAGTTGGCATGGATGTAGTCGGGCAGTCGTGGGCGGGCGTTAGTTTTCGGTGAGGTGTTGGGACAAATTTGAATATAGATTGGGTAATGATCGCTACCGATGTCATGGAGGACTTGGAAGTTCGTTAAAAGCCGAGACTGACTGCTGGGGGCTATTACTAAGTCGAGGATGTCTTCGTTTCCATTAATTTGTGTGTGGGTGGTTTGGTTGTTGTTTAGGGTGTCAAGATTATTATGTTCTATAAATTGGTGTAAAATGGTTTCGTTTCGGTTGGTTTTTCAGCAGTTAAAATCGGTATGTTTACTGTTGATATCACCAATTATAATGGAGTTTGGAAAGGAATCGTGAATTTGCTGTAGTGTGGTGGTATCGGGTTTTGTTTGTAAGGAGACGTACATAGCGATTAGTGTGATGGAGCTAGATGAGGTTTGAGTCTGGCAAATGATAAGTACTTTATCGGAAGTTTAGTTTAGGGAAGGAGATTACTAAGGAGTTGAGGTAAAGTATTGCAATACCTCGCTTATTGTGGTTAACAGGTGAGTGTTTTATGTTGTAGCCGGGAAGACTAAATTTAGTGTTAACTTTTAGAAGGGTTTCATTTAAAAATAGGATTTCTGTTTTGGTTTTGGTAAGTAATTGGAATATTTGGTATTTTTTATGATTTCGACCTCGGCGAACGTTAATGTGGATTAAGTTAACCATTTTTAGGAAAGGAAGTAGAAGAAAGGTGAGGGAGTACTTACCAATTTATTCGGTGGAGACTTGGGAGGTTCCTTAGCGTCTTTCTCGGTGTCTCCTAAGATGTTCAAGCTGGATCTCCATTCGTTCAGGGTTGAGGAGTTCGTCGGTTTGTAGAAGGTTGCAAGTGCTTTTCCAGGCTAGCATGGCTACTTGATCCGTATTGACGATATCATTAAGTAGTTTGGATAAGACATCGGAGTTGATTACCGTCATAGCTTGTATTATGTCGAGAAACTGTTTTTGTAAAACACTCGCATCGTTACTGCTTTATCAATGGGTTACCTCAGCGTAGGTTTTCTTGGTTGTGGGGTTAGGTGCTGGAGTGGGTTGTTGGTTACTTCTAAGTGGTAGTGTCCGTTTGTGCGGGAGCCACTGGTGAGGCAAAACGGATTGATTTTTTGGTATTGGTAAGGATTTGTGAAGTGGCAGGTGTTGGCTGTTGTATGTTGAGGATAGCTTGGAATGTGGGGCAGCCACGGTAGGATGAAGCATGAGGTCCTTTACAGTTTGCGCATCGGGTGGCTTTTCTCTCATTTGGACAAGCGGTGACTGGATGAGGTCCACTACATCTGATGCAGCGGACAAGTGATTTGCAAGCATTCGCGGTGTGACCGAAGCGTTGGCACTTGAAACACTAAGACTCTTGGGGCAGTGTTTCTTCTTCGACTTGATGGTGATTATAGTACAGTATGATCCCTGAGAAGAGAATTTTCTCGGCCGTTTTTTGATTGGGGATGCTAATTTTTATTAGAGGTGTTGGAAGGCCAGTTTTGGGTGACTTGATATGGATGAGTTTAACTTCGATTCCTTGTATTTCCAGTTCATCTTTAACTTTGTCCAGGGTTATATCAAAGGGAACACTACGGATGGCGACTTCTTTGCCTGGAAGCTGGTTACCCGGAATTTGCGTTGAGATGTTGGCACCTTTAAAGGCATTACTACGCCATGGCTTGAATTGTTCCATAACTATGGGGGTCGGCACATTTAATAATAACCCCTCCTCTTGGGAGACGTCTTAATTCTTTGAAGATAACATGGGGGAACAGTTTTTTAAGTTCATTGGCAATTTCGGGAGTTCTTGTCGTGGCTGGGATTCCTTCGATGATTATGGCTGGTGGCAGCTTTGGTTGGGCCTGAGTGTTGATAGAGGCGAGTGGATCAGTTATATTCTTCACAGGGGACGAGGTTTGTTGATGTTTGGGCTTGGATGGTTTTTCATGCATATCGGCTACTTTTAAAACGGTAGTATTGTCTTGGAGGGAAGTACATGAATTGTCATCATTAGTCTGAGATTGGCATGTTGTCCGATTCAGGCTTGCTGAACGAACAACAATCTGTGGCGTCTTGAAGGAGGTAAAGCTGCTCAGAACTTGATAGAGCTTCACTGGTTGACCTGGTAACTCTTTTTCCTGGTCATCTTGCGTTTGTAGTGGGTAGATCTTCAAATATGGTATTGGTAAACCTTAAGGTGGTTGGACCTGGTTAGTTATACCAATACCTGTCTGTAGTCACGTAGGCCAAAGAACTTTAGCTAGGATTACTAAAGGAATTATCACTAAGTAAATCGTAGAGACTGAAAAACACGTCCGATGATCTCCATGTCCGTCTCTAATCTCGAAAACCTGATCTTTCTGCCACGGAGTTTCGGAAAAATTGTCAGCGTTTAAATTGCGCGCTGCAGGATTGAAAAGCAGCCAATAGCATTTTAGCTTGCGAACTCGATAGCTGTCGCGAGAAGCGCGGCCGTCACAGGCGACTAAATATATCGTTCGATCCTGCAAAGTTGATAAAACTAAATGAGTGAACAACGTAATACAATTCTACATAATGGTTGTTACTACCATATTTTTCATTTTAGTACCGACGACGCCCATCTAATCGCAGATCACCCAAACAACCTGAATACGTTTCGCAACCTATAACATCAACTAATGCACCTGCTGACCGTTCTGAATCAAACCACTCTGAGCTTCAGAAGACCCACAACAAATCGTGCAAGACCACCTTGCTCATTCCAAGTTTCACCACCTCGACCCAGATACAAACCACGTGACCGACAATTAGACTACTCGATTCAAACCGAATCTATGTCCACAAACATCGAATCGTCACAATCTCAAATTTAGGGAAAACATAAATCTGTCCAGACCAGTGTAGAACAGCTAAGCCTATCAACATCATTTCAAATTTCACATGAGAGGGGGTTACTAGCACATCAAGGTTTAAATATGGCTCGAGCCAATATAAGGCGCATACTTAGCACTGAACGTGCTAACCCGACCTAGAACGAGCCAAGGTCTAGCTCACCTCACTTTCGCTGCTCCCGTCCAGGTTTCCCGTTCTTTCTCTCACTCAAATACCCCACTCCAGTGTCGAAATATTAATAATAAAATAAAATTTCCACGGGCATTTCAAAAATTTCTCACGAAAGGGGACGAATAGGCACTAAAAAGCTCCTGAACACCCCAGTTGGGGAGAGAACTTTTCTGATTTCTCTCTCTAAACTGAACCCCTGCCACATTAGTTTAGTTGCGAACCCGACAGTGCAACCATAACCAAACTTTGCCTCTCATCACGATCGTGATGGTTTTGTTTTTTTCCTATGATTATTAACCTAGACTTTCTTTCCTTACAGCTACCCTCGGAAACGATCTGGATAGATTATTCGGCACCCAGGTCATGAAAGTGTTTTTTTTCTCGGAGTACTCACCCCCCCGCACGCGCACGCACGCACGCACAACCTGATTCTTAAGTATTGGATCTATTGATCCCCGCTTGGGCACTTGATCCATGCCCCGCCTTGAATTAGCCCGTTCATATCGATGTCGAAATCCACACCTGATAACGACAGTTAACTGCGCAGTGTTTTGGTATGTTGATAGTGGCTCTAACCCCAAAGGTATCCATGGGCCAGTAGGCCAAAATGTGTACGAATTCTTGTGGTTCCGTGCATTTTATTATTCTTTCGTTGGAAAATCTTTTTTATATCTTTTAAGCTGAAATGTCTGGGTAATAAGCCCTCAGTTAGTTATTTTACGATCTGAGGGATGCGTGTCTTGTTTACTCCTTCAATAAACGGAGTTGGAATTCTGTATTGAGGAATAGCGTGTGATTTGAGTTTTTGAGACAGGTGTTTTTAGATTCTTGTTTCTTCGACCTATTACTGTTAGTTACTAGCGTAATTAGTATTAGTTAGTATCGTTATTATTATTAGTTAATGGCTTTGTTAAAGTTAGTTGGATCATTTGAGACTATACTAACTTTGGCCTTTTTCTTTCGATTCTTTTTATCCGTGGTTAGTTTCCTTTCTTTTGACACCTGCCTGGTTGTTTCCTGTGGCCCTTAGTTGTTGCTCCCTGATCCGTCTATAAATGTGCTCGAAGTTTCTGAGGCTGGTCCCTCAATTACCTCTCTGACAATTTCCATGATTACCATTGAATTGTGTAATGATCTTTCTCTTATTGTTCATTGTTTTACTTGTCCTGACAAAGATTAAGGACTAACCTTTGTAGTACAACTGAATTTAGTGCACAAAAATAAGATATTCTTGGTCTCCATAACACATCTCTCCCAGCTCCCGACTGCACGTCCGCTCTGCTCGACGTCGACTTTCACTATTATGTGCGCGCGCACACAAATACGGCAGGTGTTCACGTATAAGATTAATATTAATCCCCTGGGGTCCTCGAAGACCAAACAGTCCTCTTTAAACCCCGCATCTGGTAGAAATTAGAAATATTAACGTGAGTGGATAACGCGTATAGACAGATTAATGGATGCTATATTACTCGTGTAAATGCTTGTCTTGCAGGCAGACAGCAAAGCGAAGGCAAGACGAACCCCAAATGAAAAAGAAATGAGAAGAAACGAACAACACCCAAATGGGCCATTTTATGGCTGGGCATGTATCGATGGATCAAAGTGCCCTTGCAGGGATCTATAGATTCAATGCCTAAGATTAAGATGGGGGGTAAGACGGGAGAACCCCGAGAAAACCTACTTTCACTCGACGGGACCGAATGAAACCCGCCTTGTGCCCTTAAGATGTGCTGGTCTTGGAAGGTGGATTGGACCTGAAATAAGATTGAAACAGCAGGATATAGTTGGTAAAAAAGAGAAACAAGAGTTACGTGGTGTTAGACTGATTGAGGATAAAATTGTATGGAGATAAATATTTACACCAGGATTTAAGAGTAGCTGCTATGTTTTTGAAGTCAGAAGTGAGTGCGTTTCAATGATTGGATTTTTTACAGTATTTGTTAGCTAGTTCAATCGTTCGCAAATTGGCACGATTTTAGTGTTTCTGAACATATTTGGCTGGTGTGTAGAATGGCAGGCGGTGGGCGAGTCGTGCAACTCGATTTTGGAGTCTCTGTAATTGTAGAAATTGATTCTTGTTAATTTTGCATGTTATCATGGCTCCATATTCTGTTAGAGGTCTAATGAATGTTTTGTAAACATATAAAATAGTTTGAGACCTGCAACCATGGGTGTAATGACTAATCTTGCAGAGATGAGATTCTGGTAAGCACTTTCTTAATTCCCATTTCAAAAACATTAAGTCTTGTTGATTGTAATACCAATGTATTTAGCGGTGTAAGAGGAAGAGACAGGGTTTTCATAAAGATAGCTTTTTGCAAGCTTTACTCGTTTTAATCTCTTGTCGAGTTTACGGTGAAGGATTATAGCCTGGGTTTTAGAGGGATTGAGTGCGACTTTCCATTTATTGCACCAGTGAATAATTTTATCTAAAGCTTTTTATTTTCTTAGCTGCTAGTGGGGATATCATGAGGTGTACCGTAAGGCAATGTCGTCGGCATATTGTAATGCATAAGTAGATGTCGTGGTCGGCTGCGGTAGGTCGTTAACAAAGAGTGAGTATAGTAGGAGGCTAAGAACCGATCCCTGTGGGACACCTGCGTTGAGGGTAAAGGACTGAGACAGATTTGAGTTTATTTTAACTTTTGCTGTTCAATTTTCTAGAAAATTTAAAATCCATCAAAGGAAAGTGGGGGTATTTTGAACTTTGAAAATTTGTATCTTAAGTCATTGTGCCAGACTGTATCGAAAGCTTTTCGTACATCTAAAAATACCGCGAGCGTGGCTTGAAGTTTGTTAAACCCTGTAAAGCTTGTTTCCACAAGCCGTACAAGGTGATCTGCAGTTTGTCTATTTTTGCGACCTGCATTTTGAATAATTGATTAAATGTTTTCGTTTTCTAATTTCCAGAGCAATCTGGTAGTGATGATTTTTTCTATTAGTTTGTCAACACAATTCAATAAACTAATTGGTCTAAAATCGTTAGGGTGTGGCGAGAGGGATCCTTTATTGGGGATTAGAGTAATAATGGCGGATTTCCATGCATTTTGTAAATAACCAGAGAAAAAGGAGAGGTTAAACAGATGAGTAAGGTGTGAAAGGAGTTTGTTGGAAGCATTCTTAAGAATGATATTTGGAATGCGGTCTTCTCCACGTGTTTTACGTTTTCTAATGTACAACTTGATCTCCGCTGAAGATATTCGGGTTATGTTTTTGGTCGTGCAGATGTGAGTAAGGTCGACTGGAAAATTGAAAAAAAGTTCGTTATTATCTGTAATGGCAGTTTATTTTACTTTTGTGATGCTTGTTGAAGTTTGTATATTGGGGTTCAGAAGGTATGCTAGAAGTATTTGGCGAATAGGTCGGTTTTCCCTGTCTTTATTAGCGGTAGTATTATCTTATGTGATTGTTCCGGTGTCAGAATTTTTGCGACATATATTTTAAAGTTTTCCAAAAGGAGGAGGGATTAGGTTTGAGGTAATCAAGTTAATTACCACAGTTGTTCCAGTTTTCTTTGTTTGTTTTTTTTGCATTCTTATGAATCGTTTTAACTTGTTTTTGGCTTTGTTAATTTGTTGTTTATGTAATGGGTTGCGTGTAAAGATGTATTCGCGGCGGAGTTTTTTTGTGATGATCAGACTGAATTTAAGGGAGTGAATTTGTGAAGGTATGGTTGGGACTATTTGTTTAGTTTTTGATATGGAAGTGGAAATTTCTTGGTAGTAAAGTTCTATGTCACATTTGGTGTTTGCAAATTTTATGTATTCAGTGAGGAGAGCGTTTAAGGTACGGCTAAAGGACAGCCAATTAGTCTTAGGGAAGCTGTAAGAATTGTTAGTTTCAATGACTGTAGTTCTGATGGAGTTATTCCAGTTGGGGTTATTTAATTGAAAGGATAAGGGGTTATGATCTCCCCGGTGGTATCGTGTACTTTATATATTAGGTGTATGATTGGTGGGGTAACGATCGCTAGATCAGTTACTCGGTTTTCCATTGTGGTGTGTGTCGGTGAGTTGTTATTGATTACAGATAAGTTATATGTATGCGTAAAGTTGGCTAGAATTCTGCCGGAAGTGTTTGTACTGTATCCACGGAGTGTTGGATGCGACGCATTAAGGTCGCCGAGTAAAACTACATTTCTCTACTCCATTATTAACACATTTAACAAGGTAGTGTCAGGGGTGACTTGGGGAATATCATATATTGATATATGACTAAAAGAGTAATATGGGGTAGTGATTGTGATTTGATGTTACAAAGTAAATATTCATGGGAAGTTGGTATGTTGTGGTCGATCACGGTAATGTTGAAATTCTGTTTGTGTAAAAGTGCAAAAGAACTTTTTTCAGAATAATGTTTGGTAGTTGGTCATGTCCGGAGGAAGTGTTTTTGAAGTTTTTAATGTTGATTTTCAGTTCAGTGATGGTAATTTTCCTATTAATTGAACTTGTATGTTTCCAGTGTCTCGCAAAGGAACCGTGTTGAGAATGAAGCTTGTTTGTATTTATGAACTTGTTGACATGATGTTGGTGTTGTGTGTCGAAGTCTACTGAATTTAGGTTGTTGAAGGAAACTTCGTAGTAGTCAGCTGATAGATCAGCTGTCCCTACGTTCGTCCTTGCGATTTTATTCTTGTGTGATATGTTGTAGCATGTGATTTGAGTTTTCCGAGATTCTGTCGCATTGTTCTTTACTTTTTCTAAATTTTGTCAATTAATTTCTTTTGCTAATTTATTTACTTTATTTTTGCATTTGTTCTGTTGATCTGTGTTTTGATAGATGTATCACATAATGTGTTCTTAATTGTCTGCGTTTAACAATCAGTACATGAATTTGTGGTGTTAGTCCATTGGTCATGTAAGTGCTTTCTCCTTGTTTTAGGGATTGTTTTTTATGGTTTTAGGTATGGCTTCTGTGACTTGATTAACACAGTTGTCTCGTTCTGTTTTGCTGCTAGCACGTTGAATTGGGGGATGTAGATGTGAAGCGTGGAAAGTGAGCCAATTTCTTGGTGTACATGAAAACGGAAGGAGTCATGTATGCCACGACTGGGTGAATCATATAAGAAATGGGGAAGTGGTCACTCGTGATTTCATCATGTACTCTGAAGTTAGATTCTTTTTGCTGTGTCTTTGGGGGCTATGATGTAAACAAGTACGTCATATAAAGCGTTGGCGGCTAAAAAGTTTGTAGATGTGTTGTCGTTTATTAGGTGCATTTTGTTAATAGAAATATATATAATCAACCCTCTGCGAGTGTTACTGTTTCCCCTTAGTTCTGCATGTGCAAAATTAAAATCCTCAATAATAATTGGTTTGGGTTTACTGTTCACATATTTTTTAAAGAAATTAATATTAATATATTTATTTGAACAATATAGGGCTAGAATTGGAATTGTTAGTCGGTTGTTAAAGTGTACATTACAAAATGGTTTTATGCTTGATCTAAAAGAATCTTCTACTGAGATTAGTCGTGAAATTTCTGTATTGAAGTAGGATATTATTCCTCTTGTTCTCTGAGTAAGGTATGATGTATGATTAATCCGGAGATTATGGTGTTCTGTTTCTCTGTGCAAAGTTTTTCTGAGACAAGGATAATGTTGGCATTAATCTTTGTTTATGTTGTGGATTTCTATTCTTCTTTTCTTAATTTTACACATGAACTGCCAAGGAAACCTCAATGTGTTTTACCATTGTGATGTTCTTCCCTTGCATGAGTTTCAAATGAAAAATCGTGTGGTTTGAGATGGGGAAGGTGAAAGTAGTGTCTTGCAAGACTGCAATGAGCCTTGAGTGATTCGTGTCAAAGGAATGCTATTCACTGAATTCGATTAACATTGCTAATAAATTTGCATTGAAATCCGTGGGGTTAAACGTATGTTTTGGTACGTGTCACGTCTGCGTATGTACGTGTTTATTGTGGTTCTGTGAGTCTGTTGGTGTTTTTAGTAATGGTTGTTTAGTGACATGAGTGTTGAGGTTTGTTACTGTTTGTGGTTTTGAAAATAATTCTATTTCTTATTCGTGTGTATTTGGGGCAGCATTTGTAAGTGGTTACGTGAGGGCTTACACAGTTTGCGCATTTCACTTGGTTTCGCTCGTAAGGACTGAGCAGCCTCTCGCACATCTGTCTTTGTTATAAATGTCAAACGTTCGGACAAACGAAAACGAATTGCATGACCATTGTAGGATTTGCTTTTGATGCGTCTTCGTTTGTCTCCTACACGACTATATCCAACCCTCCTCAAGACGTTTTTCAGAAACTACCCACATATTCATTTATAACATTGTAAATCAATGATATCGATTTGCAAAAGTAAATATCTCGCGAATCAAAAAATCACGAAACCATATACTGCTGTATACCATATATTCCTGACATCAACAAACAAATAACCAACATTTGGCAAAAACTAATAAAATGACATTCCAGTTAATACTAAATTTATTCAAAAACCAGGCACAACTCTGAGGTCTATACTATGTAAAAACTACACTGACAAACACCACACCAACATTATAAAATAAAATGTGATAACTGCCACGACTTCTATATTGGAGAAACAAGTAGAAAAATGGAAACCAGACTCAAAGAACAAAAAGTGGCTTTCACACGTTTTCGAACACTGCAAGTCAAATGGACACAACACAACATAACCATAGAAAACACTAAAATACTAAATAAAGAAACAAACACAAACAAACGAAAAATTAAAGAAGCCTTACTTATACCCAAAATAAACCAATATAAAGGAACGCCATTATACCTATATTAAAATTATATATTCAAACATCTAACACCGCCCTCTACATTGCGACACTCAGTTACACAACCCCTTCCAAACATGTGGTCAGCGTCCGGTCAGTTACCTCTTTCTTTGTAAACCTGACGATGCCCGAAGGTTGCAACGCTGTTCGCTCTTCAAAATAAATTATTTTCTCAACCCAAACGACCCCTTTTTGCATATAAAATATAACATTGTAAAACTGGCTTCTGGTGTCTTTCTCCAGTTCGATCTTGTGTTTTTCGAAGAAAAGAAAGCAACCGTGTTTTAGTAGTTTGTTCTGGTCGTCTTTATTGTTCATGGTTATTTTGACCGGTGGATTTTTTTCATTTGTTTTAAAAGAGAATTCGTTCTGATTTTGAAATGTCATAACCTTCTATTTTTAGTTCCTCAATGATCTCGTTATCTTTGTCGGAATCGACACCTCTAATAACAGTTTTCTGTGGAGTGTTTTGTTTGGATGGGCTGATGGTAACTTGGACTCCGAAGGCATCCTTGGGCCAATGGGCCAAAATGTATGCGAATTCATGTGCTTCCGTGGAATTTGGGGTAGCCTCGGAAATCTGTCGCGTGCTAACTTTCGCAGTTACAGCACATGGTTTCGTTCCTATCTTTCGAGTCACAACAATTTTGTTCCCCTCTCGATTTTACTTTCTGGTCAGGAGGTGAACGATGTCCAGAGCCAGAGTGCCCTGAAAAAAACCACATTCACAGGACAGGCGCCGATAGTTTTACCAGTCCAGTGCCCGAGATCTGAAAGAGAGAATACATATTATTGACATGAATTTATTTCTTTAAATACTTTGTTATTTGTGATCCTTGAAATATGTTCCAAGGTGAAATGTATTTGGTTGGTGCACTGGATAATCTGTATAGTGATGACGTTTGTTTGTTTGTTTTCTGCTTTTTGATAATATTTGTGTGATATTTCCGTTAGTCTAGCACTTTGTGTGGGTAAGTTGTTGATTTGATGTATGTAATTTACTGGAGTTAATGACCGTAGATTGAATGCAAATCTTAGTATTTTGTTTTCTTGAACTTGGATTTTCGGGAGTGTGTTATTTGACGTATTATGTGACTTGACATCCATATTCTATTAGTGGACGAATGTAAGCCTTGTATATTTGTCTAATGGTGTTTTGTGAACGTTTTGATTGTCTACTGTTTAGTCATTAGGTGTGAAGTCCTTTTTCTGATGGATAAGTGTATATTGTTTGTGTTTTTTCCATGTTAGTTTTGTGTCGAAAGTGACGCCAAGGAATGTGATGTTTTCCTCATGTTAATGGTTGTGTTTCCAAGTGATAATTTTATTTTTTCTAGATTATTTATTTGCTTCTTAAGTTTCCTATAGAAAGTAATTGCTTGTGTTTTTGTTGCGTTTAACACGACTCTCCACTTGTTGCTCCATGTTGAGACATTGTTTAGTGATTCTTGTACGCAAGACATGGCTATTACTGGGTTTCTGGAGGTGCTCCTAATTGCGATGTCGTCTGCGTATTGTGAATTGTGTGTGTTAGATTTGGAAAAGGTATGTCACTGACGAAAATTATGTACAGAAGTGTAAAGAGGACTGATTCTTGGGTTACTCCTGCCGTTATATTAAATAATTTGGATATTTTTATTGACTTGTGCTGTTCTATCTGTTAAGAAATTTGAAATCCACTTAACTATCGTGGGATTTATTTGCAGATGATTTAGTTTGTATTCGAAGGCATTGTACCATACGCTGTCGAATGCTTTTTTGACATCTAGAAATACCCCGATGGTTACTTGATTGTTGTTGTAAGCTTTGTAGATTGATTCGGTGAGTCGCGTGAGGTGATCTGTTGTTTGTCTATTTTTCTGAAGGTATTTTGAGATTCTGGAAGGCGATTCGCAAAAATGGAGAAGACTGTTGGAGATAATTCTCTCCATCAGTTTGCTAAGGCAGCTTAACAGACTGATGGGGCGGAAATTATCTGGATTGGTCCTGTTGGTTTGTTTCTTTGGAATCGCAGTTATGATGGCTTTTATCCACTGTCAAGGTAATATCCTAGTTGTTAGTGAAATTTTCTTGATGTTTGTAAGATGTTGCAATACAAGAGTGGAGCTTTTTTTCAAAATAATAATTGGTATTTGGTCATGTCCGGGAGAAGTGTTTATCAAGTTCTTAATGTTCATTTTTTAGTTCAATGATGGTAATTTTCCTGTTAATTTAAACTTGAGTATGCTTTCAGTGTCTCGCCAAAGAAATGTGGTGAGAATGAAGTTTGACACATAACACCAACGTCTTCAGAAATACAAATCAATGTCGACTGAATTTGGGTTGCTGAAAGAGGATTCGTAATGGTTAGCTTTCTCTACGTTCGTCCTTGTGATTATATTGTTGTATGTGATTTGTGTTTTTGTCTGAAGAAATACTCTTGAATTTTTTCGAAAATTCTGTTGAGATGTTTTTGATTTTTCCAAAGTTTTACCAAGAGCTTTGCCAATAAGTTTCTTTTCCTATTTTAATTTCTTGTTTAATTTTTGCATTTGTTCTGTTAATCTATGTTTTAATAGATTGATCGGATGTTATGAAGTGTGTTCGTGTTAATTGCCTGAATTTCCGGTGGTAGTCTATTAATTATGTGAGTGTTTTTTATGGCTTTTGCAACATAGTTGTCTAGTTCTGTTTTGTTGTTAGCATGTTCAATTGAATGTGGTAGATATAAATCCAGGGAAGCGTTGAAAGTGAGCCGATCTGTTTTGGTGTAAGTTTATGCTGAGGGAGTCGCATACGCCACAACAGGGTGGCGCGGGTGAATCATACAGGAAGTGAAGTGGTCACTCGTGATTTCATGATGTACTCTGAAGTTAGATTCTTTAAACTGTCTCCTTGGATACTATTATGAAATCAAGTACGTCATATGAGCCGTTGGCGGGCTAAAAAGTGTGTAGCTGTTTGGTCGTTTATTAGGTGCATTTTGTTATAAGAATTTTTTATGCACAACCCTCTGCGTGTGTTTCTGATTCCCCTTAGTTCTGCATGTGGAGAATTAAAATCCCCAATAATAATTAGTTTGGGTCTACGGTTAACACATTTTTGTAGGAATTTTATGTTAATATCTTTAACAACCACATAACTATTCGAATTCTAGCAATATATTGTTCACCCATTAAAGTGTATATAATAAAAAATGGTTTGATTTATGCTTGATTTAAAAGAATCCTCCATAGAGATTAAATGCGAAATATCTGAATCAATGTCGGATATCATTTCTCTTGTTCTCCGAGAATGGTATGCTGTGCCTGATGAATCCGGGGATTATGGTATTTTGTTTCCCTGTGCAAAGTGTTTCTGAGACGATGATAATGTTGGCATTTGTTTGTTTATGTTGTAGATTTTTATTTTTTTATCTTTAAAATTTTACGCATGAACTGCCAAGGAAACCTAAATTTGTTTTATCATTGTGATGTTTTACTTCTTTTGCATGAATTTTAAATGAAAGATGGTGTGATTTGAGATGGGGAAGGTGAAAGTATTATCTTGCGAGGCTGCAAACAGCTATGAGTGACTCGTGCCTCGATTCAAATGAGGGGAGATCACTTAATTCTATCAGCATTGCCAGCAGGTTTGTGGTGAAATCTGTGGGGTTGAATGCTTGTGTTGTTTTCGGGCGTATTACGTCCGCGTAAGTAGGTGTTGGTTGAGGGTGAGAGTGTTTGATTTGCGAGTCTGCTGGAGTTTGTAGTAAAGGTTGTTTGGTAGTATGGGTACCGTGAGATTGATTGTTATTGTTCGTGGTTTTGAAAATAAATCTATTACGTGTTTGGGGCAGCCGTTGTAACTGGCTGCGTGAGGGCCCCGACAGTTTGCGCATCTCGCTTGGTTACGCTCGTTAGGACACTGAGCAACCTCGTGAGGTCCGCCACATCTCGCGCATCTGTCCTTGGCAATACAATTAGTTTTTGTGTCCGAACAGTTGACATTTGTAGCATTGAATAATGGGTTCTTGGTGTGTTTTTTTCCGGTTCGGTCGTGTGTGTTTTGAAGAATAAAAAGCAACCGTTTTTTAATAATTTATCTTGATTGTCTTTCTTGTTGACTGTTACCTTGATCAGTGGCGTTTTTTGTTTCGTTCTGAATACGATAATTCTGTTTGATACAATGTCGAAGCCTTGAGTTTTTAGTTCGTCAGTAATTTCGTTATCCTCGATGTCGATATCGACACCTGATAATGACAGTTAGTTTTGGCATGTTGGTTTTTGGTGTAGTAATATTGGCTTTAACCCCCAAATGCATTCTTGGGCCAGTGGGCCAAAATGTGAACTCTTGTGGTTCAAAACATTTAAGCATGATTTTTCCATTAGGATGACGTTTGATGTCTTTAAACTGAAGGACCGGGTAATAGGCCCTCAGTTGTTTGACAATCTGTGGGATGCGTGTTATTTATTCCTTCGATGAACAGAGTTTGGATTCTGTAGTAAGGAGAATCGTGTGTTTGTGTGACAGTGATGGTGTTCTTAGAAATAGTGGTGATTGTGGTGTAAGTATTAGGGTTAGATTTGTTAATTTTTGGAACAAGTAGCTTTGTCATCGTTAACGTGGGTTGTGTTATTACACTTTGGTTTTTAGTATTCTTAGTAGCGTCGTTAAAGAGGTTAGTACAAATATCAGAAACTATACTTGTCCTTTTTCCTTTTCTATCTCCTCTTGTTGGATGTCGCGTTAGTTTCTCGAAATTCGCGTCTTGGTGACTCTTCAGCTCCTGAGTGTTCACTTTAAGAACTCTGTTGAACTACTCAGATTCTGAGGCTGGTCCTTCAATCGCCTTGTTCAGCATTTCCATAATCTCTTCATTCGAAAGGGCATTTCCGTTGGATCGCGTTGTGATCTTTCTTCGCTTCATCTTGTTTTACTAGTCCTGATAAGGACTATGGGCTTACCTTTTTGAGTAAAACTTGAAATTTATGCACTTTAACTCATTTCTTTTAGAGCGAAACAAAAACGCCACTGATCAAGGTCAACAATAAAGATGAACAAGAAGTTCGGACACACTAAAACTAATTGGATGGCCAAAGACAGATGTGCGAGATGTGGCGGACCTCACGAGGTTGCTCAGGGTCCTAATGAGCGTAACCGAGTGAGATGCGCAAACTGTCAGGGCCCTTACGCAGCCATTTACAAAGGCTGCTCCAAATACACTCAGAAACGAAACAAAATTATTTTCAAAACCACGAACAATAAAAATCAAACCCACAACACTCACATCACCAAACAACCACAACTAAATACTCCAACAGACACACAAATCAAAATCTCTCAACCTCAATGAACACGTACTTACGCAGACGTCACACACTCGAAAACAAAGCATTCAACCTCAGAATTCACCACAAATTTATTCGCAATGCTAATAGAATTGAGTAAACTCCCCACCTTGGAATCAAGGCAAGAATCACTCAAGGCTGTTTGCAGCCTTGCAAGTTATTACTTTCACCTTCCCCACCTCAAACCACACCATCTTTCACTCAAAATTCATGCAAGGGATGTAAATTAACACAATAACATAACACATTAAAATTTTATACATAAACTGCCAAGGAAATCTCACAAACAAAAGGATAGAAATATACAACATAAACAAATACCAACATGATCATCGTATCAGAAACACTGCACAGAGAAACAAAACACCACAATCCCCGGATTCATCACGCACAGCATACCATACTCAGAAAACGACAGAGGTATAATAGGTAACTGAAGTACAGACATTTCGAATTTAATCTCAACAGAAGATCCCTTTAGATCTGACATAAATGAAACCATTTTTCGTAATATACACTTTAACAACCGGCTAACCATTTCCATTCTAGCCATATATTGTTCACCAGCTAAAAATATTGACATTCAAAAATGTGTTAATCGCAAACCCAAACCAATTATTAGTGGGGATTTTAATTTTTCCCATACAGAATTAAGGTGAAACAGAAACACGTGGAGGGTTGTGCATAAAAAAAATTTCTTTCTTGTAATAAAATGCACCTAACTAATAACCATTTACCTACACACGTTTTAGCCGCCAATGGCTCATACGATGTACTTGATTTCATCATAGATATTCTGTTTACTGTGTCTTTTGGCACTAACCTTAAACTACGTGATGAAATCACTCGTGGCCACTCCCCACGTCATGTATGATTTACCCGCGCCACCCTGCCGGAGCGTACGTGACTGCCTCTGCATACACCTACACTCAAAAATACTAGCTCACTTTTAATTGTATACTGGACTCGTACCTACCCATAAACAGAACTAGACAATTATGTAAATCAAGTTACAGATGCCATAAAAACACAATTCCTAAAACAAGAAGGCAATCACTTATTCAATAGACTCTAACACCAGAAATTCACGCACTAATAATCAAACGGAGACAATCAAAACGAACAGATTATGTTACACGTAATCCACACATTAAAATAGAAATCAATAGAACAAATACAAAAATTAAACAAGAAATTAAAAACAAAAGAAACTAATTGGCAAAACTTCTGTAGAAAACTTGGAAAAATATCAAGAACAATCCAAAGGAATTCTGGAAAAAAATTCAAGAGTATTGCTTCAGACAAAAATACAAATAACATGCCACAACACATCACACACTATAAAATCGCAAAGACGGACGTAGAGAAAGCTAGCCTATTAGCAGACTACTACGAATCCTCCTTTAGAGACCTAAATTCAGTGGACTTTGACACACATTAACATCATGTCAACAAGTTCATAAATACAAACCAAGCTTCATTCTCGCCACGATTTCCTGGCGAGGCACTAGAAGCATACTCAAGTTCAATCAATAAAAAATAACCATAACCGAATTAAAAATTAACATCAAAAACTTGAATACTTCCCTCGTACATGACCAAATACCAAATATTATTCTGAAAAAAGCTCCACTCTTCAACTACAACACCTCACAAACATCATGAATATTTTACTTGCGACCAGATATTACCCTGACACTTAGAAAAAGGCTATCATAACCACAATCCCAAAGAAACAAACCAACAGAACCAATCCAGATTATTTCTGCCCCATCAGTCTGTTAAGCTGCCTGCCAAACTGATGGAGAGAATTATTTCCAACAGTCTTCTCCATTTTTGCGAATCGAATAACATCCTTCCAGAATCTCAAAATGCCTCCAGGTAAAATAGGCAAACAACAAATCACCTCACACGACTCACCGAATCTAGCTATAAAGCTTTCAACAACAATCAAGTGACCATTGGGGTATTCCTAGATGTCAAAAAAGCATATGGCACAATGCCATCAAATGCAAACTAAATCACCTGCAAATAAATCCCACAATAGTTAAGTGTATTTAAAATTTCCTAACAGATAGAACAGCAAAAGTAAAAGTCAATAAAACTATCTAAATCATTTAATATAACTACAGGAGTGCCCCAAGGATCAGTCCTCTTTCCACTTCAACACACAATTTTCGTCAGTGACATACCTTTCCCAAATTTCACCGCAGACGACATCGCTATCCGGAACCTTTTTAGAAAACCAGTGATGGCTCAATCTCGCGTACAGGAATCACTGAACAACGTCTGAACATGAAGCAACAAGTGGTGAGCAGTTTTAAATGCAACCAAAACAGAAGTAATTACCTTCTACAGGAAATTAAAAAAGCATGCAAACAATATACACTCATCAATTAAAATGATTTCACACCTAATGACTAAACAGTAGACAATCAAAACGTTCACCAAACACCATTGTACAGATACACAAGACTTGCATCCGTCCACTTATTGAGTATGGATATTAAGTAACATACAATATGTCAAACAACACACTCCAGAAAAGGTTAAGTATATTGTGCAAGCCTTCGACAATAAGTGCAGAAGTTCGGGGTTTGCTGTTAGTTGATTGCTTCGTGTTTTGTGGCATGTTGGCAACTGTTTCGTCTAGTTTCTTGTCTGTACTTGGGGTTGTTGGTAATTTTTGCTTATGTCTCTTACCACCTTTCTTTCGTGTTACTATTGTGATGCCTTAATCATTTTCTCGTCTTATATAAACATCGAGCCAGTGAATAGCATGTGTTGGTGTTTTCAAGGTTTTACAGAAACGGAATTCTTAGTCGTCACACGAAACGTTGTCTGCCGCTTCGGCCAGAAGATCTTGCCGATAGGCGTCATTGAGGGTACGTCCCGTAGGCTGGGTCGTAACACCTGTACGCGTTTCAGTATTCTTGAGTGTGTTGCATCTTGTAGCCCTGAAAAGGGCTAAAATACAAACCTTAATTTGTACAAATAACTCTTAATTTGACTCTCCTAACTGATCATTACAATTACAATACTAACACAATTCGGACAGCTTTTCTGGAATAAGGTTTAATGTTCCTGGGCAAACATTACCCCTAGGGACATTCTAAAACTGAACAATTATCCTTCAACCTGCTCTTGATCTTTGCAGGAATTAAAGGTCGCTGAATTATCTAAAATAAAACTATCCCTAAACCATTTTACTTCGAAAAACAAGGCCCCAGGAATTTCGTTGTTTCATGTACAAGATAAACTTATCTTATAGTAAGCTCCAAATCAAAGGCAGAAATTGTTCTGCTCATAGTTAAGGAATTACATTGCTCTCCAGTTTTAGAAGTAAAATTAAATGTACAGGAATTCCGTTAAATATAAGAGCACCTGATTGACAAGAGCTACTAATTTTAAGTATCAATTAATTCGGAACATAAACGTAGATTCAGATATTAAAGGACTGTCAAAAGTATTGGATGTAATACGAAACTTGCAATGTTTGAGAGTAGAGTCAAGTATAAAGGAAAATCAACATGTGAACCACTTGAGAACTGCAGCAGAAGGAAGTAGGTTAAATAAATGTAAGTTGATTAATTCAGTTATAACATCATGCTTGTTATTAATACTAGTAAGTATGGTGTTATATACAGTACGTGAAAGATTGGCTTTAATGACATTTTTGAAGTTAGATGGGCTGTTGAAATTTAAAAATAAAACTAGAACAGAGCCAGGCAACAATAGTTGTCTTGCTTAGTTAGAGGCCACCGAAGTGGTTAAATTATGTAATGATAACCCATCTAAGTAGGATGTAGAGTGATTTTATGATAGCTGATATCAAAATTCAGTTAGTATAACTAATTGGTGAGGTTAGCTGATTTTATTAAATTAATATGTAGATCAAAATTATTAGGAAAATTAATAAGATGTATGTGACAGAGAATGTTCGAGAACTCAATTGAAGAGTTTGAGAAACAATGTCCGATAAAAGATGATTAATTAGCTACAAGAGAAGTGATGAAATATTACCACAGAAGTTAATTAGTGACAGATAAAAAGGAAACCAGCATTACGACAGTACGAGTGTTGTTCAAGAAAAACAATGTAGACAGAAAAGTGTTGAGTGGTAAACAGAAGCGTGTTGGTTTGCTAACAGCAAAATTTCTTTCGGGCTATCTGCTGAGCCGACCGAGAGGAATCGGGCCCCTAATTTTAGTGTTGCGAATCTGTAGACTTACCGCTTTACGAGCCTGGGGATTATAAACAGAAGTATAAAATGTGTATAAAATATAAGTGCGTGACTGATTGTCATCAGTCCAGGACGAAATCAAAGTGATTCAAAAAAATTGTTAGTGACCCGATGCACTGTAATGAAGCATAGTTAAAGCTTGTTATTGATTCCTTGATTCAAGTAAAATTATTACAGGAAAATCAACACAATAATAGAGATATAAGGTACATATTTCCTGAAAGAACTATCTTAGACTGTTCTGCCACTTTCTAATTATTACTTGAAAGCTTCAGTTTCAAAGGAAAAACCGTATGAAAATGAAAGACGTGTTGGTTGGTGTGCCACCTATCTTCATGAACTGACTTGGAAAGACGGTAAACATGATTTTCCTCACATCATCGGTCCGTATAAGGACGCGTGTCAAATTTGTGATTCAGTGTACAAGGAGGATTTGGAAAAGAAAATCACTAAGGTAATGGGAGTGACGTGTATAAATTTGGAGAACCATGTAAGAGGATGAGAATTGATGACCCGGTTTTGTGTATTTACTATGCGTATCCACGTGAACATTGTGCAAAATGGCCTTATGATTGTGTTGTCAATAGCAACGAGACAATATTTAAACATTTCTGTCATGAATTTCAAGAAAGGGAAAAATATACATTAATAAAAGAAAGTTAATCATTTGTTGAAACTGGAGCTAGTGATATTTTTAATATGAATTTTCATTTGTTTATTATGAAATGGTATATGTATTTAATGTTTCAGTTAAGAGATATGTAATTTTATGTTACAATAATCAATATTAATGATTAGATTTTAATAGATGTGTGACAAACATAAGGTTGATGAAAGAATAGCAACGATGACAAAGTGTAAATGGAAGGATGGAAACAAAGAGCTCTGGCGATAAAATGGTCATTAAGGAAATTTTTCTTTTAAGGGGGAGAAGTGAGGCATCGCTGGATATTTAGATGTCTCTAATTATTAAAAGAAACCGGAAGTAATGAAATATAACAAATTGTTTACGAAGCAATGTTTTCAGAATATTGACAACTAAATATATCAAATAAGTTGTCGCCGTATGATCACATGACTTCTAGTTTAACAAGAACTGACGCTATCAATGTTAAGAATAGGTACTTAAGACATTCGGAGAAAGCCGTCAATGAACTACTGCTGCATATATAGAATGGAAGAACTAGATGCTGTCAAGGTTAAAAGATGGTATGAAACTTGGATGATGAACAAGGAAGAACCGTCCCATTGCACAATAATTAGGTCTACAAATCCCCTCCCTGTTAATAAAATAGCATAATGAAAGACTAGTAAATGATAGTTTGTGTGTAAATAAAGAATGGAAACAAAGATTTGTTGATAATTTGTATGAGATAAAAAATTTTATTAAGCAGGGAGAAGTGAAACATTGATATATGTATCAAATGTCCGAGATAATCTTATGGAATAAGGATTGTGATACAGCGAAGTATGGGTACAGAAGTATTTTAAAACACTTTTTTTGCTTATATATTTTAAATGATTGTATAACGAAGATCATCAGAAACATGTTAAGCAATTTTTTGCTGTACGTTTAGATAATAATGAACTGACACATCCAACCTCAGTGAAAAGGATATGAAAGCTATGGACGCTGCATTAGCGAACCAGAACCAGGGAGAACCTTTGAGAGCTTGACGACAGTTGGGGCTAATGATGTGAAAGAACAATAACTGTTGAGCTTTAATTTCACAAAAAAGGAGGGCAGCCTGCAATGTGACAGAATATTAATGCAAGAAGGAAAAGTTTGACATTACACCGTCACTAGTGACCACTGGATAATCAGAGTTGTTTTTCTCATCAATTGTTGCCCACGTTCATAATACAAGTGATCAATTAAGTATCAGAACTACTTGCAGGTAGTTATACATACTATTTGATGGATCGTGAGGAAACATTCGAATGAAACTTCATAAAACAGCCGAAAAATCAGCTCTCCCATGACAAAAGTTGTTTCGAGACTCAACCAGTCCTCCCTCGAAAACAAATTGTTTACATTATTCACAAAGAATTCCTCATGAGAAAGAAATATCCTATAGGCTCTACACAAGTTCTCGAAACTACTTTAATATATCCAGTGCCTTAATGACATTTTCTTGCACGAACTCTTTGTAAATATTCTAATGCCATTATTCTTAAACATTGGTCATCATAATAAGCACTATAGTGTAAAATTAATATTTCGTAAAAGTGTTAATAAAATTTAAGGTTAATTTATTTGAAAAGATACAACTATGTATGTTGGATGAAACTATAAAGTATATGAAAAAATGAATAAAATCTCTGAAATTTCTTTATTATAACTGGCAACATAAAGTTTGTGTTACATTTGCCCTCTACATTTTTATGTAAAATAAATAAATCTTAAGACAGGTAGTATTTGAAGCTCTAAAACCAACCAACCACTCAGCCTGCCTGATGTAACTAAACAATCAACAACATAAACATGGCAACCATATAAAGAAATAATAGAAATGATAAAAGAAAGAAGGAATTTATGAAGATAATTCATACAAAATACAAATCCAGTTACTAAAGATCCATATAAACACTAAGAAAATTCCGAGAACTAAAACAAGATAGTTGGAACAACATTTGTTCTCAACTAAACTAGAAAATTGCCTTAAAACGATTCAACACACATTTGTATTGAAAAATCAGCTTCATAAAATTGAACTGAAATTATGTATACACCGAAGTTTCTGGTTAATATGAAAATTATATCAACAAATTTTATTGTACAGAATATCGAATTATATAACACCTCCCCAAAACCATAACAGAAATGGAAGTTTAAATTAGTCATTAAAAAAAGGTACTCTGAGATTATATGAACATTTATCACTCATTTCTGGATACGTCCAAGTTTCTTAGACGCGTGCAAGAGTCTTTGTTCTGCACGAAAAAAGACCAGGAAATAAACCATGCAGTTACTGTCTGATTAGTTTATCCAGGTGTATAAGAAAAATTCTCAAAAGAATAATCAGTGATAGATTTTTAAATAACTTCTGAATTACCCAAAATTCACAATGCACTTTGAAATCTGCTGCAGACTTTGGTAAAATTCCTAACGCTTTATTAATGTCAGCTTCATACAATGTGGATTATAGTGTTCCATGTATCACACAGACCACACATTGGTGCATCAGTCCCAGGCAAAAGAAAATAGTAAGTTAAAACTGTAACCAACATGTAGCCAAGTCAGAACAACTTTCTTCTAATTCTTATCGAAAAAAGACACCAAAAGTACAAGAGGTAGTTGTATCTGAAAAAGCTTAACTTCAGGTTACTAGCTGCAAGTCCACTACGAACAGGCGCCGAGCAGACCATTGAATGCAGGACCACAATCTTTTGTATGGAACAGGAACAGCAGTGATGTAAGCGAGCTTCTTCCCTCGAATATAATCGTTGCATGGAATACAAATGAACTCAATAGAAGTAAATGTTGGAAACTTTTCGAGCATTGTTTAACTTTTATGTAATCCAAGGCAGAATAATAGTGTAAACTTTGGCAGTGAACACAGAAACTGCAGAGGAAATTTTGCGTGCAACCGTGACAGAGCCCACAGTCACCTGATTTTGATCCATCTGTATAAACAAGAATGAAAGGATGTTTCGAAAGATCTTCAGCAAATGAAAGATACTTTCAATTTCTTTTTTCAGATGACTGAAAGAAAAGTCACATTTGTGGATAGTAATAATCCATGGTGGAGTAGGATGACCATGGGGTTCTGTGGTGTCATCCAAAGAAGACCAACTACATCCAAATGTATCTGGATACCCAGGTCAAAATGAACAACAGCAGTTCGTCTGTTCTTAAAACACAACCACGGGTTGAATTTTGTGGTAAGGGTCAACGTTTCGAAGCGTATAGCTAATGGAATAGACAAGAAGAGGTTTTTCACTGAGTATTAACTCTTTACAGGGAGGTGCTGAAAGCCCTGTGATGATGACCTAGGTCTAGCATCTTCACAACCGAGGCCATAGCAAAGCTGTAGAGTATAATGGAGCTTAAGCAATGGAAGATGTTTATTACTCTTGTACATTTTACTCGTAGCTGCTTGATGTGGCATGAATGTCAGCTTACATTAAGATAAATTACAATAACTTTGTGTCGAGACCAAAAGAACTACAATTCTCAAAGACAAAGCTTGGGTTTGGGGTGAATACCCTGATGGCAATAAAAGTGCGTGCAGTTGGTTTCAGAGAGAGAAAAGAAGCTAAAACCTGTGGTTCACTTCTCTCACTGATTTATTTTAATCAGTAGCTGCCATTCGATAAACCTCTGAATGAAGAGATTATCACTGTTCCTATGTCTTGTTGGCTAAGAAAGTGGAGGATTAAGCAGAAGTGCCAGATACTTGCTGAAACTTTTCTGGGCTGTAGGAACTTTCTGGCTATCAGAAAGCAAGAACGAAATTGAGACAGAGTTATACCAAAAACTAAACATCAAAATCATGTCCCATGTGACTCTGGAACTTGTAGTAGAAGAGATAGTGGTTGTGAATTTAATCCAAGATTTCTTCTGGCTTTGAAGTCTTACCTGCCAAACATGTGCACAGGACCACTGAGAAGCAATGCAATTTGAAAGTGTAGGATACATAGAAAAGTATTCTAGGCCTGTTTTTAGCTTTTCCGTACCATGTGGCAGACAAGATTTCGCCATGGACAATGACGTGTCGAGGTATTAAAAATATGTTAAGCAACTACATGGATAATATAATCAGATACTGCAGCCATGCAGGGGTCTGATGATGGCTTACAGATGACTGTAGCATCAAATTTAACGGGATAATTAAAACAGGACCAAATGACTTGTTCCTGCTTCCACCAGGGTAAGTAGGTCAGGTGGCACTGATCATGGCCAATATTTATCAAAATGAAAGAAGAATGACCAGTACCTCGTGGTTTACTGTCAGCCTCCACGAAAAGTGGGAAAATATTGAAAAGGAGCAGATTGAGAGATCAAAAGCTGTAAAAGACTGATTAGGTGCATAGCACTAAATATAAGAACCAGTACTGAATAGAGAAAGGATTTGATGTTTAGCATTTCCTCAGATGGTTTATGCCCATTAATGTAACCCAGGATTAAAAAAGGAAATAGCAACAATTAAAAGAGAACATAAATCAAAGTCTGATTGATCATTGGTCGTTGCAGGAGATATATAGAGAGAAAGACAGTAATTATATGATCCAAAAACCATGAATGGCTACAGCCTCCAAGGGCGTGTCGAGTGGCAGGCACATACGTCCTGATCGATCAGCAGTGCCATCCCTCCATGCACTCCACTGTCATTTCTGTACCACAACTGCTGATGTGTGACTGTATCAGCAAGTTTCAAAAGCGTTTCGTATCAAAAAAGGCACACAGAATGATAGAAATCAATAAGCACGTTGATAAAATACAAGTGAACATGGAAACTTCGACAGTTTCACTGTCCAAATATAATTGGACCATTTCTGCGGCTAACTGAATGGAAAAAAGAACCAAAACATTTTTGGTCACGTTTACTTTAGAATATTAACAAATAGAGAAACCACAAGACAGAAATACCTACCACTAGAATACAACAACGTCATAGCACATACAAACCTAGATAAACGCAAAATCTTTAAACAAAACGTTTTGTTTCGTTTGTTTGTTTCAAATTAAGCACAAAGCTACTCAATGGGCTATGTGTGCTCTGCCCACCACGGGTATCAAAACCCGGTTTTCACTGTGTAGGTCCGTAGACATATCACGGTGCCACTAGGAAGCAAAGAAAACGTACAAGGCACATTTTAAACGTGTCATGAAACATATACGTAACATATTTTTACAGCAAAGTAAACAATTACCTAAAAATTAACAATGAAATCCCTTCAATGTATAATAGTGATCTTTAATTTATCTGTAAAATTAAGATACATCCCAGTTACTTGGGAGCATGCAAATATATTAATATACCAAAAGAAAGGAAAATCAGGCAGTACAGCATTCCACTGTTTACGGCATTATGGCCTGAGGTTTCCCATGTTAGATATGTTGTTCCCACCCAGTATTATTCCCTGTCTTTCAAACTTCTTTGAAAGCAAAAACTGAAGAATAAATTTTGGGAACCTTCTCAGAGCTATTTAATGTAAAAGTAGGCATCCACCAGGAGCGGGAGTTAACACTATGTTCTTTATCACTTATGCTAACAAATGCCTCTGAAAGATCCAAATCACAAGCACACCTCACAATTCGCTGATGACATAGAAGTCTGAAAAGTGATCCCACCCATCTGTATCAACAACAAATCTACTGGCTCAGCTAAACAGAAAAATCGAATGTACCCAAAAATATAAATTAAAATTAATGTGCCTAAAAATAAAAAACACCCACAAGAACTTCATATGAATGGAACACTTCCTCATGCTGCTACACTTACAACTTTTTAGGTCACACATATGATTCAAAATTAAAACCCTGCTGGCCAAAATCTTAAGGCCAGTAAACATAAACAAAAAATATGCATTTTGCGTTGTTACACTCAACCACATATCTGAATAGAGCTTTGAAAGATGAAAATAACAAAAGGGAAAATAAAAATAAATTTTGCATTTAACAGGGAAAATGTGGACAGTATGATATTAGCCTAAATACCAGCTGGTCAAAAGTTTAAGATCATACCAAAAAGAAGTCTTAAACAGGGTAGGAAATGCCAACAAAAGGTCTCAGTAGTGCGTTGTACGGCCGTCATTGCATATAACTGCAAACATACGCTTTGGTATGGTCGATAAACGCATTTGCAAAAGAATGGCTGGAATGTTATTCCAAGTGGTAAAGATAGCTTCACGAAATTCATGCACTGTTTGGAATTGACGTCCATTTCTATAGATTTACCTTGCCATCCACCCTCAAACATTTTCAATGATTCTCAGTTCGGGCGAACACGCTGGTGGTCTAAAAGAATCACGTTATTTGCCATGAAAAAGTCTTTTGTCCTGCGGGCATTGTGATTTCCAGCATTGTTCTGCTGAAAGAACCAGTCATTTCTACACAAGCGAGGGCCTTCAATCAGTAATCTTTACAACATGTTAATGTAGACAGCTGCTGTTTGATTCCCCTGTATAACCTGAAGTTTCCTTGTTTCATGGAGGGAAAAAGAACCCCAGATCATGATGTAACCTTCCCTACTGGGTCGTGTAGAAAATGTGTCTGGTGAGATATCCTTATCGCGACAGTAACGTTGGAAGCCATTTGGACCATGCAGATTAAATTTTTTCTCATCAGAGAACAAAAACTTCGTCCACTTTTCTATGTTCCGTGTTTGGTGCTTCTGAGCAAAGTGTAACCGAGCTGTTTCGTGGTGTAGAAGGAGACGGGGCGAAATTTTCTTGGGCTGATTACTTCAAACTTTCGTTCCGTATCCTTTAGAGTCTTTAAAGAAATTTGCAAGAGAAGTTTTACCACGCTCAGTCTCACTAGCGATGGCACATTGGGCGAGACCTTACTCTTAGGCTCTTGTTTTACCAACGAATAGTGGGATTGGTTGTCATATTATAACGCTCTCACGGCTGATAGGGCGAGCATGTTTGGCGAGACGGGGATTCGATTACGAGTCACATGCCTTAACACGTTTGGCCATGCCTGGCCATTTGTGCATGAACTTTGAAGAATTGCTTTGAGTACTCTGTATGCTGTTGTAATTAATTTATTTTGTAATGATTTTAGTTTGGTTTGCAGTTGTTGTTTTTTTTACTTTCGTTAATCAATGCAGGTACTACATTGTCTACAACTGGTCTTATGTTTGTACATTTTAATGATGTTTGCAGGTGTTGTTCTATAATTTTTAATAGTGAGGCCCCTAGCATAGTTTGTTCTTCGTCAAATTGTAGTTTTTATGTTATTTACATGTTTTTCCCAGGTATGTTTAAAATCATATGTTAGTCTTAAAAATTTTGCAGATTCTGGAAAAGCGCTCAGTTCATCTAAATCTGAGGTTTTACTTTTTAATGTTTCGTTGATTTTGAAAATATTATTAATTATGTCTTTGCTGTATTTATTTTGATTGAAAATTTTTGCCAGTATTCACTTATTTTGTTCAGTTGAGATTGTATGTTTGTGGGTGCAATTTCTGGGGCAGGAGCACATTTCCAGATTGCTACACCATCAGCGAACTGTGACGAGTAACAAGATTTGAGTCTTTAAGTGGCATACTATTCACATAAATGAAGAGAACAGGACCAACCACCCCTCCTTAAGGGACACCAGCTTCTGGAGTGAATAACTCCGAGAAAGTTCCCTCTAAGTTTATTTTACAATTTCTTTTTTCCAGAAAGTTAGGTAACCAGCGAATAATTCCACGCGGTAGTTCCATTTCATTCACACGGAACCAACTATCATTGTGCCTTACAGTGTGAAATGATTTCTCGATATCGAGGAAGCAAGCGATAGTGCATTAATTTTTTTGATACTCGTGAGGGGTTTTGTTAACCTCTTCCTTAAAATTTTGGCTTTACAACTGTCAGCGTATTTATATATGGTACGCGAAAGCCAGAGTAATCCGCACATACTCAGGTCCCTTTCATCTCCATGCACAATCTATACACACACGTGGTGCAAATACAGCATATATCTCATAGTTCCATAGATTATTTGCACCTTTCATCAGTTAGGTACTAAGCAGGAAATGTTTACCTAAAAAATCAATGTGTTAATAATTAATCCTTAATCTACATGTAAAGTCTACTAAAAGGTGGCCTTTTGTTTTTTATTTTATTTATTTATAAAATATATATTAACTGAGGAAAGGTGCTGAGGTCTATCATCATAGTGTAAACAATACCTGTCAAGTTCCGCTTCACGCGTTCTATTTTTTTCTCCAATTTTTGTAAAATAGTTTTGGACTATGCAGGAGTCCTATCTGTTATTTTTTCCAAATGTGCGTATTCATGGATAAATTCAGGTGATGTTGTTCTGGGTACTTTATAAGCTCTTGTAAGTTATGTATTTTGTGTTGTTTGTAGTTTTGTTTGAAGAAGTTTTTTGCTTACATTTATCCATGCAGGGGTTGCATAGTCAATGACTGGTCTATTATATGTTTTATATATTTTCGTAATGTTATCTGCCCAAGCTTCACTGTTTTTGCCAGTCAGACAAAATAACAATAGATTAAAAATTGCTGTAAGATGTTCAAATAATTTCAGAGTGCCTTTCATTTTTAAATGTCCAATATACCATCTTCTCCTGATGATTTAACTTTGGTGTTTATTACTGCTTCTATGAGTTCTTGTGCTGAAATTGTGTTTGTGTAACTGTTTGTGTTGTTGGTTTGATCATTATTTAAGTTTTTTCCGAAGAGTGGTTTGAATAATTCACTGTAGTTTATTATAAAGTTATTTACTTTATTATAGTTGAATGTGTTTATCTCTGGGTCGTTGTTTATTTTAAGTGTTTTCAGGTTGTTGTTTGAATATTTTGGATTTTTACTTTATATGTATATGCTGTGTTATTATTGTGCTCTTTCTTGTTTTAACAATTTAACTTCTTCACTGATTTGATTTCATACTCTCTTTTTTGTGTTTCAAATCGCCGTCTCTTGCCTTCAAGTATACTTTTTTAATTGTCGTCTGTGCTTGATTAGTGTTAAAAGTTGTTTATGTATTCTAATATGTTATTTTGGTTTCATGTTGTTGTTTTGGTATTGTCTGATTTTCAGCGGTTTGTAGTCATATTGTGATTATTTGACAGTAGTTATCAATATCTATTTTACTTTTCACTGTTGTAATTTTGTTTGGCAATCAATGGTTAATTGCTTTTGGTATTCTATTCAATTTTATTTTTAAAATCAATTATTTATTTTCTATGTATACTATTTTTATGTGTAGGGGGATGAGATCGAAGACACACCATGTAGGTGAATAACCGCTGTCTACACTTTTCCCACTTGAAATTTATTAGCTATTGGCTCATGCTATGCAAGTTTAGGCATAGGTCTAGTATTTCACTAATATTAGCATTCAGGAAGGCTGTGTTACGCTCATCTATAACTTGTAAGAGTAGTCTTCTATTAACATTTGTTTAATTACAACCAAAGTTATTATGTTTGCTGTTTATATCTCCTATTACGGTGGTATTGTGGCTGTGGGAAAAGATGTTGTTTATTAATAAGTTTAAATCTGTTTGTTTTGTGGGTGAACAATAACTTCCTTCTGTCGTGACAATTGAGCGATTACTTAACAGGATATTGATAAGTATACATTCCTTACTGCTGCTGATTTGTATTTCTGAAACTGAAAAATTCGTTTTGAATAGCAGCAACATTCCTCTGCTTTTATCCTGTTTATCTAACCTGTCTTTTCTGATGGTTGTGTGGTATGGTATTTTAAATCTGCTGGTTTTGTATAGTAATATTTCACTTAATATTACAATCTCTGGGCTATTTTGTTGAATAATGTCTTCGATTTCATGTTTGTTGGAAGCCAGTGTACCTTGGATGGTGATAAATACAACAGTAAATTTAAGTTGAAAGCAGGAGTTCCATTAGTGTTGTTAATAATTGTAGGATGTAAGGTATCGTGTGTTTTTTTCTATATTTATAAATACTTCAAAGCAATTTATTGTTTGTGTTAGTTTTGTAACTTTTATTTATAAATAAGTTTATTTTGTTATTAGTGTTTATTTCTTTGGTTGTGTTATCGTTTTGTTGTGGTTTTTGATAATGAATATTGTTTTGTTTTATCTCGGTGCTGTTGTTTATCGCTTATATTGGTTTTCACTGCGTGTTTAGTTTTAGTATTTGTAAGATAGCTTTTTTAAGTGTTTGTGCATATGTGATTTTGTCTCGTTTCAGAGTTGTTTTTTTCGTTTTTTTGTCATCTGTTTGTTCGTTATATTGTAATGGTGTATTTTTTGTTTCGTAAATTATTTGTTGATATGTTTTGCATCCTTCGTAGTTTGCAGTATGTTCTTGTCACAATTACGACATTTCGGTTTTTCTTTTTTTTGCACTGTGATATGTTATGTTCCCCACCACATCCGCAACACTTCGATGATGCTTTACATGCTGCTAAAACATGTCCACATCTCTGACAATTGTAGCATTGTGTTATTATAATTGCTGGAGTGTTTGTTTGCTCTACTTGATATTTTTGATACCTAAGTATAATTCCATTATTGATTAAGTTTGAAATCGTGTGCGTTCAGTGTCAACTCTGATGAGGTTTGTCGGTTTTTGCGTGTGGGAAATATTTTGTTGTCTTATTCATTTTTCATATCGTCAGTGGTGATTGCAAATTGCACCTCACAAATGACAACAGATTTTAGCAGTGGTATATATCTAGGTAGGTGTATAATAATCTTGTATGGTTTAAGCACTTCTTCTGGCCACCCCTTACGAAACTTATTTAGGTCAAGCTGAGTCGTTTGCACATTGTGTTTCCGTCAGAGAGCTTCTCATTGGTCGCTAATAGCATGCTCTCTCAACCATTGGACAGAATGCAGAGTTGAAACACCATTGGATGAAAACTTGTGATTCTCAACACCATTAAGCACTGGTATTTGGTTGCTGAAATAACTTTGGGTTGTAAGTCACAGTGTACCGAAAGTAAGTGAGTGAAGTATGGTCTTTTTTTTCAAGTTCGATGTTGAACAGAACTGACGTGTAGTCGGGAACTGCGAGAGACGTGTTATAGAGACCAAGAATATTCTGTTTTTGTGTATTTATTTGAGTTTTACCAAAAAGGCTGACCCTTAGTACTTGTTAGGACCAGTAAAACAATAACAACAAAAGGAGGATGATCGTTACACGATTCAATGGTAGTGCTTCTTCGTACTTTTATATGTGCCATTGTATTATCGTGTTGAAGGGCAGGATATTACTTTGCAGCAGTATTATTGTTGAGTCGTTTTTAATGTGTATAGAATTTGTTTCAGGACAGTTTTTTATCATTTAGTTTTGACCAGAAATTATCCCATTTATTTTGTACTTTTTGTTTTATTTGTGCTCTGATGTGATTTCTTACATTTGTTTATTTGCGTTTTGGTTTCTCCGTTTCTTGTTATCATGAACTGTTTTCTTTATTGTCTTTCGTTTTTCAATTATTTGCGTATTTGGTTTCTGTGTTTTGCTGTTCCTTGGTTTTAATTCGGTATTTTTAATTGGCTGCATTTTGAAGGCACCAAGTTATTGTTTGACAGTAGTTATCCAATTTAAGTTTTTACTCCTGTAACGTTATTAGGTAATTCCTTTTCATAATCTTACCAATTTGTTTTATTGTAATTAAACGTTTAGCTTTTATAGGTTGCATTTTTATGGGCGACCGATCGAAGATTCAACATATTAGTAATATGGTCGCTATCAACATCATTTTTTCACTTAAAATTTAGTTTCTGGCTCCTTATGTGCTAAGCAATAATTTTTAATTTTAATTGTTTTTAATTGTTCGTCGTGGTATTTTTGATACCAGAGCATTATTCCATTATTCATCAGGTTTGTGTCTTTAGTTTTCATCTCTGTCAACTCGTATTAAATTTGTAGATGCTTGTAATGTTCTTGAAATTATTTGTCGTACATTTGTGTGGTAAATTTTGTCTAGTGCATGTGTAACTGTGTCATCGTTTATAGAGCGCATCCCACTTAGGATTATAAATTCAGGTTGGGACTTGCTTCCTGATAGTAGAATTTTAATGTCGCCAGATGTAAACGCGTCTTCTGATAAATAAACTAACGTGGCAAGGGTTCAGTTTAGAGAAAGAGAAATCAGAAGAGTTCTCTCTCCAACTGGGGTGTTCAGGAACGTTGTGGTTCCTCTTCGTCCCCTTTCGTGGATTGTTATTAAGATAAAATAGTGGTTTATATATATATATATATATATATATTGTAATTATTATTCTTGACTATTTGGGTAAAGGATGTCTCTTCTAAATGTTGTCTTGGATGGAGGAAGCCCGAAAACTGTCCCGAAAGGAAGAGGTTGAGCAGGTGTGAACATGAATATTGTTCAAATCCAGATCAAAAATAAAACAATTCAAACGGCACAATTCAGGGTCTGGCAAAAGAGTTGCCTGGGCTGGGATCTATAAATCCAATGCCTGAAGATTTTGGTGTGGGGGAAACGGGAGTGCCCCGAGAAAACCCACTTTTACAGGACAGGCGCCGAAAGGTTTGCCTGTCATGTGTTCTGTATCTGAAAAGAAAGGAAAAAAAGAAAGGGGGAAAAAAAAAGAATTGGTGTTAGTGACGTTGATTGTATTTGTTTAGATTCTTTGTTAATTAGAATGTGATTCTTGAAATATGTTATACGGTGAAATGAATTTTTTGGTGCACTTGATAATTTGTGTAGTGATGCCGTTAGTTTGTTTCTTTTTTCTGCTTTAAGATAATATTTGAGAGAGAGTTCTGTTATTCTATCTCTTATCGTTGGTAGATTACTAATTTGGTGTAGATAGTTTGTTGGCGTAAATGACGGTAGGCCAAATGCGGATTTTAATATTCTGTTTTGCTATCTTTGGAATTACTGGAGAGTGTTATTTGACATGTTGTATATTACTTAACATCCGTACTCTATTAGTGGACGGATGTAAGCCTTGTATATTTGTATAATGGTGTCCGGTGCGCATCTCGATTGTTTGTCGGTTATGGTCTTTAGATATGAAATCCTTTTTCTGATGGATGAGTGTATATTGTTTGTTTTTTCCATGCAAGTTTTGTGTCGAAAGTGACGCCAAGGAATGTGATGTTTTTACGCATGTTAATGGTTGTGTTTCCAAGTGATAATTTTCTTTTTTTCTAGATTTTTTCTTTGCTTCTTAAGTTTCCTATAGAAAGTAATTGCTTGTGTTTTTGTTGGATTTCACACGACTCTCCACTTGTTGCTCCATGTTGTGTCGTTGTTTAATGATTCTTGTACGCGGGACATGGCCATTACTGGGTTTCTGGAGGTGCTCCAGATTGCGATGTCGTCTGCGTATTGTGAATTGTGTGTGTGTGTGTGTGTGTGTGTTAAATTGGGAAAAGGTATGTCACTGACTAAAATAATATATAGAAGTGGAAAGAGGACTGATCCTTGGGGTACTCCTGCCGTTATATTAAATAATTTGGATATAGTTTTGTTGACTTTTACTTGTGCTGCTCTATTGGTTACGAAATTTGAGATCCATTTGATTATCGTGGGATTTATTTGCAGGTGATTTAATTTATATATGATGGCGTCGTGCCATACGCTGTCGAATGCTTTTTTGACATCTAGGAATACCCCAATGGTTACTTGATTGTTGTTGTATACTTTGTAGATTGATTCGGTAAGTCGAGTGAGGTTATCTGTTGTTTGTCTATTTTTTTCTGGAGGCATTTTCAAATTCTGGGAGGATATTGTTTGATTCACAAATGTAGGAGACTGTTGGAGATAATTCTCTCCATCAGTTTCCCAAAGCAACTTGACAGACTGATGGGGCGGAAATTGTCTGGATTTGTTCTATTAGTATGTTTCTTGGGGATGGTTGTTATGATGGCTTTTTTCCACGTGTCGGAATAGTACCCGGTTGCTAGTGAGATGTTCATGACGTTTGTAAGGTGTTGCAGTAGGAGAATGGAGCTTCAGGTTAACATTTGGTATTTGATCGTGTCCGGGGGAAGTGTTCAAGTTTTTGATATTAATTTTTAGCTCTCTTGTGGGTTTTTTTTCTGTTCATTAAACTTGAGTATGTTTCTAGTGTCTCGCCGGTGAATCGTGGTGAGAATAATGCTTGGTTTGTGTCTATGTAGTTATTGACATGGTGTTGTGTGTCAAAAGCTACTGAGTTTAAATCGCTAAAAGAGGATTTGTAATAGTCAGCTAATAAGTCAGCTTTCTCTACGTCCGTCCTTGCGATTTTGTTGTTATGGGTGATATGTTGTAGCATGTGATTTGTGTTTTTGTCTGAAGCGATACTCTTGAATTTTTTCCAAAATTCTTTTGGATTGTTCTTGGTTTTTTCTAAGTTTTTGCAGAAGTTATGCCAATTGTTTTCTCTTTTTGATTTCTTGTTTAATTTTTGTATTTGTTCTATTGATATCTGTTTTAATGAGTGGATCGCGTGTGACATAGTGTGTTCGTCTTAATTTTCTGCGTTTGATTATTAGTGCGTGAATTTCTGGTGTTAGAGTCCATTGAGTAAGTGATTGTTTTCTTTTTGATTTAGGAATTGGGTTTTTTATGGCTTTTTTTACGGCTTCTGTAACTTGATCTACATAGTTGTCTAGTTCTGTTTTGTTATTTACATGTTCTATTGGATGGGGTAGGTATGAGTCCATAGAGGCGTTAAAAGTTAGCCAGTCTGTTTTAGTGTAGGTGTAGGCGGACGGAGTCACGTACGCCACGGCAGGATGGTGCAGGTGAATCATACATGGCATGGGGAAGTGGTCACTGGTGATTTCATCATGTACTTTGAAGTTAGATATTCTGTTTACTATGTCCTTGGGTGCGATGATGAAATCGAGTACATCATATGATCCGTTAGCAGCTGAAAAGTGTGTAGGTGTATGGTCGTTGATTAGGTGCATATTATTGCTAGAGAATTTTTTAAACATGATCCTTTCCGTGTGTCTCTGTTACCCCTTAATTCTGAATGTGGCGAATTAAAATCTCCAATAATAATTGGTTTGGGTTTACGATTAACACATTTTTGAAGGAAGTTAATGTCGATATCTTTGGTTGGTGAGCAATATATAGCTAGAATCGGAATAGACAGTTGTTAAAGTAAATATTACAGTAAATGGTTTCATTAATGTTAGATTTAAAGGAATCTTCTATCGAGATTAGATGCGATATTTTCGTACTGAAGTAAGCTATTATACCTCTATTGTTTTCTGAGTGAGGTATGCTGTGTGAGATAAAACCGGGAATTGAGGTGTTTTGTTTCTCTGTGCAAAGTGTTTCTGAAACGATGATTATGTTGGCGTTTATATGTTTATTTATGTTGAATATTTCTATTCTTTTCTCTTTGAGATTTCCTTGGCAGTTGATGTGTAAGATTTTAATGTGTTGTGTCATTGTGTTTTATTTCCCTTGCATGAATTTTGAGTGAGAGGTGGTGTGGTTTGAGGTTAGGAAGGTTAAAGTAATAACTTGCAAGGCTGCAAACAGCTATGAGTGACTCGTGCCTCGATTCAAATGAGGGGATATCACTTAATTCTATCAGCTTTGCCAGCAGGTTTGTGGTGAAATCTGTGGGGTTGAATGCTTGTGTTGTTTTCGGGCGTGTTACGTCCGCGTAGGTACGTGTTGATTGAGGTTGAGTGTTTGATTTGCGTATCAGCTGGGGTTTGTAGTAAAGGTTGTTTGGTGTTGTTTTGGTGGCTGTGGGTTTGATTATTGTTGTTCGTGGTTGTGAAAAGGAATCTGAGTATTTGGGGCTGCCGTTGTAACTGGCTGCGTGAAGGCCCCGACAGTTTGCGCATCTCACTTGGTTATGCTCGTAAGACACTGAGCGACCTCGTGAGATCCACCACATCTAACACATCTGTCCTTGGCCATACAATTGGTTTTTGTGTCCGAACCGTTGACATTTGTAGCGTTAAATAATTTGTTTTTAGTGTGTTTTTTCCGGTTCGGTTGTGTTTCTTTTGAAAAATAAAAAGCAACCGTTTTTTAATAATTTTTCCTGATCGTCTTTTTTGTTGACGGTTACCTTGATCAGTGGCGTTTGTTTCGTTCTGAATGAGAATTCTGTTCGATGATGCAATGTCAAAGCCTTGAGTTATTAGTTCGTCAGTGATTTCATGATCTTCAATGTCGAAATCGACACCTCTGATTATGACTATTAATTTTGGTGTGTTTGGTTTTTGGTGTAGTGATAGTGGCTTGAACACCGAAGGCATCCTTGGGCCAGTGGGCCAAAATATGCGCAAACTCCTGCGGTTCGGTACATTTGAGCCCGACCTCCTGACCGCACTCCTCATTTTACTTTACTACAATTTGAATTAAACTTGATAAATTTTAAACAAAAGGTTTCTGGGTGACTCAGAAGGGATTTCTGAAGAATAATTTAATATTATTTAGCATACAATACAGGGAAGATTCCATATACTTGTGATTATTTTTTCAATAGCTTATAAAGGTCAGCAGCATTTTACCCACGAACCAGTACGACGCTTCTAGGTATACCTTGGTTCTAGCAATAGTGCTTGCTGGTTGCAGCGTTTAATATCTGTTGCAAGAAGGGGTTGATTATAGTGGACTGGTATACCTTCATTTATCTTTTTTTTGCTTCAGAACATAAAGTGGGAGCGCATTTTGCTTTATTTCTTAACTGACCACCACCAACTACACAAAACTTGAGAAAGTTTTCTTTTCCTAACATGGCGTTGTCGGCCGGCTGTAGTTTCCAGCGGTAGTTTTGAAGTGATTTCACGCTTTATCGTCGGTGAGTTGGTCTAGCGGCTGCCAGTGTTACTTTGTTGATCTTTGTACTTTTCTTGCTGAGTGTGTCGTCGTCCAGGAAGAAAAATAAGCTTGTATTTGGTTATAGTCAATTGCGCCTGCCTTTACTCTCTCGTTTTAAAAACCATGAAGAAAAACTGGAGCGTTTTTTCTCTTTCGTTGTTTAGGTATTCATCTAAACCCAGGAAGGTGAGGTTCGTTTGACTTCCTTCTTTCATTTTCGTTGATGCGAACTATTTAGTGTATTAATAAATAGTTCATGAGAGCCAGAATAGCCTACACTTAATCCTTTAGGTGTGGGTCTGTTTTTTATTCAGTTAGGAGTTATCCAATTTTTCTTATTTTCGCGATTTAATATCTGCTGATTTTATTTCTAATTACTTTGTTTTTATTTCTTTATTGGAGTAATCTGTCTTCGTTGTTAAATCAGTGTTAGTTGTTTGTTTGGTTTCTATTCGTTATTTATAGTTTTCTATTGATTTGGCCCCTCGGAGTGGATTCCTGTATTTGGTGAGGGGAGCCATCCTTGTTACCTTGGGTCATACCATCATTGTTTATTTTCTGTACCTGTCCCCTGGACAGGCATATTATCAATCAGACCTTCATGCTCTCGTTGAACAGTTGCCATCTCCATTTCTAATCCTGGGGGATTTCAATGGACATCATCCCCTCTGGGGAAGTGCTATTACAGATGGGAGGGGTCGATCTGTAGAGCTGATGCTCTCTGATCACAATCTTTCTCTTCAATTCTGGTTCTTCCACTTACTTTCATGCACCAAGTCAGTCCTTTACCGCTATTGATCTCTTAGTTTGCTCCCCTTCATTATTCTCCCATTTTTCATGGAAGGTTGACAGTAATCGACCAGGCAGTGATCATTTTCCAATCCTTTTGAGAGAAACTGGCTGTGGTCGATGCCACCCTACCCGCGTGTCCCGGTGGAAGCTGGATCAGGCAGACTGGTCCACTTTCACTGTTCTCGCATAACTTCATCCTGCCATCGTAGATCAGCCCTCAATAGACGACAGTGTCCAGCAGTAACTGATTATATTGTACACATGCAGCTGCTCAGTGTATTCGTAAAACCTCGACACGTTTTCCACGATATCCTCGTCCGTGGTGGAATTCTGCTTGCCACTTAGCACGGAAGGCTCAAAATCGGGCCTGGGATACTTTTCGTAGATATCCCACGCTTTCCAATCCAGTTGCTTTCCAACGGGCCCGAGTACATGCTAGGTGGGTAAGACGTCAAAGCCAGAAGGAATCTTGGATTAAGTTCACAACCAGCATATCTTCTACCACCAGTTCCAAGATCATATGGGACAGGATATGAAAGGTTATTGGGCACTATAATTCTGTCCCCCTCTCGATCTTGCTCTCTCTGGTCAGGATGTGACTGATGTCTGGAACATCGCTAACACTCAAGGTGAAAGCTTTTGCCGGGTATCTAGCACTTCTGTTTGTTCCTCCACCTTCCTGGCCATCAGAACTCGGGAAGAGCGATCACCTCTTTCCTTTCAAACTGACTGTTTCTTTGATTATAATTGTCCCTTTACCCTGGTGGAACTGAAAATGGCCCTTCATCAGTCTGCCAGTACGTCTGTTGGACCTGATATTCATTATGACATGCTGCACCATCTATCTCCTGCTTTTCTTGATGTCCTTCCGATTATCTTCAACCGGATTTTTGTAAGAGAATGTTTTTCCTGATGCCTGGCGCCAGGCTATTATTTTACCTTTCTCTAAGCCAGGGAAAGACCCGAAGATTCCTTCAAACTATTCTCCAATTGCTCTAACGAGCTGTCTCTGTAAGACCTTAGAAAGGATGGTTAATGCTCGTCTTGTTTGATTCCTTGAATCAAACAACCTTCTCTCGCCCACCCAGTGTGGGCTCCTCAACAGCACTCCACCACAGACCACCTAATTCGTTTTAACATCTATCAGAGAGGCCTTTTTCAACCGCCAACATCTTGTATCTATATAATTTGACATAGAGAAGGCTTACGACACAATATGGAAGTATGGCGTTTTACGAGACCTCCATACATATGGGTTACGTGGCCATCTACCCATGTTTATTAAAAAAATTTTTAATGGACATGAGATTCCAAGTTCGTGTAGGTTCGGCACTTTCACGTTCTTTTGTACAGGAACTTGGCGTCCATCAAGGCTATATATTGAGTGTCACACTCTTCAGTATAAAGATAAATGCCATCACTGAACAACTCCCTCTCACCGTTACGAATGGGCTGTATGTTGACGACTTTTACATCTCAGGTCAGTGGTGAAACATGAGATATATTGAGCGGCAACTACAGACTGCCCTCAATCGTGTACGGAAGTGGACTCTGGCCAATGGTTTTAATTTCTCTCTTTCCAAAACTGTATGCATGCACTTTTGCCGTGGACGAGGTATTCACTTTGATCCTGAACTTCATAACGGTGAAGTTTTGCTGCCAGTGGTCCCAGAGACAAAGTTCTTGGGGCTTATCTTTGATCGTAAACTGACCTTTATACCACACTTAAAGCAGCTTCGGGTCAAATGCATAAGAGCACTGAACATCCTCCGTGTCCTCTCTTCTACCACTTGGGGGCAGATCGCTGTTCAATGTTAAAGATATATCGTGCACTTATTAGATCGAAACTTGACTATGGATCAATGGTCAATGGCTCTGCCAGACCCTCGGCCTTAAAGATCCTGGACCCCATTCATCACCAAGGACTTCGACTCTGCACTGGGTCTTTCCATACCTCTCCAGTTCAAAGCATATACACTGAATCTCATGAACCTCCTCTACACCTTCGACGTTTGCAACTATCTTTACAATATACTTCGAAACTTCGTTCCTTACCAAAGCATCCCACCTTGGAATGTGTTTTCCTTCCTCGGTGGGCAGTACTTTTTCAGAACAGACGATCTGTCATTGCTCCTTTTGGCCTTTGCATCCGGACGCAATTGAATAAATTGGGTCTGTCCTTGGATAACATTGCAGATTCCACAGGTCGACGCATCCCACCATGGCTTATTACAGCCCCCAAGTGTGACCTTTCTTTCAGTCACCTAAAAAAAGCGGATACTCCAGACTGGAAGTACCGTCTTTTATTCAATGAATATCTTTCAAACAATAATTCAGTTCCCATTTATACACATGTTCCAAATCAGGTAATTCAGTGGGCTCTGTTATGGTTTGCTATGGTTCAGTAGTTGTGCGCAGAATACCCTCGACAGCTTCTGTGTTCACTGCTCAACTATATGCCATATCTCTTGCGCTGGATCATATTGCAACCGAGCAGTACTCCAACTGCACTATTTATTCTGACTCACTTAGTTCTATACTTGCCTTGGAATCGTTCACATTAGCTCACATCCTATTCTCGCAGATATTCGAAACCGACTGGCCCGTTTCTCATTAGCAGCTACTTCAATCCAGTTTTTCTGGATACCAGGCCATGTTGGTATTCATGGAAACGAGCTTGCAGACATGGCAGGTAAATATGTCTGCTTCAGCACCTCACCCCTATGCCTATTCCGCACATGGACTATGTTGTTGTCTTCGAGGCTCGGCTCTGTGCAAGTTGGCAGTCCACTTGGAGTGAACAACGCGACAAAACTTCTTCAAATCAAACCCAAAATTGGATTTCGGCCATCTAGCTTCCATAAAGTTCGGAGGGAAGAAGTTGTTCTCACTAGGCTACGCATTGGTCACAGTTTTTTAACTCATCATTTTCTTTTATCTGGAACTGATGCACCAATGTGTAGTTTGTGTAACACTCAATTCACTATCAGTTACGTTTTACTTTCTTGCTATCGTTACAATTCTCAACGACGGCAATACTTTAAACATATTCTTTCCCAGCGTCACTCTATCATTGGACAGAGTTATTGGTGATGAAGACTCTGTCCACCTTGATAACGTTTTTAATTTTTTAATGGCCATTAATCTTTTTAATCTCATTTAAGTGTGGTATGTTTATTTATTACACCTTTTTAATTCTGGCTCCTTTTTTACAGTTTTATTCTCTCTCATTCTATGTGACATTAAACAATGGCCAGAACATTAAATAACTCGACACCAGGACTGGAAAGGCTAACTTCAGGTGACTAACGCTTCTGTTTGAACTACTCGTTAGTCTATCTGGCGAGATACTATTATACTTTTGCTGCGTATCATTTGACACTTTTACAACCTTTTTGTACTGGCCATATTGACTCATAACCCAGAACCAGGACGGAAAGACCAACTTCAGGTGGCTGACGGTGGTTTATATACTACCTGTTAGTCTTCCTGGCGAATTATGATCATTCCCATTCTGCTACAGGTTGTCTTTTACAACTTTGTTGACTGGATGTCGACATTGGTTTTTGCACCATTTCCTATTTTAAATGCCATTTTGCTTTTTTCTTCAATTACCTTTATACATTTTATTCCATTTACTTGACTTTTCTCTTTTTACTGAACATTTGGCTACTCATTGTTGTAATTTTACTGTGTGTTTTATACTTCTATTGTTTTACATTTTGATACTGGTTGCTATGACACATAACCCAGAACCATGACTGGAAATACCAACTTCAGGTGACTGACAGTGGGTCTTGAACCTGCCTGTTAGTTTTCCTGGCGGGTTATGATTATACCTTTTTGCTGGAGTAAATACCTTACAGCTTTTTACACTGTGCCTTCTATCTTAACCTTGTAGACTAGGTGTCAACAATGGTTTTATACTTTTTTGTTTTACCTTCATTTCCATTTATTTCTTTTACTACATTTTTACCGGTTGTTTGGCGCAGATAGCCTCGTTGCTTTAAGCCATAAAACACTAAATCAATCAATCAACCCACTGGTAATGCTATTTTTTTTTCAGTTGTATTACTTGGGAAGCCTATCTTTTCAATCTTTCCTTTTTTGCGTTGAGAGAACACGTCTGTATGTTTCTCACTCTCGCCAAGAGTTCGGAAACGTTTGTTTCTCTTAAACTTTACACGCGTTGAGGGGTTGGACGCTGTCATAATACTAATGATTTGGCTTCGGGCGAGCTTATCGTAAGTCGAGAAATTCCAAAAGACCCATGAAAGAAAGTCCAAAAGAACCAGTGCTTGAAATGTAAACGTGGTCGGCCGGATCAGTAAACGATGAGGTTAATGGGTTTGAAGATAGCATCCTGCGTTTTAAGCAGAGAATCAGGTTGAAGTGACTCTTGTAATACTGTGCTAAGTAAAAAATGAGATAAAGGAAGAAAGAATTGAGAAAATAGCAGTAGGTCACAGGCATGATGAGAGAAGGGGGAAAAAGAAGAGGTTCATCCAGGGCCCCACAGTATCAGGTGTGTACAAATCCGATGACTAGGAATTTTGGGTAGTGAAATTAGTATTCAGAGAAAACCGCTTACTGGACAGGGGCCACATATTCTACCTGTCCAGTGCCTATACCTCAAATACTTGTAGGTTGACACAGTGGTAGAACCATTGAATATCACCATTAACTGAAGTGAATGAGGAGGATTATTCAGAACATGGCGAAAGAGGTTTTACAAAACCTTTGTACGGAAAATAGTGGGTTTTTATTCTTTGCTCTTTTGTAATATCGGGAAGTGAGTTTCATGAAATCTAGAAGAAGTTCAGGTAGTTTATAGAAATAATTTTGTGGGATGTAATTAAGAAATCTAAAAATGATTTTTATGATTTGGTTCTGTAATTGTGAGTATTGCTATTTGGATATCTTGTACTTGTCTGCACTGTTGTACTCAAAGAGGATTCTGATGTAGTCTTTGTAAGTAAACATTTGTTGGGTCTTCTAATGCATTTTAGGAAGTAGATTCTGTTGGCTTTGTCGGTATTATTCTTGTTGTGTCCAAGATGGGTTTTGTGAGAAAGTTTGTTCTAGAATTTTGGCATTAGTTCGGTGAATGACAGTATTTTCAACTTTCTTACGGAAAGCGATAGCTTGGATTTTAATGTGGTTTAGGACAACACGCCATCTCTTGTACAATTGTGCCACTGTATTGAGTGTTGCTTGAACCATGGCTACTTAATTATCAAGCTTCCTGGAGATATTCCATTCAGCTATGTCATCATCGGCGTATTTAGAAGTAATGGTGTAATTGAGTATGGGCAATGGTATATCATCAACATAGATATTGTAGAATAGAGGGTAGAAAACCGAACCTTGGGAAGATGTGGCAGTTAGATGGATAGAAAGGATCGGAGCATGCCATGTTGATTTTGAACATCCCATATTAGTTTGTCATATTTGTACGGTTTGTCGTAGACTTTCCATGAATTTGTCGAGCGTATTCAGTACGCTTATCGGTCTTTAAAATAATACCAAAAGAAGACTACCTCGGTAATTAATCACTGCTGTTGTCCATATTCTACAATAATATCCCGAGAGTAGGGAGATATTAAAAATCTAGATTAAATAATTAAGGTTCTCATCACTGTTATGTTAGTTTTGCCATTTTCACAGGGGGATTTAATTTTGATATTTATTAGCAAGTGTTTGATTTCTGTTCTGGATAAAGGTTGAGTGTAAAATGAGGAGGGGGATAGTTGCGTTGATTTGAGTCGACGGAAAATCGAGTGCTCAAGAGATTGGACTTCTGGCTAATAAATTGGGTTATATGATTTGTGTGTTGTGTCAAAGAATGGAATGCAGGCATAGTAATACGACATTGGCACAGTAATGGTACCAGAAGGGTTACTTTATATACTGCTTCAGATTTTGGTTGGGTTCAAGAGTAATGGGAGTACCCCGAAAGAAACCCACTCACGAGCTCAGACTGATTTGACTGCTAAACGAAACGTTGGCAGTTGATTAGTTCAGATAAAAGTCCTGAGGATTTTCTCCCCAATAGGGGTGTCAAGGAACGTTTTAGTTTCTCTTCATTCACGCTCGTGGAAGATTAAAATGTACAAAAAAAACTCGAATTCTGGTTTGTTTGAGACAATGAAATGAGAAGAGGCCGACTGAAAATGTCGGATGAGAATCCAGAGCGAGAAAAAGGTGGAAGAAAAAGTGAACAAATCCAGATAATGGGTGGCAGAAAAGAAGCAAGCCACAGAATAAACCCACAATAATTAGAGGGATATCACGTAATGACTGGGATCTATAAATCCAAGTGCCTCATAATTTGTTTATTCAGGCTTTTCGACTCGGGTTTATCTAACGTGCTTAACGATTTAACACGTTATCGGACAAAGGTTTATTGGTTTATTTACTTCAGCTCTTTTCACGGCAACAGGAACTAGTGCGGTTTGCACACGTAGAGTTGCGGAGAATTTTGCCTTAATAGCGGCAACAAACTGGAATTTGGGGCAGCCTCGGAAACATGCCGCGTGCTGAACTCCGCAGTTACTACACACCCAAAAACGACTATACCACCGAAGACATCCGTTGGCCATGCTTTGAGAAGAGTGGCATAGTCTTTGGAATGTTCGCTCTTGATTAGGATTACACCACGGGGTAATCGGCGAACGTTGTTGAACTTGACGCTTGAGAATAGTCGGAAGCTATTTGGGGTTCTCTAATAGGCGCGTGGATACCCTTTACAATAATTGGAGGTGGCGTTTTAGTAGTAGCGAAGTTAGAGGAAGAGTTGGTAGTTTACCATGGCAAGTGGTTCAGGGCACTTCTTGGTTTTGGCCTGGGAAGTTGATGTCGCAGTGAGGGTGGACAGAGAATCGCTTGATGTATTCGGGTCTTCATTGGTTGAAAGAGCTCTGCTTGCGGCAGCTACCACTTCAAGGCGCTCGGCGTTTTTAAGGGACGGGCCCTGCGAGCGGTTGGTCGGCATAGATATTTTCTTCATGACCTCTCGTTTTTCCAGTGGGACTCCTACAGTGGGTTTTTGAAACAAGCAAAATAACGTGGCAGGGATTTAGTTTAGAGAAAATCTATCTTCTTGAGATATTCACATTTACTTTGCACATTCTGTTTTCCAGGAATTTGAACAGCCAGCGAATAGTTTCCTGGGGTAGAGCCATTTCCTGTAACCTATGACGTAAACCATTATGCCACACTGTGTCAAAAGCTTTCTCAATATGCAGAAAACATAGCTATAGTGCATTCGTTTTTGTTAAAACTGTCTGTAATTGATTCTGTAAGTCGAATCAGGTGGTCTGTAGTTTGATGGTATTTTCGAAATCCGTTTTGGATTTCTGGTAATTTTGAATTTCTTTCTAAGTAAACTGACAGACGATTACTAATTATTCTCTCTAATACTTTGCCAATGCAACTGGCTAAACTAATCGGTCGGTAGTTGTTTGGTTTATTCGCTGGGTTTCATTCTTTCATTAACATTAATATTCCTTCCTTCCAAGAAACTGTATATCCCGCAGATAGTGATATATATTAAATGAATACTTTACAGCTCTTTAATCTGAGTGCCGTGTTTCAGGAGGATAGCTTGAATTCCATCTTCTCCAGGGGCTTTTTTGTGTTGTTAATGACTGTTACGACTTCAGTTTCAGTGATATGTTTAATCAGTAGATGTGTGCTTTAGTCTTTTGATTTCTCTTTGTGCATAGTAGTGTTGACTGTAAATTTAGATGTGTATATCCTTTTGTTTTGTTCAATGAATTTATTAACTTTATTACAATGCCATCCGTTCATGTTTGGTTCATGATGTGTTTTTTTTTTAAATATCTCTGCTTTTAAAGTGTTTGTGTATGCTGTTTCTCCATCCAGTTCAAGCGGTGGATATACTGTTTATTGTTCCTGTATTCGTAAATCTCTAAGTGACCAGAATTGTTTAAGATCAGTTTTGTCATTTAATTCGAAACATGAAAACTGGGACACCTTATGTTTTTGTTGACGGATTAAATGTCGTATCTTATTCTTTGTAGTGTTGACCAGGTGTTTCTTAAATAACTCGGCTGTTTTTCCATCCAGTTTTAGTGGTAGATACACTGTTTGTTGTTCCTGTATTTGCAAATCTTTTCAAGTGTCCAGAATTGTTTAGGATCAGTTTTGTAATTTAGATTGGAATAGAAATTTTCCCAGTTTTCTTGTTTTTGTTGTCCGATGAAGTTTCGTATTTTATTCCTTATTGTGTTTATCTGAGTTTTGAGTGTGGGGTTGCGATTTTGAATGTACTGTCTGCGGAGTATACATCTGTTTTTAATTAAGTGTATTATGTCTTTATGCGGTTGCCATGAATGAGTTGTTGTGAAGTGCTTTTGTTTCGGTATTGAGCTGTTGGCTGCATGTTTTAGACACTCGGAGATGACATGACAGTATGCATCTATAATCTGTGTCCGCGGCAATATGTAGTACTTCGAAAGGTAAGATTTGATTTAAAATGGTCTGGAAAACTGCCAATTAGCTTTGTTGTAATTCAGTTGGTCTTTAACTATAGTTTTATTTAAGTGGAGGGTGAGATTGAAGATACACCAAACTGGAAGGTGGTCACTATCCAAATTGTGACCAACATGAAAATTTACGAATCTGCGACTCATATTTGACGAACACAGTCATAGGTCCAGTATTTCACTGATGCCGTGTGCGAACGATATGTGTCGGAGTTGCATCGTTTAATAACGTTATGTTTGATTCATCCAAAAATTGAAAAAGTAGGTTGCCATTTGCGTTTATACTGCGAGAGTTGAATGCTATGTTTACTGTTCAGGTTGCCGATAATAATAAGGTTACAATTTCTATTATACAATATATTCAGTAGATTTACATCTAACACTGTACTAGGCGAGCAGTAGATGCCCGCCAGATAACGTCTGTGTGATTTTGCGTTTTTACCTTAATAATTATTTATTCGTTACTGAATGGGATACTAAGTTCTTGAACTATAAGTTCAGTCTTGTACAATAATAATATCCCTCTGCTTGGATCTCTATCCTTCCTCTCATGCCTAATAATGGAGTAGCCACTTAATTTGAATCGATGGTAGTTATGTAGGAGAGTTTCACTAATTATAATTACTTCAGGTTTTATGGAGTTTGTATCTTCAATCTCATGTTTCTTAGAAGCAAGATCACCCCGGATATTGATGTGTAGGACTGTGAAGTTATCCGTGTTTAGTAGAGTTTATGATGCAGGTTAAAATTTGCGGCAAGAATTTCTATGTTTTTCAAAATAATTTTGACTATTATGTCTGTGAGACTGTCTGTGTTTGTGGGTTTTGTATATTCTGTCATTACTTCCAAGAGAGTAGAAGTTATGGCAGATGTCACTGTAGTTTCGATTGTTGTTGGTTGTGTATTTTGAGGTGGTTTGGGTATTTCCTCTTCACATGGTGATGGTTTTTCCTGTCCGGATGATGAGGTTTTAACCATTGCAGCGTAAGTGTTTGTTTGTGTAGTTGTGTTTTGTGGTCCTTGAGTTGTAGGTGTGGGTTCCTTAATTGTTTGTGGTGGTGCCGGCTTGTTCGTGTTGGGATTTTTAATTTCGTACAAGTGTGTTTTAATGGATTTATATTTCTGACATCCTTTGTATTTAGCAGTGTGTTTTTTCCCACAATTACAGCATTTGGGTTTGGGGTTTTGTTTAGTGCACTATGAAATGTGGTTATTCTCCCCACAGCACACACAACGCGCATTTGCTTGGCATGCTGCTGCTACATGACCAAACCTTTGGCATCGGTAGAACTGTGTGACAACCACTGCCGGTTTTTTTATTTGTTCTACTGTTTACTTTTGGTACCACGTAGTGATACCATTATTGAGTTGTGTAATATCCTGGCTGTTGTCTGTGACTACTCTAAGGTTTGTGGGTTTTTTAGTGATGTTTGAAAGTATACGGTCTACTGAAATATGTTTTGTGTACTTAATGCTTCCTTAACGTCTTCTGTGTCTATTGTATTATGTACATCTCGTATCACGAAAGATTACGGTGTTGGTTTAGTTCCTGGAAGGTGTATTTTTATATTTCCTGTTTTAAACTCATCTGAAACCAAAGCTTTCAATAGACTGTTAAATCAGCGGGTTCCTGTCCTTGAACCAGAACACCGCCTCTGAGCAGACGCTTAATGTGAGTTATCTTTGTGGTAAGTTTGCACCTGTATATTTCTTTGGCTAATTGTGGTTGGTTGAAACTACCAGGAACTCCTTGGATTATAATTCCGTGCTTAGGTAATTTTGGTATGAGTTTTGTAGGGGTTTGTGGTGGTTCTTTGTTTAATTTGTTTTTTCTGACTACGAGTCTGCACAAGCGTGAAGCCTTCGTCGTCAGAAAGAAGTTCGTCTTTGAGTTTGTTTGTTGTCGAATTTCCAGGGTGGGGTTTGGGTTGCTTGAACTGCTAGTTGTTGGCATATTATTGTCTACATCCGTAATCTTAGCTACATTAGGTTCAGATGCTGAAAGTATAATATCCTTAACTAATTTTCTTTTTTAGTCCTGACAGTATTTTCTTTAATCGGCGTTAACTTTGCTTTTAATTCTTTTTCTGCTATATACATTAATGATTTTAATTTTACATTTTTTTTCTACTTGCCCACCGTCACCAAACTTACTTTTTGTCCCTGATATAGACGGGCCTGCTCCCTCCGTTTGAGACGCCATATTTTCTCCCTGGTCTCAGACTCCCCGGCCGGCATGTCGGCTCGTTATTTAGTGAAGTTGAACTTGCTGTCTCGGTTAAATTCAAAAGGTAAAATGGTCTTCTATCTTTATCTACTGACGTGGAACTCGAAGTGAATAGTAAGAACACGACAAAATATGAAGCGAAATATAGGTTGTATACACGTAGAATTCGAGAGCCTTTCAGGGGTATCCTCCTCGTTCCAAGCGTTTTTTCTCGTTCATTTTCTCGGAGTTTCGGATTTCATTTTCATTTAAACTTGACAGTAGTTTTGGTTTTAGAGACCTTGGGGATATCCCTCAAAATTTTGTTTCTCTTCAGCCCCACGCATGAGTTTGTGTCGTGTAGTATATCAATTTTGTAATTGTGTGTCAGCATGCAACTATGGTATTAGGTTGTAAAGAAAAGAGAGATCTGGGATGATAGGCTTTGTTTCAAGAGCTGGATCACGAGCAGAAAGATCAAGGTTGCAGCGGGTCTTGCATTTTTCTTGGGACCAGGAACATGGAGAAAGACGAGAGTAGTGGTAAAGGGAGAGAGAGGTAGAAAGGTAGATATAGAGTAAGAACAGGTATGGGAGTGAGGGAATAGGGGAGTAGATAGAGAAGGGAGTAAGGATAGACAGACCTTGCAGGGAAAGGTTGTCTGGAATCTGTAAATCCAATGACAAATAATTTTGGTGTGTGGGGGGGGGGAAACCGGAGTGCCCGGAGAAAACCACTTTCACTGGGTGGGCGCCGAAAAATATACCCACCCAGTGCCCAAACTGAAATGTGAAAAAAGTGTTAATGGCATGTATAAACTTGGTTAGTTATCATTGATCACTATGGTTAATAACCCAGTCTAAGAGTGAAGTATACTGGGTCCAGGTATCTGCTATTTGAAATAATTTGCGTGTTTGGCGATTGCCGTTATAGGTTTTGGTATAATAGTGTTTGGATAGTTGGATAAATCGGTCCTTCATTGGTGATAGTTGGGTTAGGGAGTTGAGATAGCTTGGGGGAGTGTAGTTTAAGAGACGGTAGGCAATTTTAATGAACCGGTTTTGCAAGTTTTGTAGTAGTGAATATTGTTTTTAGGACATGTTACAAGTGGATGGGTTACCATATTCGAAAAGTGGTCTTATGAATGCTTTATATATGGTAATTATGGTTTTGGGGGAACATCCTTTGTTGGGCCCACTGAAGGCAATAGCTTGCGATTTCGAGGGATTTAAGATGACGCCATTTATTACACCTTTGAGATACTGCATTCAGGGATACTTGAACACGTGAGGCAGCAATTTGGGGGTTACATGGTGCTCCGAATGGCGATGTCGTCTGCATATTGTGAGAAGAGGGTTGAGTTAAGTGAGGGAAATGGTATGTCGTTAACATATATATTGTATAATAAAGGACTGAGTACTGAGCCTTGGGGGACGCCTGCGTTAAAACTGAATGGGTGTGAGATCGAGTTGTTTATCTAAATGTTTGCTTTGCATTTGAGGAAGCTGGATATCCAGCGAACCAGGATAGGAGGGATGCCGATGTTAAGAATTTTATGGCGAAGGCCATAATGCCAGACAGAATCAAATACCTTTTGGACGTCTAGAAAAATGGCGACAGTTGTTTGTTTCCTATTGAATCCTTTGAATATTGATTCCGTGAGGCGTGCTAGGTGGTCAGTGGTTTGTCTGTTTTTCCTACCAGAATTTTGATTATCTCTGATCAGGTTATTGGTTTCGAGATAGCAATAAATCCTGTTAATTATTGTTTTTTCATGAGTTTTCCTAGTGTGTTCAGAAGGCTGATTGGTCTATAGTTATTGGGATTGGTAAGGTCTTTATCTTTTTTAGGTAAAACTCTGATTAAAGCGGTTTTCCATATGTTGGGTAGTATTCTGAGAATAGAGATAAATTGAAACGAGATGCTTAAGGTTAGTATCGGAAAGATTTTTAAGGACTTGGTTACTGATGCGATCGGGTCCAGGGGCTTTGTTTTTGATTTTCTTGAGAATAAGCTTGATTTCGGTTATTGTTATGGGTCGAGTATAGTAAGAGTGATGGTGATTGTCTGGTTTGAGTGTGATGGGGGGAAAGGGGGAGAATAACGTGGGGTTTGATTTTACGGTTTGGGTAGTTGTAAGGTAATGAAGTTGATCGAAGGATGCGATATTAGGGGTGACAAAGGTGTTTGTGAAATACTGGGCGAAGAGTTTAGCTTTGTCGGGGTCGGAGGTTGCTGAGATATTGTTGTATATGATATCGGGGTAATTGTTGGAGGGTTGGGTGTTAGTTATGGCTTTGATTTTCCTCCAGAATAAGGATGGGTTTGGGTATGATTTTTCAATAGAATTACATAGGTTGTTCCAGTTTTCGGTTTGAAGGGTTTTTATCAGGGCTTTATTCTTGTTGTTGGTGCTGTTGATTTGGGTTTTTATGGCTGGATTACGAGAGGATATGAATTGTCGTCGAAGACGGCGTCTTTGGATTATTGCTTGGTGTATGTCGGGGTTGATTTTCCAGGAGTTGGGATTGGTATTGTATGTTGTGGTAGGTGTGGTATTTAATATGGCTTTTTAGATGCTATTGGTGATTTGAGCTGCATAATCTTCTATATCTGATTCACACACGGCGGTTGTTTTAACTTAAGGTAACGGTTTTTCGATCAGTTGTTAAATTGGTTCCAGTTGACAAGGGTGTAGTCGTGCAGTGGTGGGCGTGCGTTAGTTTTCGGTGAGGTGTTGGGACAAATCTGAATATAGACTGGGTAATGATCGATACCGATGTCATGGAGGACTTGGAAGTTGGTTAAAAGCCTAGACTGGCTTCTGGGGGCTATTACTAAGTCGAGGATGTCTTCGTTTCCATTAATTTTTGTGTGGGTGGTTTGGTTGTTGTTTAGGGTGACAAGATTATTATGTGTTATAAATTGGTGTAAAATGGTTCCGTTTCGGTTGGTTGTTCGGTAGTTAAAATCGATGTGTTTACTGTTGAGATCGCCAATTATAACGGAGTTGGGAAAGGAATCGTAAATTTGCTGTAGTGTAGTGGTATCGGGTTTTGTTTGTGGGAAGACGTACATAGCGATTAGTGTGGGGCTAGATGAAGTTTGAATTTGGCAGATAAATTCGTTATCGGAAGTGTAGTTTGGTTTGGGGAAGGAGATTACTAAGGATTTGAGATAAAGTATTGCTATACCTCGCTTATTGTGGTTAACGTGAGTGTTATATGTCATAGCCGGGAAGACTAAAGTTAATATTAACTTTTAGAAGTGTTTCATTTAAAAATAGGATTCCTGTTTTGGTTTTGGTAAGTAATTGGAATATTTCGTATTTTTTATGATTTAGACTTCCGCGAACGTTAATGTGGATTAAGTTAACCATTTTTAGGGAAGGAAGTAGAAGAAAGGTGAGGGAGTAATTACCAATTTATTCGGTGGAGTGTTGGGAGGTTCCTTCTCGTCTTTCTCGGTGTCTCCTAAGATGTTCAAGCTGGATACCTATTCGTTCAGGGTTGAGGAGTTCGTCGGTTTGTAGAAGGTTGCAAGCACTCTTCCAGGCTAGCATGGCTACTTGATCCGTATTGACGATATCATTAAGTAGGTTGGATAAGACATTGGAGATGATTACCGTCATAGCTTGTATTATGTCGAGAAACTTTTTGTGAAAAACTCTCATCGTTACTGCTTGATCCATTGTTTGCTTCAGCGTAGGTTTTCTTGGTTGTGGGGTTAGGTGCTGGAGTGGGTTGTTGGTTACTTTTAAGTGGTAGAGTGCCCATTTGTGCGGGAGCCACTGGTGATGCAAAACGATTGATTTTTTTTGGTGTTGGCTGTTGCATGTTGAGGATAGCTTGGAATGTGGGGGCAGCCATGGTAGAATGAAGCATAAGGTCCTTTGCAGTTCGCGTTTCGGGTGGCTTCTCTCTCATTTGGGCAAGTGGTGACTGGATGAGGTCCAAAGCATCTGACGCAGCGGACAAGCGATCTGCACGCATTCGCGGTGTGACCGAAGCATTGGCACTTGACACTGTAAGACTCTTGGGGCAGTGTTTCTTAATTCTTCGACTTGATGGTGCTTATAGTATAGTATGATCCCTGAGAAGAGAATTTTCTCGGCCGTTTTTTCATTGGGGATACTAATTTTTATTAGAGGTGTTTAAAGGCCAGTTTTGGGTGACTTGATACGGATGAGTTTTTTTACTTCGATACCTTGTGTTTCTAATTCTTCCTTAACTTTGTCCAGGGTTATATCAAAGGAAACACTACGGATGGCGATTTCTTTGCCTGGAAGCTGGTTACCCGGAATTCGTGTTAAGATATTGGCACCTTTAAATCATTACTAAGCCATGTCTTGAGAATTGTTCCATAACTATGGGGGTCCCACATTTGATAATAACCCCTCCTTTGGGGAGCCGTCTTAATTCTTTGAAGATAACATGGGGGAACAGTTTTTTAAGTTCATTGGCAATTTCGGGAGTTCTCGTCGTGGCTGGGATTCCCTCGATGATTATGGCTGGTGGCAGCTTTGGTTGGGCCTGAGTGTTGATAGAGGGCAGTGGATCGGTTATATTCTTCACAGGGGATGAGGTTTGATGTTTGGGCTTGGATGGTTGTTCGTGCATATCGGATACTTCTAGAACGGTAGTATTATGAACTGTCATCACTAGAGTCTGAGATTGGCATGTTGTCCGAATAAGGCTCGCTGAAAGAACAACATTCTGTGGCGTCTTGAAGGAGGTTGAGCTGCTCAGAGCTTGATAGAGCTTCATTAGTTGACCTGGTAACTCTTTTCCTTGTCATTTTGCGTTTTTAGTGGGGAGATCTACAAATATGGTATTGGTAAACCTTAAGGTGCTTGGACCTGGTTAGTTATACCAATACCTGCCTGTAGTCACGTAGGCCAAAGAACTTTAGTTAGGATTACTAAAGGAATTATCACTAAGTAAATCGCAGAGACTGAAAACCACGTCTGATGATCTTGATGTCCGTCTCTAATCTCGAAAACCTGATCTTTCTGCCACGGAGTTTCGGAAAAATTGTCAGCGTTTAAATTGCGCGCTGCAGGATTGAAAAGCAGCCAATAGCGTCTTAGCTTGCGAACTCGATAGTTGTCGCGAGAAGCGCGGCCGTCACAGGCGACTAAATATATCTCGTTTGATCCTGCAAAGTTGATAAAACTAAATGAGTGAACAACGTAATACAATTCTACATAATGGTTGTTACTACCATATTTTTCATTTTAATACCAACGACGCCCATCTAATTGCAGCTCACCCAAAGAACCTGAATACGTTTCGCAACCTATAACATCAACTAATACACCTGCCGACCGTTCTGAATCAAACCACTCTGAGCCTGAGAAGACCAACAAATCGTGGAAGACCACCTCGCTCATTCCAAGTTTCACCACCTCGACCCAGATACAAACCACGTGACCGACAATTAGACTCCTCGATTCAAACCGAATCCATGTCCACAAACATCGAATCGTCACAATCTCAAATTTAGGGAAAACGCAAATCTGTTTAGACCAGTTTAGAACAGCCAAGCCTATCAACATCACTTCAAATTTCACATGAGAGGGGGTTACTAGCTCATCAACGTTTAAATATGGTTCGAGCCAATATAATGCGCATACTTAGCAACGAACGTGCTAACCCGACCTAGAAAGAGCCAAGGTCTAGCTCACCTCACTTTCGCTGCTCCCGTCCATTCTCTCACTCAAATTCCCCACTCCAGTGTCGAAATATTAATAATAAAATAAAATTTCCACGGGCATTTCAAAAAATTCTTACGAAATAGGGCGAAGAGGAACTAAAAAGCTCCTGAACACCCCAGTTCGGGAGAGAACTCTTCTGATTTCTCTCTTTCTCTCTAAACTGAATTCCTGCCACATTAGTTTAGTTTAATGGCTAACCCGACAGTGCCACCACAACCAAACTTTGCCTCTCATCAGATAATTTGGTGTAGATAGTTTGTTGGCGTAAATGATGGTAGGCTAAATGCGGATTTTAATATTCTGTTTTGCTGCACTTGGATTTTCTGGAGTGTGTTACTTGACATCCGTACTCTATTAGTGGACGGTTTTAAGCCTTGTATATTTATATAATGGTGTTCGGTGCACATTTCTATTGTTTGCCAGTTATGCTCTTTAGATATGAAGTCCTTTTTCTGATGGATGAGTGTATATTGTTTATGTTTTTTCCATGTTAGTTTTGTGTCGAAAGTGACGCCAAGGAATGTGATGTTTTTCCTGATGTTAATGGTTGTGTTTCCAAGTGATAATTTTATTTTTTCTAGATTTTTCTTTGCTTCTTAAGTTTTCTATAGAAGGTAATTGCTTGCGTTTTTGTTGGGTTTAACACCACTCTCCACTTGTTGAGACGTTGTTTAGAGATTCTTGTACGCGAGACATGGCCATTACTGGGTTTCTGGAGGTGCTCCAGATTGCGATGTCGTCTGCGTATTGTGAATTGTGTGTGTATGTTAGATTTGGAAAAGATATGTCACTGACGAAAATTATGTACAGAAGTGGAGAGAGGACTCATCGTTGGGGTACTCCTGCCGCTATATTAAATAATTTGGATATAGTTTTGTTGACTTTTACTTGAGCTGTTCTATTTGTTAAGAAATTTGAGATCCATTTTACTATCGTGGGGTTTATTTGTAGGTGATTTAGTTTGTATATGATGGCGTTGTGCCATACGCTGTCGAATGCTTTTTTGACGTCTAGGAATACCCCTATAGTTACTTGATTGTTGTTGTAAGCTTTGTAGATTGATTCGGTGAGTCGCGTGAGGTGATCTGTTGTTTGTCTATTTTTTTCTGAAAGCATTTTGAAATTCTGGAAGGATGTTGTTTGATTCACAAAAATGGAGGAGACGGTTGGAGATAATTCTCTCCATCAGTTTGCCAAGGAAGCTTAACAGAACGATGGGGTGGAAATTATCTGGATTTGTTATATTAGTTTGTTTCTTGGGGATCGTTGTTATGATGGCATTTTTCCACGTGTCAGGGTAGTATCCGGTCGCAAGTGAAATGTTAATAATGTTTCCGAGGTGTTGTAGTAGGAGAGTGGAGCTTTTTTTTCAGAATAATATTTGGTATTTGGTCATGTCCGGGGGAAGTGTTCTTCAATTTTTATGTTAATTTTTAATTTAGTTATGGTTATTTTTCTATTGATTGAACTTCGGTGTGCTTTTAATGTCTCGCCGGGGAATCGTAATGAGAATAATGCTTGGTTTGTATTTATGTAGTTGTTGACATGGTGTGGATGTTGTGTGTCGATATCTACTGAGTTTAAATCGCTAAATGAGGATTTGTTGTAGTCAGCTTTCTCTACGTCCGTCCTTGCGATTTTATTGTTGTGTGTGATATGTTGTAGCATATGATTTGTTTTTGTCTGAAGCGATACTCTTGAATTTTTTCCAAAATTCTTTTGGATTGTTCTTGTTTTTTTCTAAGTTTTTGCAGAAGTTATGCCAATTGTTTTCTCTGACTTTTTTGATTTCTTGTTTAATTTTTGTATTTGTTATATTGATTTCTGTTTTAATGTGTGGATCGCGTGTGACGTAGTGTGTTCGTCTTAATTTTCTGCGTTTGATTATTAATGCGTGAATTTCTGATTTTAGAGCATATTGAATAAGTGATTGTTTTCTTTTTGATTTAGGAATTGTGTTTTTTATGGCTTTCTTTATGACTTCTGTAATTTGATCAACATAGTTGTCTAGTTCTGTTTTGTTATTTACATGTTCTATTGGATGGGGTAGGTACGAGTCCAGAGAGGCATTAAAAGTGAGCCAGTCTGTTTCAGTGTAGGTGTATGCTGAAGGAGTCACGTACGCCACAGCAGGGTGGCGCGGGTGAATCATGCATGACACGGGGAAGTGGTCACTGGTGATTTCATCATGTACCTTGTATTAAGATATTCTTTTTACCATGTCCTTGGGTGCGATGATGAAATCGAGTAGATCGTATGAGCCGTTAGCATCTGAAAAGTGCGTAGGTGTATGGTCATTCATTAGGTGCGTATTATTGCTAGAGATAAATTTTTTTAAGCATGATCCTCTCCGTGTGTCTCTGTTACCCCTTAATTCTGAATGTGGGGAATTAAAATATCTAATAATAATTGGTTTGGGTTTACGATTACCACATTTTTGAAGGAAGTTAATATCGATATCTTTGGTTGGTGAGCAATATATGGCTGGAATCGGAATAGTTAGCCGGTTGTTAAAGTGTATATTACAGAAAATGGTTTCATTAATGTTAGATTTAAAGGAGTCTTCTATAGAGATTAAATGCGATATTTTTGTACTAAAGTAAGCTATTATACCTCTATTGTTTTCTGAGTGAGGTATGCTGTGTGAGATGAAACCGGGAATTGAGGTGTTTTGTTTCTCTGTGCAAAGTGTTTCTGAAACGATGATTATGTTGGCGTTTATATGTTTGTTTATGTTGGATATTTCTATTCTTTTGTCTTTGAGATTTCCTTGTTAGTTGATGTGTAAGATTTTAATGTGTTGTGTCATTGTGTTGTTTTATTTCTTTTGCATGAATTTTGAGTGAGAGGTGGTGTGGTTTGAGGTGAGGAAGGTTAAAGTAGTAGCTTGCAAGGCTGCAAACAGCTATGAGTGACTCGTGCCTCGATTCAAATGAGGGGAGATCACTCAATTCTATCAGCATTGCTAGCAAGTTTGTAGTGAAATCTGTGGGGTTAAATGCTTGTGATGTTTTCGGGCGTGTTACGTCCGCGTAAGTACGTGTTGGTTGAGGTTGAGCGTGTTTGGTTTGCGAGTCGGTTGGAGTTGGTAGTAAAGTTTGTTTGGTGTTGTTTTGGTAGCTGTGGGTTTGTTTATTGTTGTTCGTGGTTTTGAAAAGGAATCTGTTGCGTATTTGGGGCAGCCTTTGTTAACTGGCTGCGTTGGGGCCCTGACAGTTAGCGCATCTAACTTGGTTACGCTCGTTAGGACACTGAGCGACCTCGTGGGATCCGCCACATCTGTCCTTGGCCATACAATTGGTTTTTGTGAAATCTGTTGGGTTGAATGCTTGTGTGGTTTTCGGGCGTGTTACGTCCGCGTAGGTACGTGTTGATTGAGGTTGAGTGTTTGAGTTGCGTATCAGCTGTGGTTTGTAGTAAAGGTTGTTTGGTGTCGTGGGTTTTATTATTTTTCGTGGTTTTGAAAAGGAATCTGTTGCGTATTTGGGGCCGCCTTTGTAACTGGCTGCATGATGGCCCTGAGAGTTAGCGCATCTCACTAGGTTACGCTCGTAACGCAGCGTTTTTAAACGGTGCAGTCGTTTTTCGTGTTTCCAAAACGCTGACAGTTAAAACACTAGAATGTTATATTCTGGAAAGTTCGGTTCTTTGACCCGAAAACGATGGAACCAGAGAATAACTGTGCGTTCTTTAGGAAGGAAGTGGCTTGGGTGATGATATTGATTTTAATTAAAGGCGTAACTTGTGTTTTATTTAATTTCATTCTGGAAAACTTAGACAGTTTAACTTCTCGTAGCCTCAGTTCCTCGACGATTTCTTGGTCCGAGATATCAAGAGGTATACCTCGTATGACGATTGTTTTCCTAGAGGAGTCTGAAGGTACCCGTTTATTTAAGAGGATACCACCGAAGACATCCGTTGGCCATGCTCTGAAAAGAGTGGCGTTGTGTTTGGAATATTTACTCTTGATCAGGATTACACCACGGGCTAATCAGCGAATGTTGTTGTACTTGGCGCTTGGGAATAGTCGTCGAAGTTCAGCAACTATTTATGGTTGTCTGATAGTCGCGTGGATACCCTCTACAATAATTGGAGGTGGCGTTTTAGTAGTAGCAAAGTTAGAGGAAGAGTTGGTAGTTTACCATGGCAAGTAGTTCGGGGCACTTCTTGGTTTTGGCCTAGGAAGTTGAAGTCGCAGTGAGGGTGGACAGAGAATTGCTTGATGTATTCGAGTCCCCGTCGGTTGAAAGAACCGTGCTAGCGGCGGCTAGCAGTTTCAGGCTCTCGGCGATTAGTAAGGGACGGGCCCTGCGAGCGGGTGGTTGGACTACTGTATCTCCTTCATGGCCGTCGTTTTCTTGAGACCCCCCACAGTGAGAGTTAACACTAGTTAACGTTAACTAGTAGCGTTCGTTTTCACTGTGGCTGTCGTGACTTTGGTTACTCGTCGTGTGTCTTTACCATTACGCAAGAAAGCAAGTACCCCCGAGAAAACCCACATTCACTAGACGGGACCGAAATAAGCCCTTCTAGTGCTCTTGAGGGTGTGTAGAACTTGGGAGTAGATGTAGGACCTGAAACGAGACTTAAAAAAAAGACAAACAAATGTTATAAAGAAAACCAATAATTATGGTGTGCATTATGCTGATTTAGGATAAAATTAAATGGTGATAGATATTTACGCCAAGATATGGGTGGTAGCATGCAATGGTTTTGAATTCAGAGGTGGGTGTGTTGCAGGTTAGTAGATTTTTGAAAGTATTTAGAAGCAAGTTTGGTAAGGCGTTCAGGAATTGGTAAGATGTTGGTGTGTTTTTGAACATATTCGACAGGTGTATATGTGGTAGGTGGTGAGCAAGACGTATTATTCGATTTTGAATTGTTTGAAGTAGGCAGTAGTTGGTTCTTGTTCATGTTACATGTTACCATGGCTCCATATTCGATAAGGGGTTTGAATGTTTGTAAATATGTAGGATAGTATCAGGTCTGCAGCCATGAGTGAAGTGACTAATCTTGCAAGGTGAGATCCTTGTCAGTATTTTCTTTCTGACTTGTGAGAAATGGGAGTTCCATGTAAGTCTTGTGTTAATCGTGATTCCAAGGGAATTTGGCATTGTTAGAGAAGGAGATAGGGGTGTTGTAGAGATTAACGAGTTTTGCTGGCTTTAATCTTTTATTGAGCCTACGGTGGAGGATTATAGCCTGGGTTTGGAGGGATTAAGCGTGATTTTCCATTTATTGCACCAGTGAGTAATATGGTCTAAAGCTGTTTGTACTTTTCTTGGCTGCTAGAGGGGGTCCCATGAAGTGGACCATAGGGCAATATCGTCTGCATATTGCGACGCGTAAGTATACGTTGTGATTGGCAGCGGAAGGTCGTTGACAAAGAGCGAGTATAGTAAGGGGCTAAGAACCGAGCCCTGTGGGACACCAGCGTTAAAGGTAAATGACTGGGAAAGATTGAATTAATTCTAACTCTAGGCTGTACGATTTTCAAAGAAATTTGAGATCCATCTGAGGAAAGTGGGGGGTACTTTAAATTAAGAGTTTATACCTCAGGCCATTGTGCAAGACGGTATCGAAAAGCTTTTGTACATCTAGAAATACAGCTACTTGTGGCTTGGAAGTTTATTGAACCTGTAAAGCTTGTTTCAAGAAGCCTACAATGTGATCTGCAGTTTTGTGTATTTTTGCAGCCAGCATTCTGAATATTAGATAAAAGAGTTTCGTTTTCTAATTTCCAGAGTAATCTGGAAGTAAGTATTTTTTTCCATGAGTTTGCCAATACAATTTAATAAACTTATTGGTCGAAAAATCACTAGGGTGGTGTGAAAGATCCTTTTTTTGGGTATTAAAGTAATAATGGCAGATTTCCATGCCTTAGGTAAATAGCCTGAGAAAAAGGAGAGGTTGAACAGGTTAGTTAGGTGTGCAAGGATTCGTTAGAGGCATTTTTAAATATATATAGGAATACGGTCTTCTCCAGGTGTTTTATTTTTAAGTTTCCTAATGTAGAGCGTGATCTCGTAGTAGATATTGGAGTAGTTATGCTCTGATTCGTGTGAAATTGAGTAGAGATCGAGACCGGAAATTTAGCTGAAAAAAGGTCGTTGTTATCTGTGATTGTAGAGTTGACTTTCTTTTCGTGACGCTTGTTGAAGTTTGTGTGTAGTGGAGTGCAGAATGTATGTTGGAAATATTTGGCGAATAGGTCTGTTTTTTCCGTATCGCAGTTAGCGGTAGAATTATCATATGTGATTGTTCCCTGTGTCCGAACTTTCACGCAGATGTTTTTGAAGGTTTTCCAAAAGGTGGCGGGATTAGGTTTGAGGTGATCTAGGTTTTTGCAAAAGTTGTTCCAGTTTCCTTTCTGTTTTGTTCTAATAAGACGATGTAAGTTATTGTTTGTTTTGTTAATTTGGGGTTTAAGTAGCGGGTTGCGTGTAATGATATATTCTCGGCGGAGTCTACGTCTAGTAATAATTAAGGAGTGAATTTCGGGGGTAAGTTTCCAGGAGGTTAGGTGTGTATAGAGACTGTCTGGTAGGAACTGTACATTGAATAGTTTTGGTTAGGGAATGGGAAATTTCTTAATAGCAGTTTTCAATGTCATCTTTGGTATTTGCAACTATGAGGTAGTTAGGGAGGAGTGAATTTAATGTACGGTTAAATAATGAGCAATCAGTCTTTGAGAAGTTAAAATGGTTGTTAGAAGAATCGGTGGTAGAGGATCTCATGGGATTATTCCAGTTGGGGTTGCTTAATTGAAAGGATAAAGGGTTATGGTCTCCTCCAATGTTATCGTGTACTTTAAAATTTTTTATTAAGTGCGTGACTGATGGGGTAGCAATCACTAGATCTATTACACTTTGACTTCCGTTGTGATGTGTTCGTGTTGGAGAGTTGTTATTAATAACGTTTAGGTTGTGCGTTTGTACAAAATTTGCTAGGATTCTACCAGAGGTGTTTGTAGTATAGCCATGGAGTGAGGGGTGCGACGCATTAAGATCGCCAAGTATAATAAGATTGTTGAATGTGTTAATGATGGAATTCAGAAATGTAATGTCAGGGGTGAGCTGGGGGAATATATATATATATATATATATATATATATATATATAGCTAAAAGGGTTAAATCGGGTAGTGGCGTTGATTTAATAGTACAGAGTATATATTCGTGGGAAGTTGGTAAGTTGTGGTCGAAGAAGGTGATGTTTATGTTCTGTTTGTATAGAAGTGCGATACCTCTCGTGTTGGTGGTTTTTGGTTTAGAGATAACCTTATAGTGAGGAAAAAATTTATTGTTACTATTAAGTAGAGTTTCGTTTATGGTGATGATAGAAGAATCTAAATTATTAGCTAATTCAAGAAGTTCGTATTTTTTGTAATTAAGTCCACCTTGAATGTTTATGTGAAGGAAGGTAAATAATTTAGTGGTCTTACCTATTTGGAAGATCCGACAAGTCCCTCGACGATGCGTTGTTCAAGAACGGCGGGAGATAAACCAGGGATCATCAGGTAGCGTTGGGCTGCTTTACATGAAGTGATGAGGAATTGGTCGCGGTTAAGGTTTTCTTTGGCAGCTGCAATCATGACCTGGACGATGAAAGCCATGACATGTGTCGGATTAATGTAAGAGAACGCGACATTTTGAGCTTTGGGTGGTTCCTGTTCTTTTCGCCGTGATACTGGAGCTTGTTTCATAGTGTCGGCATAGCTTCGGTTCTGCTGATGTCTACTGGTGGAAGGTTGGTTAACAGTGGTAGTTGTGTGTTTGGGTAATGAGAGAAACTTTGTTATGGGAACAGGTGCAGATTGTCCTCGTTGGAGATTGGCAAATTTAGCCCTAATGGCAGCAACAAATTGAAATTTAGGGCAACCACGGAAACTTGCCGCATGTTGCCCACCACAATTACTACAGGTGGTGTCATTCCTTTCTTTGGGGCAGACACTGACGGTATGTTCGCCTGAGCAGCGAACACATCGTGGCTTGGCTGTGCAAGCATTTTTGGTATGACCAAAACGCTGGCAGTTGAAACATTGTAGTATGTTGTTGTCCGGGAAGTTCGGCTCCTCGACTCGGAAGCGACGGAATCACAGAATTATGCCATTTTTCAGGAAAGTGGTAGCTTGGTTGACATCGGTGATGTTTAACTTGATGAGCGGTGTGATTTGTTGCCTCCTGGCAGATTTGATTCTGACAAAAGTGGAGAATTTCACCTCACGAAATTTGAGTTCCTCTTCAATTTCCTGGTCTGAGGTATCAAGGGGTATGCCTCGAATGACTACAGTCTTCCTTGGAGAATCAGATGGAACACGTTGTGTTAGGCTGATGCCACCAAAGGCATCAGTTGGCCATGCTTTAAGAAGTAAAGCATAGTCTTTGGGGTATTCTGTTCTGATGAGAATTCCTCCGCGGGGAAGTCGGCGAACGTTGGTAAATTTAATTGTTCGAAAAAGTCGACGAAGTTCGGCGGCTATTTGAGGTTGTCTCACTGTGGCGGGAATACCTTCGACGATTACGGGAGGTAGGGCCTTGGTTGTGGCTGGACTTGATGAGGGAGCACTTGGGTTAACAGTAGGACATGGCTCGGGGCATTTGCCTTGTTTGGCAGAGTTCTTGGAGGAAGCCGTAATGGTAGAAAGAGAGTCACTGGAGAAATTGTGGTCATCGTCGGAAGACATGGCCGAACTCGCGGCAGCAAGTAGTTTGAAACGCTCGGCGCTGGTAAGGGACGGGCCCTGCGAGCGGGTGGATGGCCTGGATATTTTCATTTTCGTAGTTGAACACATTGGTCGTGAGACCCCCAGCGTGGAAGTTTGATAGGGCGACGGGCTCGGTATGTTCGGCTTGGTGGTGTGGTAGAGCTGGAGGTCGATGAGACTAAAACGGTAACCTAGTAGCCCTGAAAAGGACTGTGGATATACACAAAGGAAAAAAAGACTATTCACAGAGTATACACTATGCACCAACTAGTTGACGAGACGTCTGACCTGTGTCGTGGTGACGAGGAGACTACCATTACGCACACACAAATTCAGCAGGTTTTATGGGCATCAGATAAAAGTTTCATGTGAAACATTAATCCCTAGGGGTGCTCGAAGACTAAACAATCCTCCTTAAACCCGCACATGATAGAAATTAAGACGATAACTAAGTGAATAGATGATGGGGATAATAGGATTGATGGATATAGATTTTATTTGTATAATACTAGTGTGATCTGGTAGGCGTGGCAGGCAGCAAAGCGAAGGCAATAAGAACCTTATCCGAAAAGGAGACGAGAAGAGTAATTATTGTAGAACTCAAACTAACTGGCAGGGGTTTAGTGTAGAGAGAGAGAGAGAGAGAAAAATCGTAAGAATTCCCTCTCCAAATGGGGTTTTCAGGAACGTTGTGGTTCCTCTGTTTCCTTTCGTGGAAGGTTATTGAATTTAGCTGGCTTTTTTAACTTTTTTTGGGGGGGGTGAAGGAGTGAAGTTGGTTATATTTAATATTATCCATGAACGAGGCAAAGGTAGCACCAGAGAAAAACGGCCAGATCCCGTCCAGAAAGGCAGCTCTCGTAGTAAACGTGAACACACACGCACACAAACGACCCGATTCAGGACATTGCAATAAAGTTGCCTTGGCTGAGATATAAAGATCCAATGCATAAGTTTTTGCTGTGGGGGGGAGCGCCCTGAAAAAATCCACTTTTGTAGGACAGGCGCCGAAAGGTGAAATAAATTTGGTTGGTGCACTAGTTAATTTACAGTGATGCCTTCCGCTTGTTTTTGTTTTCTGCTTGGTAAGTTCCTTATTTGATGTATATAATTTACTGGAGTGAATGATTGTAGACTGAATGCAGATTTTAGTATTTTGTTTTGTAGAGCTTGGATTTCCTGGAATGTGTTACTTGACATCCATACTCTATTTTTGGATGGGTGTAAGCCTTTTATATTTGGTGAGCATTTCCAGTGTTTGCTGGTTAGTAATTTGATAGATGGATCACGTGTAATATAGTGTGTTCATCTTAACTGCTTGCGTTTGATTATCAGTACGTGAATTTCTGGTGTTAATCCATTGATTGTCTGATTGTTTTCTCCTTGTTTTACGGATTGTGTTTTTTTATGGCTACTGTAACTTGATTTACATAGCTGTGTAGTTCTGTTTTGTTGTTAGCATGTTCAATTGGATGGGGTAGGTATGAGTCTAGTGTCGCGTAGTAAGTGAGCCAATGGGTTTTGGTGTAAGTGTATGCTGAGAGAGTCGCGTACGCCACAGCAGGGTGGAGCGGATAAATCATACAGGAAACGGGGAAGTGGTCACTCATGATTTCATCATGTACTCTGAAGTTAAATTCGTGTTTTTAGTGTTATCAGTGTCGTTGCTGGTGTTTTTCGATTCGTGTTTCTTAGACCTATTAGATTAATGGCGTTATTATTGGAGACTATACCTTAGCCTTTTCCTTCTTGAACCTCCTTTCATTCGTGGTTTTTTTTTCTGATACCTGCTTTGTTGATTTTTCTGTACCTGAAACTTTACTTACCTTGGCCTTTTTCTTTCGGCTCCTTTTATCCATAATACCTGCTTGGTTGTTCTCCATGGACCTGAGTTTTCGCTCTCTGAACCGTCTGTAGAAGTGCTCAAGAAATTTGAGAGAAATGTTTTGATCGAAGACCTTATATTGTGAGATGGTCACTGTCAACATCTTCTGCATTAAAATTTATAAACTTTTTTTCTCATATTGCAAGAGGTGAGACGGATGTCTAGGATATCATTAGAATTTTTTGCGTCGGTAGTATGGGTAGGTATATTATCGTTTAAGATGTACTATTTTTATCTATGAATTGTAACAGGCGTCTCTCAATGGAGTTTGAATTCGAAACAAGAACTTTGAGTGTAATCCTACAATCACCTATTACTATCGTATTATGGTTGTGGGAAAAGATGTTGGATATTATATTTGTCTATACACTTGTTTGGAGAACAGTATAATCCTGCTGTCATTGTCGGGTGGTTTTCTATGAGAATATCAACCACTATTTTCATTGTTGCTGTTCATTGCGACTTCAGTAACTGAAAGATGGTTCTTTATATAATAACATAATTCCTCTATTCTCTTGATTATTTCTTCTGTCTTTTCTTATTGAAGTATAGTTATATATTTTGAATCTATTTTTATCATAAATTAAAATTTTACTTGTGATATAAAAAAAAAAAAAAAAAAAAAAAAAAATATCGGGGTTTATATCTGTTAAGTCTTCGACCTCGTGTTGTTTGGAAGCAAGTGCACCTTAAAAGTGTAAATTTTATGATTTTAGCATGTATTTAGTAATTGTTATTAGTTGTATGTTTATTTGATTGGTTTGGTTTAGTAAATTCTTTAATAAACTCTGTCAAACTGTTTTTACTACTTACTTACTATTTTGTTTGTTTCTTCGTTTGTATTTTTTATTGTGAGGATGTTCACGTGGTTATTTGTTCTGTGACTTTGTTCTTGAAATCATTTGTTTTTGTTTAGTTAGTAGTTTTGGTTGTGTAATATTTTCTTTCAGCTTCTGTTCATATGTAATTGATCCTGTAGTTGAATGTTTGTTATTGTGTTTAGTGTGTTATCTTGTGTTGTTTTTATTTCACGGATGCGTTGTTTAATCTGTTTATATTTTTGACATCGTTTTTCTGTATGTGTTTTACTACAATTACATCATTTTGGTGTGATTTGTTCTTTTTACAAGCCGATATATGGTGTCACCACCACATCCGCATCATCTTCGTGTTGCTAGACATATTGCTGAAACGTGTCCATATTGTTGGCAATAAAAACGCTGATTACAAGTGCAGGTGTTTCTAATTGTCTCACTTGGTATTTTTGGTAACACAAAATACCATTTATTTATCAGTTCCAAGATGTTGTAATGTTGTTCTATGTCCAATCTTATTGAATTTGTTGCTTTATTTGTGACTTTGGATATAATTCTTTCTATTTCGTGTGAGGTGTGTTGAGATTGCTTAATCCTTGTTCAATATCTTGTTTTGTCATTGAGTGATGCACCCCACGGATTACTATTGCCTTAGGCTGTTGCTTGGTTCAAATGTATTTTGAAGTTGATCTTTGAAAGTTTCGGCCATTTCTTTTGTATGTATGTGCTATTGTATTATGTTTCAGTGCAGGATATTTATTTGGGACTGTATTATCATTGAGTCTTTATGGAACGTCCAGAAAAAATTTTCTGGTCAGTTTTCTCCTTCAGTTTTGAGCAGTATTTGCCCCATTTATCTTGTTTTTGTTATTTTATTTGTAATTTGATCTGATTTCTTATACTGTTTATTTGCGTTTTTCTTTCTGTCTTATTATCACGCACTGTCTTAACTGTTTTTTTTTTAACTAGGGTGATTATTTTTGCGGTGGGTTTCCATGTGTTGTTTTAATGGTGTTTGGGTATTGTTTTTTTGGTTGCTTTTTGAAGGCACATCGTTATTGCTTGATAGTACTTATCCATTTCAATATGGGTTTTAACTTTTATAACTTTATTAGGTAATGGGTTGTCTAATTTCTGTTTGTAATTTTGCCGATTTGCTTTACTGTAATTAAATTTTTATGGTGGGGCGAAATCGAAGACGCAATATATTGGTAGGCGATCACCATCAACATCTTTTCCCACGTCGAATGTTGTTAGATTTTGGCTCAGATTATGTGTGCAAAAGCACAGGTCAAGTATGTGTAGGTGTGGCATCGTTTAATAAGACTATTGTCATCTACGAATTGTAAGAGACTTCTTCCATTGTTTGAGCTCCAGCGTCCAAAGCTAACATTTTTACTATTTAGGTCTCCCATAACTGTAGAATTATGGTTATGAGAAAACTGTTGAATAATACTATATCTAGTTTACTTCGTGAGTAGTAAATTCCTGCTGCGGTTACTTTTTGTTTCTTTACAGGATATCTACAGTAACATGTTCACTGCTACTACTCAATTTAATTTCTATTACTAAAAGCTCCATTCTGTAAAGCAGCATGATGCCTCTGTTTTCATTTTAATTTTTTTGTCTTTTCTTATGGTTGAATAATTTGTTATTTTAAATCTATTATTATATATTAGTTTTGCTTACTATTATAATATGGGGGTTAGTTTCTTGTATTCGGTCTTCGATCTCATGTTTTTTTAGAAGCTATTGCACCTTAAATGTTTATATATATAATATACTACTGTGAACATTGTGTTGTGAGCATGTATCCAGTAAGTGTTTACTGTATATGGTATACGAAGTGTGATGTGATTTTTGAACATGTAAATTAGCAAATCGATGTCGTTGGCTGTTTGGTTCGGTTTTGTGTATTCTTTTACAAATTCTGTAAATGTGTTTGATTATGGTAATAATGATGCTTGTTTTATCAGGTGTGTTAGCATTTGTTTCGTGGGATGTGGTGCTGTTTATAGGGTTTGTTTCCTTTTAACATTTGTGCATATGTAGTTTTAGTTTTATTATATTCTGTTATGTCTATTTTTGGTTGCCTATTTTTACGTGATTGAATATAATAATAAAATACGAGTTGAGGAGCGGGAGAGCTGGGCTGTTCGGAAAACTTCTTAATCATGGGCAGGGAGACCAAGGCTGCAGCAGGTCGCACCTACTTCACGGGACCGGTGACATAGTGGGAGAAATGAGTACTGAGAAAGAGAAAAGGAAAGATTTAGAAAAAAACGGGATAGAGAGGGAATAATGTGTAGAAAAAAGAAGAGGGGTGGATAGAGATAGGAGTAAATACAGAGGGTCCTTTCAGGGCCAGAATGCCTGGGATCTGTGAATCCAATGGCGAGAAAGTAAATGGGGGGTGAACCGGAGTACCAGGAGGAAACCACTTTTACTGGATGGGCGCACAAAAAATACCCATTCAGTGCCCAATCTACAATGTTAAAAAGAAACATTAATGACATGTAAATGGATAACACTATATTATCCGTTCTAACATTACTGGTCACTGTCATTACTGGTAACTGTGGTTAGTATTCCAGTTTATTAGTGAAATATTTGAAGTCTAGATATGGGGGAGTATTTGCTATTCGGTACAGTTGACTAGTTTGGAAGTTTCTATCAGCAGCTTTAGTATAATATCGTTTGGCGAGTTTGAATCGATCTTGAATTGGTATTAGTAGAGTTAGGGAGTTGAGGTAGGTAGGGAGAGGGAAAGCAATTTTAAGACGCGGTTTTCAGGATTTGTAGTAATGTATATTGTCTTTCAGTGATGTTGCATGTGGCTGCATTACCATATTCGAAAAAGGGTCTAATAAATGCTTTATTTAGTGATAATGGTTTTGAGGAACAGCCTTTGTTGAGGCTAATAATACGCTTCAAAAACAAGATACATTTACTTGCTCGGTTAGCAGTTTTCTGAAAGTGTGGTGTCCAGGAATGGTAATGGGTTAGGGTAAGGCCTAGAAAGGTTATGGTTTTTGTGAAAATAATGTCAGTTTTATTGAGGTTAAGTTTAACGTTCCTGAATTTTTTGTATACTTAATTTTTCTGCGGAAGACAATAGCTTGCGATTTCGAGGGATTTAAGATGGCACGTCATTTATTACACCTTTTGAGATACTGCATCAAGGGTTTTGTGAACTCGTGAGGCTGCAGTATGGGGTTAGATAAGATGCTCAAAATAGCAATGTCGTCTGCATATCGATAGATGAGGGTTGAGTTTAAAGAAGGGAAAGTTATGTCATTAGCATATGAATTGTATAGTATTGGACAAGTACAGAAACTGGGAATGCCTGCGTTAAAACTGAATGGGTGTGAGATCGAGTTGTGTATCTTAATACTTGCATTACTATTCGTGAGGAAGCTGGATATTCAGCGAACCAGGATAGGAGGGATGCGGATGCTTAAAATTTTATGACGAAGGTCATCATGCCAGTCATAGTCGAACACTTTTTGGACATCTAGAAAGGTAGCGACAATTGTTTGTTTCCTGTTAAATCCTTTGAATAGTGATTCTGTGGCGAGCAAGGTGGTCAGTGGTTTTTTTTTGTAAGTATAAGTTTGATTTTCCTGCTAGTTATGGGTCGAGTAAAGTAAGACTGGAAATATTTATCTAGCTCAAGATTAATGGGAAATCGGGAGGAGAACATGGCAGGGTTTAACTTCAGTTTGGGAAGTTCGGTGATAGTGGGATTGGTCGAAGGATGAGATATCAGGGTTAGAAAAGTGTTTGTAAAATATTGAGCAAATAGATTAGCTTTATCAAGGTGGGAGTTTGAAATATTGTTGTGTTTGATGTCAGGGTAATTGTTGCTAGATTGTACATTAGCAATGGATTTAATTTTTCTCCAGAATAGGGTTGGGTTTGGGTATGATTTTTCGATAGAATTACAATTTGTGGTTTGACAAGCGAAGGATGTTATGTTCGAAGGGCAGCTTGAAATGTGGGACAACCACGGTAAGATAAGGCGTGAGGTCCTTTACAAATAGCTCATCGGGTGATCTCTCTTTTGTTAGGGCATGCGAAAACTTGATGCGGACCACTGCATCTGACACAGTGGACAAGTGGTCTGCAGACTATCGCGGTGTACCCAAATCGTTTGGCAGTTGAAGCACTGGATTAATTTGGTCGTTATTTCTTGGGTAATAATGGTTGATTTCCATGCATTTAGTAAAATAGCCTCAGAGAAAGGAGAGGTTAAACAGCTGAGTTAGGTGTGAAAGGAGTTCGTTGGAAGCATTTTTAAGAATGATAAATGGAATGCAGTCTTCTCCAGGTGTTTTACGTTTTCTAATGTACAACTTGATCTCCGCTGTAGATATTCGGGTAATGTTTTTTGTCGTGCGGATGTGAGTAAGGTCGACTGGAAAATTGAAAAAATGTTCGTTATTTTCTGTAATGGCAGTTTATTGTACTCTCGTGATGCTTGTTGAAGTTTGTGTAGTGGGGTTCAGAAGGTATGCTAGAAGTATTTGGCGAATAGGTCGGTTTTCCCTGTCTTTATTAGAGGTAGTATTATCGTATGTGATTGTTCCGGTGTCAGAATTTTTACGACATATATTTTAAAGTTTTCCAAAAGGAGGCGGTGTTAGGTTTGAGGTATTAAGGTTATTACAACAGTTGTTCCAGTTTTCTTTTTTCATTCTGATGAGGCGTTTTAACTTGTTTTTGGCTTTGTTAATTTGTGGTTTATGTAATGGGTTGCGTGTAACAATGTATTCGCGGCGGTGTTTTCTTGTGATGATCAAACTGAATTTCAGGGATGATTTTTCTGGTGTCAGGTGTGTTTTGTAAAGGTATGGTTCAGACTATTTCCTGTGTGTTTTTTTTTACAGGGAAGTGGAAATTTCTTGTTAGTAAAGTTCTGTCACATTTGGTGTTTGCAAATTTTATGTGTTCAGTGAGGAGTGCGTTTAAGGTACGGTTAAAGGACAGCCTATTAGTCTTAGGGAAGTTGTAAGAATTGTTAGTTTTAATGACTGTAGTTCTGATGGAGTTATTCCAGTTGGGGTTATTTAATTGAAAGGATAAGGGGTTATGATCTCCCCTGGTGTATATATTAGGTGTATGATTGATGGGGTAACGATCGCTAGATCAGTTACTCGGTTTTCCATTGTGGTGTGTGTGTGTGTGTGTGTGTGTGTGTGTGTGTCGGTAAGTTGTTATTGATTACAGATAACTTATATGTATGCGTAAAGTTGGCTAGAATTCTGCCGAAAGTGTTTGTACTGTAACCACGGAGTGTTGGATGCGACGCATTAAGGTCGCCGAGTAAAACTACATTTCTCTACTCAATTATTAACACATTTAACAATGTAGTGTCAGGGGTGACTTGAGGAATATATCATATATTGATATATGACTAAAAGAATTATATGGGGTAGTGATTGTGATTTGATGTTACAAAGTATATATTCATGGGAAGTTGGTATGTTGTGGTCGATCACGGTAATGTTGAAATTCTGTTTGTGTAAAAGTGCAAAAGAACTTTTTTTCAAAATAATGTTTGGTAGTTGGTTATGTCCGGAGGAAGTGTTTTTGAAGTTTTTAATGTTGATTTTCAGTTCAGTGATGGTAATTTTCCTATAAATTGAACTTGTATGTTTCCAGTGTCTCGCAAAGGAACCGTGTTGAGAATGAAGCTTGTTTGTATTTATGAACTTGTTGATATGATGTTGGTGTTGTGTGTCGAAGTCTACTAAATTTAGGTTGTTGAAGGAAACCTCGTAGTAGTCAGCTGATAGATCAGCTGTCTGTACGTCCGTCCTTGCGATTTTATTCTTGTGTGATATGTTGTAGCATGTGATTTGAGTTTTCCGAGATTCTTTCGCATTGTTCTTTACTTTTTCTAAGTTTTGTCAATTAGTTTCTTTTGCTAATTTATTTTCTTTATTTTTTGCATTTGTTCTGTTGATCTGTATTTTGATAGATGTATCACATAATATAATGTGTTCTTAATTGTCTGCGTTTTACAATCAGTGCATGAATTTGTGGTGTTAGTCCATTGATAATGTAAGTGCTTCTCCTTGTTTTAGGGATTGTTTTTTATGGTTTTAGGTATGGCTTCTGTGACTTCATTAACACAGTTGTCTCGTTCTGTTTTCCTGCTAGCACGTTGAATTGGGGGATGTAGATGTGAAGCGTGGAAAGTGAGCCAATCTCTTGGTGTACATGAAAACGGAAGGAGTAATGTATGCCACGACTGGGTGAATCATACAAGAAATGGGGAAGTGGTCACTCGTGATTTCATCATGTACTCTGAAGTTAGATTCTTTTTGCTGTTTCTTTGGGGGCTATGATGTAAACAAGCCCGTCATATAAAGCGTTGGCTGCTAAAAAGTTTGTAGATGTGTTGTCGTTTATTAGGTGCATTTTGTTAATAGAAAGATTTTTTTATAATCAACCCTCTGCGAGTGTTACTATTTCCCCTTAGTTCTGCATGTGGAAAATTAAAATCCTCAATAATAATTGGTTTGGGTTTACTGTTAACATATATTTTAAAGAAATTAATATTAATATATTTATTTGGTGAAAAATATAGGGCTAGAATTGGAATTGTTAGTCGGTTGTTAAAGTGTACATTACAAAATGGTTTCATTTATGCTTGATCTAAAAGAATCTTCTACTGAGATTAGTCGTGAAATTTCTGTATTGAAGTAGGATATTATTCCTCTTGTTCTCTGAGTAAGGTATGATGTATGATTAATCCGGAGATTATGGTGTTCTGTTTCTCTGTGCAAAGTGTTTCTGAGAAAAGGATAATGTATGCATTTATCTTTGTTTTTGTTGTGGATTTCTATTCTTCTTTTCTTAATTTTACACATGAACTGCCAAGGAAACCTCAATGTGTTTTACCATTGTGATGTTCTTCCCTTGCATGAGTTTCAAATGAAAGATGGTGTGGTTTGAGATGGGGAAGTTGAAAGTGTCTTGCAAGACTGCAAAGACACTTGAGTGATTCGTGTCAAAGGAAGGCAATTCACCGAATTCGATTAACATTGCTAATACATTTGTATTGAAATCCGTGGGGTTAAACGTATGTTTTGGTACGTGTCACGTCTGCGTATGTACGTGTTTATTGTGGTTCTGTGAGTCTGTTGGTGTTTTTAGTAATTGTTGTTTAGTGACATGAGTGTTGAGGTTTGTTACTCTTTGTGGTTTTGAAAATAATTCTATTTCTTATTCGTGTGTATTTGGGGCAGCCTTTGTAAGTGGTTACGTGAGGGCTTTAACAGTTTGCGCATTTCACTTGGTTTCGCTCGTAAGGACTGAGCAGCCTCGTGAGGTTCAGAGCATCTCACACATCTGTCTTTGGCCATGCAATTCGTTTTCGTTTGTCCGAACGTTTGACATTTATAACATTGTAGGATTTGCTTTTGGTGCGTCTTCGTTTGTCTCCTACACGACTATATCCAACCCTCCTCAAGACGTTTTTTCAGAAACTGCCCACATATTCATTTATAACATTGTAAATCAGTGATGTCGATTTGCAAAAGTAAATATCTCGCGAATCGAAAAATCATGAAACCATGTACTGCTGTATACCATATATTCCTGACATCAACAAACAAATAACCAACATTTGGCAAAAACTAATAAAATGACATTCCGGTTAATACTAAATTTATTCAAAAACCAGGCACAAAACTGAGGTCTATACTATGTAAACACTACACTGACAAACACCACACCAACATTATTTGTAAAATATAATGTGATAACTGCCACGAAACAAGTAGGAAAATAAAAACCAGATTCAAAGAACATAAAAAGTCACCTTCACACGTTTCCGAACACTGCAAATCAAATGGACACAACATAACCATAGAAAACACTAATATACTAAATAAAGAAACAAACGCAAAATTAAAGAAGCCTTACTTATACAACAACTTAAACCCAAAATAAACCAATATAAAGGAAAGCCATTATACCTATATTAATATTCTAGATAAAATTATATATTCAAACATCTAACCCCGCCATCTACATTGCGACACTCAGTTACACAACCCCTTCCAAACATGTGGTCAGCTTTCGGTCAGTTACCTCTTTCTTTGTAAACCTGACGATGCCTGAAGGTTGAAACGCTGTTCGCTCTTCTATATAAAATATTTTCTCAACCCAAACGAGCCCTTTTTGCATATAAAATATAACATTGTATAACTGGCTTCTGGTGTTTTTCTCCAGTTCGATCGTATGTTTTTTGAAGAAAAGAAAGCAACCGTTTTTTAGTAGTTTGTTCTGGTCGTCTTTATTGTTCATGGCTATTTTGACTGGTGATGTTTTTCATTTGTTTTAAAAGAGAATTGGTTCTGATTTTTGAAATGTCATAACCTTCTATTTTTAGTTCCTCAATGATCTCGTTATCTTGTCGGAATCGACACCTCTGATAATAACAGTTTTCTGTGGAGTGTTTTGTTTGGATGGGCTGATGGTAACTTGGACTCCGAAGGCATCCTTGGGCCGATGGGCCAAAATGTATGCAAATTCATGTGCTTCCGTGGAATTTGGGGTAGCCTCGGAAATGTGTCGCGTGCTGACTTTCGCAGTTACAGCACATGGTTTCGTTCCTATCTTTCGGGTCACAACAATTTTGTTCCCCTCTCGATTTTACTTTCTGGTCAGGAGGTGAACGATGTCCAGAGCGGGAGTGCCTTAAAAAAACCCACTTTCACAGGACAGGCGCCGAAATTTTTGCCAGTCCTCTGCCCGATATCTGAAAGAGAATACATATTATTGACATGAATTTATTTCTTTAGATACTTTGTGTTATTTGTGATCCTTGAAATATGTTGTAAGGTGAAATGTATTTGGTTGGTGCACTGGATAATCTGTATAATGTTGACGTTAATTTGTTTATTTTCTGCTTTTTGATAATATTTGTGTGATATTTCCGCTAGTCTAGCACTTTGTGTGGGTTAGTTGTTGATTTGATGTATGTAATTTACTGGAGTGAATGACCATAGATTGAATGCAGATCTTAGTATTTTGTTTTCTTGAACTTGGATTTTCTGGAGTGTTATTTGACGTATTATGTGACTTAACATCCATACTCTATTAGTGGACGAATGTAAGCCTTGTATATTTGTCTAATGGTGTTTTGTGAACGTTTTGATTGTCTACTGTTTAGTCATTAGGTGTGAAATCCTTTTTCTAATTGACGAGAGTATATTATTTACATATTTTTTCCATGTTAGTTTTCTGTCGAAAGTGATCCCAAGGAATGTGATTTTTTGCTTATGTTAATGGTTGTGTTTCCAAGTGATAGTTTTATTTTTTCTAGATTTTTTTCTTTTTTTAATTTTCTGTAGAAGGTGATTGCTTGTGTTTTTGTAGGGTTTCACACGACTCTCCACTTGTTGCTCCATGTTGAAACGTTGTTTAGTGATTCTTGTACGCAAGACATGGCCATTACTGGGTTTCTGGAGGTGCTCCAGATTGCGATGTCGTCTGCGTATTGTGAATTGTGTGTGTATGTTAGTTTTGGAAAAGGTATGTCGCTGACGAAAATTATGTATAGGAGTGGAGAGAGGACTGATCTTTGAAGCACTCCTGCTGTTATATTAAATGATTTGGATAGATTTATTGACCTTTACTTGTGCTGTTCTATCTGTAAAGAAATTTGAAATCCATTTAACTGTCGTGAGATTTATTTGCACATGATTTAGTTTGTATTTGAAGGCGTTGTACCATACGCTGTCGAATGCTTTTTTGACATCTAGAAATACCCCGATGGTTACTTGATTGTTGTTTAAAGCTTTGTAGATTGATTCGGTGAATCGTGTGAGGTAATCTGTTGTTTACCTATTTTTTTCTGAAGGCATTTTGAGATTCTGGAAGGCGATTCGCAAAAATGGAGAAGACGGTTGGAGATAATTCTCTCCATCAGTTTGCTAAGGCAGCTTAACAGACTGATGGGGCGGAAATTATCTGGATTGGTCCTGTTTTGTTTCTTTGGAATCGCAGTTATGATGGCTTTTATCCAAGTGTCAAGGTAATATCTTAGTTGTTAGTGAGATTTTCTTGATGTTTGTAAGGTGTTGTAATACAAGAATGGAGCTTTTTTTCAAAATAATGTTTGGTATTTGGTCATGTCCGGGAGAAGTGTTTTTCAAGTTCTTAATGTTGATTTTCAGTTCAGTGATGGTAATTTTCCTGTTGATTTAAACTTGAGTATGCTTTTAGTGTCTCGCCAAAGACATGTGGTGAGAATGAAGTTTCACACACAATACCAACGTCTTCAGAAATACAAACCAAAGTCGACTGAATTTAGGTTGCTGAAGGAGGATTCGTAATGGTTAGCTTTCTCTACGTTCGTCCTTGTGATTATATTGTTGTATGTGATTTGTGTTTTTGTCTGAAAAAATACTCTTGAATTTTTTCGAAAATTCATTTGAGATGTTTTTGATTTTTCCAAAGTTTTACCAAGAGCTTTGCCAATACGTTTCTTTTCCTATTTTAATTTCTTGTTTAATTTTTGCATTTGTTCTATTAATCTATGTTTTAATAGATGGATCGGATGTTAGGAAGTGTGTTCGTGTTAATTGCCTGAATTTCCGGTGTTAGTCTATTAATTATGTGAGTGTCTATATACAGTACGTGAAAGATTGGCTTTAATGACATTTTTGAAGTTAGATGGGCTGTGGAAATTTAAAAATAAAACTAGAACAGAGCCAGGCAACATTAGTTGTCTTGCTTAGTTAGAGGCCACCGAAATGGTTAAATTATGTAATGATAACCCATCTAAGTAGGATGTAGAGTGATTTTATGACAGCTGATATTAAAATTCAGTTAGTATAACTAATTGGTGAGGTTAGCTGATTTTATAAAATTAATATGTAGATCAAAATTATTAGCAAAATAATAAGATGTATGTGACAGAGAATGTTCGAGAACTCAATTGAAGAGTTTGAGATCCAATGTCCGATAAAAGATTAATTAGCTACAAGAGAAGTGATGAAATATTACCACAGAAGTTAATTAGTGACAGATAAAAAAGTAAAAATGAAACCAGCATTACGACAGTACGAGTGTTCAAGAAAAACAATGTGGACAGTGAAGTGTTGAGTGATAAACAGAAGTGTTGGTTTGCTAACAGCAAAACTACTTTGGACCTATCTGCTGAGCCGACCGTGAGGAATCGGGCCCCTAATTATAGCGTTAGTTACAAATCCGTAGACTTACCGCTGTACCAGCGTGGGGGTTATAAGCAAAAGTAAAATTATTACAGGAAAACCAACACAATAATAGTAGAGATAGAAGGTAAATATTTCCTGAAAGAACTCTTGGCCGTTTCTACCACTTCCTAATTATTACTTAAGCTCCAGTTTTAAAGGAAAAACGGTATGAAGATGAAAGACGTAGGTTGGTGTGCCACCTATCTACATGGACCGACTTGGAAAGACGGTGAGCATGATTTTACTCATCTATTATCTTCATGTAAGAACGTGTTAAACTTATCAAGAGTATACGAAGAATGTAGAAAAGAAGAAATTAATTATATGTTGCTCTCATTACTTTAGTATAAATTTGGAGAGCTCCTGGTGTCCAGCATGAAAGAGTATGACAATCAACGACCCTGTTATATATATTTACTTTGCGTATCCACATGAACATCGTGCAAAATGGAGAGAGAGACGACCTTATGATTGTTTGTTGATAGCGACGAGACAATATTTCAACATTTCTGACAAGAAGTTAAAGGAAAGCACAAGAATACACATTAATAAAAGAAACTGTCAAAAATCATTATTTGTTGAAACTGAAGCTAGTACGATGATAATGTACTAATATTAATATCTTTCAAATTTAATTTGCTCTTTTCTATTATAGAACTGAATATAGTTAAATGTTTTAGGTAAGATAAGTGTAATTTCATGTATGTTACCTTTATGAGTAGAGCTTTTAACAGATTTGAAACACACATAATAGAAGAATAACAAATGATGACCGATGTGTACATGAAACGATGGAAACATATTTAAATATTTGATCGCAAAATCTGTCTTTAAGGAGGGAGGGCATTGGTAGATGTCTCTAATAATTATTTTAATTAACAGGGAATAATAAAATATAAGAATATTCACTAAGCAATGTACCTAGAATATCAACAACAATTAAATCAAGTTGTCGCCGTATGATCACATGACTTCTAGATCAACAAGAACTGACGCTATCAAGTAATTTTAGACATTCGGAGAAACCCGCCACTAGACTTCTGCTCCATATTTATAATGGAAGAACCAAATGTTGTCAATGTTAAAAGATTGTATAAAACTTGGATGATGAACTGGGAAAAACTAGCACTTTGCACTATTATTAGGTCTACAAATCACCTCTGTTACCGACATAGTATAATGAAAGAATAGTAAATGATGAATTGTGTGTACATAAGGAAATGGACACAAAACCTTTTGGTGATAAAAGAAATCAGGTGAATTGTATTGGTAACTACACAGAGATATTGCTATAGGGCATTTGCTCCACGTCGCATTTGCTATTTTGAGCACTCAACTTGAAGGAACCCGTAGCTCACAAATACGCAACAGATTCCTTTTCAAAACCACGAACAATAATAGTCAAACCCACGACACCCACATCACCAAACAACCGTTACTACAAACTCCAGCTAACTCGCAAATGAAACACTCTCAACCAACACGTACCTACGCGGACGTAACACGCCCGAAAACAACACAAGCATTCAGCCCCACAGATTTCAACACAAACTTGCTGGCAATGCTGATAGAATAAAGTGATTTCCCCCATTTGAATCGAGGCACGAGTCACTCATAGCTTTTTGCAGCCTTGCAAGTTTTACTTTAACCTTCCTCACCTCAAACCACACCACCTTTTACTCAAAATCCATGCAAGGGAAGTAAAACAACACAATAATACAACACATTAAAATCTTACACATCAACTGCCAAGGAAATCTCAATGACAAAAGGATAGAAATGTACAACATAAACAAACATATAAACGCCAACATAATCATCGTTAAAGAAACACTTTGCACAGAAACAAAACCCCACAATTCCCGGATTCATCTCACACAGCATACCTCACTCAGAAAACAATAGAGGTATAATAGCTTACTTCAGTACGAAAATATCGCAACTAATCTCGATAGAAGATTCCTTTAAATCAAACATTAATGAAACCATTTTCTGTAATATTTACTTTAACAACCGGCTAACTATTCCGATTCTAGCCGTATATTGCTCACCAACCAAGGATATCGATATCAACTTCCTTCAAAAATGTGGTAATCGTAAACCCAAACCAATTATTATTGTGGATTTTAATTCACCACATTCAGAATTAAGGGGTAACAGAGACACACGGAGAGGATCATGCTTCAAAAATTTTATCTCTAGCAATAATATGCACCTAATTAATGACCATACACCTACACACTTCTCAGCCGCCAACGGCTCATACGATGTACTCGATTTCATCATCGCACCCAAGGATATAGTAAACAGAATATCTAACTTTAAAGTACATGATGAAATCACCAGTGACCACTTCCACATGTCATGTATGATTCACCCGCGCCACCCTGGGGTGGCGTACGTGACTCCGTCCACCTACACTAAAACAGACTGGCTAACTTTTAATGCCTCTCTGGACTCGTACCTACCCCATCCAATAGAACACGTGTTTTTAATGGTTTTCTTTATGGCTTCTGAAATTTGATCAACATGGTTGTCTAGTTCTGTTTTGTTATTTACAATTCCTAAATCAAAAAGAAAACAATCACTTTTTCAATGAACTCTAAAACCAGAAATTCACGCACTGATAATCAAACGCAGAAAATTAAGACGAATACACTACGTCACACGCGATCCACATATTAAAACAGAAATCAATAGAGCAAATACAAAAATTAAACAAGAAATTAAAAAAGTAAGATACAACATATCACACACAAGAATAAAATCGCAAGGACGGACGTGGAGAAAGCTGACAATTACAAATCATCATTTAGCGACCTAAACTCAGTAGATTTTGACAACACCATGTCAACAAGTTTATAAATACAAACTAAGCTTCATTCTCACCACGATTCCCAGGCGAGACACTATAAGCATACCGAATTTCAATTAATAAAAAAAAAAACATGACGGAACTAAAAATTAATATCAAAAACTTGAAGAACACTTCCCCCGGACATGACCAAATACCAAATATTATTCTGGAAAAAAGCTCCACTCTCCTACTACAACACCTCACAAAGATCATGAACATCTCGCTAGCGACCGAATACTATACCGACACGTGGAAAAAAAGCCATCATAACAACGATCCCCAAGAAACAAACTAACAGAACAAATCCAGATAACTTCCGCCCCATCAGTCTATTAAGCTGCCTTGGCAAACTGATAGAGAGAATTATCTCCAACCGTCTCGTGCATTTTTTGTGAATCAAACAACATCCTTCCAGAATTTCAAAATGCCTCCAGAAAAAATAGACAAACAACAGATTTATCAGGCGACTCACCGAATCAATCTACAAAGCTTACAACAACAATCAAGTAATCATCGGGGTATTCCTAGATGTCAAAAAAGCATTCGACAGCGTATGGCACAAAGCCATCATATACAACTAAATCATTTGCAAATAAATCCCACGATAGTCAAATGGATCTCAAATGTCTTAACAAATAGAACAGCACAAGTAAAAGTCAACAAAACTATATGCAAATTATTTAATATAACGGCAGGAGTGCCCCAAGAATCAGTCCTCTCTCCACTTCTATACATAATTTTCCGTCAGTGACATACCTTTTCCAAATCTAACATACACACAGAATTCACAATACGCAGACGACATCGCAATCCGGAACACCTCCAGAAACCCAGTAATGGCCATGTCTCAACATGGAGCAACAAGTGGAGAGTCGTGTACCCAACAAAAACACAAGCAATTACTTTCTATAGGAAACTTAAGAAGCAAAGAAAAAATCTGGAAAAAATAAAATTATCACTTGGAAACACAACCATTAACATGAGCAAAAACATCACATTCCTTGGCGTCACTTTCGACACAAAACTAACATGGAAAAAACATAGAAACAATATACTCATCAATCAGAAAAAGGATTTCATATCTAAAGACTACAACTGGTAAACAATCGAAATGCGCACCAAACACCATCATACAAATATACAAGGCTTACATCCGTCCACTAATGGAGTATGGATGTCAAGTAACATACAATATGTCAAACACTCCAGAAAATCCAAGTTCAACAGAACAGAATATTAAAATCTGCATTCAGCCTCCCATCATTCACGCCAAAAATTATATACATCAAATTAGCAATTTACCAACAAAAAGAGATAGAGCAAGGAAAATATCACTTAAATATTATCTAAAAGCAGAAAATAGAAAGAAATTAACGGCATCACTACACAAATTATTAAGTGCACCAACAAAATACATTTCACCGTACAACATATTTCAAGAATCACAATCTACTTAACAAAGAATCTAAAGAAATAAAATCCATGTCACTAACACGAATTCCTCTTTCCCAGATACAGGGCACACGACAGGCGAAACTTTCGGCGCCTGTCCTGTGAAAGTGGGTTTTCTCGGGGCACTCCCGTTTACCCCACATCAAAATCTTCAGGCACTGGATATATAGATCCCAGCCCAGGCAACTTTTTTGCCAGACCCTTAATCGTGCCGTTTGAATTGTTTTATATTGATCTGGATTTGAAGAATATTCATGTTCACATCTGCTCAACCTCTTCCTTTCGGGACAGGTCCCGGGCTTCCTTTCCGCTGCTGCCTTTGCCTCCATCCAACACAACATTTAGAAGAGACATTTTCGACCCAAATAGTCAAGAATAATAACTATAATATATATCTAAACAAAAAACACCATTTAATCTTAATAACAATCCACGAAAGGGGACGAAGAGGAACCACAACGTTCCTGAACACCCTGGTTGGGGAGAGAACTCGTCCGATTTTTCTCTGTCTAAACTGAACCCCTGCCACGTTAGTTTAGTTTAGTTAGGCAAAAGTTTACTTTTCAACATGCCTCCACAACAAGCGTCTGGAAAAGCAACTTGAGAAACTTAAGTGAAAGAAGTGGTAATAACGGTAAGTGAACGTCTATAGAGTGTGTTTGTTTGTTTTCGAAGTTAAGCACAAAGATACATAATTACTCTGCCTACCATTGGTAACAAAACCCTATTTTTAGCGTTCTAAGTCCACAGACATGTCGCTATGCCATGGGAGAGCTGTAAAATAGCCATCCCTAATTTAGCAATGCAAGACTAGAGGGAAGGAAGCTAGTCATTACCACCCACGGCCAACTCTTGGGCTACTCTTTTATCAATGTACAATGGGATTGACGGTCACTTTATAACGCTCTCACGACTAAAATGGCGAGCATGTTTGGTGTGATGGTGATTGGAACCATACGAATTGAATAAGTGTTCTATCATACGCAGTTTTAGTGGAATGTTTGTGTGTCTTTTGTGTCAATGCTGCGAATTGATTTTTGGGTAAGTGATACAATTAAATCCAAACAATTTCATTAACCATGATAGAAGTGTCACTTATGTTAAAAGGTTCAAAGCCAAGTAGAAATCACAATGTAAAGTTTGTCTGTGATAGGGCTAATTAGTATATCGATCTAAGATTGGAAAAAGTATCATGTTAAAACATAAATGTAAATCCTAAGAAAAAATTGAACCCCAAAAATGACGGCATTTAATAAGTTAGGTATTTTAACCGTTAATTGGGTTGTTGATGGGAATTAAGCATAAAACTACACAATAGGCTATGTGTTTTCTGCTCACCACGGGTATCGAATCCCGGTTTTTAGCATTATATATCTGCAGTGTGACGTTATAGATATATGGAAGGAGCTTTACGTCTGAAGGTTTCAATACCGATCTTAATGTTGCAATTAATGATAAACACGCCTTAGACTTAATGGTTATAGTAAGTGATAAAGTTAAATAAGAAATATTAAACTAGATATATATGTGGTTAAATGGCATTAATGGTATATTTACTAATATTTATATATCCGAACAGTCCGAAACTTGGCGTGGGGAGGTGATGACTGGTTGCTTTCCTTGTAGTCTTACACTGCTAAATAAGGGACGACTATCTCAGATAGCAACTGGAGTAGCTTTGCGCAAAATTCAAAACAGACCAAACTAATTTATATATCCACCAAAAATAAACGTCATAATGATATTTTACAGAATTAACAAATTATAATTCTAAATTCCTACTTATGACGTATTTCAACAGGAAGCATCAAAATATTTAGCTTTTGTTTGTGAACGGTTGGTTGACGTTTCATGGCATAAAGCAAGGAGACTATTTGAGTACCCCGCTGGTACAGCGGTATATCTCCTTATTTACAACGCTAAAATCAAGGGTTTGATTCCCCTCGGTGGACCCAGCAGATAACCTCATGTGATTTTGTCGTAAGGAAACACACACACACACACACACACACACACACACACACACACACACACACACACACACACACACAGGCAGACAAGCCACTGAGCCCAACGAGGGGAATAGAACCCATGATTTTTGCATTGTAATTCCAAAGACTTACCATTTTGCCAGTGGGGGACCAAAACTATTACAGCAAATAAAACGAAATCAAGTTAAAACAAAACAATGTCCAAAATTAAATAAAAACTTATGCAGAATTAAGTAAAGGGTAAATCTGTTGATAAAAGCATGTTTTAAATGGTGCTATCTTTCATTGTCGTCATGGAACGACAGTAAAATGTTCCTGTTGTGACATCAGTGTCACAAAGAAAACATATTGATGCATCAATCGCAGATGAAGGAAAACAATGACATAAAAACTGTAATCATTGTATGACCTTTTCAGGATCCTTATGAAAACAAGACGGCCGAAGATCAACAAAATATTTGATTTGGAAAATTTAGTTATCATGTCGCTCGCTCCTAGTCAACTGTCAAATGGCGCAGAACCGAGTTTTGAATACAGGACCACAGTCCATATATGAAACAGATACTGCAGTCATTGCATTAGAGCAAACAGGCTAAACTGCGATGTTATTCCCGCGAATAACGAAGTGGCCTGATATTCAGAAAACCTAATAGAATTGAAAAATAGAGAGAAATGGGCGAGTTGGATTTTGTTCCACTAATAACAATAAAACTTGAAATTGCAGTACTGTAAAGTTCGTCTGTCTTCGCCTGACTGCATTAAAAAATACTTTAATATAGAGTCAATCTTTACCCATATTTGCATGAGACAAAAATTTCGGGCTCCATTATGGCCAAGCGTGTTAAAGCGTGCGACTAGTAATCTAAGGGTCGCGGGTTTGCATCCCCGTCGCGCCAAACATGCTCGCTCTTTCAGCCGTGGGGGCGTTAAAATGTCACGGTCAATCCCACTATTCGTTGGTAAAAGAGTAGCCCATGAGTTGGCAGTGAGTGGTGATGACTAGCTGCCTTTCCTCTAGTCTTAAACTACTTAGGGATGGCTAGCACAGATAGCTCTCGAGTAACTTTGTGCGAAATTAAAAAAGACAAATAAAGCAAACAAAAAAGAAATTAGACATGATCCGAAGTGCTATCAAGCTCAAAACGACACGTTTAGAGCAAAATATAACAGTTTGCTAGCACGTTCACTTATCTTTTTAAAAATCTACTTTCACTGCAAAAAGCCCTTGTGTAGTTTTGTGTGAAATTCAAAAACAAAATCTAATTTGTGACTTTACTCACAGTATCGGGTACAGAGCCAGTCACCCCTCCCTTAACTGATGTGTAATTCTGCAATTAGTGTTAGAAAGCTTCGCTCGTTAGGTAATTATTCTTTTGAGAACCAAAGTTGCAATTACAACTGCAAGTTTAATTTTTAATTTTGTTTTGTGGCTTGAAAACATATTTATTTTAATTGGTAAATTATTATATTTCAAAATGCTAGTTTATTCATTTCAGCGCGATATTTAATTTATTGCTACCGTTAGGTGGTCTTTTGCGAGGTTTACTTTTGTTTTACTTTTCGGGTGTTTTGTTAAGGCTCGAAACAAATCGGACGTTCCTTGTCTGGCTCTTGTTGAAGGCGATTTAGGCTTAAAATTTTACTAAAAATATAAGAAGAAGAACTTAAATTTAATTTTTTTTCTCATCAAGACAACACATCGCTCAAAGAACTCAGTGAGTACAACTGAAATCAATGACAGAAGAGCGGGAAACCGCAAAGATCTCGACTACGGGTCCAATAAGACCTACAAAAGAAATGGCGGGAAAACCTGTTACGGCTGAACAAAAGATGAATACAGGTAAGTCAAGTGAAACTGGTGGCAATAACATTAATAATTCCCCATTGCTAACTCTTTGTAGTTTGGGAAAAAAGGAATTAAATACTGTAAAGAAAACAAAAAATGTAATTAAAAAAAAAGTAAAGTTAAGAGTAAATTAATTATTTGGAAAACTCCGAATTTAAAGAAGCAGTGATGGCTACTAATACTGAGGTAGAGGTAGCTACCCCTGCAACAAAAGTAGGTAGTTTAAGTCCCGTTAATGTAATGCAACAAAACTTAAAAACTAAGGATGTTGATATTACACCGGTGAATAACGTACAAAAAAAATGACACGGACAGTGATCGAGGACCAAGGATTTATCACTGTATTATAAAAAAAAAACATCAAAAACAAACAAACAAACAACTGACCACAGTACTATTTTAAAGACGAGACCACCACAATATGTGGTAATAATAGAAGGCATTCCGGGTCAGTATAATCAACCCCTGCTTGCGACAGAGGTGAAAATATGCAAACCTAATGTTAATATAGTTAACATTAAGCGTTTGCCAAGAGGCGGTGTACTTGTGCAAGGGCAAAATGTGGTCGATCTTAACCGACTACTTAAAGAATGGCCAACAGATGCCTTTAAACCTGGAAATATTAAAATCCACCTTCCAGGAAGTAAGCCGCAACCAAAAGCAATTGTGGTAAGAGGGGTTCATTAGACGATTGACCTGGAATTAGTCAAACAAGCACTGGATGAACAAAACATACCACACACTAAAATTGAAAGAATAACATCTAAGAAAACATAGGCACCCACAAATCTAATCAAATAGATATTGACGACATTTACAATGTCCAAAATTTAATAACTAGTGGAAGAATGCTCTGGTATCAGAAATACCAAGTGGAGCAATTAAAAATTCCGGGTAGTGTTGTAACACAGTGTTACAATTGCCAAAGATATGGACATGTTTCAGCAGCCTGCTTAGCATCACCGAGGTGATGAGGAGTGGCGGGGAACACCATATCAACCAGTGCAAAAAAGAAAAAACGCCCAAATGTTGTAACTGTGGTCAAACCCACACAGCAAATTATAAAGGTTGCGAAAAATATAAACAAATAAAGCAACGTATTTATCAGATCAGAACATCAACAGAAGAGAATCAACCGAAAACAGTTTACCAAAAACAGACACACCAACAGAACAGAATCAACCGAAAACAAACAGCTTACCTGAAACAAGCACATCAACAGAACTCAATAAAACAACAAAAACCACGTATGCAGAAATGTTAAAAGGAAAAGAACCACATAAACAACAAGTACAGAAGACTAATACACAGAACAAGAATACATTAACACAAATACAAAAACCAAAAAAAAACAACAACACCATATAAGAAACGAATATTAACACAACAGACAAAACAAGCCTGTTTTCAACAGTTTTCAATAATGTAATAACAGATTTTATAGCAGAATATACCAAACCAAACCAGACAACTAACATTCTAGAACTACTGATCACTATCACCATAAAACACTAACAGGTTACATGCTTACAGCACAATGTTCACAGTAGTGTATATCAACATCCAAGGTGCAATAGCTTCCAAGAAACATGAGATCGAAGACCTAATAGAAGAATTAAACCCCAGATTATAATAATAAGTGAAATTCTAACATCCAATAATAATATATTTAAAATACCATATTACTCAACTATTAGAAAAGACAGAAAAAAATAAAAATGATGAAAACAGAGGCATTATGCTGCTTCAGAAAGTAGACTAATCTGTAGAAGAAATCGAATTAAACAGTAGCAATGAACTTGTTACTGTACATATCCTCCAATCAAATAAAACTAAAATAACCGTAGCAGGAATTTACTGTTCACCCAATAAACAAATAGATACAACTTTACTAAATAACATATTTTCCCACAATCAAAACACCATAGTCATGGGAGATTTAAACAGTAAAAATGTTTCCTTTGGATGCCGAAGTTCTAATTCCAATGGTAAAAATTTAATACAATTTAAATGATAATAACATCGCTTTATTGAATGATACCACACCAACACACAATCCTATTCCACTAACACTAGTGACATACTAGATCTATGTATGTGTACATATAATTTAAGCCAGAAATTAGTAAAATTTCAAGTGGGAAAAGATGTAGATAGTGATCATCTCCCAATTTTTTGCGTCTTCGATCTCGCACCCTATAAAAATATAACATATAGGAAAGAAAAATATAATTACAGTAAAGCAGATTGGCAATGCTATAAACAAGAATTAGATAATCTGTTACCTAATAAAATTATTAAAGAAGTTAAAACGCATGTCGAAATGGACAACTATTGTCAAACAATCACGGATTGCCTTCAGAAAGCAGCCAAGTTAACAATACCAAAACAACACCATAAAAAAACAAACAACACCTGGAAACCCACCACAGAAATAATCAACCAAATCAAAAAGCGCAGACAACTGAGAAGACAGTACATGATTAGAAGAAACAGAGAAACTAAAACACAAATAAACATTAGAAATCACATCAGAACTCAAATAAAACAACAAAAGCAAAATAAATAGGACAATTACTGTAATAAACTAAACGACATAACTGACCCGAAAAAATTCTGGTCACATCTTAAAAGATTCACAAGTGAAAACACAAACACAAAGAAATATCCTCCACTTGAACATAATAACACCATTGCACGTACAAATAAAGAAATAGCCGAAGCTTTCAAGGATCAACTCCAAAATACATTTAAAACTCGCACAGATCCAGATATGAATAGAAACTTCTACAATAAAGTCACTAATCACATAGCAAATAATAAACATCAATATGAACCAATATTTCCAGTAAACATAACTGATGCAAATACAAGTTCTAACACTGATTATGAAAGCACATTACTAACAAAGAAAATATCCCTACATGAAATACTACAAGCAATAAAAAACACCAAATATAAAGCACCAAGAGAAGATGAAATACAAGCTATTCTCCTAAAAAAGGGCACTCCGAAATGGTTTGACCACCTAATTTCACTATTTAACTTATCGCTCTACTCAGGATATATCCCAGTTTTTTGGAAGCAAGCAAATATTTTAATGTTCCAAAAGGAAGGAAAACCAGCGAATAAACCAAATAGCTACCGACCAATCAGTCTGACCAGCTGTGTTGGCAAAATTCTCCTAAGAATAATAAGTAATAGACTCTTCACATTCTTGGAGATAACATCAAAATTACCACAAGAACAGAATGGATTTTGAAAATTTAGACAAACCACAGACCATTTAATAAGATTAACCGAAACCATAATAGATAGTTTTAACAAAAACGAATGTACAGTCGCTTGCTTCCTCGATATCGAGAAAGCATTCAACACCGTTTGGCACGACGGTCTAAGGTTCCGAATGAATGAAATGGAACTACCGCGAGGAATTATTCGCTGGTTATCCAACTTTCTGGAAAACAGAAAATGTAGAGTAAACGTATAAGGAACTTGTTCCGAATACTTTACTCCACTAGCTGGTGTCCCATAGGGAGGGGTGGTTAGCCTCCTACTCTTCATCATGTATGTTAACAATATGCCACTGAAGGATCCAAATCATGGATTCTCACAGTTCGCAGATGATGTGGCAGTCTGGAAAAGTGCGGCAACACCCACGATAGCAGCCACTAACATACAACCACAATTAAATAGAATTATTGAATACTGTGAAAAATATAGAATTAAAATAAACAAAGCAAAAACTCAGCTCGTAGTCTTTACGAAATCGATAAAACACAAAAACAACAGCCAGAAATATATATGAATGGCACTCTAATCCAGATTGCCCAATCAGCAAAATTTTTAGGTCTGACCTATGATTCAAAACTAACTTGGATCAATCATGTAAACGAAATTAAAAATAAAATCTGGCGAAGAACCAACTATGCGAGGAGTCTAACTGGTAAAAACAGTGGAGCATCTACAGATAATAATAATAATAAATTTATTAATTAACTAAAATACAAAATATAATAACGAAAGAGCCAAACACTGAGTTCAAGGACTCGTACTGTAAGGCTCAAAAATTCATTACAAAATGGACTTAAAAAATAAAATAAAACACAAGTTAATACAAAACAAGATAAAAATAAATCAAGAACACAAAAAATACAAAATCAGAAGAAAAAACAAATATTTACAAAAAATAATCTAACGAACAATCAAATCAGAAACAACAAAATTATTAGGCTGCTCAGAAGTAAATAGCCAATTTTTCAACAATAACTTCTGCTTGGCATGACAAGATTCCTTAATCAAATCAGTGGGAAGGTAATTTAAAAAATATACAACTATTAACAAAAATTGATGAAACATAAAAGTGTATTTAGTTGTAGGAATGCGAAACTTAACATGACAAGAACTTCTTGTATTATAATCGAAATTAACAGTTGGAAAATCACGTATATATTTCAAACCATAACAACCAAGTTTAAATAAATACAACTTGTGCAAAGTAAAAATATTTAAATTAGAAAAATTAATTTCATTAATAAAAAGCATACGCAAAAATCGATTATGAAAAATTTGTAAATGGTTAATGTGAGACTTATAAGCTCCACCCCAAAAAATCAAACCATATTGTAAAACAGACTGATAAAGGCCAATATATGTAGTTTTCTAAAACTTAAAAGGTAAAATAAATCTTAAAGGTTGCAGCATGATACCAATATATCTCAATTTCTGAGTTACAGAAACAATATGAGGAGCCCAGCTTAAATGATTGTCTAGTAAAATTCCCAAGTATTTATATTTAGCAACAAAATTAAAAACAGGACAACTACAATTATCAAACAGACAAGAAAAATTATGAAACTTAATAGGTTGCATATTACATTTTGAAAATCCAAATCTCATACACACAGTTTTTTTAATATTAACAGTCAATAAATTAGTTTGAAACCATTTCTTAAGGATTTTAAGGTCATGTATAGCGTCATTATAATTTTGGGAATCAGAATTTGAAAAAACAAGAGCCAAGTCATCAGCATAACCAATCAAAGTACCCTTCAAAGGCAAACTAAAAACATCATTGACATAAATCAAAAATAAAATTGGGCCTAAGATAGAACCTTGTGGAACCCCACATTTAATAACAATATTTGAGGACTTTGAACCTTTAACATCAACAAATTGTTCTCTGTTTTGCAAATAAGATTTAAACCACTTTAGAGCAGTACCTCTAATACCATAATGTTCAAGTTTTTTAATTAAAACAAAATGAGAAACTGAATCAAAAGCTTTTTTTAAAATCAAAGAAAATAACCAAAGGACAATAATGAGCATTCATTGAGTTAATTACAAGAGTTAAAAGCTTAGAGATTGCATGTTCAGTACTTTTACCCGACTGAAATCCAAATTGGTTAGGATGTAAAATTTTAAACTTATTTAAAAAGGACATTAAACGAATTTTCATAATGCCTTCAAAAACTTTTGAGAAAGTAGTCAACAGAGAGATTGGTCTATAGTTTCCCACATCTTCCTTATTACCAGACTTAAAAATAGGTATTACTCTGGCTATTTTAAGCATAGATGGAACATGTCCATGAGCAAAAGAATTTGTAATTAAAGCAGTCAAAACAAAACAAAAGAAATCCAAATTCTGTTTAACAAAAGAAGATCTAATGTTGTCCCAACCAGGACTGCACTGTTTAAGAGCTAAAATGCAGGAACAAACCTCATTATAACAAGGTGGAAGCAAGAAAAAACTAGAAGGATTAGGATCACTGAGGCACTGGAAAGAAGAGGTGCCAAGAATTGAAGAAGAGATAGTACAACAATTTCCAAAATAATTATTAAAAGTAATAGCCAGATTTGTACAGGAAGGCAAAACAAACGGTTTATTTCTAAACCCAGTAATCTCGTTTACTAAAGACCATTGATCTCTCAAATTTTTCTTATTTAAAAATTGAAAAGAGAAATAGTTTAATTTTTGTTTACGTATTTTACCAACGACAAAATTTCGAAATCGCCTATATGAACGCTGAAGAGAAAAATACACAAAACATGTATTAGACCTGAAATAGACTATGCAGCTCCAGCATGGATAACTGTCAGTCATAAAAAAATCAAAACTAAACTACAAACAATCCAAAACACACTTCTCACAACTGCATACAGAGTCCCGAGAACACTATCATCTAAATTCATTCACAAATACTCGAACATACCAATCATACCAGATAGTCTCGTACATATTACAATCAGGTACTTTAATAAAAATTGGATAAAAAAAATGAATTACTATGCGAACTAGACGGGTACCTCATACATGATGAAGAAAGCCCTAAATATCTCTCCCCAATTAACATATATTTTAAAAATAAAGATAAATAAATTAAAAACGTTTATTTGTTTGTTTGTTTTGGAATTTCGCACAAAGCTCCTCGAGGGCTATCTGTGCTAGCCGTCCCTAATTTAGCAGTGTAAGAGTAGAGGGAAGGCAGCTAGTCATCACCACCCACCGCCAAGTCTTGGGCTACTCTTTTACCAACGAAAAGTGGAATTGATGGCACAATTATAACGCCCCCACGGCTGGGAGGGCTATCATGTTTGGCCCCACTCGGGCGCGAACTCGCGACCCTCAGATTACGAAGTGCACGCCTTAACGCGCTAGGCCATGCCAGGCTAAAAACGTTAAAATATATATGTATATAAACCTTAAATATTAATATTTATAGTTTACTTATTTATGTATTTTAAAATTATAATTAAAAAACTGCCTCCAGCTAACTTGACATACCTTGAATAAAATAAATAAATAAAACTGTATAAGAGCCATATACATGGACATTGCCCTGAGAAGAACCAAATACAAATACAAACAGTTAAGAAAATAAGTTGAGGGAAGAGGAAGAGGTCAAAGAAAACCTGACTCTCCAGGGCATAAAATACCCAAACACCATTGATTGATTGATCGAACCATTTGTAGGAAGGGAAGTAGAAAGGTTTGAAAAGTAATAAGGAAGTGTAAGTGTTGGAAGATGAGTTCTAGAAATAAAAGAGAACAGGGTAAGTAAACGAACAAAGTTTGGAATATTAATACGTTGAAATTGAGAAATTTGTGTTTAAGTCGTATTAGTTGTAAGTAGGAATTTCTGATTCATGATCGTGTATAATTATTTTTGGAAAAGAAATTTCGTACTTGTAAAGCCGACTTTAGTATATTCGAGGAAAATAGTTTTGTTATACAGCTATTGTACTGACATACTGGGGTTTTTGAAAAATAAGTCGTTTATAAAATGTACTTTCATGGGGAATATGTTAACGTTTAATATGGTGACCTGTTGTTGTGTAATGGGACATTGTGAGGTAAGTGGGTTATGTTCTGTATAAAATTTAAAATGTGGATATTTATCGAACATTAGTTGAAACATTTCAGTAAGTGTAGTTCTGTGGTGCCACCTCACTTAATGAAAATAGTTTTGGTGCTATTGTTGTTTTTATACACATTGTCATGTGAATTGGTGAGATGTGTAGCCAGGCAATAACGTGTTAAAATACAAATATTGCTTTTCATTATTTACTTTTAAAATTTATAACGAATGATTACAAGAAACTGATTTTAAATATTGAATTTAAAGCAAGAAATCTGGCCTGGAATAACGAAATTCGAGTTGCTAGGTTAGTCATAGTTTGCCTGACTTTTGTTTAGTTCTGTAATATCTGCTTTTTGATTTTAGTTTCACCCAGTTTATCCTTGGTAGATTTGTTTTTGTCTAATATAGTACTTTTTTTTCCACATGCTGTTTATGCTTGTCTGGCTGTTACTTCTCTGGAAGAGCTAGTGTTAATTTGACATTAAATGTCCAATTTAATGAATATTTTCTATCACTCTCCTCAGAAACTAGAGAAACTTTTAAAATTTCATTTCTTTTATGGGTAACCATTACTCTACACTAGGTTATCCATGAGATAAATTTAGAAGTTTACAAACTTCTCAAATTGTTTAATTCTGACATGAATGTTTTAACATATTATGCAAGAACAAATTCAGTGACTCGTTTTTCATTGGATCATAATCTTTAAAATAATGAACTATAAGGTTATTACATTATATATAAAATCAATGTATTTGCCAATTTTCCTTGTTTCCTTGAAACTAATTTACAAGTAATTTTTTCTAACATCTGGCTTACATTTTGTTAGGGTTGAGACAATCTAAATATCGAGCATATGTAAGTGATCAATGTTACCTCAATTAAAAGTTTTTGTAGCAACATATAAATGGTTCCTTGCATTCCATATGAAACAGTATCAAAGGAAAATTAATCCATAGAAACAGTACTGTAATGCTCACAATGGTCTTAAAGAATACCAATTTGAGCCATGGTAAACTTATCTGATTTTGACAGTAAGAAAAAACTGAGAAGATTTATTTTTCCTTCTTTGCCCAGGTTTAATATATTTTATAACACTTGTATATATTTTAATAGTTCTTGCATCCAACAATGGCCACAAAAGTGAAGTGGTGAGGCCGATTCAGTAATGGTTGTGTAATCATCCCTCTGTTCTGGACTGTCTTTAAATATCCAGTATAGGGCTTTGATTAGTTTAACTGAAAAAACTGACTTTCACAACTATTTTTAAAGGAGTTGTGAATCATATGAAGGCTGTAACTTCCAGTGTTTGTTCCATGTGATTCAACATGACTTCTTTATTATATCGCATTGCAAGGAATGCAGTTCACTGACCTATCCACGGAAAGTTGGATAGTTTTCTTTTCAATTTCTAAAATGGATTCCAATAACATGGGCAGCAGATCCCCAGCTCTGCCATCACTAATGAAAGCAGAGGTAATGTGATACAGTGCAATTATCAATAGGATCCCACTACCTAACATAAATATTCACTTGCTTTTTATTCAAGCTGTTTTGAAATTTGTTAAACATTAGTAAAACTATATTCACCTGTTTCAAGAATATAGCTAAATTATTACTAAAATATAAATGAAATCCAAAGCTTACAAGGTAAGCATGTTGGTTTTCTTCATGTGAATGTGCAAAACATTTTGCTGTCAGGAAACATTTTGTAATGTTTCAGAAATATTATAACTATTATAGTTGAAGTGGGATATTACACATTTCAGTCCAAGCAATTTCAGCTAATGTTCATCTGTAGATGAAATGTTTTGTTATGTTAACATTTGCATGCTTACTTGTATTGGTGCTTGGTTTATTTTCACTTACGAATTAACTGATGTGTAGATTGCTGTTTGCATTTCATTGTAAATTTGAGTGACTGTGGAAGCTAAAATCTCCAAACAAACTTGGTTTCAATGTTAACTGGTAAGCCAGTTGTGACAAGTTTATCACTTAAGTTAAGGTGCAAGTTTTCACCTTACAGTTGGGAAATGTGTGTTCTTTCTACACTTCTTGCAACTTACTTAACAGTTGGATGACTCTTGAACATTTGATACACCTTTTACACATTATTGCAGTACAAATAGAGGTAAGATGGCCAGCACACTTACTCACATGCACTATCTTTGCATCTCTGAGTAACTTCCTTACCCCTTATTGTCCAACATGAAGTTTGGCATGGTCTTCATTATGTCTTTTTTATTCAATGTAAACCAATGCAGATTTATACTCCAGGACATCTTAGACTACCAAAAAACACCTTACCATACTGTTGGAAACCTGAAAGAAATGTTCTTTTGGCACTTCATGTGGCAGATATTGAACGTGAACTTACTTCTCACTACTGCCTGTAAGTGAGAAGGTAAGTTTTTTTTAACGGTTACTCCACCTAGTTCTAATGCCTTTGACTTGTGCTTTGATGAAAGTGTGGTGTGCTCAGTTTCCCAATGGCTGTACAAATTCTAAATCTGGACCTAACATTTTTGTAGTGTTCTGTGCATGGTTAGGTCTGATAAAAGTAGGTTTATGTGAAGGGTGGAAAATTGTGATATTGGATACAATCATTTCTTTAGGTGCATCAGGTAATTTATGAAAGGTAATTCTAACTTTTATATTATAAGTAAAGCAATGCTTCTTGTCATTTACTCAGTGGTTAACTTGTAACATAGTTGTGGGAAGGCAGCACAGTCGAGATGGTCCAAGTGCCACATTTGTCTGTGTATGTCTGGTTTTTTTGGTGTTTGACAGTGTCACTTTAACAGGAAACAACAGTATGCTGCAAACATGTTTCATTTTGCAATTATCATGGCGGACAGTTTTCCATCTCATAAGAGTAAGAAAAGAGAAAGCATATGAAAATGCTGGGTTCTGTCATCAGGAGAGCTGATCCTTAGGCCAAGTTTTATGTGGGAGTCTGGACCAAGCTGTATCATATGCCATGATCAGTTTGTACCAACAAATTGCTACAGCAAAACATTGTTTTATAATTATCATTCCAGTATTTTTAAACAAAAACATGCCCACTACCTCAAATACCACCACCATGGGCCAAGGAACATGCACGCACACACGTGCACTGCCATTATCACTAATCACTTTGCTTCTAGAGCCTGTATGATTTCATATGATACAGCTACAGTAACACTAAACAGCAAACCAATATATGTATTAGTAACCATTCAATTTGTGTTCCTGTAGAAGTATTTTTCCAAAAGAACTTTGAGAAAATGTTGCTCATAAAACATTGTCAATTGTCAAACCATTTTGGTAATAAATATTTCATTTCTCTGTATTGCAAGGACTTTGGAATCTTTTGAGAGCATACACAAATTTCTGCACATCATTCTGTACAAAAAGTTGACTCTACCTGGTAGTAGTAGTCGTGATTTTCATCAAACTCCAAATTTTTTTCACATTTTAAATAAGGTACTGTCTTAGGAGAAATTTCTTGGTCCCAACTGACATACACTTCAATAGTTTTACATTCAAGAACAGGATCAACTGTAACAGTTAAAAATGGATATGTATGTGACACAAAACTACCACAAGGTTTAGTTGACAAAGAGTACATATATTCAAGTGTTGTAATGGCAAAATTTTCAAATGTCCAATCATGCTGTATTGGTTTTGATGACACCTTTCTACAAGCATAAAGCTTTCACATAGGGCAGTTCTATTGGTGCGCTTACAAATTCTATTAAAATTTGAAGCTGTCAGTCTCTTTGTTTGCTCTATGGACCACTCTTACTCTGACCATGTGTTCTCTTTTCAAAATAGCCTATTTTCTTCATACTTCTTGTACAATAACTCTAAAAATAAATCTTTCATTTATCAAATAGTAATGATCATTACACATTGCATACACATTTGCAGGTGGCTCACATTGTAATATGGGCATTGTTTTAACTTGAGATTGACTGGTGATTTACACCCATATTTTTAAAGTGGGATTGTGATTCCATTTACACACACTTCAGATGATGTGAATCAAAATGCATCTGTCTAACACGTGACCTTGTCCCTCAGGACAAATATCAACTCTCTACTTTCAAAGAAGATCTTTACACACTTTTAACAAATGTCAGACCTAGCTTCTGAGTACGTGTTTGACATGTTAAGAATTCCTTTGATTTCAAAAATGAAACTAATTTGTACAACAAACACTGAACATGCTTACAGTGTGCAGTTGCCTTTCTGTTCCTACTCATGTTCAACTATCACACCATTATCAACAACTACACCCATACAAAAAACTTTAATTCAGCAGCACAGGATGGGAGCAGATAGTGTTTGGCCGTGACAGCTGACCATACACAGATGACCAATGGTTTTTTGTAGAGGTTCTTGGCTTTGTCCTTAAGTTTGCTAGATGAGGCCAGGTAACTGCCTACTGCAACCATCATTACAACTGGTAGTTAAGAGGAAACCATGGTTATTTTAGATTTGTGGCTGAGAAAGGTACATTTTATATGAAATACTATTTATGTACAATTTTGAACATGAATATTTTTTTAAGAAAGTGAATTTAGACACCAATCATTAATTTTTTAACAGATTGAATAGGGTCTTTATTGTTATTACAATGGTGATAACACACTGGTGATATATTGCATTTAAGCATATCATTTCTTGTTCCATAAATGTTAAGTCAAAAGTAAATATCTTGCACAATGTAACAGCACAAGACAACAGAAGAAATTCTAACTGTGCTGTTACATCATTATCACATATGGTTAGGATACTAATACCCTCCTTTGAGGTGTCATGTTTGACTTTGAAGTGAATTTAACACAAGTTAAAACTAAACTTTTAAGTAATGAACAGCGGCACAAAATTTTTATGGAGATCTTAAGTTTTCATTAAAAATAAAAATTTTGTGACTAAAAACTCATGAAATAAATTCTGAAAATGGTGATTCGTACGCCTTTTATTTTGAAACATTTAAAGCTATTTTAGTTCTGTGAAACATGACTGACATGTACTACATGTTATCTTTATATCAGTAAGCTTGGTTTATTATGGATGTTGAATTAGATAATGTTCATAAATTTTCTAACATTTCATTTGAATAAATAAAATACACATGGGGGGATGAGGAAAGTGAAGTAAAGCTTATCTTGAGAGAAGCATAAACATCCTTGTTATTCAATGTGAGTTAGTCTGGATGGTGTATAGGTTATTGTCAACTTGTATAGTCCTGTCAAATTTGCTGTTCTGATCATAGAACTCCAATCTATGAGTAATGTGAATATAAATTACATTCTTCTTGGACATTAACTTATAGAGCCCTAAATTGGCAAAACATAATTTCAGATGTCAACATATCAGATGTGTAACTTCAGATTGTTTTGTCAGTGACTACTTTATCATATTTTCTACAGGATGAAAAGGTTTTAGATGTATACAAAACAATATTATTGATAAATTTACCTTTTCACAAGAACTGCCTTTTTTTCCAAGCTCTTCTTTCAGCTGGGGCAGGGTTCACTGTCCATAATCTGTCCTCAGCACACAACAATGAATTAATCATTTTCATCATTAAAATATTCATGTGTCAAAACCCTAGTCTTAGTACACAAAAATCAAGGTCACAAGCTCACTATCACCTTAAACCTGATATTTTCTTTTATCATCCTCCTACTTTATACTTTTTTTTAGGCCTACATGATATTGAAATCAATAACAAGAACTATATTTTTGCCCATTTAAAAGTTACTGATTTATTTCAGAAAAAGAATGTGTCATAAGAGACAAATACAACATACAATGTGTTTATATATTTAGTTATTTTATGTTCTTAAATAGGTTGCGTAGGACATATAACATTCAAATGTGCATTTACTTGGTAATAGTTATGTCGAGAGAAGGCAACAACAATGTGAAGGACCCTGATGATTGTTACCATAAGAGATTGAGTTCATTATAAGTCTGTTGTTTTTTTTTAACTTCTAAAGAGATATTTATTGCTATGTCTGGAATAATATACATTATTAACTGTGATCTTGGCTCTCTTAAAAGGTGATCTAGAATATGGTCCAAGAAGCTTGACATAATCTTGTGAGTAGCAACACTTGATAACAATCTCACTTCTTAGTAAGTGTTTAACCTTAAAATTGTATATCTGGAGAGGAAGACTTGATGTCTCTGGCAGTATGTCTGAAGTCTGCTGGGACTCCTATAATGACTGCAGAAGTAGGAATTTTTTCAGGAGTAGATTCATGGGAGGTGTTGATGTTTGTTCTTTGTTAGACTTACGAATTTATTGAGTTTTATCTATAGGAGAAATAGTAGAAAACTTGTTTTTTTTTGGTCTTTGAGTAATTGGTGAATGGATATGGGTAAACTTCCTTGCTGATGGTTGGAGATAAGTTTAGTCAGTAGAGTGGAAGTCCGTAACTGACTAATTCTTATTTGTGAATTTAAGAGAAGAAAAATCTTTTTTTAAACAAAACAGTAAAAAAAAAATGAATGGCTACAATATAGTCATTAGAAGGACTGATACTAATAAAAGTAAAAATAAAATAAATGTAGTTCTGATAAGGTATGTATGTGTATGAGAGACAGACAAAAATGAGAAAATAAAGCCAAAACCATGGTGCTAGTTTAATTTGATTAACCCTGGGTCATTTACGACAAGGTGAATAAACTCTATGCTTGATTTGAAATAAATCTAGAGGTACAATATTAAGAAGCATCTTAAGAGCTATGTTGAAGAGAAGGAAGAATTCCTAATGAATGGGCTCTGAAGCAAAGTGGGCAGGGAGGGAAACATAAATACGTTGCTTTATTTGTTTATATTTTTCGCAGCCTTTGTAATTTCCTGTGTGGGTTTGACCACAGTTACAACATTTAGGCGTTCCTTTTTCTTTTTTACATTGGTTGATATGGTGTTCCCCGCCACATCCGCAGCACCTCGGTGATGCTAAGCAGGCTGCTAAAACATGTTCATATCTTTGGCAGTTGTAACACTGTGTTACAACAATTGCCGGAGTTTTCAATTGCTCAACTTGGTATTTTTGATACCAGAGCAATATTCCATTGTTTATTAAATTTTGTATGTTGTAACTCTCATCAATGTCAATTCTCATCAGGTTTGTAGGTGTTTGTGTTTTATTAGAAATAATTCTTTCTGTCTTGGTGTGTGGTATGTTTTGTTCGTCAAGTGCCTGTTTAACTAGGTCCAAGTCAATCGTCTGATGAACCCCTCTTACCACAATTCCTTTTGGTTGCGGCTTACTTCCTGGAAGGTGGATTTTAATATTTCCAGGTTTAAAGGCATCTGTTGGCCATTCTTTAAGTAATCGGTTAAGATCGACCATATCTTGTCCTTGCACAAGTACTCCGCCTCTTGGCAAATGCTTAATGTTAACTATATTAACATTAGGTTTGCATCTTTTCACCTCTGTCGCAAGCAGGGGTTTATTATACTGACCCGGAATGCCTTCTATTACAAGTGCGTATTGTGGTGGTTATGTTTTTGCTACTGTATTGTTGTTGGTTGTTAGTTTTTTTTAACATTTCTTTTTGATGTGACAGTGATAAAGTCTTGGTCTTCCAAGTCTTGATCACTGTCATTTTTTTCTTCATTATTATTTTTAGGCATATCAACATCCTCGGTATTGCTGTTTTTTACCGTTACATTATCGGGACTTGACACTACTTTAATTTCAGAAGTAGCTACCTTTACCTCAGTATTTGTAGCCATCACTGCTTCTTCTTCACTTTCGGAGTTTTCCGAGGAATTCATTTCTTTAATTAACTTTCGCTTAACTTTACTTTTTTTAATTACATTTTTTTTACGGTATTTAATTCCCTTTTTGCCAAACTACAAGAGCTAGCGATGGGGAATTATTAATGTTATTGCCACCAGTTTCGCTTGACTTACCTGTATTCCTCTTTTGTTCAGGCGTAACGGCTTTCCCGCCATTTCTTTTGTTGGTCTTATTGGACCCGTAGTTGATATCTTTGCGGTTTCCCGCTTTTCTGTCGCCGATTTCAGCAGTCCTCAGTGAGTTCTTTGATTGATGTGTTTTCCTGATGAGATATAAATTAAATTTAAGTGCCTCTTCTTATATTTTTAGTTAAATTTTTTTAAAGCCTAAATCGCCTTCAACAAGAGCGAGACAAAGAACGTCCGATTTGTCTCGAGCCTTAACAAACCAAAAAATTTCTTATTAAACTAAACTAACGTGGCAGGGGTTCAGTTTAGAGAGAGAGAAATCAGAAGAGTTCTCTCCCCAACCAGGGTGTTCAGAAACGTTGTAGTTCCTCTTCGTCCCCTTTCGTGGATTGTTATTAAGATTAAATGGTGGTTTTATATATATATATATATATTATAGTTATTATTCTTGACTATTTTGGTCGAAAATGTCTCTTCTAAATGTTTTCTTGGATGGAGGCAAAGGCAGCAGCGGAAAGGAGCCCGGGACCTGTCCCGAAAGGAAGAGGTTGAGCAGATGTGAACATGAATATTCTTCAAATCCAGATCAAAAATAAAACAATTTAAAAACAATTCTAACGGCACGATTCAGGGTCTAGCAAAAGAGATGCCTGGGCTGGGATCTATAAATCCAATGCCTGAAGATTTTGATGTGGGGTAAACGGGAGTGCCCCGAGAAAACCCACTTTCACAGGACAGGCGCCGAAAGTTTTGCCTGTCGTGTGCCCTGTATCTGAAAAGAAAAGAAAGAAAGAAGAAAAAAAAAAGAATTCGTGTTAATGACGTGGATTATATTTGTTTAGATTTTTTGTTAAGTAGAATGTGATTCTTGAAATATGTTGTACGGTGAAATGTATTTTGTTGGTGCACTTGATAATTTGTGTAGTGATGCCGTTAGTTTGTTTCTTTTTTCTGCTTTTAGATAATATTTGAGAGAGAGAGTTCTGTTATTCTATCTCTTATCGTTGGTAAATTACTAATTTGGTGTAGATAGTTTGTTTGCGTAAATGACGGTAGGCCAAATGCGGATTTTAATATTCTGTTTTGCTGTATTTGGATTTTCTGGAGAGTGTTATTTGACATGTTGAATGTTACTTGACATCCGTACTCTATTTGTGGACGGATGTAAGCCTTGTATATTTGTATGATGGTGTTCGGTGCGCATTTCGATTGTTTGCCGGTTATGTTCTTTAGATATGAAGTCCTTTTTCTGATGGATGAGTGTATGTTGTTTATATGTTTTTTCCATGTTAGTTTTGTGTCGAAAGTGACGCCAAGGAATGTGATGTTTTTACTCATGTTAATGGTTGTGTTTCGAGGTGATAATTTTATTTTTTCTAGATTTTTTCTTTGCTTCTTAAGTTTCCTATAGAAAGTAATTGCTTGTGTTTTTGTTGGGTTTAATACGACTCTCCACTTGTTGCTCCATGTTGAGACGTTGTTTAATGATTCTTGTACGCGAGACATGGCCATTACTGGGTTTCTGGAGGTGCTCCAGATTGCGATGTCGTCTGCGTATTGTGAATTGTGTGTGTATGTTAGATTTGGAAAAGGTATGTCACTGACGAAGATTATGTATAGAAGTGGAGAGAGGACTGATCCTTGGGGTACTCCTGTCGTTATATTAAATAATTTGGATATAGTTTTGTTGACTTTTACTTGAGCTGTTCTATTTGTTAAGAAATTTGAGATCCATTTGACTATCGTGGGAGTTATTTGTAGATGATTTAGTTTATATATGATGGCGTTGTGCCATATGCTGTCGAATGCTTTTTTGACATCTAGAAATACCCCGATGGTTACTTGATTGTTGTTTAAAGCTTTGTAGATTGATTCGGTGAATCGTGTGAGGTAATCTGTTGTTTCTTATTTTTTTCTGAAGGCATTTTGAGATTCTGGAAGGATCTTATTTGATTCGCAAAAATGGAGAAGACGGTTGGAGATAATTCTCTCCATCAATTTGCCAAGGCAGCTTAACAGACTGATGGGGCGGAAATTATCTGGATTTGTTCTATTAGTTTGTTTCTTGTGGATCGTTGTTATGATGGCTTTTTTCCACGTGTCGGGATAGTACCCGGTTGCAAGTGAGATGTTCATGATGTTTGTGAGGTGTTGCAGTAGGAGAGTGAAGCTTTTTTTCAGAATAATATTTGGTATTTGATCATGTCCGGGCGAAGTGCTCTTCAAGTTTTTGATATTAATTTTTAGCTCTGTTGTGGTTATTTTTCTGTTGTTTAAACTTGAGTATGTTTCTAGTGTCTCGCCGGGGAATCGTGGTGAGAATAATGCTTGGTTTGTGTTTATGTAGTTATTGACATGGTGTTGGTGTTGTGTGTCGAAACCTACTTAGTTTAAATCGCTAAAAGACGATTTGTAATAGTCAGCTTTCTCTACATCCGTCCTTGCGATTTTGTTGTTATGGGTGATATGTTGTAGCATGTGATTTGTGTTTTTGTCTGAAGCGATACTCTTGAATTTTTTCCAAAATTCTTTTGGATTGTTCTTGGTTTTTTCTAAGTTTTTACAGAAGTTATGCCAATTGTTTTCTCTTACTTTTTGATTTCTTGTTTAATTTTTGTATTTGTTCTATTGATTTCTGTTTTAATGTGTGGATCGCGTGTGACGTAGTGTGTTCGTCTTAATTTTCTGCGTTTGATTATTAGTGCGTGAATTTCTGGTGTTAGAGTCCATTGAGTAAGTGATTGTTTTCTTTTTGATTTAGGAATTGTGTTTTTAATGGCTTTTTTATGGCTTCTGTAATTTGATCAACATAGTTGTCTAGTTCTGTTTTGTTATTTACATGTTCTATTGGATGGGGTAGGTATGAGTCCAGAGAGGCATTAAAAGTTCGACAGTCTGTTTTAGTGTAGGTGGATGTGGACGGAGTCACGTACGCCACAGCAGGGTGGCGCGGGTGAATCATACATGAAATGGGGAAGTTAATATCGATATCTTTGGTTGGTGAGCAATATACGGCTAGAATCGGAATAGTTAGCCGGTTGTTGAAGTGAATATTACAGAAAATGGTTTCATTAATGTTAGATTTAAAGGAATCTTCTATCGAGATTAGATGCGATATTTTCGTACTGAAGTAAGCTATTATACCTCTATTGTTTTCTGAGTGAGGTATGCTGTGTGAGATGAATCCGGGGATTGTGGTGTTTTTTTATTTCTCTGTGCAAAGTGTTTCTGAAACGATGATTATGTTGGCGTTTATATGTTTATTTATGTTGTATATTTCTATTCTTTTGTCTTTGAGATTTCCTTGGCAGTTGATGTGTAAGATTTTGATGTGTTGTGTCATTGTGTTTTATTTCCCTTGCATGAATTTTGAGTGAGAGATGGTTTGGTTTAAGGTGAGGAAGGTTAAAGTAATAACTTGCAAGGCTGCAAACAGCTATGAGTGACTCGTGCCTCGATTCAAATGAGGGGAGATCACTCAATTCTACCAGCATTGCTAGCAAGTTTGTGGTGAAATCTGTGGGGTTGAATGCTTGTGTTGTTTTCGGGCGTGTTACATCCGCGTAGGTACGTGTTGGTTGAGAGTGTTTGATTTGCGAGTCTGCTGGAGTTTGTAGTAACGGTTGTTTGGTGATGTGGGTTTGATTGTAAATGTTCGTGGTTTTGAAAAGGAATCTGTTGCGTATTTGGGTGTATTTGGGGTAGCCTTTGTAATTAGCTGCATGGGGGCCCTGACAGTTGGCACATTTCACTTGGTTACGCTCGTTAGGACACTGAGCGACCTCATGAGATCCGCCACATCTAACACGTCTGTCCTTGACCATGCAATTAGTTTTTGTGTGTACGAACCGTTGACATTTGTAGCATTGGATGATTGGTTTTTGCTGTGTTTTTTCCGGTTCGGTCGTGTGTCTTTTGAAAAATAAAAAGCAACCGTTTTTTAATAGTTTGTCTTGATCCTCCTTTTTGTTGACGGTTACCTTGATCAGTGGCGTTTTTTGTTTTGTTCTGAATGAGGTGATTCTGTTAGATGATTCAATGTCGAAACCTTGAGTTTTTAGTTCTTCAGTGATTTCATTATTTTCGATGTCGAAATCGACACCTCTGATAATGACGTTTAATTTTGGCGTGATGGTTTTAGGTGTAGTAATAGTGGCTTTGACCCCGAATGCATCCTTGGGCCAGTGGGCCAAAATATGTGAGAACTCTTGTGGTTTAGAACATTTAACCATGATTCTTCCATAAGGAAGACGTTTGATATCTTTGAACTGAATGTCAGGGAAATAAGTCCTCAGTTGTTTGACAATCTGTGGGATGCGTTTTGTGTTGTTTACTATTTCGATGAACAGAGTTGGGATTCTGTAGAAAGGAGAATCGTGTGTTTGTGTGACAGTGGTGGTGTTCTTAGAATTAGTGGCGATTGTGGTGGTGTTAGTATTAGGGTTAGATTTGTTAGTTTTGTTGGAACAAGTAGCTTTGTCATCGTTAACGTGGGTTGTGTTATTAACACTTTGGTTTTTGGTACTCTTGGTGGCGTCGGTAATGAGTTTAGTAGAATTATCAGAAACTATACTTACCATGTCCTTTTTCCTCTTCTGTCTCCTCTTGTTGGTTTCTCGAAGTTCGCGACTTGGTGACTCTTCAGCTCCTGAGTGTTCGCTTTCAGAACTCTGTTGAACTACTCGGAGATTCTGAAGCTGGTCCTTCGATCGTTTTGTTCAACATTTCCATGATTTCTTCATTTGAAAGGGCAATCCCGTTTGATCGCGTAGTGATCTTTCTTCTCTTCATTTTGTTTTACTAGTCCTGATAAGGACTAAGGGCTAACCTTTTTAAGTAAAACTTTGAAATTTTAACAAGTATCTAGTCTACAACGTGCGTGTCTAGCAGCTCTTGACTTACACGTCTGTTCTGCTTGACGACGGCCTTCAAACTTGAAAGTGTTCACCTCTGTGGCAAGCAGGGGTTGATTATATTGACCCGGAATGCGTTCTATTATTACCGCGTATTGTGGTGGTTTTGTCTTTTGAACTGTACTGTTGTTGGTTCTTTGTTTTTTTGAATGTTTCTTTTTGAAACGACAGTAAAGAAGCCTTGGTCCTCCGAGTCTTGATCACTGTCAGTGTTATTTTTTTCTTTATTATTAATAGGAGTTATATCAACATCCTTGGTGTTTGTTTTTTTCAGTTACGTTACTGGGACTTAAACCTACTTTACTTGGTTTATTTGCAGGGGTAGCTACCTCTACCTCAGTATTAGTAGCTGCAACTGCTTCTTCGTATTCAGAATTTTCCTTTGAATTTATGATTTTAACAAGTTTTCTTTTTACTTTACGTTTTTTTCTAACTGTATTTTCATTATTTTTTCCCGCTGTACTTAATTCCTTTATAGCTAAGCTACATAGTGCTAGCAATGGGGAATTACATTTTATATTGCCACCAACAGCACTTGACTTGTTTTCTGCTTTAGGTACTGAGTAACGGTTTTTTCGCTATGCTTGGTCTTAGTCCGGTAACAGTCTCTTGGTGAGATCTACTCGGTGGTCTCTGCCTGGAGTATTTTGTCTTGGTGGTCTCCGGGTGTATAAAACGATATATATTCTCATTCTTAAACTTCGTTGATTCGATAAGCCTAACTACCTTTTCAACGTAGAGAAAAAGAACATGTTTTATTCGCCTCACTCTTACCCTCGCAATCTCCAAGAGAATCCAAGATATAGGACAGAAAGACAGACGGTACGCAGTGGGCTCGACAAGTAGCAAACTCCGATTTGTTTTTCGACCAATCATCTCCCTTCATTCTTTGTAGTCGGTTACGGGGAGAGGCACAGCGTAGCTGCAAGACTGCTGCCCATCAAGGTGTTCAGCGTTCCTACAGCACGACTTCGGATGTATATTTTTTCTCAAAATTAGCAGAGTAATCTTTATTTAGAAAAGAAAGTGTGATATAAGGGCTATAATAAAACATAAGACTGTAATGTTATACTTGATTTTCTAAAACAATTCAAGAAAGTATACTAACCTTTTGATGTACTTTTTTTTGCTACGCATTTAATTTTGTTAGCTGTGTGATGCACAACTTGCACACCTGGAATATACGTCCCAGCTTCTAGGGTTATGGCTGGCAGGCTGCATGTAGACCTGGTTGGCAGATTCTTGGAAGTAGATATGGAGGGCTGCTTGGTAGGTTGATGGGACTGGACAGGATATGTCATAGTCGGCTGCAGAGGATTTGGCAGGCGTCACTTTTGTGGTCATTTCTTATCATACTAAAAATATATTAGAAGCATTAAAGGATCTAACTTTAAATTTAAAGAAATTGAAAAGGTACAAAAATTAAATATTTAAGCGTCAGTGGACTGAAAGAACCACAATGTTGAATGAGAGTTCCTGTACTAAAAACAAACTGCTAAATATAACAGATGTTCTAGTAAGACTTAAAATTCAGTTTATTTAAATCTTTAATTGCTGATGCTGGGATAGCAGGGTCGAACATAAAATGAAATTTACTGCAATCTTGCAAAATTATGTATGAGAGTGGTAACATGTTCCATGAATCCATCCATTGATTTTCTTCCTAAGGAATACTATGCTACCAATATCAAATCATTGAAAAAAATATATTTCAATCAAATATAATGACAATTTGATCATTATTCAAGAATTAAAAAAAATACTTTCAAGAGAATTAATAATACCTTTTCAAGTTTTGGTATTAATATAATTTAATTGTTATTTTAATTTTTAACGTGAATTTTATTTAATGTTAATGTCTTTGAGTTGTTTTACATTTTACAGATTTGTGCTATTGACTAAACCCGTCTTCCTTCGAGCCCAGCAGGGTAAAGAATAGCAAAAATTTCACCATAGTGAAATGAATATCGAATAAAATTAACTAACAAAGCTGAAAACATTATCTGCACTCAGCACTTTGATACATATTAGAATAAGACAGCTTCATAAAGCAGGCATTGAAATATTAGTTTTTAATTCTTGAATTCAGAATAACTTGCAATTATCATTTACAGCTGTTAAATAGGACTGAGATAGTATAAGCATTACACGCAACTGAAGATAGAAGGTTGAGTTCATACTTTATAGCTCCAACAAAATTACAGAAACTATTAAATGAAATTGAAAGATAATTCCCTCTGCACAAGAGAATTGTATGTACATGAGCTGATGTGAAGAAATCCAGCAGTAGAGACACTAAGAATGTTTAAATGCCTGTGAAAGGAGCTAACAGGATATTTAGATTATATAAAATCATTGTCACCATTAGCATCAAACATTTGTTAATTAACTGTAACAAATCATCCACGTGTAGCAGTGCAAAGTGGTCAACGTATTTACGTGGAAATGATGGAGGATATGCTAAATTGTATAGAAGGACCCATAAGAGTATGTTATACTAGTTTAGGAATTTATTCAGTTCCCATTATGGCTTAAGTTATGTAGTATTTGCAGGAATTAAAGATAGCAGAACTATCTAAAAAGATAATTATCCCTAAACCGTTCTACTTTAAAAAGAGAAAGACCCCAGGAACTTTATTATTTCAAGTATAAGATTAACTTATTAATGGTAAGCTCTAAATAAAATGCAGATCAGTTTAATTATTTAAATCACTTAATGAAATGAAAGAATAGTAGATATCTCAGATTAACTAGAAATTGTTCTTAAACTAGTTATGTAATCCTTAGCTACCAGCAGAAGTAAAATCAAATATACAGGAATTCCATTAAATATAAGACTACCTGATTTATAAGAGTTGCAATTAATTCGAAACATAAACCTAATTTCAGATATTAAAGGACTCAAAAATATTGGATGAAATCCAAAACTTACACATTTCACGAGTAGGGTTAAGTATCAAGGAATTTCATTATGTAAACCACTTGAGATCAACAGTAGAAGGAAGTAGGTCAGCCAATTGGAAGTTGATTAATTCAGTTAACATTATGCTTGGTAGTAATACCAGTAAGTGAGGTGTTATATACAGCACGTGAAAGGTTGGTTTTAATGACATTTTGGAAATTAGATGGGCTGTGCAAATTCAAAAATAAAAATGAAATTAGAACAGCCAGGCAACAACAGAGTTGTCTTGTTTAGAGGCCACAAAAGTGGTAAAATTATGTAATCATAACACATCTAATTAGGATGTAGTGATTTCATAATAGCTGATATCAAAATTTGATTTGTTTAACCAATTGACGACCAAGCGAGCTGATTATAAAATAAATTATAATCAAAATTATTAGGAAAATTAATAAGATGTATGTGACAAAGAATAATATTTGAGAATCAAATCAGTTTGAGAACCAGTGTTCGAGAAACAAGATTAATTATCTACAAGAGATGTGAAATATCACAGAACAGTTGTTCAATGACAGATGAAAAGTAAACTTTTCATTACAACAGTAAGTATTGTTCAACAAAGACAATGTGAACAGAAAAGTGTTGAGTGAAATAGACAAGTGTGTTGGTTTTCTTAAAGCAAAACCAGATTGGGGTTATCTGCTGAGCCCACAGAGAGGAATCGAACCACTAATTTTACCATTACATATCTGTAGACCAATCGCTCTTCTAGCGGGGGTTATAAACAGAAGTGTAAAGTATGTATAAAATATTGAAGTGTGTAACTGATTGTCTTCACTCCTTCAGAAAATCCAAGTGATTAAAAAACAATTGTAACTTAATATAGATCCCACAAGTCAAGTTAAATTATTACAGGAAAACCAACACAATAATAGTAGATAGGTTTTCGATTACAAGATAAATAATTCTTGAAAGAACAATCTGTTTTGGACTGTTCTACCAGCTGGACCAATAAGCTCCAGTTCCAAAGGAAAAATTGTATGAAGATCAAATACGAATGTTGATGTGCCACTTGTCTTCATGAACCGACTTGGAAAAATGGTGAGCATGAGTTTCCGTCACATTGGTAATAGCAGTGACGTGTGCAAGTTTGGAGAACTTTTAGTGTCCAGCATATAAAAGGATGAGAATCAACGACCCAGTTATTTGTATTTATTGTGCGTATCCACATGAACATTGTGCAAAATGGAGAGCGACTGCCTTTTTGATTGGATTGTTTGAAGCGACGAGGCAATATTTCAACATTTCTGACCAGAATTTCAAGTAATATATAAGAAGTACATGTAAATAAAAGAATTTCAATCATTTGTCAAAACTGAAGATAGTGTGATTAAATGCACTAAGACTAGTTTGTTTCATATTTTTAATTTTATTAATTTCTCTTTGTTTTTTATGAAATAGTACAGTTAAATCTTGTAGTTAAGAGATATGTAATTTCATATGTTACTTTAATCAATATTAATGACTAGAGCTTTTAATAGATGTGTAACAGATATATTAATGGACGAATAGCAAACGATGACCGATGTATAAATAGAAGGATGGAAACAAAGAGCTCTGGCGATAAAATGTTTGAAGAATTTCTTTCCTCAAGGAGAAAGCAGCGAAGCATCGCTAGTTATCCAGATGTCTCGAATTATTATTCAAATGAACAGGAAGTAATGGAGGATAACGAAATGTTTATGAAGAATTTCTAATAGAATATTGACAACTCCTAAAAGTATCAAGTAAGTTGTCGCCGTATGATCAAATGACTTCTAGTTTAATAAGAACTGACGCTAACAAGGTAATCAAGTTATTTAAGACATTTGGAGAAAACCTCCGATAGACTTCTGCTGTATGTTTAGAATGGAAGAACTAAATGCTGTCAAGGTTAAAATATGGTATGAAACTTGGATGATGAACTAGGAAATACTGTCACTTTGCACTACAATTAGGTCTACAAACCATCTCCGTGATACTGAAATAGTGTAATGAAAGAAGAGTAAATGATGACTTGTGTGTAAATAATGGAAACAGATTTGGTGATAATTTTTGTGAAATAAGAACATTGTTTCACTTCTCCCAATTTAAAACTATTGCATGTCAGAAATGTCTCAGATAATTGTATGTAATAAGAAATATGATTGTAGTGAAGTATTCGTACAAAAGTATATCAAAAAAACGAAATGATTATATAACAAAAATCACTCAAGAAACATGTTGAGCAATTTTCTGTTGTATGTTTGGAATATAACGAACTGACACCACCATTGTCAGTAAAAAGGATATGCTAGCTATGGATTCTGCATTAACGAACCAGAACCATGAAGAACCTTTGAGAACTTGACAGTTGGGGCTAATGATGTGAAAGAACAATAATTGTTGAGCTTTAATTTCACAAAAAAGGAGGGCAGCCTACACTGTGATAGAATATTAATGCAAGAAGGAAGAGTCTGACAATACACCGTCACTAGTTGTGACCACTGCATAATCAGAGTTGTTTTTCTCATTAATTGTTGCCCACGCTCATAATACAAGTGATCAATTAAGTATCAGAACTACTTGCGAGTAGTTGTGCATGCTATTTGATGGATCGTCAGGAAACTTTTGAATGAAGCTTCAAATAACAGCCGAAACATCGTCTCTCCCGTGACAAAAGTTGTTTCTAGACTCAAGTTTTCCCTCAACAACAAATTGTTTTCATTATTCACAAATAATTTTTCTTGAGAAAGAAATATCCTACAGGCTCTACACAAGTTCTCGACACTACTTTAATATATCCAGTTCCTTAATGACATTCTCCCGCACGAACTCTTTGTAAATATTCTAATGCCATTATTCTTAAACATTGGTCATCATATTAAGTACTATAGTGTGAAACGAATATTTGGTAAAAGTGTAAATAGAATTGAAAAAGTTAATCCGTTTGAAAAGATTTAACTATGTATGTATGTATGTTGGATGCAACTATAAAGTATATGAAAATATGAATCAATTATCAATCTCAAATTTCTTTATTATACCTAAATTTCATGAAGTTTGTTTTACATTGCCCACAACATTTTCATGTAAAATAAATCTTGTGACAGGTAGTATTTGAAGCTAACCCGAACCAACCACTGATTTTGTCTAATGTTAGAACATAAACATGGCAACCACATAAAACATAGCAATGATAAAAGAAGGAAGGAATCTTCAAAAACTAATTCATACAAATTAGTAATCCAGCACTAAAACGGCAAATAAATACTCTAAGAAAGGACGTTTGACAACTGAAACAAGACAGGTGGGACAACTTTTCACAACTAAACTAGAAAACCGCTTTTAAAGTATTCTGTACACGCCTGAAACGATTCATTAACATTAAAAACCCAAACACTGATTACCTGCTACGAGAAACTCAACAAAACAGCATACAGGAATTCAAAGACCATTTACAAAATAAGTTTAAAATACTCCACGAACCAAACGTAAATACATTTTTATATATAAAAAGGAACTTCAATAAAACTGAACAAAAATTATGTATGCACCAAAGTTCCCAGTGAATTATATCAACAAAATTTGATGGTACAAAGAATCGAATTATATATCACCTCCCCAAAACTATAACGAAAATGAATATTTAAACTAGTAATAGTCACCAAAAGAAGATAGCATACAAGATATCCTCCTAAAAAAGAAGACACTGCGATTATATGAACATTAATCAAAAATATTCAGTTTATCATTTGTTTCTGAATATATCCCAGTTTCTTAGATGCAAGCAATAATTTGTTACAAGAATAGAAAATCCAGCAAATAAACCAAAGAGTTACTATATGATTAGTCTAACCAGCTGTTAAAGAAACATTCTCGGAAAAATAATTAGTAAGATTTTTAAGTTACTTGAAGTAACTTAAATTACCAGAAATTCGTAATCGATTTAGAAAACTGACAGTTTACACATCACCTGGTAAGATGAACAGAAACAATTCTCCATAGTTTAAATAAAAACGAATGCACTGTTGCATGCTTTCTCGATATCAAAAATTCGATTTAGAGTTAATGAATTAGTGGACCACAAGAAAGGAATAGAACTACAACAAAGAGTTATTTGCTGGTGGTGTAACTACCTGCAAAACAGCCCATTAAATGTAAAGAGAGCATCATCAGAGGCTGGCCTTCTAATAGGAAAGGTCGTTAGTTCTACTCTATTCATCATGTGTATGAGTAATAGATCATCAAAAGACCTAAATTATGGGTATGCACCACAATTCGAGTATGATGTAGCAGTCTAGGAAAGTGCACTAACCCCATCCACAGTTACAAGAAACCTGAAAACCCTTTCAATAAGTAGGTAGATCACTGCCCAAAAATAATCATGGTTAAAAACCAAGCAACGATATTTACAATACAAAGCATACATAAAAAAGATCCTTTTAAACTACATATGAACGGAACACATCTGCAAACTTGGCCAAAATTCCTGACACTTACCTGACGCTAGATTTGTACAATGTGGAAGACATATTGGTGCATCAGTTTCAGGCAAAAAAAAAATAGTGGGTTAAAAACTGTAACCAATGTACAGCCGAGATTGAACAATTTCATTCTTCTAATTCTTATGGAAAAAAGACAGCCAAAGTCCAATAGCTGGCTTTTTCTGGAAAAAGCTTGTTTTACGTGACTCACAACAAGTCCACTGTCAACAGGCGACGTGCAGACCCTTGAATACATGACCACAGTCGATGTATGGAACAGTGATAGCACCAGAGCAGACAGTCTTTGCTGTGCCGTAAACGAGCTTGTTCTCTCGAATATCATTTACATGGGATCCAAAAGAACTACATAGAATTAGATTTTAGAGAAATAGACCAGTCTATAATAGGGTGAGAACTAAGCTAAAACAATTCCAGGTCCAATGGAGAACCGCTCTAGCATATATAAATTGTACTACTTGGGCATTGCTTAGCTTCTATGTAATTCAAGGCAATAGAAATGGTGTACCATTTGACAGTGAACACAGAAACTGTAGAGGGGATTTTGTGTGCAACTACTAAACTACAAAAAACCATAATAGAGCCCACAGAGTCACCTGATTTTGAACCATTTGTAGAAACGGGAATGGATGGATGGTTTGAAAGATCTTTAGTAAATAAAAGATAATACTTTCAATTAGAAGTGTCTTCTGTTCTCAGGTGACTGAAAGAAAGGTCACATTTGTAGATAGTAATAATCCATGGTGGGGTGAGATGACCAGAGGATACTGCAGTGTCATCCAAAGAAGGCACAATGCATCCAAACGTACCTGGATACCAAGGCCAAAAGGAACAATAGCAGATCGTCTGTTCTGAAAACACAACCGTGAGTTGGAATCTATGGTAAGGGTGAACGTTTTACAGCATACAGCAAAGACAGTTGCTAATGACATTGGTCTAGAAGAGGTTTATGAGGCTCTTTACACTAACTCTTGACTGGGGAAGTGCTGAAAGCCCTGTGCATAGCTGAAGCCTGTGATGATGACCTGGGTCTAGCATCTTTATGACTGAGGCCATAGACTATAGTCGAGCTTAACCAAATGAAAGCATGATATATCATTAGCATAGAACAATTATCCACAACCAAAGAGTTGGAATATATTTATTACTCTTGTACATTTCACTCATAGCTGCTTGATGTGTGGTATAAATGTAAGCTTACATTAAAGATAAACCACAATTACTTTGTATCGGAAAGCAGAAGAACCGCAACTTTTCAAAGACAAGCTTGTGATTGAGGTGAATACCCTGGTGGCAATAAAAGTGCATGCAAATGGTTTCGGAGATAAAAAGGTTAAAACCGTTTGGTGTGGTTCACTTCCATCACTGATTTATCGTAATCAGTAGCTGCCATTCGATAAACCTCTGAATGGAAATAGGTAATCACTATGCCTGAGTCTTGTTGGTTAAGAATGTGGAGGAACTAAGAAGTCGCAGAAACTTTCTGGCCATCAGAAAACAAGATTGAAAGGGGACAGAATTATACTGACAAGTAAACATCAAAATCTTGTTCCATATGACTTTGGAACTCGTAGTAGAAGAGATGGTGGTTGTGAGTATAATCCAAGATTCCTTCTGGCTTTAAAGTCTTACCTGCCATGCAATGCAATTTGAAAGTGTGGGATACACAGAAAGGTAATCTAGGCCATTTTTTAGCTTTTTAGTACCATGTGGCAGGCAAGATTTCACTATGGACAAGCACATGTCGAGGTATTAAAAATATATTAATCAACTGCATGGATAATCTAGTCAGATACTGCTGCCACACAATGGTCTAATAATGGCTTTCAGATGACTGCAGCATCAAATTTAATGAGAGAATTAAAAGTAGGTCAGGTGGCACTGCCAATGGCCAATACCTTTCAAAATGAAAGAAAAATTATCAGTACCCCGTGGGTTACTGTCAGCCTCCACGAAAAGGGGTAAAATATTGAAGGGGAGCAGATTGAGAGATTAATAGGAATGAAAGACTGACCAGGTGCATGACACTAAGTATAAGAATCAGTACTGAATAGAGAAAGGTTTTGATGTAAGAGTACTTCCTCAGAGGGTTTATCTCTGTTAAAGTAACCCAGGATTAAAAAGACAGCAACTGAGAGCATCAAGGTCTGATTGATCAGAGGTCTTTCCAGGAAATATATGTTGAGAAAAAGCAGTAACTATATGATCCAAGGAAACATAAATGGCTACAGCCTCCAAGGGTGTGTCGAGTGACAAAGTACAAGGCAGGAACCTAAATCCTGATTGATCAGTAGTGCCATCTCTCCTCATACTTGTCCATCACACGATCAGTCATTTCTGTACAAAAAACTGTTGACGGGTGACTATCAGTAGAGGAATAAATAAGAACGTTGATGAAATCCAAGTTAACATGGAAACTTCGACAGTTTCACTGCATCAAAACGGCTATTTTTATTTACATGGAGGAGAATTAGGTGGACACCTCTTCTGTTTTTGATGACATCTCATCAAGGTCCTTGACATTTCAATGAGGACATGTCAAAAAACCACGACATGAACTGTTGAAATTGGAAACATCTCAGACAGTTTGGAATATGTGGCCATACTTGGTTGCAGGTGGACACGGTGATGTAAATGTCAAAATTAGTATATTGATCGGTATCATAATTCTATCTTTGCAAGTGGAGAAGCATCTCATAGCAGAACATAACTGGTGAAATAAGCAAGGAATCTCTGACTCGGAGGTGTTCTTAAATACCTCTTATAATAATACTTTATGACGAATTTAAATTATCATGAGGAGTAAGACCAATGGGTATGTCCCCAATGGCCCTTAAATGCAAGAAAAGTTCACTGTATTTGCAAGTGGATGTTCCACCACTATGTCACAAGAACAAAGCCTTTGACTGACTAAGCAGAGCCAGCAAAAGGGTCTCTTCTTTCCAAATAAAAAGGGAGATATTTGCTTAAAATATTTGCTCTCACAATGTAGTATCAGAAAATGAGGTACATGTGTTCAATAAGTCAAACATTGCTGCTCAGAATTTTTAAGATGTGGTCAGTTACCGAAATTCTGATTTTCATTATTTTTTTAAAAAACTGATTAGGAGAATCACACTAAAGAAAGAATGTTTCAGTGCCCACTGACCCCGTCCACCATGGAGTCCTACGAGTGGATGCACTACACTGCCAAACAGGGACAATGCAGCAATTTCAGAGTTTTGTGAGCACTATACCCAAATACCAGCAAAAGATAAATTATCTACAACACCAGTTGAGAATATTTAACACTGGTACTTGGTCGATCCTACCTGATTGACCCTGGGCCTGTCTACAGGAATTAAAAACCAAAGTGGTGCATTAGGGTTGAATTCCTCAACATTCAACCTGTCACCAAGTACAACATACACATGTGAGGGTGTTTAGGCCCTAGAGGAGGTAAACTGGAAGAACGAAACCCTTTCAAGGAGGTTCCCTCGCACATACGGGAATCAACACCAATGGGAGGAAGAATCAGAATCAAAAGAAAAAAGATCGCCCCATCATTAAACAGTGAGGAACTGAAGAAGCAACAAAATGTATGAAATAACCACTGTTATGTTATACGAACTTTCAAATCAATGTTAACAACAAAGAGCTCTAAAACCTATTTTAAAAGGTATGGAGAACAATAGAAATATTTCAATTCAGAAAGTGTCTTTAACTAATTTCATAAGTTTCATAAGTATTTTCTTGCAAGTTACCTGCACGTACAAAGATTACCCCAAGCAAGGAAGGCGAGACAAGCTAAATCTACCAAAGGTTCTCTTAAATGAGTAGCTAATTAAATTATTTTAATTCAAACTCAACTAAACATAAAAGAAACATTTGTGTTAAAACTTGTTGGATAGTACTGTCTCTAGTAAAAATATAAATAATTGTTGTTGTTTTTGTCCACAAAAGCAATCACACCAAGCAAACTGCAAGAAAATTTAGGAGCTGAAAAGTGACAAAAAAGAACAACTGGTAACTAAAACTGCTCGCAAATGAGGAAAAGGTGTAAAAAACCCGTCGTTACGGGTGCATCATGCTTTTTTGAATTTTACCGTTAAGTTTAAGGCCAAATATTTATAGGTTAAAGGGCTGAAAGATAAAAGACAGACTTTGAAAAAATAGATATAGACTTTCTCTGCTCATATAGTATCTACAAACCAATGCCATCTTCAGTAGACTCTTCCTCTATAATTCAGAGGCAAGCGTCAGAGTCAAATTATACTGCAAAAATGATATAATTCATCTTAGTAACGACAATTTCGTATCTCTCAGGGTCTCTCGGGAAATTTGCAACAGCGGTTTTACTTTGCCCAATCTCTCCAGCGATAGCACGTTCAGAGAGGCCTTGCTTTTGCAGCTCTGCAATTCTGCCACGTTTAAACTCTTTCAACATTTTAACCTTTGTCATGTTTTTACCCAATGTAACACAGGAGATGTCAGTGGAAGATGTTGACAACGCTTATGCTTGAACACAAATGACTAAATTTCGTTACGTTTTTACCGAATAACGCTTCGTTTCAGTGAGGTTTTACACCTTTGAGTAGCTAGTATTTTGGCCACTTTCATTGTGTTCACTTTCCCTGTTAAATGCTGAATGAGTTTTTTATTTCCTCTTTTGTTATTTTCATCTTTCGAAGCTTTGCTCAAATACGTGGTTGAGTCTAACTACACAAAATGCATATTTTTCTTTATGTTAATTGTCCTAAAAATGTTGGCCAACAGTGTATGTATAGTCATTAATTGTTTAAAAATATCGAAACCAAAATTTGACAACGAACAAAATAATCTGGGATTCAAATGCATGGAAACAGTGAAGCAACTGACAATAACATGTTAACATCTATATATATGTACAACCCGTAGTAGAATATGTAACTCCAGCAGGGATAAATATAACTTCAAAACTAATACAAAGAAAACTACAAACAATACAAAACTTTTTTCCCAACAACATACACTTGGAACAACTTATCTCAACTTCATGAACATATATGCAAATACAAAAACAGAACTGATTACCTCCTTCACAGTACTTTCAATTGCTTTGCGAAAAATTGGTGACCAGTGATTTATTCTGCGAATTTTACAGATACTGCATACACGATGAAAACCCTAAGCATCTACACCAATAAATATGTACATAAAGAAAAGAAAAACCATCTAATTACTAGATCATCAAACATTGCTTTTAGTTATCATAATATATTTTGAGGTTTTTATATAAATGGTATCATATTAGTTTAGAACATTTGTGGCATGCAAAGTGTAGAACTTTATACAACCCAACGAAGTGACAGTGTATTATCTGCAACATATACATACCGTAATTACCTGCATGAACCGTTTTTTTGTATACTCAAAAGCTATTGAGGGCAGTTTAAAGCTGATAATATCGTGTTTAATGACTGACACGGTGTGTAGAAATCATTGACAATAGAAGCCATTTGCAACTGTAAGAAGAACTTATAAATTCATCATATTGATTGTTACACTGAAAACATAGGCAACATTCCTGAGGGTCTACAAGTTCCTATGTAATGTATCGATCAAACACAGACTTGGAATCGACTGTCATATAAACATTTACAAATAAAAATAGGGAAATGGCCATGAAACCCATGAGAATGTATGTGCTTCAAAATTCCTTACTTCCAAGTAACGTAATAAGCCTTCATAAGACAAAATAAAACATAAACAATATGTTCTCTACAGTAAACATTCCCTAACAAAGGATTAAAGTAAAATGAGGTGGTCGATGGTGGAGTGTTGTCGATAGAACCCTCACTGTGACTGCAAGAGTAGGTTGTTTCAAACTCTTTCAGGCCTAAGAAAGTCATCTAGTTAAGGCAATCTGAGAATAATTTGAAGAAATCTTGGCATCCACACAAAAGTAGGACAATAGACTTGCGCCAGGCGATAGGTAAAATGTTCTCCTACCACATCTGATTGAAAACAATCAGAAGAACAGCAAGAGAGGCAAAAAAGAGATGGCACAGCATCTAGAAATAAATGTCATCAGTTTCAACTGATTTACGTACTGACTAATGAAGAACAAGCTTAAGTTCCTTTAGTGTACACGTGGTAATTGTAATGATAGAGATGATCAGCCCAAAGGGAAGAGGGCGATAATTCTGCCCAAGATTTTATGGCCAAGAAGGTGGGAGGGGACGAAATAGAAGTTCTGGAAATATAAGCAAAGGGCTTTGAAAATTATTGGCAAACTTTTGTTTGTTACCAGTTTCCATGTCATCAGAGAGAAACATAGAAAAATGGTCGAACGTATGCATACAATTGACCTTTTTAATTTTGTTCCATATGAGTTTGGAACAGGCACTATAAGAGATGCTGCTTGTGAACGTAATACAAGATTTCTTGAGCATTTTATTTCTGACTTATCGAGCATGGACATGGATGTCTTAGAAAATAATATAGTTTGAAACAATGTGACATACAAAAGATATTCAAAGCCCGTATTTGATTAATCCATGTAAGTCGCTGAAAGATTACTTGTAAACCATAAGACTTTTCCAACAGTAAACAGATAAAAATGACGTTTCTTTGTGAAGCTTTGTACCTCCAGTGGCTCATCGGTATGTCTGAAGACTTATACAGTGAGAAACCATATGTCGATACTCGTGGTGGGCACATGACAGATAGCCCGATGTACTTGACCATAAATAAAACGTAAAGTGCTTCTCTTACTTGTTGTGTGCAAAGAATTATCGAGGAATTTCTGTCTTGACTTTAACGAGTTCAACAGTATCTGTTACTTTATAGTGTAGATATTTCTATGGTTGGTATGTTCAAATATTTGTGAATGAATTGAGATTATGTAGTTCTTGGTACTCTGTATGCTGTTGTGAGGAATGTGTTTTGGATTGTTTGTAGTTTGGTTTTAATTATTTTGTCGCTTACAGTTATCCATGCTGGAGCTGGAAAATCTATTTCTGGTCTAATATATGTTTTGTAGATTTTTAGTATGATGTCAATCTGAAAATAAATTTTTAAATTTATTTATTTGTTATTATAACTATTAATTTTTTTAAAATAAATCTAGAACGTAGATGGCCTATTTTACTTTAGCACTATTTTATTAACATTATATGCTGCTGAAACATGTGACAATTGCAGCAATTGTTTGCTCTACTCGGTATTTTTGATACTCAAGTATAATTACATTAGTGATTAAGTTTGAAATGTTGTAAATGTGTTCTGTGTCAACTCTTTCAAAGTTTGTTGGTTTTAGCCTTATTTTAAATATAATGTGTTCTATGTGTGTGTGTGTGGAATATTTTGTTTCTACAATTTCTCTTGTATGTCGTCAGTAGTGATTGAGCAATGAACCCTTCGAGTGACTACAGATTTGGCTGTGGTTCATTTCAGGTAGGTGTATAATAGTCTTGTGTGGTTTAAACGCGTCTTCGGGCCACCCCTGAAGAAATTAATTTAGGTCAGTTGCGTCGTTCCCACCTGCTTTTCATTTATCTTTTGAAACTTAGCCTGATCGAGAGCTTCTCATTGGTCGCTAATTGCGTGTTCTCTCAACCACTGGATCGGATTCTGAATCGAGACGTCATTGGACAAAAAGTTGTGATTCTCAATTTCAGTTTGCATCAGTTTTTTGGTTACTGAAGCAGCTTTCTCAGTTTTAGTTCAGACGTTGTGATGATGAGATATGTTTTATTTTTCTGCGTTAGTGCAAAAAACGGTTCAGCGAAATCCGCCTTAATTTCATCTCGACCTGTATTCATGGGGTGCACGTGACTGCCCGTAAGTACTCTTAATATCTACCCACGATTATTTTTGAACATTAACTTTGAATATTACTTAAGTTTACTTCAGAACGAACCAGGATGATCAGAAAAAAAATCACCCGATCTGCTTGTGAAACATTATCGAGCTCAGACCAGTTAACTCTTCTTCACGAAGCTACAGAATGTTGTTTATTTTTACTCCTATAACGTTATTAGGTAATTTATTGTTTATTTCCTTTTCATAATCTTACCAATTTGTTTTATTGTAATTAAACGTTTATCTTTTATAGGTTGCATTTTTATGGGCGGCGAGATCTAAGATTCGACATGTTGGTAATATGTTCGCAATCGACATCTTTTTCCCACTTGAAATTTAGTTTCTGGTTCTTTACGTGCTGAAACACAAATCTCGTTTTTCGCTGGTATGGCGATTGTAGTATTCAGTTACTATAGTTACCGAAGTTTTTAATTTTTCGTAGTGGTATTTTTGATACCAGAGCATTATTCCATTATTTATAAGGTTTATCTTTAGTTGTCATCTGTATCAACTCGTATTAAATTTCTAGGTGCTTGTAATTTTTTGAAATTATTCGTCGTATATTTGTGTGGTAAATTTTGTTTGTCTAGTGCATCTTTTGTGCTTTTTGATGTTTCGTTAACTCTAAATATCACAAGTTGGGTTTTTGCTGTTTTTCTTGATACTTTTATAGTTTTAAAAAATTCACTTGTTCTTTTTATTTGTGGTTGTAAGTTAGTGGCTGCAATTTCTGGTGTAGGTGCACTTTTTCAGATTGCAACATCGTCAGCAAACTGTGGAGAGTATCCATGATTTTGGTCTTTAAGTGGCATGTTATTCACATAAATGATGAATAAAATAGGACGAACCATCTCTCCTTGAGGGACACCGGATTTTGGAGTGAAGAACACCGAGAAAGTTCCTTCTACATTTACTGTGCATTTTTTATTTTCCAAAAAGTTAGATAACCGGCGAATAATTTCTCGCGGTAGTTACATTTCATTCATTCGGAACCTTAGACCATCGTGCCATACAGTGTCGACTGCTTTCTCGACATCGATGAAAGAAGCGACAGTGCATCATTTGTATTGAAGCTATTAATTATAGTTTTGGTTAATCTAATTAAATGATCTGTCATTTCTCTAAATTTCCTAAATCCATTTTGTTCTCGTAATTTTGATGTTATCTCCAAGAATGTGGAGAGTATATTACTGATTATTCTTTCAAGAATTTTTCCTACACAGCTGGTCTGGTTGAGTGGTCGGTAGCTATTACGTTTATTTGCTGGTTTTTCCTTCCTTATGAAGCATTATTATATTAGCGAGCTTGTAAGAAACTGGCTTGCATTCTGAGGATAGAGATAGATTGAAAAATTGTTTTAGGTGGTCAAACAATTTTAGAGTGCCCTTTTTTGGAAGGATAGCCTGTATTTGATCTTCACCTGAAGATTTGTTTTTCTGTTTTTTGATGCTTGATGTTGTTCTTATCGGTCTATTTCTTTCGTTAGTATCATGTTTTCATAGTCTGTGACGTGCATTATATTTGTTTCAGACATATGTGTTGTGAAAATTTGTTGTAGAAATGTGTATTTATATCTGAATTAGAATGAGTTTGAAATGTATTTTGAGGTTGAGCTTTGAAATTTTTCTTTATTTGTGCATGTATTATCCAGGATATTTCTTTGTGACTGTATAATCGTTGACGACTCTTTTAAGGTGTGTTCAGAATGTTTTCGGATCAGTTTTATCGTTTGGTTTTGAGCAGTTGTCCTATTTGTCTTGTTTTTGTTTTATTTCTGATGTGATATCATATACTGCTTATTTTTGTTATCAGGGTAATTATTTCGGTATTGGGTTTCCATGTGTTTTTTGTCAATTGCAACATTGTGTTACTACAATTGCCGGAGGTTTCACTGTTCTACTTGGTATTTTTGATACCAAATCGTTATTCCATTATGTATTAGTTTTAGAATGTTGTAAGTGTCGTCTATATCTATATGTAAAAGATTTGTGGAATGCCTTGTTCGTTTAAAGCTTGTGTCATTGATTCAAGGTTAATGGTTTGAACTCTCTTGTTACAATGGCTATAGGCTGCGGATTACTTCCTGACAGGGGCATTTTAATTTTACCTGATTTGAAAACTTGTGCTGACCACTCTTTTACTAATGTTTCGAGTCTTGTCCTTGAACAAGGACACCGCCTTCGGGCAGACAGACGCTTCATACTAACAAAGGACGCCTGTGGCTTGCAGTGTTTGATCTCTGACGTAAGTAGGGGTTGATTATAGTGCCCTGCAATACCTTCTATTATAACTGAATGTTGTGGTTTGTTTTTTTCCAAAATACTGTAAATATTTTTTTCTTTTGTGATGCAGTTTTTTTTACATTTGGATGTAATTGTTGTAAAGCCTTTATCATCAGAGCTGTCTGTGGGGTTTTTCGTGATATTTTTTGAATGTTAATATTTTGCTAATGTTAACTGCAGGGGAATCTACCCCTATCTCAGTAGTAGTTGCAATGCCTACTTCATTTTCAGACTTTTTCGTGGAAATTGGAGTTTTTAATAATTTTTCTTTTAATCGAATAGATGTGTCTTAATAAATTAGTATTTTTGGCGTGCTTGAAAGTTTGTGGTATATTCTTCCCAACAATTGCAGCATTTTGGTTTAGGGTTTTGTTTGATGCATTGTAAAATTTTGTGATTTTTTTTCCTTACAGCCCGCACAACGCGCAATTGCTTGACATGCTGCTGCTACATGTCCAAACCTTCGGCATTGGTAACACTGTGTGACAACCATTGCTGGTGTTTTTGTTTGTTCAATCTTCTACCTTTGGTACCACATTGTGATACCAATATTAATGAACTGTTATGTACTGTCTGTTATCTGTAACTACTTTGATTAAGTTAGTGGGTTTTTTCGTGATGTTTGAGATTATTCTGTTCACTGAAATATGTTTTATGATTAGTGTACTTAACGCATCCTTTGTCTTCTGTGTCTATTGAATAATGCACACCCCGGATCACAAATTATTTAGGTGTTGGTTTAGCTCCAGGTAAGTGGAAGGAAGAAATACTTGGTAGGTATTTAGGTTAAATTATCCTTTTGCTCTCCAAATGTCGAATGAAAAATTTACCAAGGACGGTCAGAAACTATGGTTTCTCTTCACCCTACACAAGGCAAAAGTAAATTAGTCCAATTCACTTAATTATCTGCATAATCATTTGAGTGGTATGTTTGATATTTTTCGTAAGCATGGTCACCAATGACCTCAAGGATAATAGATTATTATGTTTAAATAGGAGGGGCGTCAAAAAAAGCTGAGAAATGGTTCTGCCGGCTGGAGAGAGAACGAAGGACAACGAGGAAGGTTCAGCACAACACTCGCAAGCGTCCGAAGAATTGTGTAATGAAAGTGAAAATATGGTTGACGTGGAGTGAGTAGAGATGCAAACAGTACGTCAGCTTGGTTAAAACTCTTTTTTTATACTAAAATATTAAAATTTGGAGATGACTAAGATGAGCTCAGACTGGCTTCTTTCTATTCAGGGCTGGGATCTATGAATCTTAAGTAACAAGAATTTTGTGGGGGGGGGAAACGGGAGTGCCCCGAGAAAACCCACTTTCACTGGTGATGCGCCGAAAGAAACTAACCTCACCAGTGCTCAAGGCTGGAAGTAAAAAGGTTTCACTTCAGTTTGCATTCAGGGCTTATGTAATTATGCGAATAGCGAGATTCTGGGCCTGTTGTAATTTTCTTTAGATGGTAGGAGGGTACGTCTGCCGTGATCATGCTGCCGTATTCAATGATCGGTCGAATGTAAATTCTGTTTGTGGGCGAGAATCATTTTTGATCTACATCCTCTAACTATTAACTAATTCTTCTGAGGCAGTATATTCTTTATAGACTTTTCAAAGAATGGCTTTAAAAAGATAGGTCCAGGTTAGCTGCTTGTTCAACTGAAAGGAATTTTTTGTCGACGAAAAATCGAGTCCAGTATCCATCATTTTAAGTTTAACTTTGGAGATTTGTTTTTCTTTGCGATTCTACGTTTGAATACTATAGTCTGTGTTTTAGTTCCATAAAGACTTCCCAGGTATTACGCCAGGCGGTAATGCTATTTAGTTTGGATTGGACTTTAGTGGCGATGAGAAGGGGTTCACGTGACATACTTAATACAGCGATGTCGTCGGCATATTGCGACGCACAGGTGTATTTGAGCTTAGAAAAGGATATATCGTTAACATACAGATTATACAACAGAGGGCAGAGTAATGAACCTTGGAACTCCTGCTGGGAGGCGAACAGTGTGGTATATGTTGCGTTGTTGATTTTTACTTCTGCTGTTCTATTGTCAAGAAAGCTGGCTGTGGCTAGTGGACGAGTGGTTAAATTGAAGGAGTTCAAATTTAAGGCCCTGGTGCCAGAAATAATCAATCTTGTTTGACGTCCAAAATTAAGCCGCCAGTGGTGTGATTTCTATTAAAACCTCGAATAGCGGATTCGGTTAATTGAACCAAATGATAAGCCGTCTGTCTTTTTCTTCTGGAGGCATTTTGTATTTCAGAAAGTAGCATAATACTTTCCAAATACCATAATGCGAGTGGATAGTATTTTTTTCCAGTAATTTACCAATATTAATTGGGCTGATGGGTCTCTTGTCTTTGGGATTGTTGGATGCAGGGTTCGTTTCAGGTGTTACTTTGATTATGGCTGACTTGCACTGAGGCAGGTAGTACCCTAAATAAAGAGGTTGAATAAGGCTGCTTAGATGGCTTGAAATGAGGTAAATGCTTTTTTGAGAATAATATTTCCTTTACACTCTTCACCTGGGGCAGTTTTTTAATGTTTAATTGTTGTATCTCAACCAGAGTTATTTGTCTACTTAGTTTATGGAGGTTGGTAATGTGGATATTACGATTGTAGGGTAAATAGCACGGAAAATGCGTACTGAATATTGTTATATTATCTTTAAAATTTTAAATTTTGAAGTTATTGAGAATGAGGCCATTACTGTTGTTTGCTCGAAAGTTGAAATTTCGATGTTTAGAATTAAGATCGCCGAGGATAATTGTATTTGGGTAGCTATTAGCTACTTGAGAAAGTAAGTTCGTGTCAGGAGTGGTAGAAGGTGAAGTATAAATTGCTAGGAGTGCTATTTTTCTTTGATTTAATAGATTTATTGCAGCTAGAATGTATTCATCAGAGTTGATGTAGGTGTCAGGAAATGATACATCGAGTTGTTTCACGTGAAGCATGGCGATACCTTAACGACTGGGACTTTTAGTTTTAGTTATACAGTGATAGCTGGTAGGCCAAAATTACTGTTGGAATTTAGAAGTTTCGCTAGTGATTATTAAATGCATGCTTTCTTTCTTACATAATTAATATTTTTTGTGACTTCAGTCGCCATGAATGTTAACTGATAAAATGTTTAGGAACTTGATTTGGGTCTTCCATGATACTCTGAATCATTTTTAAGTTTCTCTGGTCTGTAGGGTTGGAACTCAAAATAGTAGAGTGAAGATCTTGCTCTTCCTTCAACCAGCTCAGCGGAGTTTTTGTAGTAGTGTCGCAGGACTTAATTTTGGTCCCTGTTACGAAAGATATTATATGTTTGAATGGTCGATGTGTCTGTTGACTGGGCAGTTTCTCAACTACGGACAGTGGTCTCGGTGTAAGTTCGCTTGGGGGATGGTAGGGACGGAGACAGAGGCTGGCTGGTTCTGGTGATCATTTGGCTGGGTTCTTTGCTTAACATTAGTGTTTGTCAAAGGGCTCAGACTATCTTGTTTGTTCGGCTTGAGGTTTTCCGGATAGTATGAGTAAAAGAATATTTTCCGCTTTAGGGTGATAACGTTGGAATATTTGGGACATCCACGATAGGAAGTTGCGTGTGGACCTCCACAGTAAGCGCAGCATGTCTCTTCCCGGTTTTTTGGGCAATCCTTGACTGTGTGTGTGCCACAACATCTCCTACATCTAGGGGTAGCTTTACGAGCGGACCGGGTTGTGTCCGAATTTGACGGTTGAAGCACTGCAGTACTGTAACTGCAGTGGATTGTTTTGATTCCTTTACTTGAGGTTTTTGAAGCCACATGGTTGTGCCATTGCTTATCGGCTGAAATGACAGTATTCAGGGTTATCTTGGCTGATTTAGTTCTTTCTATCTTGATGGCTTGCATGCCTTGGCTGGTCAATTCTTGAATTTCTAGTGGACTGATATCGCTATCAAGCCCACGAATAACCACTTGTATTGAGGGATGTTGGTGCATGTATATTGAGCTTTGCTCCATTAAACGCTTCTTAAGGCCATGGTTTTAAAGCTTCACATAATCTTTTGGTTCTTTGCATTTTATGACTAATCTTCCGTGGCGAACTTCAATTAACGAAGCTGAAGGAAAAAGGGCGTGGAGGTGTTTTGCTATCTGTGGTTGGCAGATAGTCTCGAGAATTCCTTTGTCTGTAATGGTAACGCTGATTTAGATTGCACATGAGCTGCATGGTTTCTCGGTTGTCTTTCTGTTTTCGGCTTTCATTGCCATCTAAACAGGCTGGAGATCTTGAGTGGGATTTCGGACCAGTGACCAAAGAGCTGCTTGTGTCAAGATCAGTTGAGACATTTGACGATTCACCTCAGAATTAGTGGCGTTAGTGGTGTTGTTAGTATTCAGGTTAGTTACGGTATTTCTGTTAGAACTAGTGGCTTTGTCATTATTAACATTGGTTACGTTATTAACACTTTGATTTTTAGTATTGTTAGTAGTGTCGTTAAGGTTAGTAGTATTGTCAGAAACTCTATTTACCTTATCCTTTCTTCTTTAGCCTCCTCTTGTTTGATGTCGCATTTGCTTCTTGAGATTCTTGTCTCGATAATTCTTCTGCTTCTGAGTATTCACTTTCAGAACTTTCTGTTGAACTACTCAGGATCTATAGATCCAAGGTAACAAGAATTTTGTGGGGGAAACGGGAGTACCCCGAGAAAACCCACTTTCACTGATGAGGTGCTGAAAGAGACCAACCTCACCAGCTGAAAATGAAAAAGGGAACATGAATGATTAGACACTGTAGTTTACATTCAGGGCGTGTATGTAGTTATACGGCGAGAGGTATCGCTGCCAAGAGCGTGGGGTGGCTGCTAATTGTGGAATTTGGTTTTTTAATGATGTCCGGTTCTTTGCTATTTTGTAGTATTTGGCCAAAAGATGGGTGAGTCTGTTCTTAAGAGGCGGGATGAAGCTCGCTCTATTGACGTATGCTAACGGTGTATATCTAGGCTAGGAAGTGCAAGACGAATGGCGAGATTTTGGGCCTGCTGTAATTTTTTAAGATGGAAAGAGGTAGCGTTTATGGTGATCATGCTACCATATTCAATTATTGGTCGAATGTAGATTCTGTATATAGCGAGAATTGTGTTGGATCTACATCCACGGACTATACTACCAATTCGTTTAAGGTAGTAGATACGTGCGTAGACTATAGAAATGATAGATTGAAAGTGGTTTGTCCATGTGAGCTTGCTATTAAATGTAATGCCTAAGAATTTAACGGTAGACGAAAATTTAATTTCGGTATTAATCTCTTTCAGTTTAACTTTGGAAAGAGATTTATTTTTCCTCGTAATTTTGCGTTTATATATTATAGCCTGTGATTTAGAGGCATTAAGTTCAACCCGCCAGGTATTACACCAGGCGGTAATCGTATCTAATGTGGCTTGAACTTTCGCGGCAGCGAGGAGGGGATCACGTGACATGCTCCATATCGCGATGTCGTCGGCATATTGTGACGCATAAGTATATTTTAGCGGTGGGAAGGGGATATCCTTGACATAGAGAATATACAACAGGGGGCTGAGTACAGACCCTTGGGGAACTCCTGCTGAGAGGGGAACAGTATGAAATATAGCGTTCATGATTCTAACTTTGGCTGTCCTATTATCGAGGAAACTGGATATCCATCCTATTGCGAAGTTGAGTCCTTTGTTAAGTAGATGCATCTCGTCTGTGTTTAATTGTCGGTCAGATCTGTTAATTATGAGGTTGGTCAACGGTTTGTCATGTTGATGTCTTTTCTGTTGCTTACATCTTAGTTTTTCAAGTTTTTTGTTGTGGCGGATCTTTTTGTCTCTATTGTTTTTAGTATTGATTTGGTTTATGTTTCGTTGTATTAGTCCGTAAATCTCTGGTTTAATGCAGCATGCTAGTTGATAGTCTAAGTTCATTTTTTGTTTTTGTAAGTCATGTAGTTCTTTGTATTTTGTGTTCAACATGGCTTTAAGAAGTTTTTTCTGTAAATTTTGTATAATGTTTGTGTATTTATTAAAATCTTTTGAAAGTTTTACCTTTACAAAATTAGGGGATAGTTGTTCCTTTCTACATTGTTGAATAAAGTTGATGTCATTTCTTCTATTCCAACCATAGAAATCAACATGGATATCCATCCGTTCCGATGTGTCGGTATTTGAGTATAGTTGTTAAATACTCAGGAGGGTCAGGTACATTAGACCTCTTTTTCCTTCCCGAAGAATCATAGCATCAATAAGATTTCCAATTTTTGTTATTCTTATTATTTTTTTTTCGTTTTTTATTATTTTTTTTTTTATAGCTTTGGGCCAGAGTAAAAGTATAACTTGATCCTCCGGCCCATTTTAGGGCTCAGGCCATGCATGGACGAAACAAGTTTTTTTTTCTTTTTTTAAAGAAAGAATGCTACTACTACTACGTGTAGTAGTACACACACTCACGCAAATAAGAGTAAGTGTATTAATATGTTAATACAATACATATATGATAAAAGTTAAACAAGGACTAAAAGTCTAGTGCATAGTGGCCAGCTTGGGTTACATTATTTAAATATAAATTAAAAGGGGAGAGGTATTTAGGACTATTTTCATCATGTACTTGATATCTGTCGAGATCACACAATTAATTTTTATGCAAATTCTTACTGAAGTATTTGAGAGTATTATGCAAGAGTCTTTCAGATATTGTATCCATGTTTGCATACTTGTGCAAGAATGTGGTTGAGGTGCTACGTGGTACTTTATAAGCAGAAGTTAGTACTGAATTTTGTATACATTTTAGTTTCTGTATGTGTGTAGGTGCTATGTTAATCCATGCAGGTGATGCGTATTCTATTGTTGGTCTGATGTACGTTTTGTAGATTTTAAGTATGTTTGCTGGTGATGTTCCTTGGTTTTTACCTGAAAGACTTCTTACATAATTTGCTCTTTTCCAGATTCTTCTCAGTACATTTTTTATGTGTGGTATCCACGTTAATTTAGAGTCATAGGTTAGACCTAGGAATTTAGCAGATGTAGCAGTCAGTAAAAGTGATCCATTCATATATAGTTTCGGTGGATCTTTTTTTAGCTTGTTCCGTCTGCTGAATAAGGTAACTTGGGTTTTTGGGATATTTATTTTGATTCGGTATTTTTGGCAGTATTCTTCAATGCTATTTAAGATTGGCTGTAGGTTCGTTGCTGCTATCGATGGAGTGGAAGCACTTTTCCAGACTGCTACATCTTCAGCGAACTGTGATGCATAACCTAAATTTAGGTCCAACAGAAGCATATTGCTCACGTACATGATAAATAGTACAGGGCTAACCATCCCTCCCTGCGGAACTCCTGCTTCGGGTGAAAAGGGCCCAGAGTGGGCCCCATTTACATTAACTTTACACGTTCTGTTTTCCAGGAAGTGGGAGAGCCAGCGAATAGTTTCCTGGGGTAATTTCATTTCCAGTAATCTATGTCGTAGACCGTTATGCCACACTGTGTCAAATGCTTTCTCAATGTCGAGAAAGCAAGCTACAGTGCATTCATTTTTATTAAAGCTGTCGGTAATTGATTCTGTTAGTCGAATCAGGTGGTCTGTTGTTTGACGGAATTTACGAAATCCGTTTTGTATTTCTGGTAATTTTGAATTTTCTTCTTAGTAAACTGACAGACGAGTACTAATTATCTTCTCTAATAATTTGCCAATGCAACTGGTTAAACTAATTAGGCGTTAATTGTTTGGTTTATTCGCTGGTTTTCCTTCTTTCTAAAACATTAATATTGTTGCTTCCTTCCAAGAAACGGGGATATATCCAGCTGATAGTGACAGATTAAATAATGCAGTTAGGTGTTCATAAAATCTGAGTGCGTTGTTTTAGGAGGATAGCTTGAATACCATCTTCTCCAGGGGCTTTGTTTTTTGTGTTCTTAATAGCTGTTACGACTTCTGTTACAGTGATATGATTTATCAATTGTTGAGTGCTCCAGTCTTGTGCTTTTTCTTGATGTGTAATTGTGTTGACTGGAAATACAGGTGTAAAAATGCTTCTATTTTGATCTATGAAGTTTGTAACTGTATTATAAAAATACCTGTTCATTTGTGGTTCATGATGTGTCTTGAACGTGTTTACCAGGTTTTTTTTTAAATATCTCGTCTTTTTCTGTGTTAGTGTATGCTGTTTCTCCATCCAGTTCCAGTGGTGGATAAACTGTGTTTGTTGTTCCTGTATTTGTAAATCTTTTCAAGTGTGTCCAGAAGTGTTTAGGATCAGGTTTGTGATTTAGCTCGGAACAGAAGTTATCCCAGTTTTCTTGTTTTTGTTGTCTGATCAAGTTTCGTATCTTATTCCTTATTGTGTTTATCTGAGTTTAGAGTGTGGGGTTGCGATTTTGAATGTACTGTCTCCGGAGCGTACGTCTGTTTTTAATTAAGTGTATTATGTCTTTATGCGGCTGCCAAGAATGACATGTTGTGATGTGTTTTTGATTCGGTATCGAACTGTTTGCTGCATTTTTTAGACACTCAGAGATGATATGGCAGTATGCATCTATATCTGATGCGTCCGCGGCTATATGCAGTACCTCAGGAGGTAAGGTTTCATTTAAAATAGATTTAAAAACTGACCAATTAGCCTTTTTGTGGTTCAGTTGGTCTTTAGCTATGATTTTGTTTAAGTGGGGGGTGAGATTGAAGATACACCAGACTGGGAAGTAGTCACTATCTAAATCGTGACCAATATGGAAATTTACAAATTTGTGACTCATATTTGACGAACACAGGCATAGATCCAGTAATCACTGGTGCCGTGTGCGTACGAAATATTTGCCGGTGTTGCATCTTTAATAACATCATGTTTGTATCATCCAGAAATTGATAAAGTAGGTTCCCATTGGCGTTTATACTGCGACAGTTGAATGCTATATGTTTACTATTTAGGTCGCCAATAATAATAAGATTGCTATTGCTATTATATAATATGTTCAGTAGATATATATCTAGCACTGTATTAGGCGAGCAATAGATTCCCGCCACGCTAATATCTGTATTATTTAGCGTTTTTATCTTAATAATAATAGCTTCATTGCTAGATGGGATACTAAGTTCTTGAAGTATAAGTTCAGACTTATACAATAATAATATCCCTCTATTTGGATCTCTATTATCCTTCCTGTCATGCCTAATAATGGAGTAGCCACTTAATTTGAATCGATGGTAGTTATGTAGGAGAGTTTCACTAATTATAATTACTTCAGGTTTTATGGAGTTTGTTGTATCTTCAATCTCATGTTTCTTGGAAGCAAGAGCACCCTGGATATTGATATGTAGGACTGTGAAGTTATCCGTGTTTAGTAGAGTTTATGATGGAGGTTAAAATTTGCGGAAAGAATTTCTGTATGTTTTTCAATATAATTCTGACTATTATATCTGTAAGACTGTCTGTGTTAGTGGGGTTTGTATATTCTGCCATTACTTCCGAGAGAGTGGAAGTTATGGCAGATGCCAGTGTGGTTTCTATTGTTGTTGGTTGTGTGTTTTGAGGTGGTGTGGGTTGTATCTCTTCACGTGGCAAAGGTTTTCCTATTCCGGATGAAGAGTTTTTAACCACTGCAGCATAAGTGTTTATTTGTATATTTGTGCTTTTGTGGTGCTGGAGTGATGGGTGTTGGTTCCTTAATTGTTCGTGGTTGTGGCGGCTTGTTTGTGTTAGGATTTTTAGTTTCGTATAAGTGTGTTTTAATTGTCTTATATTTCTGGCATCCTTTGTAGTTTGCCGTGTGTTCTCCGCAATTGCAGCATTTGGGCTTGGGGTTCTGCTTTGTACATTGTGTAATGTGGTGATTCTCTCCACAGCCCACACAACGTGCATTTGCTTGGCATGCTGCTGCTACATGACCAAACCTTTGGCATCGGTAGCACTGTGTGATAACCACTGCCGGTGTCTTCGTTGGTTCAACTGTGTACTTTTGATACCACATAGTGATACCATTGTTTATGTATTGTGTAATGTCTTGGCTGTTATCTGTGACTGCTTTAATTAAGTTTGTGGGTTTTTTGTGATTGATATGATTCGCTCTACTGAAATATGTGTAATGTTCTGTCTACTTAACTCTTCTTTGATGTCCTCTATATCTATTGTATAGTGAACACCACGCATCACAAAAGATTTCGGTTGCGGTTTAGTTCCTGGTAGATGTACTGAAATATTTCCAGGTTTAAAAGCGTCCGCAGGCCAAGCTTTCAGTAGGCTGTTAAGGTCAGCGGGTTCCTGACCCTGAACAAGAACACTGCATCTGGGCAGACGCTTTGTTAGTTATTCTCGTGTTGGGTTTACACCTGTAGACCTCTTTGGTCAATTAAGGTTGGTTATAACTACCAGGAACTCCTTGTATAATAATACCGAATTTCGGTACTTTTGTAACTCGTTGTGTATGTGTGTCTGTGTCTGATGTGATTGTATTTTGTTTTGTTTGTTTTTTCTGGCTACGGGTCTGCACAAGTGTGAAGCCGTCGTCGTCAGGAAGATCTACCACTTTATCTGTGTCTGGTTTTTGTGCAATATCCAGGGTGGGGGTTAGAATGCTTTTACTGCTTGTTGATGGCATATTAATACTAATTTCTGTGCTATAATCTACCTTAACTTCAGGTATCGGAGGTACCTCCTTTACCAACTTTCTCTTTTTTCTAGTCCGTACAGAGTTTTCTTTTATAGGCGTTAACTTTGATTTTAACTCCTGCTCGGTTATAAACATAAGATACTTCAACTTTAAATTATCGTTATCAATATGGCCACCGTCACTAGACTTACCCTTAGTCCCTGGCATAAGCGGTTCCGCCTCCTCGTTCTTATCCTCCATACTCTTTAAACCCGTCTCCAACTCCCCGGCCGGCATGTCTTCTCGTTGGTTTATGACGCTGAGCCTGTTATCGCCGGCTAGTTCAAATGAAAGAGGATTAAGTGGTCTTTTGTTTATTTCTATATTACCGCCGACTCTCAATGAATCAACAGTCGAGAAGCCTCCAAAATCTTAACAAGTTATAAGCTGAGGGCTGAAGTGAGAGGAAGAGCCTGAACGGGTACCTCATACACCAAGTTCAAAGTCCTGGATATCCATCTTGTTAGGGTGGGCGGAAAGTTAAATTGAAGGAATATAAATTTAAGCCCCTGGTGACAGACAGAATCAAAGGCTTGTTTGAAATCTAAAAATAAGCCAACAGTGGTGTGATTTTTGTTAAAACCTTGTGTGACTGATTCGGTTAGCCGAACTAAATGATCAACTGTCTGTCTATTTTTGCGGGAAGCATTTTGTATTTCAGAGTAACCGATCACTTTCCAAATACCATGATATACGATTGGCTAATATTTTTTCTAACAATTTGCCAATGTTGTTAAGACTAATGGGTCGATAATCTTTGGGATTACTGGATGCTGGGTTAGTTTTAGGTATGACTTTAATAATGGCGGATTTGTACAGAGGTGGGTAGTAGCCAGAATAAAAGGAAAGATTGAATAAAGCAGTTAGGTGTCTTAAGAATAAGGGAGATGCTTTTTTGAGAATGATATTTCGTATACCATCCTCACCTGGGGCACTATTTTTCAGGGTTTTAATAATCAGGTTTATCTCAGCCGGTGTAATTGGTTTGGCTAGTTTTTGAAGGGCAGTGCTGTAGACTGTGCTACTGAGGTAAACAGCACGGGAAATGCGAACTGAACGCTGCCATATTACTTTGAATGAAATTTTGGACAGTGCACAGATGAGTATGATTAAAGTGCGGCGAGTTGGGAGTGTTAAAAACCTGCTTATAGTACTCAGCTAGTAAGTTAGCTTTCTCGAGGTCATTAGTTGCAACAATGCGATTTTGTTTTAAATTGGGAATCTTGCCGGTCGAGTTGTCGTTGCAAATACCTTTAAACTTTTTCCAGAATATGGTCGGGTCTTTATAAGAATTGTCTAAAGATTCAAAAAACAAGGTTCAGTTTTGATCTCTTTGTTCATTAATGCAACGTCTGATAAGGTTGGTCACACGGTTTATTTGGGTTTTAATCATGGGGTTTCGGAAAGTAGTAAATTGACGTCTCAGTCGGCACCCTCTGGTGATCAGTAAATGTATTTCTCTAGTTAGTTTCCATGAATTTGGATGACTATCAATGCGACGTTTGGGAACTGTTTTTTGTATAGCATCAGTAGTTGCGTTAGTAATGCGAAGTAAATAGTCGTTGATAGATTCAGGTCGTTAGCCTGAGTAATGAGTGGAGGTAAACTTCGGTCAAGAAATTTCCAGAAAGAGTGCCAATTAGTGGCAGAGAAATCAAACAGATATGGTTGAGTATTGGGGGTTCGAGTATTGGCGATGTTTATAGTTACAGATATGGGGTAATGATCGCTTTTGATATCATGGTGAACCGTGAAATCTTGAATGTAGGGGATATTCTTGTGTATAGTGCAAGGTCAAGTATGTCCTGGGTTCAGTCATGGTGAGTATGGGTTGGGATATCGTTGTTGCCTAACATGAGATCGTGCTGAGAAATAAAATTATTAAGAATTACACCATTTCGGTTAATTGATCTACAATTGAAATTGCGATTTTTGGAATTGAAATCGCCAATAATAATTGAGTACGGGAAGTTATTAACTAGTTGGAGGAGTAAATTCGTGTTGGGGGTGGTGGAAGGGGAAACAGATGCCAAGGATTGCTATTTTGATTTGGGTAGACATATTTATAGAGGCAAGAATGAACTCGTTAGTTGTGTCAATGCAGAAGTCGGGAAATGACACATTTAGTTGGGTCAGATGAAGTATAGCGACACCTCAACGACATTGGCTTTTAGGTTTACTAATACATTGATATCCTGGTAGACTGAAATTGCTATTATTATTAAGAAGTGTTTCACTAATGATTATTAAATACATACATTCTTTTTTACATAATTGGAGTAATTTGTAATTTAAGTTGCCCTGAATATTAACAGCTAAAATTTTTAAGAACTTACCTCATTAGAGTCAAGAAGGAGCTTTTCAGTCAGGATCTCTTCGAATTCTCGAGGGCTGAAAGGTTGGAACTCGAAATACTGGGGTATCGAGTTCGCCATTCCTTTGATCAACTCCGTCCTGGAGTCGTAATGGCCCCCCCAAACGTTACCAAACGTGAGATCAGCAGTCTATGCGTTTGCGTAGACTGAGCTGTTTCACGACGGCAGACTGTAGCTTGGGCGTATGTCCGTTTAAGAGATGGGGATATGGGAGCTGATGAAGAGGCTGGCTGGGGCCGCTGGACTTCCTCCTGAGTTGTAGGCTTAACGGTCTTACTGGATGTAGTGATCGAGTCGTCTTTGAGGGTCATCGACTTAATCATATTCAGATTGGACGTCATACTAGATTTGAGAAATTTTTCTCCCTTAAGGACTATTACTTGAGTATTTAGGACAACCACGGTAAGAAGCCGCGTGAGGGCCTCCGCAATTGATGCAACATGTGTCTTCTCTGTTTTTGGGGCACTCTTTGACTGCATGCATCCTGCTGCATCTCACCTTGGAGAAGCTTTACAGGCAGCTCTCGCATGCCCAAATTTTTGGCAGTTGAAGTACTGCAACTGCAGCGGGTTGTTTCGATTCGGAGATTGAGAAACCACATGTACATTTTGTTTTTTAATTTATCGGCCAGAGCGACATATTGTAGAGCAATTGGGACTAGTGGCGATGGGAGACCTATCTTCACTGATTTAATTCTTTCAATCTTGGTGGCAGTAATGCCCTGACTTTATAGTTTGTCAGGTATTTCTTGTGGGCTGATATCGCTATCAAGCCCTCGAATAACCACTTGTTTGGAAGGTGGTCGATCGCCCAGAACGTAGATGTTGAGCTTAATTCCATGAAAAGCCTCTTGAGACCAAGGTTTTAACAACTTGATGTAATCCTTGGGTTCTTTACATTTAATGACTGGTCCGCCGTGCGGAAGGCGGTAAACTTCAATAAACGACACCGAGGGAAGAAGGGTCTGAAGGTGTTTCACGACCTCGGGCAGTCGGACGGAAGCGGGAATTCCTTCCACAACTATAGCAGGTGGTAGAGGAGTTGCAGGTTTGCCTTTAACTACTTGGCTTGATTTATTGGTGTCTAGGTCGAGGGCGCGGACTTGTTTTACTGCTATCACGGGTGAGAGAGGTGTTATAGATTGACCTTGACCTAATTGGCTTACTTGGTTAGCCTCAAGGACGACATTTTCACGGTCACAAGTGTCACCACAAGTTGCCGGAGATCGTGGGGGTTCCGGCTAGTGACCGATGAGCTGCTTGAGTCAAGGTCACTCGGAACTTCGCTTTCAGAGGAAGGCATGTCCTCTGCAGTGGATTGTAGGATATTCAGTTGGTGCCTTTTAGAAAGCGGCGGACTCTTGGCACGTGTCCTCATTGATAAGATTACTAGATAAGTCCTGAAAAGGGCTTAAATCTAGACACAGACTTTTGGCTAAAGAAATTAGAATATTCAGGAATAAAAGCTAGATGAAAAATGAGCTAATTCAGACTCACGTGAATTGAGAAATCGGTAGGGAGAAATTTCTTCGACGAGGCGCAGCTACAAACTGGGTCTTCAGACAGCGTCAGTCGTAACTCTCGTAAACCTGTCTCTAAGTAACTCTGTGAGTGGACGGCCTGGATGCTTTCTTTTTGATGGCAGATCGTTTAAGCCGTAAGAACCTCAGCGTGGCATAGTCGGCTTAACGGGATAACACCTGCAGTAGTGTTTGAACTGTCAGTCAATAAGGGTGGAACAAGAAACTAGTCGCCCTGAAAAGGACTATGTTCAAGTCGAGGGGTTCCTTTCCTTGAACAAGAAGACCACCTTGGCAGATGCTTAATGCTAACAATCGTAGTCGTTGCTTTGCACCTGTATATTTCTTTTGCCATTTGTGGCTGGTTGAAACTACCATGCACCTCTTGGATAATGTGTCGGGATTGGTTGACTTTTGTTTAAATTGTTTTTTCTGACTACGAGTCTGCATTGGCGTGAAGCCTTCGTGGTCAGAAAGAGTTTCGTCTTGTTCAGAATTAGTGTGACGTGGAATATCCAGGGTGAGGTTTCAGACACTTAAGCTGTTAGTTATTGTATACGGACTTGTTCCCTCTATATCGTTCGCTATAGCGTTCTCCACCGTGACTGACCGCTCCGACTCCCGGCTGGCATGACGCGTCGCTGTTTAACTGAGTGGATTTTGCAGTCTTGGGTTACTTCGTAAGTTGATATAGTTATCTGTCTGCTATGTCTTCCGTCTCTGTAACTGCTATCGTGCAGCTCGAGGTAAATAGTAGTAACTCGAAAACTATGAAACTGGAATAAGTCGTAAAGCATGAAAAATTTCCGAGCCTCTAGAAGTACAATTTGTCTCGTCTCTCTCCAAGCGCTTATCTCTCATCGTTTGAGTCGAGTCTAACTGAGTACGTTTCATTTTTATTTTAGACTTGGAGACCCCTAAGGCAAACCAGGGGCGCTCAGAAACTTTTGTTTCTCTTCAGCCCCACACGCGAGTTAGGTTGGACTGTCATGTAGAAAGGGAGGCCAATTTGACTGTTGTGTGTTAGGATGTAACTATGATATATGGTAGTTGAGCAGTGGAAGAGCTGGGATGGTGGGCTTTGGTCGGAAAGCTATATCACGAGCAGGGAGACCAAGGCTGCAGCGGGTCGTACATTCTTCTTGGGACCAATAACGTAGAGAGAGACAGGGGTAGTGAGAGAGGGAGAGAGAGGTAGGAAAATAGATGTAGAGTGAGAGAAAGATTTAAAGGGAAAGCTTAGAGAGAGAGAATGGTGCTTGGAGAGAAAGGGAATAGGGGTGGAGGGAGAAGTGAGTAGAGATAGACGGTCTTTTCAGGGCCAGGGTGCCTGGGATCTATTAATCCAATGACAAAAGATTTGATGGGGAAACAGGAGTACCAGGAGAAAGCCACGTTCATTGGGTGGGCTCTGAAACATATACCCACCCAGTGCACTACCCGAAATGTAAAAAGAAGTAAAAATGGCATGTATACACTTGTTCTATCATCGTTAGTGTTGGTCACTGTGGTTAATGGTCTGATTTAAAGGTGGAATGTACTGAGTCCCAGGATGAGGGGTATCTGCTATTTGCAATAATTGACGTGTTTGGAGTTTTCCATTGTAAGCTTTGGTAAAATAGCGTTTGTAGAGTTTCATAAATCGGTTCTTAATTGGTGATAGTTGAGTTGGGGAATTGAGGTAGCTTGGGGGGAGTGTAGTTGGGGAGACAGAAAGCAATTTTAATGACGTGGTTTTGCAGGTTTTGTAGTAATGAATATTGTCTTTCAGTCATGTGTGGTTGAGTTACGATATTCGAACAAGGGTATAATGAATGCTTTATATAGTGATAATGGTTTGGGGGAACTGTCTTTGTTGGGGCCAATAATGCGTTTCAAAAACAAGTTTCTTTTATTTGCTTGGTTAGCAGTTTTCTGAAAGTGTGGTGTCCAGGAAAGGTAATGGGCTAGGGTAAGGCCTAGAAAGGTTATGGTTTTTGTGAAAATAATGTCAGTTTTTGAGGTTAAGTTTAATGTTTTTGAAAATTTTCTAAACTTGTTAACTTTTCTGCGGAAGGCAGTAGCTTGCGATTTTGAGGAATTTAAGATGGCACGTCATTTATTACACCTTTGAGATACTGCATTAAGAGTTGCTTGAACTCGTGAGGCTGCAGTATGGGGTTAGATAAGATCCTCCAAATAGCAATGTCGTCTGCATATTGAGAGATGATGGTTGAGTTTAGTGAGGGGAAAGTTACGTCATTGACATATAAATTGTATAGTATTGGACTAAGTAGAGAACCTTGGAACCCCTGTGTTAAAGCTTAATGGGTGTAAGATCGAGTTGTGTATCTTAATACTTGCATTACTATTCGTGAGGAAGCTGGATATTCAGCGAACCAGGATAGGAGGGATTCCGATGGTTAAAATTTTATGGCGAAGGTCATCATGCCAGTCATAGTCGAACACTTTTTGGACATCTAGAAAGGTAGCGACTATTGTTTGTTTCTTGTTAAATCCTTTGAATAGTGATACTGTGAGACGTGCGAGGTGCTCATTGGTTTCCTGTTTTTCTTACCAGAATTTTGGTTTTCGCTGATAAGGTTGTGTGTTTCGAGGTAGCAATTGATTCTATTGATGATAGATTTTTCCATCAGTTTTCTGTTAAGGAGACTGATCGGAATCGTAAGATCTTTATTTTTTCTGTATAACTCTGATTAAAGCAGATTTACATAGGTTTGGGTAGTATTCTGAGAGCAGAGATAGATGGAAAATTGAGACCAGGTGATTAAAGGTAGTATCGGACAGGTTTTTAAAAACTTGGCTACTAATGCAGTCAGGTCCAGGAGCTTTGTTTTTTATTTTTTTAAGTATAAGTTTGATTTCAGTTATTGTTATCGGTCGAGTGCAGTGAGAGTGGGGGTGATTGTCTGGTTTGAGAGTAATTGGAAATCGGGGGAGAACAAAGTAGGGTTTGATTTCACGGTTTGGGTAGTTCGGAGATAATGACATTGGTCGAAGGATGAGATATTAGGGGTGACAAAGGTTGTTTGTAAAATATTGAGCAAATAGTTTTGGTTTACTGGGTCGGAGGTTGCTGAAATATTGTTTATACGTGATGTCGGGGTAATTGTTGGTGGGTTGGTGTTGTAAGCAATGGTTTTGATTTTTTCTCCAGAATAGGGTTGAATTGGGTATGATTTTTCGATGGAATTACATAGATTGTTCCAATTCTGGCTTTGATCTTGTTATTGGTGTTGTTGATCTGGGTTTTATTGTTTAATTATGAGTATATGAACTGTCGCCCTAGTCGGGGTCTTTGAATGATCGCTTGATACAAGTCAGGATTAATTTTCAACAAACTGGGGTTAGTATTGTATTGCGTGTTAGATATGGTATTTGGAGTAGCTTGATTAATGGCATTGGTAATTTGGGTTACATACTCTTCCATGTCTGCTTCGCACATAGCGACTGTCTTAGATATGGTTGGTAAATTGGTTCTAGTCTGCATGAGAGTAGTCAGGCAGTGGTGGATGTGCGTTTGTTTTCGGTGGGAGGTTTGGAAAGATTTGAATGTAGATTGGGTAGTGATCACTACCGATGTCGTTAAGAACTTGGAAATTGGTTATATGTCGAGACTGTCTACTGGGGTCTATTACTAAATCAAGGATATCTTCGTTGTCATTATTCTGCATGATTATTGTTTAAGGTGACAAGATTATTATGTTCTATGAATTGATGTAAAATACTTTGTTACTGTTGGCTGTTCGGCAGGTAAAGTCAGTGTGTTTACCGTTGAGGTCACCAATGATAATTGGGTTTGGAAATGAATGTTATATGTGTTGTGCTGTGGTAATATCGGGTTTTGTTTGGGAGGAGACATATATAGCAATTAGTATAATAGGGTTAGATGAGGTGTGAATTTGGTAGATGATAAATTCGTTGTCGGAAGTGTAATTTAATTTGGGGAAGGAGATTACCAAAGAATTGAGGTGTAGTATTCCAATACCTCGATTATTGAGGTTGAAAGGTAGACCAAAATTAATATTATCTTTTAGAAGGGTTTCATTTAAAAAGAGGATATCTTTTTAGTTTGTGCAAGTGATTGGAAAATTTCGTACTTTTTGTGATGTAAACCTCCGCAAACGTTAATATGGATTACGTTTACCATTATTAAAGAAAAGGAAGTAAAAGAAAGGTGTGAGGGTACTTACCAAATTACTCAGCGAAATCTTGGGAAGATCTTTTGCATCTTTCTCGGGTTCTCATAATTTGATGGATACCAACTCGTACAGGGTTGAGAGTTCGTCGGTGTGTAGGAAGTTGCTAGCAGAGCTACTTGATCCATATTGATGATACCATCAAGTAGTTCGGATAGGACATCGGTCATGATTATCACCATAGTTTGAATAACGTCGTGAAACTGTTTGACAAAAATTCTTCACTACTATTTATTCCATTGGTTGCCTCGGCGTAAGTTTTTTGGTTTCAGGGTAAGGTTCTGGTGTGGGATGTGGTCTTTTTCTTGGTGATAAATTGTCCATGGGTTCGGGAACTAAGGGTGAGACGAAACGGATTGATTTCTTGTTATTGGTGGGGATTTGTGATGTGGCAGGTACTGGCTGCTGCGTGTTTAGGACAGCTTGGAATGTGGGGCAAACACCGTAAGATGAAGCATGGGGTCCTTTGCAATTCACGCATCGGGTATCTTCTCTTTCGTTTGGGCAAGCAGTGACTAGATGAGGTCCACTGCATCTAAAGCAGCAGACGAGTTACAGCATGCTGCAGCGGTATGACTAAAACGTTGGCATTTGAAACACTGGATGACTCTTGGGATAGTGTTTCTAACTTCTTCAAATTGGTGGTGGTTATAGCATAGGACGACACCTGAAAACAGAATTTTCTGGGCAGTTTTTTCACTGGGGATGCTGATTTTTACTAGTGGTGTTGGAAGGCAGGTTTTGGGTGACTTGATATTAATGAGTCTGTTGATTTGTATTCCTTGAGTTTCGATTTCTTCCTTGACTTCGTCTAGGGTTATGTCGAAAGGGACACTGCGAATGACAACATCCTTGCCTGGAAGCTGGTTACCTGGGACCCGTGTTGATATGCTTGCGCTGTTAAAGACCTTACTAGGCCAGGGCTTGAGTATTGTTCCGTAGCTGTGGGGGTCGGCAACTTTGACAATAACACCTACCCTGGGGAGACACATTAGTTCTTTGAAAAATCACGTGGAGGAATAATGTTTTGAGTTCAGTGGCGATTTCAGGGATTCTTGCTGTGGTTGGTATCCCTGAATAAAGACATGCTGGTGGTAGCTTTGGTTAAGCTTGTGTGTTTGCAGAGGGAGATGGATCATTAGTATTCTTGGTACGTGATGAGGTATTGTGAGGTTTAGACTCGCACGGTAGTTTACAAAATTCGGTTGCTTCCAGGATGGTAGTATTCTCTGAGTTGCATGAACTGTTATCACTAACATCACAAATTGGCATGTTGTCGAATTCAGGCTCACTGAATGAACAACATTCTACAGCTTCCTGGAGGAGATTGAGTTGGTGAGAGTTTGATAGAGCTTCGCTTGTAGATCGAGTAGTAATTCTTTCCTAGTCATGTTTGTATATTTTGCAGAGCTAGGTTTTCGAAATTGGTATTGGTAAACCTAAGGTGCATGGGCCCTGGGTAGTTGTACCAATACCTGCTGGCAGTCACGTACACCTTTTGAAACACTGGATGAGATTACGAAAATTTTCGCTAAGTACATTGCAGAGACTAAAGCACGTTTAATAAGCACAATGTCTGGTCTCAGGAAAAAATATCAGCTGAGGGGATATTTGGGTATTGATGTTAAACACCCAGGAAGGTAAGGTGCATTAGACCTTTTTCCTTCCTCCCAAACGTTGATACCATCTGTCGTTCAAGGATTTTTGTTATACCTTTGAGCCAGAGTGTAAGTGTAACACCGTACTCAGGCTCGTTTCAATTGTCTTGTTAATTGTGTTTGTTTGCTTGCTTTTCTATAGTATTTAGCTGCTAGATAGATAAGTCTTCTATTGAGAGCCGAAATGGTACTGCTTTTCCAAGGTATGCTGTTGCTGTGTACCTTGAGAGTCAATATGCCATTCAAATAGCGAGATCTGGGCCTGTTGTTATTTTCTTAAGGTGGAAGAGGGGTGTGTTTGCAGTAATGATTTTGCCATATTTAATGATTAGCCGGATGTAAGTCTGTGTATGGTGAGAATAGTTTTTATTCTACAGCCCTTCACAATACTTCTGATTTTCTGAGGTAGATTTCGTTATCGACTTAAATAATTGTGGTTTCGAAGTGATCATTTGAAGATAGATTTTTGTTGAACGTGATGCCAAGCTCAGTGTCCATTATACCTTACGGATAGATTTGTTTTAAGATTATAGTCTGTTGTGGTGTAGTATTTGGAATTATTCGCTCTTGATCAGCATTCACCACGGGGGTAGTAATCAGCCAATGTTGGTGAACTTAGCGCTTGGGAATAGTCGTCGAAGTTCAGCAGCTATTGTGGTTGTCTGACAGTCGCGAAGATACTCTCTACAATAATGCTGGTGGGTTTTAGTTGTCGTAGGAGTTAGAGGAAGAGTTGGTAGCTCAGAGTTACCATGGAACATGGTTCGGAGCACTTGCTGGTTTTGACCGAGCTAATTGAAGTCGCAGTGAGGGGGACAGAGAATCGCTTCATGTATTCGGTTCCTCATGATTGAAAGAATGGGCGGCTTAGCAGTTTCACGGAGCTCGGCTTAATTGGTGAGGGACGGGGCCCTGCGAGCGGGTGGTCGGCCGAGGTATCTTCTTCATGGCCCGCTCGCTTTTTCCCGTGAGATCACCCAGAGTAGATTTGCTTGGTGGTATACTCAATAGGGAAAATAACACCTGTGGTGGAGGGTTTTAAGGTCGTCCAAGCGGAGTGTACGTGAAGTCGAGAGCTGCGGAGAGTACGAGAAAAAGACGAGGAGTATTTTGTACTAAGTGAAAATTTTCAAGTTTACTTATCAGGACTAGTAAAACAAGTAGGATGAAGAGGAAAGATCACAACACGATCTAATCGGAAAAGCTTTAACAAACGAGGAAATAATAGAAATGCTAAATGAGGAGATTGAAGGACCAGCCTCAGAAACCCTGAGCAGTTCGACAGAGTTCACAGAGCGAAAACTCAGGAGCAGAAGATATATCAAGAGAAGAATGACAAGAAGCAAAAACTACCACGAACAAAAGGAGACTTAAGAAGAAAAAGGATAAGGTAAATATAGTTTCGGACTATACTACAAACCTTAACTCTAATAACACTACTAACCATGGTGCTAACAATACTAAAAATTCAAGTGTCAATAACGCAACTAATGTAAGTAATATCAAAGCCACTACTTCTAATGATAACAATGCCACTAGTTCTAACAAAAATAATGCAATTAACCAGGATACTAATAACACCGCTAACTCCAAAAAACACCACCACTGTTATACAATTACACAATTCTCTTCAATACAGAATCCCAACTCTGTTCATTGAAGGAATAAACAACACAACATGCATCCCTCATAGTCAAACAACTGAGGGCCTATTACCTGGGTATCCTATTTAAGGACGTTAAACGTCTTCCCAATGGAAGAATTATGTTAAAATGCACAGAACCACACGAGTTTGCATATACATTGGTACACTGGACCAAAAATGCCTTCGGGGTCCAAGCCACCATCAGTACACCAAAAAACATGCCAAAGTTAACTGTCATTATCAGAAGTGTCGATTTCGACATCAAAGATAACGAGATCACAAAGGAGTTAAAAACACAAGGTTACGACATTGTAAAATCAGACCGACTCATTTCTTTTAGAACGAAACAAAAAACGCCACTGATCAAGGTCAACAATAAAGATGAACAAGATGTTCGGACACACGAAAACTAATTGCATGGCCAAAGACAGATGTGCGAGATGTGACGGACCTCACGAGGTTGCTCAGTGTCCTGATGAGCGTAACCGAGTGAGATGCGCAAACTGTCAGGGCTCTTACGCAGCCATTTACAAAGGCTGCTCCAAATACACTCAGATACGAAACAGTTATTTTCAAAACCACGAACAATAACAATCAAACCCACAACACTCACATCACCAAACAACCACAATTAAATACTCCAACAGACACACAAATCAAAATCTCTCAACCTCAATGAACACGTACTTACGCAGACGTCACATGCTCGAAAACAAAAAAAGCATTCAACCTCAGAATTCACCAAATTTATTCGCAATGCTAATAGAATTGAGTAAACTCCCCACATTGGAATCAAGGCAAGAATCACTCAAGGCTGTTTGCAGCCTTGCAAGTTATTTCTTTCACCTTCCCCACCTCAAACCACACCATCTTTCACTCAAGATTCATGCAATGGAAGTAAATTAACACAATAACACAACACATTAAAATTTTATACAGAAAGTGCAAAGGAAATCTCACAAACAAGAGGATAGAAATATACAACATAAACAAATGCCAACATGATCATCGTATCAGAAACACTGCACAGAGAAACAAAACACCACAATCCCCGGATTCATCACGCACAGCATACCTCACTCAGAAAACAATAGAGGTATAATAGCCAACTAAAGTACAGACATTTCGAATTTAATCTCAATAGAAGATTCCTTTAGATCTGACATAAATGAAACCATTTTTTATAATATACACTTTAACAACCGGCTAACCATTCCCATTCTAGCCATATATTGTTCACCAGCTAAAAATATTGACATTCAAAAATGTGTTAATCGCAAACCGAAACCAATTATTAGTGGGGATTTTAATTCTCCCCATACAGAATAAAGGGGAAACAGAAAACGTGGAGGGTTGTGCATAAAAAAATTCTTTCTTGTAATAAAATGCACCTAACTAATGACCATTTACCTACACACGTTTTAGCCGCCAATGACTCATACGATGTACTTGATTTCATCATAGAGATTCTGTTTACCGTGTCTTTTGGCACTAACCTTAATCTACATGATGAAATCACTCGTGGCCACTCCCCACGTCATGTATGATTTACCCGAGCCACCCTGCCAGAGCGTACGTGACTCCCTCTGCATACACCCACACCCAAAAATACTAGCTCACTTTTAATTGTATACTGGACTCGTACCTACCCATAAACAGAACTAGACAATTATGTAAATCAAGTTACAGATGCCATAAAAACACAATTCCTAAAACAAGAAGGCAATCACTTATTCAATGGACTCTAACACCAGAAATTCACGCACTAATAATCAAACGGAGAGAATCAAAACGAACAGATTATGTTACACGTAATTCACACATTAAAATACAAATCAATAGAACAAATACAAAAATTAAACAAGAAATTCAAAACAAAAGAAACTAATTGGCAAAACTTCTGTAGAAAACTTGGAAAAAAATCAAGAACAATCCAAAAAATTCTGGAAAAAATTCAAGAGTATTGCTTCAGACAAAAATACAAATACATGCCAAACTCACACACAACAATAAAATCGCAAGGACGGACGTAGAGAAAGCTAGCCTATTAGCTGACTACTACGAATCCTCCTTTAGAGACCTAAATTCAGTAGACTTTGACACACATTAACATCATATCAACAGGTTCATAAATACAAACCAAGCTTCATTCTCGCCACGATTTCCTGGCCGAGGGCACTAGAAGCATACTCAAGTTCAATCAATAAAAAAATAACAATAAGCGAATTAAAAATTAACATAAAGAGCTTGATACTTCCATCGTTCATGACCAAATACCAAATATTATTCTGAAAAAAGGCTCCACTCTCCAACAACAACACCTCACAACATCATGAAACTCTCGCTAGCGACCCGAATACTATACCGACACGTGGAAAAAAGCCCATCATAACAACGATCCCCAAGAAACAAACTAACATAACAAATCCAGATAATTTCCGTCCCATCAGTCTGTTAAGTTGCCTTGGCAAACTGATGGAGAGAATTATCTCCAACCGTCTCCTACATTTTTGTGAATCAAACAACATCCTTCCAGAATTTCAAAATGCCTCCAGAAAAAATAGACAAACAACAGATCACCTCACGCGACTCACCGAATCAATCTACAAAGCGTTCAACAACAATCAAGTAACCATTGGTGTATTCCTAGATGTCAAAAAAGCATTCGACAGCGTATGGCACAACGCCATCATATATAAACTAAATCACCTACAAATAAATCCCACGATAGTCAAATGGATTTTAAATTTCTTAACAGATAGAACAGCACAAGTAACAAGTCAATAAAACTATCAAAATTATTTAATATAGCGGCAGAAGTACCCCAAGGATCAGTCCTCTCTCCACTTCAACACACAATTTTCGTCAGTGACATACCTTTCCCAAATTTAACCGCAGACGACATCGCTATCCAGAACCTTTTCAGAAAACCAGTGATGGCTCAATCTCGCGTACAAGAATCACTGAACAACGTCTGAACATGAAGCAACAAGTGGTGAGTAGTTTTATATGCAACCAAAACAGAAGAAATTGCCTTCTACAGGAAATTAAAAAAGCTTGCAAACAATATACACTCATAAATTAAAAAAATTATTTCGCACCTAATGACTAAACAGTAGACAATCAAAACGTTCACCAAACACCATTTATACAGATATACAAGACTTACATCCGTCCACTTATTGACTATGGATATTAAGTAACATACAATATGTCAAACAACACACTCCAGAAAAGGTTAAGTATATTGTGCAAGCCTTCGACAATAAGTGCAGGAGTTCGGGGTTTGCTGTTAGTTGATTTCTTCGTGTTTTGTGGCATGTTGACAACTGTTTCGTCTAGTTTCTTGTCTGTACTTGGGGTTGTTGGTAATTTTTGCTTATGTCTCTTATCACCTTTCTTTCGTGTTACTATTGTGATGCCTTAATCATTTTCTCGTCTTATATAAACATCGAGCCAGTGAATAGCATGTGTTGGTGTTTTCAAGGTTTTACAGAAACGGAATTCTTACTCGTCACACGAAACGTTGTCTGCCGCTTCGGCCAGAAGATCTTGCCGATAGGCGTCATTGAGGGTACGTCCCGTAGGCTGGGTCGTAACACCTGTACGCGTTTCAGTATTCTTGAGTGTGTTGCATCTTGTAGCCCTGAAAAGGGCTAAAATACAAACCTTAATTTGTAGAAATAACTCTTAATTTGACTCTCCTAACTGATCATTAGAATTACAATACTAACACAATTCGGACAGCTTTTCTGGAATAAGGTTTAATGTTCCTGGGCAAACATTACCCCTAGGGACATTCTAAAACTGAACAATTATCCTTCAACCTGCTCTTGATCTTTGCAGGAATTAAAGGTCGCTGAATTATCTAAAAATAAAACTATCCCTAAACCATTTTACTTCGGAAAAACAAGGCCCCAGGAATTTCGTTGTTTCATGTACAAGATGAACTTATAGTAAGCTCCAAATCAAAGGGAGAAATTGTTCTGCTCATAGTTAAGGAATTACATTGCTCTCCAGTTTTAGAAGTAAAATTAAATGTACAGAAATTCCGTTAAATATAAGAGTACCTGATTGACAAGAGCTACTAATTTTAAGAATCGATTAATTCCGAACATAAACGTAGATTCAGATATTAAAGGACTGTCAAAAATATTGGATGTAATACGAAACTTGCAATGTTTGAGAGTAGAGTCAAGTATAAAGGAAAATCAACATGTGAACCACTTGAGAACTGCAGCAGAAAGAAGTAGGTTAAATAAATGTAAGTTGATTAATTCAGTTATAACATCATGCTTGGTATTAATACTAGTAAGTACGGTGTTATATACAGTACGTGAAAGATTGGCTTTAATGACATTTTTGAAGTTAGATGGGCTGTGGAAATTTAAAAATAAAACTAGAACAGAGCCAGGCAACAATAGTTGTCTTGCTTAGTTAGAGGCCACCAAAGTGGTTAAATTATGTAATAACCCATCTAAGTAGGATGTAGAGTGATTTTATGATAGCTGATATCAAAATTCAATTAGTATAACTAATTGGTGAGGTTAGCTGATTTTATAAAATTAATATGTAGATCAAAATTATTAGGAAAATTAATAAGATGTATGTGACAGAGAATGTTCGAGAACTCAATTGAAGAGTTTGAGAACCAATGTCCGATAAAAGATTAATTAGCTACAAGAGAAGTGATGAAATATTACCACAGAAGTTAATTAGTGACAGATAAAAAGGAAACCAGCATTACGACAGTACGAGTGTTGTTCAAGAAAAACAATGTAGACAGAAAAGTGTTGAGTGGTAAACAGAAGCGTGTTGGTTTGCTAACAGCAAAACTACTTTCGGGCTATCTGCTGAGCCGACTGAGAGGAACTGGGCCCCTAAATTTAGTGTTGCAAATCTGTGGACTTACCGCTTTACGAGCCTGGGGGTTATAAACAGAAGTATAAAATGTGTATAAAATACAAGTGCGTGACTGATTGTCATCAGTCCAGGACGAAATCAAAGTGATTCAACAAAATTGTTAGTGACCCGATGCACTGTAATGAAGCATAGTAAAAGCATGTTATTGATCCCTTGAATCAAGTAAAATTATTACAGGAAAATCAAAACAATAATAGAGATATAAGGTAAATATTTCCTGAAAGAACTATATTAGACTGTTCTGCCACTTTTTAATCATTACTTGAAAGCTTCAGTTTCAAAGGAAAAACCGTATGAAGATGAAAGACGAGTTGGTTGGTGTGCCACCTATCTTCATGAACTGACTTGGAAAGACGGTAAACAAGATTTTCCTCACATAATCGGTCCGTATAAGGACGTGTGTCAAATTTTTGGTTAAGTATACAAGGAGGATTTGGAAAAGAAAATCACTAAAATAATGGGAGTAACGTGTATAAATTTGGAGAACCATGTAAGAGGATGAGAATCGATGACCCGGTTTTCTGTATTTACTATGCGTATCTACGTGAACATTTGGCAAAATGGCCTTATGATTGTGTTGTCAATAGCAACGAGACAATATTTAAACATTTCTGTCATGAATCTCAAGATAGGCAAAGGTATATATTAATAAAAGAAAAAAGTTAAGAATCATTTGTTGAAACTGAAGCCAGTGTGATATTTTTAATATTATAAATTTTCCTTTGTTTATTATGAAATGGTATATGTATATAATGTTTCAGTTAAGAGATATGTAATTTTATGTTACTATGATCTATATTAATGAGTAGAGATTTTAATGGATGTGTGACAAACATAATGTTAATGGAAGAATAGCAAACGATGACCAAGTGTAAATGGAAGGATGGAAACAAAGAGCTCTGGCGATAAAATGGTCATTAAGGAAATTTTCCTTTTAAGGGAGCGAAGTGAGGCATCGCTGGATATTTAGATGTCTCTAATTATTAAAAGAAACCGGAAGTAATGAAATATAACAAATTGTTTACGAAGCAATGTTTTCATAATATTGACAACTAAATATATCAAATAAGTTGTCGCCGTATGATCACATGACTTCTAGTTTAACAAGAACTGACGCTATCAATGTTAAGAATAGGTACTTAAGACATTCGGAGAAAGCCGTCAATGAACTACTGCTGCATATATAGAATGGAAGAACTAGATGTTGTCAAGGTTAAAAGATGGTATGAAACTTGGATGATGAACAAGGAAGAACCGTCCCATTGCACAATAATTAGGTCTACAAATCCCCTCCCTGTTAATAAAATAGCATAGTGAAATACTAGTAAATGATAGTTTGTGTGTAAATAAAGAATGGAAACAAAGATTTGTTGATAATTTGTATGAGATAATTTTATTAAGCAGGGAGAAGTGAAAAATTGATATATGTTTCACATGTCCGAGATAATCTAATGGAATAAGGATTGGGATACAGTGAAGTATGGGTACAGAAGTATTTTAAACACTTTTTGTGTTTATATATTTTAAATGATTATATAACGAAGATCACTCAGAAACATGTTAAGCAATTTTTTGCTGTACGTTTAGATAATAATGAACTGACACATCCAACCTCAGTGAAAAGGATATGCAAGCTATGGACGGTGCATTAGCGAACCAGAACCAGGGAGAACCTTTGAGAGCTTGACGACAGTTAGGGCTAATGATTTGAAAGAACAATAACTGTTGAGCTTTAATTTTACAAAAAAAGGAGGGCAGCCTGCAATGTGACAGAATATTAATGCAAGAAGGAAAAGTCTGACAATACACCGTCACTAGTGACCACTGGATAATCAGAGTTGTTTTTCTCATCAATTGTTGCCCACGTTCATAATAAGTGATCAATTAAGTATCAGAACTACTTGCAAGTAGTTATACATACTATTTGATGGATCGTGAGGAAACATTTGAATGAAACTTCATAAAACAGCCGAAAAATCAGCTTTCCCATGACAAAAGTTGTTTCGAGACTCAACCAGTCCACCCTCGACAACAAATTGTTTACATTATTCACAAAGAATTCCTCCGGAGAAAGAAATATCCTATAGGCTCTACACAAGTTCTCGACACTACTTTAATATATCCAGTGCCTTAATGACATTTTCTTGCACGAACTCTTTGTAAATATTCTAATGCCATTATTCCTAAACATTGGTCATCGTAATAAGCACTATAGTGTAAAATTAATATTTTGTAAAAGTGTTAATAAAATTGAAGGTTAATTTATTTGAAAAGATATAACTATGTATGTTAGATGAAACTATAAAGTATATGAAAAAATGAATGAAATCTCTCAAATTTCTTTATTATAACCGGCAACATAAAGTTTGTGTTACATTTGCCCTCTACATTTTTATGTAAAATAAATAAATCTTAATACAGGTAGTATTTGAAGCTCTAAAACCAACCAACCACTCAGCCTGCCTGATGTTACTAAACAATCAACAACATAAACATGGCAACCATATAAAGAAATAATAGAAATGATAAAAGAAAGAAGGAATTTATGAAGATAATTCATACAAAATAGAAATCCAGTTACTAAAGATCCATATAAACACTAAGAAAATGCCGAGAACTAAAACAAGACAGTTGGAACAACATTTGTTTTCAACTAAACTAGAAAATTGCCTTAAAACGATTCAACACACATTTGTATTGAAAAATCTGCTTCATAAAATTGAACTAAAATTATGTATACACCGAAGTTTCTGGTAAATATGAAAATTATATCAACAAATTTCATTGTACAGAATATCGAATTATATAACACCTCCCCTAAAACCATAACAGAAATGGAAGTTTGAACTAGTCATTAAAAAAAGGTACTCTGAGATTATATGAACATTTATCACTCATTTCTGGATACGTCCAAGTTTTTTAGACGCGTGCAAGAGTCTTTGTTCTGCACGAAATAAAGCCAGCAAATAGACCATGCAGTTACTGTCTGATTAGTTTATCCAGGTGTATAAGAAAAATTCTCGAAAGATTTTTAAATAACTTCTGAATTACCCGAAATTCACAATGCACTTTGAAATCTGCTGCAGACTTTGGTAAAATTTCTAACGGTTTATTAACGTCAGCTTCATACAATGTGGATTATAGTGTTCCATGTATCACACAGACCACACATTGGTGCATCTGTCCCAGGCAAAAGAAAATAGTAAGTTAAAACTGTAACCAACATGTAGCCAAGTAAGAACAACTTTCTTCTAATTCTTATCGAAAAAAAGACACCAAAAGTACAAGAGGTAGTTGTATCTGAAGAAGCTTAACTTCAGGTTACGAGCTGCAAGTCCGCTGCGAACAGGCGCCGAGCAGACCATTGAATGCAGGACGACAATCTTTTGTATAGATCAGGAACAGCAGTGATGTAAGCGAGCTTCTTCCCTCGAATATAATCGTTGCATGGAATAGAAATGAACTCAATAGAAGTAAATGTTGAAAAGTTTTCGAGCATTGTTTAACTTTTATGTAATCCAAGGCAGAATAATAGTGTAAACTTTTTGCAGTGAACACATAAACTGCAGAGGATATTTTGCGTGCAACCGTGACAGAGCCCACAGTCACCTGATTTTGAACCATCTGAATAAACAAGAATGAAAGGATGTTTTGAAAGATCTTTAGCAAATGAAAGATACTTTCAATTGCTTTTTTCAGATGACTGAAAGAAAAGTCACATTTGTGGATAGTAATAATCCAAGGTGGGGTGGGATGACCATGGGGTTCTGTGGTGTCATCCAAAGAAGGCCCACTACATCAAATGTATCTGGATACCCAGGTCAAAATGAACAACAGCAGTTCGTCTGTTCTGAAAACACAACCACGGGTTGAATTTTGTGGTAAGGGTCAACATTTCGAAGCGTATAGCTAATGGAAATAGTCAAGAAGAGGTTTTTGACTGAGTATTATCTCTTTACAGAGGAGGTGCTGAAAGCCCTGTGATGATGACCTAGGTCTAGCATCTTCACAACCGAGGCCATTGCAAAGCTGTAGAGTATAATGGAGCTTAAGCAAAAGGGAAGATGTTTATTACTCTTGTACATTTTACTCGTAGCTGCTTGAGGTGTGGCATGAATGTCAGCTTACGTTAAGAATAAATTACAATAACTTTGTGTCAGAGACCAAAAGAACTACATATTCTCAAAGACAAAGCTTGGGGTTGGGGTGAATACCCTGATGGTTATAAAAGTGCATGCAGTTTGTTTGAGAGAGAGAAAAGAAGCTAAAATCCTGTGGTTCACTTCTCTCACTGATTTATTTTAATCAGTAGCTGCCATTCGATAAACCTCTGAATGAAGAGATTATCACTGTTCCTATGTTTTGTTGGCTAAGAAAGTGGAGGATTAAGCAGAAGTGCCAGATACTTGCGGAAACTTTTCTGGGCCGTAGGAACTTCCTGGCTATCAGAAAGCAAGAACGAAATTGAGACAGAGTTATACTGAATGCAACATCAAAATCATGTCCCATGTGACTTTGGAACTTTTAGTAGAAGAGATAGTGGTTGTGAATTTAATCCAAGATTTCTTCTGGCTTTGAAGTCTTACCTGCCAAGCATGTGCACGGGACCACTGAGAAGCAATGCAATTTGAAAGTGTAGGATACATAGAAAATTATTCTAACCATTTTTTTAGCTTTTTCGTACCATGTGGCAGACAAGATTTCGACATGGACAATGACGTGTCGAGGTATTAAAAATATGTTAAGCAACTACATGGAGAATATAATCAGCTACTGCAGCCATGCAGGGGTCTGATGATGGCTTACAGATGACTGTAGCATCAAATTTAATGGGATAATTAAAACAGGACCAAATGACTTGTTCCTGCTTCCACCAGGGTAAGTAGGTCAGGTGGCGCTGATCATGGCCAATATTTATCAAAATGAAAGAAGAATGACCAGTACCTCGTGGTTGACTGTCAGCCTCCACGAAAAGTGGGAAAATATTGAAAAGGAGCAGATTGAGAGATCAATAGCTGTAAAAGACTGATTAGGTGCATAGCACTAAATATAAGAACCAGTACTGAATAGAGAAAGGTTTTGATGTGTGAGCATTTCCTCAGATGGTTTATGCCCATTTATGTAATCCAGGATTAAAAAGGAAATAGCAACAATTAAAAGAGAACATAAATCAAAGTCTGATTGATCATTGGTCGTTGCAGGAGATATATAGAGAGAAAAACAGTAATTATATGATCCAAAAAACATGAATGGCTACAGCCTCTAAGGGCGTGTCGAGTGGCAGGCACATACGTCCTGATTGATCAGCAGTGCCATCCCTCCACGCACTCCACTGTCATTCTGTACCACAACTGTTGATGTGTGACTGTATCAGCAAGTTTCAAAAGTGTTTCGTATCAAGAAAGGCACACAGAATGATAGAAATCAATAAGCACGTTGATAAAATACAAGTGAACATGGAAACTTCGACAGTTTCACTGTCCAAATATAATTGGACCATTTCTGCGGTTAACTGAATGGAAAAAAGAACCAAAACATTTTTGGTCACGTTTACTTTAGAAGATTAACAAATAGTGAAACCACAAGACGGAAATACCTACCACAAGAATACAACAACGTCATAGCACATACAAACCTAGATAAACGCAAAGTCTGTAAACAAAACGTTTTGTTTTGTTTGTTTGTTTGTTTCAAATTAAGCACAAAGCTACTCAATGGGCTATGTGTGCTCTGCCATCCACGGATATCAAAACCCGGTTTTCACTGTGTAGGTCCGTAGACATATCACGGTGCCACTAGGATGCAAACAAAACGTACAAGGCACATTTTAAACGTGCCATGAAACATATACGTAACATATTTTTACAGCAAAGTAAACAATTACGTAAAAATTAACAATGAAATCCCTTCAATGTATAATGGTGATCTTTAATTTATCTGTAAAATTAAAATACATCCCAGTTACTTGGGAGCATGCAAATATATTAATATACCAAAAGAAAGGAAAACCAGGCAGTACAGCATTACACTGTTTACGGCATTATGGCCTGAGGTTTCGCATGTTAGATATGTTGCTCCCACCCAGTATTATTCGCTGTCTTTCAAACTTCTTTGAAAGAAAAACTGAAGAATAAATTTGGGAACCTTCTCAGAGCTATTTAATGTAAACGTAGGCATCCACCAGGGAGCGGTAGTTAACACTATTTTCTTTATCACTTATGCTAACAAAATGCCTCTGAAAGATCCAAATCACAAGCACACCTCACAATTCGCTGATGACATAGAAGTCTGAAAAAGTGATCCCACCCCATCTGTATCAACAACAAATCTACTGGCTCAGCTGAACAGAAAAATCGAATGTACCCAAAAATATAAATTAAAATTAATGTGCCTAAAAAATAAAAAACACCCACAAGAACTTCATATGAATGGAACACTTCCTCATGCTGCTACACTTAGAACTTTTTAGGTTACACATATGATTCAAAATTAAAACCCTGCTGGCCAAAATCTTAAGGCCAGTGGACATAACGAAAAAATATGCATTTTGCGTTGTTAGACTCAACCACATATCTGAGTAGAGCTTTGAAAGATGAAAATAACAAAAGGGAAAATTAAAATAAATTTTGCATTTAACATGGAAAATGTGGACACTATGATATTAGCCTAAATACCAGCTGGTCAAAAGTTTAAGACCATACCAAAAAGAAGCTCTAAACAGGGTAGGAAATGCCAGCAAAAGGTCTCAGTAGTAAGTTGCACGGCCGTCATTCCATATAACTGGAAACATATGCTTTGGTATGGTCGATAAACGCATTTGCAAAAGGATGGCTGGAATGTTATTCCAAGTGGTAAAGATAGCTTCACGAAAATCATGCACTGTTTGGAATTGACGTCCATTTCTATAGATTTACCTTGCCATCCACCCTCAAACATTTTCAATGGGACTAAGTTCGGGCGAACACGCTGGTGGTCTAAAAGAATCACGTTATTTGCCATGAAAAAGTCCTTTGTTCTGCGGGCATTATGATTTCCAGCATTGTTCTGCTGAAAGAACCAGTCATTTCTACACAAGCGAGGGCCTTCAATCAGGGATGAAGATCTTTACAACATGTTAATGTAGACAGCTGCTGTTTGAGTCCCCTGTATAACCTGAAGTTTCATTGTTTCATAGAAGGAAAAAGAACCCCAGATCATGATGTAACCTTCCCTACTGGGTCGTGCAAAAAATGTGTCTGGTGGGATATCCTTATCGCGGCAGTAACGTTGGGAGCCATTTGGACCATGCAGATTAAATTTTTTCTCATCAAAGAACAAAAACTTCGTCCACTTTTCTGTGTTCCGTGTTTGGTGCTTCTGAGCAAAGTGTAACCGAGCTGTTTCGTGGTGTGGACGAGGCGAAATTTTCTTGGGCCGATTACTTGAAACTATGAGTTCTTGTGCTGAAATTGTGTTTGTGTAACTGTATGTGTTGTTGGTTTGATCATTATTTAAGTTTTCTCCGAAGAGTGGTTTGAATAATTCACTGTAGTTTATTAGAGTGTTTTAAGAAATTTGCAAGAGAAGTTTTACCACGCTCAATCTCATCAGCGATGGCACATTGGGCGAGACCTTACTCTTGGGCTATTCTTTTACCAACGAATAGTGGGATTGGTTGTCATATTATAACGCTCTCACGGCTGATAGGGCGAGCATGTTTGGCTCGACGGGGATTCGATTACGAGTCACATGCCTTAACACGTTTGGCCATCCCGGGCCATTTGTGCATGAACTTTGAGGAATTGCTTTGGGTACTCTGTATGCTGTTGTAATTAATTTATTTTGTAATGATTTTAGTTTGGTTTGCAGTTTGTTTGTTTTTTTACTTTCGTTAATCCATGCAGGAACTACATTGTTCACAACTGGTCTTATGTTTGTACATTTTAATGATGTTTGCAGGTGTTGTTCTATAATTTTTAATAGTTTGTTCTTCGTCAAATTGTAGTTTTTATGTTATTTACATGTTTTTCCCAGGTATGTTTAAAATCATATGTTAGTCTTAAAGATTTTGCAGATTCTGAAAAAGCGCTCAGTTCATGTAAATCTGAGGTTGTACTTTTTAATGTTTCGTTGATTTTGAAAATATTATTAATTATGTCTTTGCTGTGTTTATTTTGATTCAAAATTTTTGCCAGTATTCACTTATTTTGTTCAGTTGAGATTGTATGTTCGTGGGTGCAATTTCTGGTGCAGGAGCACATTTCCAGATTGCTACACCATCAGCGAACTGTGACGAGTAACAAGATTTGAGTCTTTAAGTGGCATACTATTCACATAAATGATGAAGAGAATAAGAGTAACCACCCCTCCTTAAGGGACACCTTCTGGAGTGAAGAACTCCGAGAAAGTTCCCTCTAAGTTTATTGTACAATTTCTTTTTTCCAGAAAGTTAGGTAACTAGCGAATAATTCCACGCGCTAGTTCCATTTCATTCACACAGAACCAACTATCATGTGCCTTACAGTGTCAAATAATTCTTCGATATCGAGGAAGCAAGCGATAGTGCATATTTTTTTGATACCCGTGATGGGTTTTGTTAACCTCTTCCTTAAACAATTTTGGTTTTACAATTGTTCAGCGTATTATATATGCTACGCGAGGGCCAGAGTAATCCGCACATACTCAGGTCCCTTTCATCTCCATGCACAATCTATACACACACTTGGTGCAAATACAGAATATATCTTATAGTTCCATAGATTATTTGCACTATAATTAATCCCTAATCTAATGTAAAGTCTACTTAAAAGGTGGCCTTTTGTTTTTTATTTTATTTATTTATAAAATATATATTAACTGAGGAAAGGTGCTGAGGTCTATCATCATAGTGTAAACAATACCTGTCAAGTTCGCTCACGCGTTCATTTTTTCTCCAATTTTTGTTAAAATAGTTTTTGTACTATGCAGGAGTCTATCTCTTATTTTTTCCAAATGTGCGTATTCATGGATAACTTCAGGTGAAGTTGTTCTGGGTACTTTATAAGCTCTTGTAAGTTATGTATTTTGTGTTGTTTGTAGTTTTGTTTGAAGAAGTTTTTTGCTTACATTTATCCATACAGGGGCTGCATAGTCAATGACTGCTCTATTGTATGTTTTATATATTTTGTTAATGTTATCTGCCCAAGCTTCACTGTTTTTGCCAGACAGACAAAATTATAATAGATTAAAAATTGCTGTAAGATGTTCAAATAATTTCAGAGTGCCTTTCATTTTTAAATGTCCAATATACCATCTTCTCCTGATGATTTAACTTTGGTGTTTATTACTGCTTCTATGAGTTCTTGTGCTGAAATTGTGTTTGTGTAACTGTATGTGTTGTTGGTTTGATCATTATTTAAGTTTTCTCCGAAGAGTGGTTTGAATAATTCACTGTAGTTTATTATAAAGTTATTTACTTTATTATAGTTGAATGTGTTCATCTCTGGGTCGTTGTTTATTTTAAGTGTTTTCAGGTTGTTGTTTGAATATTTTGGAATTTTACTTTATATGTATATGCTGTGTTATTATTGTGCTCTTTCTTGTTTTAACAATTTAACTTCTTCTCTTTTGGTTTCATATTCTCTTTATTTATGTTTCAAATCGCCGTCTCTTGCCTTCATGTATACTTTTTTAATTGTCGTCTGTGCTTGATTAGTGTTAAAAGTTGTTAATGTTTTCTAATATGTTATTTTGGTTTCATGTTGTTGTTTTGGTATTGTCTGATTTTCAGCGGTTTGTAGTCATATTGTGATTATTTGACAGTAGTTATCATTATCTATTTTATCTTTTGCTGTTGTAATTTTGTTTGGCAATCAATGGTTAATTATTTTTGGTATTCTATTCCATTTTGTTTTTTTTTTGTAATCAAATATTTATTTTCTATGTATACTATTTTTATGTGTAGGGGGATGAGATCGAAGACACACCATATAGGTGAATATCTGCTGTCTACACTTTTCCCACTTCAAATTTATTAGCTATTGGCTCATGCTATGCAAGTTTAGGCATAGGTCTAGTATTTCACTAATATTAGCATTCAGGAAGGCTGTGTACGCTCATCTATAACTTGTAAGAGTAGTCTTCTATTAACATTTGTTTAATTACAACCAAAGTTAATATGTTTGCTGTTTATATCTCTTATTACGGTGGAATTGTGGCTGTGGGGAAAGATGTTGTTTATTAATAAGTTTAAATCTGTTTTTTTTGTGGGTGAACAATAACTTCCTGCTGTTGTGACAATTGAGCGATTACTTAACAGGATATTGATAAGTATATATTCCTTACGGCTGCTGATTTGTATTTCTGAAACTGAAAAATTCGTTTTGTATAGCAGCAACATTCCTCTGCTTTTATCCTGTTTATCTAGCCTGTCTATTCTGATGGTTGTGTGGTATGGTATTTTAAATCTGCTGATTTTGTATAGTAATATTTCACTTAATATTACAATCTCTGGGCTATTTTGTTGAATAATTTCTTCGATTTCATGTTTCTTGGAAGCCAGTGCACCTTGGATGTTGATAAATAGAACAGTAAATTTAAGTTGAAAGCAGGAGTTCCATTAGTGTTGTTAATAATTGTAGGATGTAAGGTATCGTATGTTTTTTTCTATATTTATAAATAGTTCAAAGCAATTTATTGTTTGTGTTAGTTTTGTAACTTTTATTTATAAATAAGTTTATTTTGTTATTAGTGTTTATTTCTTTGGTTGTGTTATCGTTTTGTTGTGGTTTTTGATTATGGATATTGTTCTGTTTTATCTCAGTGCTGTTGTTTATCGCTTATATTGATTTTCACTGCGTGTTTAGTTTTAGTATTTGTAAGATAGCTTTTTTAAGTGTTTGTGCATATGTAATATTGTCTTGTTTTAGAGTTGTTTTTTCGTTTTTTTTGTCATCTGTTGGTTCGTTATATTGTAATGGTGTATTTTTTGTTTCGTAAATTATTTGTTGATATGTTTTGCATCCTTCGTAGTTTGCAGTATGTTCTTGTCACAATTACGACATTTCGGTTTTTCTTCTTTTTTGCACTGTGATATGTTATGTTCCCCACCACGTCCGCAACACTTCGATGATGCTTTACATGCTGCTAAAACATGTCCACATCTCTGACAATTGTAGCATTGTGTTATTATAATTGCTGGAGTGTTTGTTTGCTCTACTTGATATTTTTGATACCTAAGTATAATTCCATTATTGATTAAGTTTGAAATCGTGTGCGTTCAGTGTCAACTCTTATGATGTTTGTCGGTTTTTGCGTGTGGGAAATATTTTGTTGTCTTATTCATTTTTCATATCGTCAGTGGTGATTGCAAATTGCACCTCACAAATGACAACAGATTTTAGCAGTGGTATATATCTAGGTAGGTGTATAATAATCTTGCATGGTTTAAACACTTCTTCTGGCCACCCCTTACGAAACTTATTTAGGTCAAGCTGAGTCGTTTGCACATTGTGTTTCCGTCAGAGAGCTTCTCATTGGTCGCTAATAGCATGCTCTCTCAACCATTGGACAGAATGCAGAGTTGAAACACCATTGGATGAAAACTTGTGATTCTCAACACCATAAGCACTGGTATTTGGTTGCTGAAATAATTTTGGATTGTAAGTCACAGTGTACCGAAAGTAAGTGAGTGAAGTATGGTCTTTTTTTTCAAGTTCGATGTTGAGCAGAACGGACGTGTAGTCGGGAATTGCAAGAGACTTGTTATAGAGACCAAGAATATTCTGTTTTTGTGTATTAATTTGAGTTTTATTAAAAAGGCTGACCCTCGGTACTTGTCAGGACAAGTAAAACAATAAATACAAAAGAAGGAAGTTCGTTACACGATTCAAGGGTAGTGCTCTTCGTACTTTTATGTGTGCTATTGTATTATCGTGTTGAAGGGTAGGATATTTCTCTGCAGCAGTATTATTGTTGAGTCATTTTTAATGTGTACAGAATTTTTTCAGGACAGTTTTTTTATCATTTAGTTTTGAGCAGAAATGATCCCGTTTATTTTGTATTTGTTTTATTTGTTCTCTGATGTGATTTCTTGCATTTGTTTATTGGCGTTTTGGTTTCTCTGTTTCTTGTTATCATGAACTGTTTTCTTTATTGTCTTTCGTTTTTCAATTATTTGCGTATTTGGTTTCTGTGTTTTGCTGTTGCTTGGTTTTAATTCGGTATTTTTTAATTGGCTGCATTTTGACGGCACCACGTTATTATTTGACAGTAGTTATCCAATTTGAGTGATTTCACGCTTTATCGTCGGTGAGTTGGTCTCGCGGCTGCCGGTGTTACTTTGTTGATCTTTGTACTGTTCTTGCTGAGTGTGTCGTTGTCCAGGAAGAAAAATAAGCTTGTATTTGGTTATAGTCAATGGCAGCTGCCTTTACTCTCTCGTTTTAGAAACCATGAAAAAAAAACTGGAGCGTTTTTTCTCTCTCTCATTGTTTAGGTATTCATCTAAACCCAGGAAGGTGAGGTTCGTTTGACTTCCTTCTTTCATTTTCGTTTATGCGAACTATTTAGTGTATTAATATAGTTTATGAGAGCCAGAATAACCTACATTTAATTCTTTAGGTGTGGGTCTGTTTTTTATTGAGTTAGGAGCTATCCAATTTTTCTTGTTTTCGCGATTTAATATCTGCTCATTTTATTTCTAATTACTTTCTTTTTATTTCATTATTTTTTGTTGCAGTAATCTGTCTTCATTGTTAAATCAGTGTTAGTTGTTTGTTTAGTATCTATGCCTTATTGAGAGTTTTCTATTGCTTTGGCCCCTCGGAGTGGATTCCTGTACGTGATGAGGGGACCTCCCAGGGAAGGTTCTGTTCTGTCTGGTTACCTTCTCTGGGATCTGAACATCCACCTACGTGTTTTCCGTGCGTGGCGACCCGTGAAGGGGAGGAGAGGATCCTGGTGGTTGAGGGGTCAAGCCCTAACACACCACTTTGGCCTCGAATTCCTGTAGACGGGCGGCCCTTGGGTGGCCCACCTTGGGTCATTCGACTGGTCCACCTGAGCTAGAGCCAACCAAGTACCAGTGTTGGAAGTTCTCAACGGGTGTTATGGACATTGTGCTTGATGCTGGTGTTTGGGTATAGTGCTCACGAAACCCTGGCGTTGCTGCATTGTCCTTGCATGACTTTGTAGTGCGTCCGCTTGTAGGGCTCCATGGTGGGTGGGGTCAGTGAGTACCGAAACTTTTCTCTTTCCTATGGATCCTACAAAATATTTAAATATAATTGTAAAAAAACAGTCAATGGGTAAGCGACCACGTCTTGAATAATCAGAACAGCAATCTCCATCAGTAACACACGTACATCGTTTTCTGATATTGCATTCTCTTTCGGAAAAACCTTTATTACAAATATTCCCTTTTTTATTCAAAAGGGACTAGAGGGACCTGCTGGCTCTCCAAAGTCAGTAAAGAAGTTTCGATCTGGTGACAAATTGATTGAAACATCCACATCTCAACACAGTGAACACCTCTTGAAATCAAAGGCAATTGGCGATATACCTATTGAGGTTACACCCGATGCTACATTGAATTCTTCAAGAGGAGTTATTGTTGAAAGGGATTTGAAGAATGTTCCCGAATCAGAGATTCTCGCTGGTCCCTCCAGTCAAGGAGTTTCTGCAGTGAGGCGCATCTCCACTCGCAAAGATGGAGTTACACTGCCAACAAATACCCTTGTTTTAACATTTACTTCACCACGTGCACTCGCCACCATCAAAGCAGGTTATCTCATTTGCAGGGTTCGGCCATACATTCCAAACCCTCTTCGATGTTTTCAAGGTCAGATTCGGCCACTCAAAGACATCTTGTCGTGGTTCCAAGACATGTGCTCGTTGTGGAGGCAAGGACCACGATGCCTATGACTGTGACATGAACCCACATTGCGTCAACTGCAATGGTTCTCACCTCTCTTACTTTCATTCTTGCCCAAAATGGTTGGAGGAAAAAGAGGTGCAGCGTTTGAAAACGACACATAACATTAGTTATCCTGAGGCTCGGAAATTGTTGTCCCCAATCCCATCTCGGACATATGCTGCTGCACTCCATTCCACAACTACAGTGGAAGTGCAGACAGATTTCTCTGTGCCTCCAAAAGAATCGTTTTCAAAACAAATGAAAAGCCTTTTGACCTCCATGGTTAAAAAAGTAGATGAATCGACTTCCACACCCATCTCCGTTCCTCCCATATCTTCTAACAAACATCAAGATCCATGTCTTTCAGTTTCAAATACAGGCATTTCTTCTGATACATCATTTTCTCCCACCACAATAAACAAAACAATTATTCGTCTGCGTCCTCAGTCACTGGATTCCTCTTCCAATAACAAAAACCTGCCCATTCGACCCAGAGCAGGATCTATGGAGGTTGATATACCTCCTCCGAAGAAAGACCGTAAAGAAAAAAGACGTGGTCGTAAATCGAAGGGTTCTCCAGCCACTTCACCTGCCCGTCCTTAAAAATGGCAACTTGATACAATGGAACTGTCGAAGTTTACGTTCTAATCTGGATGATATCAAACGCTGATTGCTTCCTACGAGCCTGTTTGTCTTTCTTTACAAGAAACATTTCTCAAATCTGCCGATACAGTCTCCATTCAGCAGTTTTCTCTGTGCAGAAATGACAAGTTGTGTGATGGTCGAGTACATGGAGGGGTGGCACTGTTGGTTGATCAACATGTGCCCACCCTGTCTTTGTCACTCAACACACCCTTGGAGGCTATAGCCATCCGTTTTTCCTTGGGTCGTACCATTACTGTTTGTTCTCTGTACCTGTCCCCTGGAGAGACGTACGATCAATCAGACCTGGATGCTCTCGTTGAACAGTTGCCATCTCCATTTCTAATTGTGGGGGATTTTAATGGACACCATCCTTTCTGGAGAAGTGCTGTTATTGATGGGAGGGGTCGATCTGTAGAGCAGATGCTTTCTGATCACAATCTTTCTCTTTTTAATACTTGTTCTTCCACTTATTTTCATGCACCAAGTCAGTCCTTTACGGCTATTGATCTCTCAGTTTGCTCCCCTTCATTATACTCCCACTTTTCATGGAGGGTTGACAGTAATCCACTAGGCAGTGATCATTTTCCGATCATTTTGAGAGAGACTGGTCGTGGTCGATGCCACCCTACCCGCGTGTTTCGGTGGAAGCTGGATCAGGCAGACTGGTCCACTTTCACTGCTCTTGCAGAACTTGATCCTGCCATCGTAGATCAACCATCAATAGACGACTGTGTTGCAGCGGTAACTGATTGTTTTATACTTGCAGCTGCTCAATGTATTCCTAATACCTCGACACGTTTCCCACGATATCCTCGTCCATGGTGGAATTCTGCTTGCAACTTAGCACGGAAGGCTCAAAAACGGGCCTAGGATACTTTTCGTAGATATCCCACACTTTCAAATAGGGTTGCTTTCCAACGGGCCCGAGCACATGCTAGGTGGGTAAGACGTCAAAGCCACAAGGAATCTTGGATTAAGTTCACAACCAGCATATCTTCTACCACCAGTTCCAAGATCATATGGGACAAGATTCGAAAGGTTAATGGGCACTACAATTCTGTTCCCCTCTCGATCTTACTCTCTGTTGGTCAGGAGGTGACTGATGCACGGAACATCGCTAACACTAGGTGAAAGCTTTTGCCGGGTATCTAGCACTTCTATTTGTTCCTCCACCTTCCTGGCCATCAAGACTCGGGCAGAGCGATCACCTCTTTCCTTTCGAACTGTTTCTTTTACTATAATAGTCCCTTTACCCTGGTGGAACTAAATATGGCCCTTCATCGGTCTGCCAGTACGTCTGTTGGACCTGATGATATTCATTATGACATGCTGCACCATCTATCTCCTGCTTCTCTTGATGTCCTTCTAATTATCTTCAACTGGATTTGGTAAAATGTTTTTCCTGATGCCTGGCGTCAGGCTATTATTTTACCTTTCTCTAAGCCAGGGAAAGACCCGAAGATTCCTTCAAACTATCGTCCAATTGCTCTAACGAGCTGTCTCTGTAAGACCTTAAAGTATGTTTAATGCTCTTCTTATTTTGTTCCTTGAATCAAACAACCTCCTCTCGCCCACCCAATGTGGGATCCGTAAACAGCACTCCACCACAGACCACTTAATTCGTCTTAAAACATTTATCAGAGAGGCCTTTCTCAACCGCCACCACCTTGTATCGATATTCTTTGACATAGAGAAGGCTTACGACACAACATGGAAATATGGCGTTTTGCGGGACCTCCATACATATGGGTTACGTGGCCGTCTACCCATGTTTTATTAAAAAAAATTTAATGAACAGGTGATTCCAAGATCGTGTAGTTTCGGCACTTTCCCGTTCTTTTGTACAGGAACTTGAAGTCCCTCAAGGCTGTATATTGAGTGTCACACTCTTCAGTATAAAGATAAATGCCATCACTGAACAACTCCCTCTCACCGTTACGAATGGGCTATATGTTGACGACTTTCACATCTCATGTCAGTCATCAAACATGAGATATATTGAGCGGCAACTACAAACTGCCCTCAATCGTGTACAGAAGTGGACTCTTGCGAATGGCTTTAATTTCTCTCTTTCCAAAACTGTATGCATGCACTTTTGCCGCCGACGAGGTATTCACCCTGATCCTGAACTTCATATCGGTGAAGTTTTGCTGCCAGTGGTCCCGGAGACAAAGTTCTTGGGGCTTATCTTTGATCGTAAACTGACTTTTATACCACACTTAAAGCAGCTTCGGGTCAAATGCACAAGAGCACTGAACATCCTCCGTGTCCTTTCTTCTACCAGTTGGGGGCAGATCGCCGTTCAATGTTAAAGATATATCGTGCATTTATTAGATCGAAACTTGTTTATGGATCAATGGTCTATGGCTCTGCCAGACCATCGACCTTAAAGATACTGGACCCCATTCATCACCAAGGACTTCGACTCTGCACTGGAGCTTGCAGACATGGCAGCTAAATATGTCTGCCTCAGCACCATCACCCATAAGCCTATTCCGTACATGGACTATGGTGTTGTCTTCAAGGCTCGGCTCCGTGCCAGTTGGCAGTCCACTTGGAGTGAACAGCGCGACAATAAACTTTTTCAAATCAAACCCAAAATTGAAGTTTGGCTATCTAGCTTCCGTAAAGTTCGGTGGGAAGAAGTTCTCACTAGGCTACGCATTGGTCAGTTTTTTAACTCATCATTTTCTTTTATCTGGAACTGATGCACCAATGTGTAGTTTGTGTAACACTCAAATCACTATCAGCCACGCTTTACTTTCTTGCCATCGTTACAATTCTCAACGACGGCAATACTGTAAACATATTCTTTCCCAGCGTCACTCTAACATCGGAGAGAGTTATTGGTGATGGTGACTCTGTCCACCTTAACGTTTTTAATTTTTTAAAGGTCGTTAATTTTTTAATCTCATTTAAGTGTGGCATGTTTATTTATTAAACCTTTTTAATTGTGGCTCCTTTTTTAGTTTTATTCTCTCTCATTCAGTGTGACATTAAACAATGGCCAGAACATTAAATAACTCGACACCATGACTGGAAAGGCCAACTTTAGGTGACTAACGCTTTTGTTTGAACTGTCTGTTTGAACTAATCGTTAGTCTTCCTGGCGAGTTACTATTATACTTTTGCTGCGTATCATTTGACACTTTTACAACCTTTTTATACTGGCCATATTGACTCATAACCCGGAACCAGGACGGAAAGACCAACTTCAGGTGGCTGACAGTGGTTTATATACTACCTGTTAGTCTTCCTGGCGGGTTATGATCATTCCCATTCTGCTACAGGTTGTCCTTTACAACTTTGTTGACTGGATGTCGTCATTGGTTTTTGCACCATTTCCTGTTTTAATTGCCCTTTTGCTTTTATCTTCAATTACCTTTACACATTTTACTCCATTTACTTGACTTTTATCTTTTTACTAGACATTTGGCTATTCTTTATTACGATTTTGCTGAGTGTCTTTTAAAACTTTTATTCCATTACTTTTTGATAATAGCTACTATGACACATAACCCGGAACCAGGACTGAAAAGGCAAACTTCAGGTGACTGACGGTGGTTCTTGAACTTATTCGTTAGTCTTTCTGGCGGGTTATGATCATTATTATTATTATGCTAAATAGTTTAACTTTGAAGACTGAATGTCACCATTGGTTTTTACACCATTTTCTGTTTTAACTGGTGTTTTGTTTTTACCTTCATTTACTTTTACAAATTTTACTCCATTTACGTGACTTTTCTCTTTTTACTGAACATTTGGCTACTCATTGTTGTGATTTTGCTGTGTGTCTTTTAATACTTCTATTCTTTTACATTTTGATACTGGTTGCTATGTCACATAACCCAGAACCAGGACTGGAAAGACCAACTTCAGGTGACTGACGGTGGGTCTTGAACCTGCCTGTTAGTCTTCCTGGCGGGTTATGATTATACCTTTTTGCTAGATTATACCTTACAACTTTTTACACTCTGCCTTCTATCTTACCATTGTAGACTAGGTGTCAACATTAGTTTTATACCTTTTTGTTTTTCTTTCATTTCCATTTGTCTTTTACTACATTTTTACCGATTGTTTGGCGCAGATAGCCTCGTTGCTTTGTGCCATAAAACACTAAATCAATCAATCAATCAATCAATCTATTGCTTTGGTACTGTGTGCTTTGCTGCTTTTATGAAGCACTCTGTGATTATATGACTAACTGTTAATTTATTATTTGCTGGATATCGTATCGTAATATTTTATCATATTCTTTTTGGTATTCTAGACAATTCTTTTTTTTGTAGTCGAATTTGTCTTGTTTATGTTATCTTTATGTGGAGCGAGATCGAAAACGCATCATAGAGGTAGATGCTCACTGTCAACATCTCTTCCCGCATTAAATTTCATTAACTTCTGACTTGTGTTGAAAGAGTTGAGGCAGATGCCCAGGATGCTACTTATATTTGTGGCATACGTGGTAGGCGTACTGTTTATTCTGGCTGTTATTTTCATCAATGAATTTTTAAAGGTGTCTTCCGTATGTATTGGTGAATTTACATCCGAAGTTATGTTTACTTTTCAGATCATTTTACTACAATTGTATTTGTATTGTGGAATATGTTTATAAATGTATATTTTCTTGGTAAAAAATAAATTCCTGCTTCTGCTTTATAACTGAGTGGTTACTTAACAGGATATCAACGATTGTATTTTCATTATTGCTATTCATTTTAATCTCAGTAGCTGAAACGCTGTTTTGTACAGCAACATAATTCCTTGGTTGGTTGTTCTATCCTTTCCTATTGTTGTATAATTTCGTATCTTAAATGGATCGTTTGGATGAATGAGGGATTCACTTAGATTAATAATATCGGGCTCATTTTATGATATTATGTCTTCGATCTCGTGTTTCTTGGAAGCAACTGCACGTTGGATGTTTATCTAAAATTGAATTTGTTTTTAGTAATTCTCCAGTGATTGTTGTAATTACGGTATGTTTATTTTTGGTGTTTCTTTTTCTTCAGTGCCTATTTTGAGATCAATGCAGTTTTTGATTCATGTTGATTTTGTATGTTTTGCAATGAAATGTGTAAATATGTTTTAAATTATTTACTGTTTTATTGAGTGTATGTATATTTGTTCAGTTCTTGTGTATTGTATATTGTATTGGTCGAGTTGTGTTTTCTTTGTAGTTTTTGTTGTGATGTTTTGGTGCATATCAATATACCTGTTGCAGTTTGTGTAATTGTGTTCAATCGTTTGCGGTCGATTTGGCTGTTTTTATTTCATAAGTGCGTTACTTTATTTTTGTGTTTGTCGCAATCTTTGTAGTTGCAACATTTAGGTTTTTCTTGTTCTCTTGGGCACACAGATATGCCGTGCTCACCGCCACATCCACAACACTTCGGCGTCACTAGACATGCTGCTGATATGTGACCATATCTTTAGCAACTGTAGAATTGTGTAAAAACTGCTGGTGTTTTTAATTGCTCTACTTGAAATCTTTGCCATAGTGTTACGGTTGTTAATCAATTCCAAAATATTGTACTGTTTTTCTGTGACATACTCTTACTAAGAATGTTGGAAATTATTCTACTGTTTTAAGATATACTTTGGTTTTCTACGGTTATTATATTACGTAATCCACTAATTACGATAACCTTGGACTAAAGGTGAAATTTAAAACGGAATGAATTCCGTACAGATAAAACTTGCTTGTAAATTACCTCTACTTTCAGGACCTCAATGAGACGTTCTTTTAGCTCTCTCTTTTTTTAGTTAAACACCAAAACTGACAGTAATGTCAGTGTATAGTTGTCAATTCCCGGTGGAGATAGAGATAACTGGGGTGCTCGGAGAGATGAATTTTCTCTTCACCCCACTCTTGATTTTCGGATGTTTATAAACCTACCCGAGAAAATGAAAGCTGTATATGTATATATGTATAAAAATTTAAAACAAAATCATTATGAAAATAAAGAAATAATAATTATAATAGAAAAAGAGGAAAAACCTAGATACTGGAATCATGAAAGTAAGCAAGCCGGCACAAGGAGGAAACTCGTCCACTTACATCCTTTCCCCATGAATACCACGCAATCAACAGCCGATATGACGTAGAATCATTCAGGGCGGCATGGATCAATAAAGACGATGCCAAATTTTTGTGTGGTGGGGGAAACGGGAATACCTCGAAAACCCACTTTCACTTCCCAGACCAATTTATTTTGGAAGTGCCTGAGCTCATCGCTGGAACCGAAGAACTGAAGGTGACATCGCAAACGGAAAATGAATTTTGTACATACGACAAAACTGTGAGAAACATAAGAAGACTTTGGGATGCGTCATGAGTTTGGTGTGGCTGCTGTTTTGGAGATCTGTTTCGTGAGCGAATTTCTTATTCTTGCAGACCTATATTTGACAGCAAGTTCGCGAATACTGGCATTTATTTTAAGTAATGCCTGTAAGGATTCCAATTATGGTAGGGGAGTATATTTAGGTTGTCGATAGGCAATTTAGATCACCCGTATTGTATGGATTCTAAACTGTTTTAGATATTATAACAAGTTTCATGTAACCACACATGCGTATTTGACAAGTGACCTGTTATATGATTTTATAAATGATTAGGACAGATTTCGGCGTACGCCATATATGTTGCTGGGCAAATTTGCAGGTGTTGAAGTGATAAGTGAAGACTAATGATCTGTTGAAGGTAATACCCAGAAATCTAATTGTTTTCGTGAATTTGATGTTGGTATTAAGTAATTTTAATGTGAAACTGTTCAGTTTTTTACTTTTATTTTTACGGCGACAAAAGAATATTATGGCTTCGTTGTTATTGGGGTTCAGTGCAAAACGCCACTGAGTGCAACATGCTGATATGCTAATAAGTAAATTTTGGATTCGGTAGGCTGTGGTTCCCGGAACGCTAGACGTGCTCCAAATTACCACGTCATCAGCATACTGAGACGCGTATGTATATGTATGTTTGGGGATCGAAATGTCGTTCATATAAATGATAGACGAATCGGCTGATAGCAGACCTCTCTGGGACGCCGACATTTGGTGCGAAATATTGTGATAACGCTTGATTCACTCATACCCTAGTGTGTCTATTGGATAAGAAACTTTTTCCACTGCATAGTTATGTATAGGATTTGAAGACTATGTAATCTGAATAGTTGTCCGTTATGCCAGACACAATCAAATGTTTAGCGTTTTTAGATTTATAAAAAAAAACAAAAAAAAAACTGTCTGGTGTTTGCAGTTAAAGGCTGGAAATAGTTTCAATGAGTCGGATTAAGTGTTAGCTAGTTTGTCTTTTATGTAGGGCTGCATTTCGAATATCGTTAATGATGTTATGGGATTCTGGAAAAACGGGAATCGGCTGGCAATTATTTTCTCCAACAGTTTACCTGGGGAATTCAGAAGGCTTATGGGTCGGTAACTAGAGTGATGCTGTATTTCGGCACCTGGTTTCAGGATGCCCATTATTATGGAGGATTTCAGTTTAGGGAAATACCGTGTTAACAATGATAAGTTGTAGAAAACAATTGGATAACGCATGTATGAATCTAGGAAGTTTTTATTGATAATCTTAATTTGATGGTCGCCAGAGCACATGATATGGGTCGAGATGTATCAGCATGACTGTGAACTGTGGAATGGTCTGAGTGTTCACATTTAGTTTTAAAACTATCTTGGTTTTTAGCAATGAAATTATTAACTGTATGATAATGTCGAAAGATGGTAGGTTTGGTGTCTGAAAGACAGACTTAAGGTATTGTACGAATAGGTTGGCTTTATCAGTCTGTTAAGCTGCAGAATCTGACAGATTTAACTTGGATCTTAGAATTATTGTAAATTCATTTGAACTTTTTTGAGAAAGCTGCTGGATTTTGTTTTTTCATTTATAGAGAAATAAAATAAATGAATTGGGAAAACGTGTCGCGCAGTGATTAGACATGGTTGTTTTTTGAGTGTTTTGATGTGTTGGTCTCGCTTGACAATACACTGACGGCATAAACACCTTCTCTGTTCAATGTGTGAGTGTATTTTGGGTGTTAGCTTCCACGGCTTAAATTCGCGATATAGTTCTTTACCAGGGACAGATCCCGTGATCTCACTGTGTAAGGAAGAGATTATCTTGTCTGTTAACTTGTCAATCGTGGCTTCAATGAGAGGTTTGATCAGTTCAAATAGGAGAATTGTGCAGAACTGGTTCGATTCAGCATTGAAAAAACAAATTGAAGGTGTGGGATTTAAGTTTATTGACCTTGGGTTGAATAGTGTAAAATGGATGTCGTCACGATCAACACCGATGTTACGAAGGACACGAAAATTAGATACCTGTGGTAGAAGGTTTGATGTGGAAATGACTTGATTCAAAATGTCTTGTGAACCATCAACTTGTGTGTGTTGGTGTGTCATTGTTTTGTAAGGACAGGTCACATTCTTCGATTGTTATTTAGAATAGCTCTGTTCCTTCTGAATTTATTACAGAATAAAATCTATGTTTGGAATTGAGATCATCTATTAATAACTGTTTGTTTTACGAAGAATTTGCTGAGATTCGTGTCCACAAGCATGCGTGTGGATATGTATGATGCGACTTGAGTGAATGCAGGAATGTTTACCGGGACTACGCGGAAGACCAAAATTTCGTTGACTGAATTTTGTTCGTCGTTTTTCACTGATATGATGTTTGTGAAGTCGTGCTATGCCCCTTATGTTAATTGTTTTGTCTCAAAATAATAGTGTTAACCCAGCGATTCAACGTCCAATATTCGGAGCACTTGTATGTTGAGACAATTGGTTTACAGTTGATGTTAACACGTCTGGTTTGCCCAAACTCCTCCTTATTTGTGGAACTTGCACAAATTTGGGGCATCCTCTGTATGAAACCGCGTGAGAGCCCTGGCAATTCGCACATCTCACGTCGTCATATTGTTTTGGTCAGTCTGAAACTTAGTACTGTTCACTGCACCCACCGCATCTGGCCGCAGCAGAGCATGAGTTTGGTGTGTCAAAACTTATGGCAGTTGAAGCATTGAGTGACGCGATTACTGATAGATTGTTTGGCTGTTTCCACTTTGTGGTGGCAGAACCACAAATTGATACCCTCTTGTTAAAGAAATTTATTTTTGTCTTGTAGGGTGAGGTGAATTAAAAGGGCTGGCATTTCGGTTTGGAATGATTTAATCCGCTCCAAAAGAAGCGGGATAATTTCTTGAATATGTAGTTCTTCGCGTAATTCTTCGATTGTGATGTGTTTAACCCATCTGTTGTACCCCTGTATTATTATTATTGTTGGTGGATGGATGGTGACATCGTGAATTCCCTTGTCCATAAGGTTCTAATGTAACTTTTTTACATGAACGTAATGGTATGAGGGGCACATTTTTTATTTGTACCACTGATTCTTCGAAAGAAGGAGATCCGTTAACTAATACGTGATGCAATTGTGTTGATGTGGTTGTCCAGGTTAATTTAGAATTAAAATTACCTAAAAATGTAACAGATTTTGATGAAGGGATTTCAGTATCGTGAATTTTGATTTTCACTTTGGGCGTTCTTTTCTTTTTGAAAAATTTATAGAATAAAATCGCTTGTGATTTGTGGGGGCTGACTGCTACCCGCCATTTGCTACACCAGTGCGTGATAGTGTTATTGATAGTCTGAACACAGCGAGTGTCTTTAACAGGATTAGTGGGTATACTCCAAACTGCTATGTCTTTGGGGTATTGAGAAGCATGAGTATGAGTTATGGCAGGGAATTGAATGTCATTAACAATAAATATGTATAATAAAGAGCTAGGCACGGAGCCTTAGAGCTCCAGCTGGTAATGAAATGAGTAGAAGAGCTTATTATTAACTTTAACTCTAGCGAAACAGTAATTGAAAAAGATCGATATCCATCACATAGAGGTATTCGGAATGTTTATGGAGAACAGCTTACACAGGAGAGCATTATGCCACATGGAATAAAAGTTTTACCTATCATCCAAGAACATATTCACAGCAACATGGTTCTGGTTAGAGGCGTAGAATAGTGTTTCAGTAAGTCAAACTGTTGCTCACTTCCTTTGACGTATTCGCTGGAGTCATTCTGAATATTTGAGATGTTATTAGATTTAGTGAAGATAATAAATCTGGTAGCGATGATTTTCTTTTATACTTTGACAAGTGTGTGATGATGCTAATGGGTCTGTAGTTTGAAAGATCATAGAAGTTGGATGAAAACTTTGGAATGGCGGTGATAGTGGTTGTTTTTCAGTACTTAGGATTAATAGCCATACAAAAATTAATATTTGTAAATTAGAAAGTTTTTAAGGGTAGATGTTTGATGGCGCAGTTATTCATACCATTTTCTCTGGGGAACTTTTGCTTACGAGACGTTTGATAGAAAGATTGAGCTCGGTTAGTGTGAACGGTTTGATTATATGTTATGGATGGAAATGTATGAAATTAAGCTTGGGATTAATATTTCGTGATTTTCAGTTGGGAAGGTATTTATTTGAATAGGTGAGTGTTATCGAAATTGGAGATGTTGGGTGTCGTAAAGGATACTTTGAGGACTTTCGCGAAAATGGTATTTGTTTTTGTCCGTAGAAATCGTGTAATTATGTACTCAGTTATGGAAGTTAACAATAAGTGACTTATAAATTTAAATATTCTCCAGAATTCTTTAGGGTGGTTGCAGGAATTCTCTGGAGTGCAAAAGGTTTCCCATATAATTGTTCTTGTTTAATTAATCGTTTAATGATATCATTTGATTGATATTGATGTTTTCAGGTGTTGATTACGTGTGGAGACAGTCTACGTAGACGACACCTTTCAGTGATATGGCAAGTTCCATCAGTGGGATAGGGACGCCGGTCTTGAAGGATTTGATCCATTTGATATCAAGGGCGTTCATATTGGTGGCAACAAATTCGAGGTTTACTTCATCTGTGGTGATGTCTAACGTGATGCCTTGTATGACCACATGAAACTTTATTTGGTTGGTTGGCCCAAGTAACGTGCATGGTGATTTGGATCCTTTGAAGGGGGACCCAGTTCAAGTAGCAAGTAGATAATTTCGCATAGTGCCTCGGATGGGTAAATTTATTTGGGAAAGTTTAGAATCTCTTGAAGTCAGTCTTACAGTAGGAAGCCTTAACACCTTCAATAAGAGCAGAGGAGCTTAGAGTTGGCAGACATGACTTTGAACTTGCTTGTGTGAAACGAGATGGGTTAAACAACAGGTTTTTGGTAATGTAGACTTGTTAGGGATGGAGGCGATGAAACTGGTAGAGATAGAAACGATGGGGTGGCCTGGAACAAGGAATCTGAAGGGGCGAAATATTGTGTGGAAAATAGAGTTTAAGCTACAGTTAACAGTCACCAAAGTTAGAACTTCTGGCAGCATATTCGAAGTTTCGCTCGGCGGAAAAGAGTGTAGCGGAGACGTTTTTACTCCTACATTACACGCAGGTCAGTTCTAATATGGACTGTTGAGGAGATTTTAAACGAGTAAAATTGAAATACGTCTTGGGAGCTATAGAAGAAGTTTAGTTTGCTCGAGCGATCTTCCAAGAGTCAAACTAAAATGAAACGGTAATCCTTACTACTATCAGTAGCACTAAATAATCTTAGCGTGACGTTTTTGCCGAGTTTCTCGTTGGCCAGTGAAACTGTCCCATAACCATTGAACAACCACAATGAAAAGTGGGTTGAACCCTTATTTATGTTTTACTGATAACTTCGATTTAAATATTTGCCAGGTTATTTGGTCAATCACTGAACAATGTTTTATGAGCTGGATAGAGCGTGCATCAGGCTAAAAAATGTGCTTCTTGAAATGATAAATGTTCTGGGACAGTGACTATGCCAAGTGAATGGAAACAATCCTACAATCTTCAGCTAATAACACTTTGAATAAGTGCGAGTTCACACTCAACTGATAACAGTAATTAAACTAAGAAAGCAATTATACATTTATGGAACAAAGAAATACAATTCGAATATAGGTTAAACTATTAATGTAACAATTTCTACAGATAACTAAATATGAAATCGATCCTTAAGAAGTTTTGGTCACATCTAAAACATGTGAAAAGGTACCCAACACTAGAAAGAACACCATAGTACACACAAGTGAAACAAGCAGAAGCCTTCAAACGACATGGTCAAAACGCACAATGACTCGGACATTAATACATTTTTTATAACAAAGTAAACAACCGTATAACAAACATAGAATTATTGGAACCACTCTTCCCAGTCAACATCAATACCCTAAATTCGATATCAAGGAATAAAATTCTTCTACAAGAACTCGAGAGATAACAAATCCCCGTGAGAAGTCATCTCGTTAAACAAAAAAATACTAACTTCGAAATTAATTTAATATCTCAAAGCAGTTTCTGATTTATTATTGTACTTTTGTGATATTCCGGTTTCTTTCAAGTGTACGAACATAATGTTTCACAAAGAAAAGTCGAACAATATACCGAACAATCAACCTGATCAGCTGGGCAGGCAAAATTCTCGGACAAATAATCGGTAACACTCTCCACATTCCTGGATATAACATCAAAATTACTAGAAAAAATTATTTGAATAATGTAGATAAAATATCAATTAAATAGACCAAATGAATCCACAGTTTTAATAAGAGTGCATGGTTTCTCTATCGGGAAAGCTTTCAACACTATAGGGGATAATGGTCTCCAGTTACGTTTGCGTATAGTTGTCCCATTTCTTTCAAACTATCGTAGCAGGGGTTTAGTTTAGTGAGAGAGAGAGAGAGAAATCTTCGTGAAAGGAAGAAGTCAAACAAATATGAACACGTGTTTAATTCAAACAACCCGACTCAGGTTCTAAAAATAAAGTTGCCTGGGCTGGGATCTAAAAATCCAATGCCAAAGTTTTTGCTGTGGGAGAGGGGGAAACGTGAGTGCCCAAAGAAAACCCACTTTCACAGGACAGGCGCCGAAAGATTTCTGTCCTGTGCCCGATATCTGAAAAAAACAACAGGAATACATGTTAATGACATGGATTTATTTCTTTAGATACTTTGTGTAATTTGTGATTCCTGAAATGTGTTGTAAGGTGAAATGTATTTTGTTGGTGCACTAGCTAATTTGTACAGTGACACCGTAATTTTGTTTGTTTTCTGCTTTTAAATAGTATTTGTGTGATACTTCCGTTAGTCTTTCACTTAGTGAGGGTAAGTTGCTAATTTCATGTATATAATTTACTGGAGAGAATGACGGTAGACTGAGCGCAGATGTTAGTATTTTGTTTTATTGAACTTGGATTTTCTGGAGTGTGTTATTTGATATATTATATGTGACTTGACATTCATACTATAGTAATGGACTGATGTAAGCCTTGTATATTTGTATAATTGTGATTGAACGTTTTGATTGTCTTCTGTTTAGTCATTAGGTGTGAAATCCTTATTCTAATTGAGTATATATTGTTTACATGTTTTTCCATGTTAGTTTTGTGTCGAAAGTGATGCCAAGGAATGTGATGTTTTTGCTCTTGTTAATGATTGTGTTTCGAAGTGAGTTTTATTTTTCCTAGATTTTTTGTTTGCTTTTTTAATTTCCTGTAGAAAGTGAATGCTTGAGTTTTGGTTGGATTTAACACAACTCTCCACTTGTTACTCCATGTCAAGACGTTGTTTAGAGATTCTTGTACGCGAGGCATGGCCATTACTGGGTTTCTGGAGGTGCTCCTGATAGCGATGTCGTCTGCGTATTGTGAATTGTGTGTGTATGTTAGATTTGGAAAAGGTATGTTACTGACGAAAATTATGTACAGAAGTGGAGAGAGGACTGATCCTTGGGGTACTCCTGCCGCTATATTAAATAATTTGGATATAGTTTTGTTGACTTTTACTTCTGCTGTTCTATTGGCTAAGAAATGTGAGATCCATTTGACTATCGTGGGATTTATTTGCAGGTGATTTAGTTTGTATATGATGGCGTTGTGCCATATGCTGTCGAATGCTTTTTTGACATCTAAAAGTACTCCAATGGTTACTTGATTGTTGTTGTAAGCTTTGTAGATTTATTCGGTGAGTCGCGTGAGGTGATCTGTTGTTTGTCTATTTTTTCTGGAGGCATTTTGAAATTCTGGAAGTATGTTATTCGATTCGCAAAAATGGAGGAGACGGTTGGAGATAATTCTCTCCATCAGTTTGCCAAGGAAGCTTAACAGAACGATGGGGTGGAAATTATCTGGATTTGTTATATTAGTTTGTTTCTTGGGGATCGTTGTTATGATGGCATTTTTCCACGTGTCAGGGTAGTATCCGGTCGCAAGTGAAATGTTAATAATGTTTCCGAGGTGTTGTAGTAGGAGAGTGGAGCTTTTTTTTCAGAATAATATTTGGTATTTGGTCATGTCCGGGGGAAGTGTTCTTCAATTTTTATGTTAATTTTTAATTTAGTTATGGTTATTTTTCTATTGATTGAACTTTGGTATGCTTCTAGTGTCTCGCCAGGGAATCGTGGTGAGAATGAAGCTTGGTTTGTATTTATGTAGTTGTTGACATGGTGTTGGTGTTGTGTGTCTAAATCTACTCAGTTTAGGTCGCTAAATGAGCTTTCTCTACGTCCGTCCTTGCGATTTTATTGTTGTGTGTCATGTGTTGTAGCATGTAATTTGTGTTTTTGTGTGAAGCAATTCTTTTGAATTTTTTTCCAGAATTCTTTTGGATTGTTCTTGATTTTTCCTCAGTTTTTTCAGATGTTTTGCCTGTTAGTTTCTTTTGCTTTTTTGCAACTGTTAAATTAAAGCATCAGTCTGATATTGTCTTTCTAAGAAACGGGCAGTTAGAATAACACTGATAGCATGATCTAAGGAAGTACATACGGATTTTACTTCCAGATGTGAATCGAGTGACACAGTAAAGGTGGATACACTCTTTTCAACTCGTATTGCTAGTCTCTGAAAAAAGGCGAAGAAATATTTTACCGACGAAGAAAACTGTAGGCCAATGGAAAATGTCGTTAAAGATCTGAGGGGATTCATAGTCTTCTGTTCTCTTCATACAGGAAACTACTCGGAGCGATTGGAGGTGGAGCATCTGTCTACCTTTGGCTGCTGAAGTTTTGGAATTAAAACTTTGCTTGTGACGAGAAATGATCCTCATGTTCATGCGCAACTTGCCATTCGTAATGACGAACTGAAGTTGCTACAGAATCTTACTGTTGTGTGTGTGTGTTTATTTATGTATTTTTAGAGTTAAATGATTGATCGAAGTTCGTTTTGAATCGTAGGTCAAACCTAAAAATTTTGCTGATTGGGCAATCTGGAGCAGCGTGCCATTCATATATATTTCTAACTGTTGTTTTCTGTGTTTTGGCGATTTCGTAAAGAGTACGAGCTGAGTTTTTGCTGTGTTTATTTTAATTCTATATTTTTCACAGTATTCACTAATTCTATTTAATTGTGGTTGTATGTTTGTAGCTGCTATCGTGGGTGTTGCAGCACTTTTCCAGATTGCCACATCATCTGCGAACTGTGATGAGAATCCATGATTTGGATCCTTCAATGGCATATTGTTAACATACATGATGAAGAGTATGGGGCTAACCACCCCTCCCTGCGGGACACCAGCTAGTGGAGTAAAGTATTCGGAAAAAGTTCCTTCTACGTTTACTCTACATTTTCTGTTTTCCAGAATGTTAGATAACCAGCGAATAATTCCTCGCGGTAGTTCCATTTTATTCATTCGGAACCTTAGACCATCGTGCCAAACGGTGTCGAATGCTTTCTCGATATCGAGGAAACAAGCGACTGTACATTCGTTTTTGTTGAAACTATCTATTATGATTTCGGTTAATCTATTAAATATTCTTTCGTTTGTCTAAATTTTCTGAATCCATTCTGTTCTTCTGGTAATTTTGATGTTACCTCCAAGAATGTGGAGAGTTTATTACTTATTATTCTTTTGAGAATTTTGCCAACCCAGCTGGTCAGGCTAATTGGTCCGTAGCTATTTGGTTTATTTGCTGGCTTTCCTTCCCCATGGAAAATTAATACATTTGCAAGCTTTCAAGAAACTGATCTATCCTGAGGATAGATAGGTTAAAACGTGAGTTTAGGTGGTCAAACAATTTCGGAGTGCCCTTTTTAGGAGGATAACTTGCATTTCGTCTTGACCTGGTGCTTTGTTTTTTGTGTTTTATTGCTTCTAGTAGTTCCTGAAGGGATATTTCATGTGTTAGTAACGTGCTTGCATAATCTGTATTTGAACTTGTATTTGTATCAGTTATGTTTACTGGAAATATTGGTTCAAATTGATGTTTATTGTTTGCTATGTGATTAGTGACTTTATTGTAGAAGTTTGTTTTCATATCTGGATCTGTGTGAGTTTTAAATGTATTTTGGAGTTGGTCTTTGAAAGCTATTTCTTTGTTTGTGTGTGCTAGGGTGTTATGTTCGAGTGGGGAATATTTCTTTGTTTTCATTTGTAAGTCTTAAAATGTGACCCGATTTTTTTTAGTGTATTGCAGTAATTGTTCAATTTATTGTTTTCATTTGTGTCTGATGTAATTTCTAATGTTTATTTGCGTTTTGGTTTCTCTTGTAATCATGTACTGTCTTCTTAATCGTCTTCGCATTTTGATTAGGTTGATTATTTCTGTGGTGGGTTTCCATGTGTTTATTGTTTTCTGATGTTAACTTGGCTGCTTTCTGAAGGCATTCCGTAATTGTTTGACAATAGTTATCCATTCCGATATCTTTTAACTTTTATAATTTTATTAGGTTACAGGTTATTTAATTCTTGTTTATAGCATTGCCAATCTGCCTTACTGTAATTAAATTTTTTTTCCTATATGTTATATTTTTATAGAGGACGAGATCGAAGACACAATAGTGGGAGATGATCACTATCTACATCTTTCCCACTTGAAATTTTACTAATTTCTGGCTTAAATTATATGTACACATACACAGATCTAGTATGTCACTAGAGTTAGTGGAATAGGATGTATGTGTTGGTGTGGTATCATTCAATAAAGCTGTTATTATTATCTATGAATTTTATTAAATTTCTATCATTGGAATTTGAGCTTCAGCATCCAAATGAAACATTTTTACTATTTAAATCTCCCATGACTATGGTGTTTTGATTGTGGGAAAAGATGTTATTTAGTAAAGTTGTACCTAATTGTTTATTGGGTGAGCAGTAAATTCCTGCTACGGTTATTTTAGTTTTCGTTTGGAGGATATCTACAGTAACATGTTCATTGCTACTGTTTAATTTGATTTCTACTACAGATAGCTCCACTTTGTGGAGCAACATAATGCCTCTGTTTTCTTCATTTTTATTCATTCTGTCTTTTCTTGTGGTTGAATAATTTGGTATTTTAAATCTGTTTTCATTATATATTAGGGTTTCGCTTACTATTATACTGTGGGTTAGTTTCTTGTATTAAGTCTTCGATCTCATGTTTCTTGGAAACTATTGCACCTTGGATGTTGATATACACTACTGTGAACATTGTTGTGAGCATGTATCCTGCTAGTCTTGATATTATATAGGGTATGTGTGGTGTGTGTTTTTTTGAAGATGTTGATCAGTAGTACAAAACAGTTAGTTGTCTGGTTTGGTTTGGTGTCTTCTGTTAATAATTCTGTGATTATATTTTTGAGTATTGTTGTGAATACGCTCATTGTATCTGATGTTAATTATTGTTTCTTTTGTAGTGGTGTTTTCTTCTGGTTTTTGTGTTTGTTGTAGTGATTTTGTCCTGGGTTTTAATGTTCTTTTCTTGCTGTTTGTGGGGCTGCTTTCCTTTTAGCACTTCTGCGTACGTAGTTTTTGTTTTATTGAGTTCTGTTGATGTCTGTTTTAGGTAAGCTGTTTGAGGTTGATTTTGTTTTGTTGGTGTTCTGATTTGATAAATATGTTTTATTTGTATTTATCACATCCTTTGTAATTTGCTGTGTGGGTTTGACCACAGTTACAACATTTAGGTGTTTCCTTTTTTCTTTTACATTGGTTAATATGGTGTTCCCCGCCACAGCCGCAGCACCTCGGTGCTGCTAGGCAGGCAGCAGAGACATGTCCATATCTTTGGCAGTTGTAGTATAGTGTTACAACAGCCTCTTATCACGATGGCTTTAGGCTATGGCTTGCTTCCTGGCAGGTGGATTTTAATTTTGTGTGGTTTGAAATTATCTGCTGGCCGCTCTTTTACTAATCTGTTTAGGTCAGCAGGGTCTTGTCCTTGAACAAGGACATTGCATTTAGGCAGACGCTTGATATTAATAATAGTTACATGCGGCTTGCAGCGTTTAACCTTTGTGGCAACCAGGGGTTGGTTGTACTGGCCTGGAATACCTTCTATTATGATTGCGAATTGTGGTGGTTTTGTTTTTTGTTATATTGTTACTTGTTTTCTGTTGTTTCTGTAATGTTTTTATTTTTTTAGATGTCGCTGATAAAACCTTCTTGGTCTTCTGTGTCTGGTTAACTGTCTGTGGTATTTTTCGGAATATTATTATGACTGTTTTCAGTAAAATTACCAACATCCACTGTTTTTTTCAATTTCTGTTTCTTTAGCTTTGTTAAATATTTTATTAGCGTTATTTGCAGGGGAAGCTACCTCTACCTCGGTATTAGTAACAACTGCTTCTTCATATTCGGAATTTTCCGTAGTAGCGTGTTTAATTTTTCTTTTGACTTTCCGTCTTTCTCTTGCATCATTTTCGTTTGTTTTTCTGCTGTACTGAGTTCCTTTTTAGCTACAGTGCATAGCTATATGGTGAACTACTTAAATTACTTCTCGACTTTCCACCAACAAGACTTGACTTGGTTTCTGTATATCCTGATCGGTATCGGTACTTTCTCCGTCTGCCATAGTTTGTCCTTGTCTGATTTTAGTCTCCAAAGTAAATCTTGATCGCGGTTTCACGCTCTGCTGTCAGTGATTTCTTCAAGTGGCCGCCGCTGTAGTAGCTGTCTTTGGTGTCAATCACACTGGTAATGCTATTTTTTTTCAGCTGTATTAGTTGGGAAGCCTATCTATTCAATCTTTCCTTTTTTGCGTTGAGAGAACACGTCTGTATGTTTCTCACTATCGCTAAAATCCTCATCCAGTCTCAGTTCCAATCATATCGTTTTAGGTTTTTCATTCTCGCTCGCTCTTAGAATAGGCGATGATACAATCTTTATTTCGGAAACGTTTGTTTCTCTTAAACTTTACACGCGTTGAGGTGTTGGACGCTGTCATAATACTAATGATTTGGCTTCGGGCGAGCTTATAAGTCGAGAAATTCCAGAAGACCCATGAAAGAAAGTCAGAAAGGACCAGTGCTTGAATTGTAAATGTGGTCGGCGGGATCAGTAAATGATGAGGTTAATGGGTTTCAAGATAGCATCCGACGTTTTAAGCAGAGAATCAGGTTGTAGTGACTCTTGTAATACTGTGCTAAATAAAAATGAGATAAATGAAGAAAGAATTGAGAAAATAGCAGTAGGTCACAGGCATGATGAGAGAAGGGGAAGAAAGAAGAGGTTCATCCAGGGCCCCACAGTATCATGGGTGAACAAATCCAATGACTAGAAATTTTGTGTAGTGAAATTAGTATTCAGAGAAAACTGCTTACTGGACAGGGGCCACATATTCTACCTGTCCAGTGCCTATACCTCAAAACACTTGTAGGCTGACACAGTGGTAGAACCATTGAATATCACTATTAACTGAAGTGAATGAGGAGGATTATTCAGATCATGGCGGAAGAGGTTTTACAAAACCTTTACGGAAAATCGTGGGTTTTTATTCTTTGCTCTTTTGTAATATCGGGAAGCGAGTTTCATGAAATGGTCATGTTCTAGAAGTATTTCAGATGATGTATTGAAATACTTTTGTGGGACGTAATTAAGAAATCTAAAATAGATTATGATTTGGTTCTGTAATTGTGAGTATTGATATTTGGATATCTTGTACTTGTCTGCATTGCTGTACTCATGTAGTCTTTGTAAGTAAACAACATTTGTTGGGTCTTCTAATATATTTTAGGAAATAGATACTGTTGTTGGCTTTGTTAATATTATAAACCAAAGATGAGTTTTGTGAGAAAGTTAGTTCTACAAACTTGTTATTAGTTTGGTGAATGACAGTATTTTTAACTTTCTAACGGAAAGCGATAGCTTGGATTTTAATGTGGTTTAAAACAACAAGCGATCTCTCGTACAATTGTGCCACTGTATTGAGTTTTTCTTGAACCATGGCTACTTCATTGTCAAGCTTGCTGGAGATATTCCATTCAGCTATGTCATCATCGGCGTATTTATAAATAATGGACTAATTGAGTATGGGCAATGGTATATCATCAACATAGATATTGTAGAATACAGGGTAGAAAACCGAACCTTGGGAAGATGTGGCAGTTAGATGGATAGAAAGGATCGGAGCACGCCATGTTGATTTTAAACATCCCATATTAGTTTGTCAGATTTATACGGTTTGTCGTAGACTTTCCATGAATTTGTCGAGCGTATTCAGTACGCTTATCGGTCTTTAAAATAATACCAAAAAAAGACTACCTCGGTAATTAATCACTGCTGTTGTCCGTATTCTACAGTAATATCCCGAGAGTAGGGAGAGATTAAAAATCTAATTAAATAATTAAGGTTCTCATCACTGTTATGTTAGTTGTGCCATTTTCACTGGGGGATTTAATTTTGATATTCATTAGCAAGTGTTTGATTTCTGTTCTGGATAAAGGTTGAGTGTAAAATGAGGGGGGATAGTTGCGTTGATTTGAGTCGACGGAAAATCGAGTGCTCAAGAGATTGGACTTCTGGCAAATAAATTGGGTTATAAGTCCAAAGAATGGAATGCAGGCATAGTAATACGACATTGGCAGATATAGTAATGGTACCAGAAGGGTTACTTGATATACTGCCTCAGATTTTGGTTGTGTTCAAGAGTAATGGGAGTAGCCACCACGGGGTAATCGGCGAACGTTATTGAACTTGACGCTTGAGAATAGTCGGAAACTATTTGGGGTTGTCTAATAGTCGCGTGGATACCCTCTACAATAATTGGAGGTGGCGTTTTAGTAGTAGCGAAGTTAGAGGAAGAGTTGGTAGTTTACCATGGCAAGTGGTTCGGGGCACTTCTTGGTTTTGGCCTGGAATTTGAAGTCGCAGTGAGGGTGGACAGAGAATCGCTTGATGTATTCGGGTCTTCATCGGTTGAGAGAGCTCTACTTGCGGCAGCTACAAGTTCAAGGAGCTCGGCGTTTTTAAGGGACGGGCCCTGCGAGCGGTTGGTCGGCATAGATATTTTCTTCATGACCTCTCGTTTTTCCAGTGGGACTCCTACAGTGAGTTTTTGAAACAAGCAAAATAACGTGGCAGGGGTTTAGTTTAGAGAAAATCTATCTTCTTGAGATATTCACATCAACTTTGCACATTCTGTTTCCAGGAATTTGGACAGCCAGCGAATAGTTTCCTGGAGTAGAGCCATTTCCTGTAACCTATGACGTAAACCATTATGCCACACTGTGTCAAAAGCTTTCTCAATATGCAGAAAACATAGCTATAGTGCATTCGTTTTTGTTAAAACTGTCTAATTGATTCTGTAATTCGAATCAGGTGGTCTGCAGTTTGATGGTATTTTCGAAATCCGTTTTGGATTTCTGGTAATTTTGAATTTTGTAAGTAAACTGACAGACGATTATCAATTATCTTTTCTAATACTTTGCCAATACAACTGGTTAAGCTAATCGGGCGGTAGTTTGGTTTATTCGCTGGCTTTCATTCTTTCTGTAACATTTAATATTATTCCTTCCTTCCAAGAAACTGTGATATATCCTACAGATAGTGATAGATTATATGAACACCTTACAGCTCTTTAATCTGAGTGCCGTGTTTCAGCAGGATAGCTTGAATTCCATCTTCTCCAGGGGCTTTTTTGTGTTATTAATGGCTGTTACGACTTCAGTTTCAGTGATATGTTTAATCAGTTGATGAGTGCTTTGGTCTTGTTTTCTCTTTGTGCACAGTAGTGTTGACTGGAAATTTAGATGTGTATATGCTTTTGTTTTGTTCAATGAAATTATTTACTGTATTATAATGGCATCCGTTCATGTTTGGTTAATGATGTGTTTTCTTGATGTTTTTTTTAAATATCTCTGCTTTTAAAGATTTTGTGTATGCTGTTTCTCCATCCAGTTCAAGCGGTGGATATACTGTTTATTGTTCCTGTATTCGTAAATCTCTAATCGTGACCAGAATTGTTTAGGATCAGTTTTGTGATTTAATTCGAAACATGAAAACTGGGACACCTTATGTTTTGTTGACGGATTAAATGTCGTATCTTATTCTTGGTAGTGTTGACCAGGTGTTTTTTAAATAACTCGGCTGTTTCTCCATCCAGTTTTAGTGGTGGATAAACTGTGTTTGTTGTTCCTGTATTTGCAAATCTTTTCAAGTGTGTCCAGAATTGTTTAGGATCAGTTTTGTGATTTAGATTGGAATAGAAATCATCCCAATTTTCTTGTTTTTGTTGTCTGATCAAGTTTCGTATTTTATTCTCTTGTGTTTATCTGAGTTTTGAGTGTGGGGTTGCGATTTTGAATGTACTGTCTGCAGGGTATACGTCTGTTTTTAATTAAGTGTATTATGTCTTTATGCGGTTGCCATGAATGAGTTGTTGTAAAGTGCTTTTGTTTCGGTATCGAACTGTTTGCTGCATGTTTTAGACACTCGGAGATGACATGACAGTGTGCATCTATAATCTGATGTGTCCGCGGCAATATGTAGTACTTCGAAAGGTAAGATTTGATTTAAGATGGTTTGGAAAACTGGCCAATTAGTTTTGTTGTAATTCAGTTGGTCTTTAACTATGACTTTATTTAAGTGGAGGGTGAGATTGAAGATACACCAAACTGGAAGGTGGTCACTATCCAAATCGTGACCAACATGAAAATTTACGAATTTGCGACTCATATTTGACGAACACAGGCATAGATCCAGTATTTCACTGTTGCCGTGTGCGTACGATATGTGTGTCGGGGTTGCATCGTTTAATAACGTTGTTTGATTCATCCAAAAATTGAAAAAGTACATTGCTATTTGCGTTTGTACTGCGACAGTTGAATGCTATGTTTACTGTTCAGGTCGCCGATAATAATAAGGTTACAATTTCTATTATACAATATATTCAGTAGATTTACATCTAACACTGTACTGGGCGAGCAGTAGATGCCCGCCAGATAAGGTCTGTGTGATTTTGCGTTTTTACCTTAATAATTATTTATTCGTTACTGAATGGGATACTAAGTTCTTGAACTATAAGTTCAGTCTTGTACAATAATAATATCCCTCTGCTTGGATCTCTATCCTTCCTCTCATGCCTAATAATGGAGTAGCCACTTAATTTTAATCGATGGTAGTTATGTAAGAGAGTTTCACTAATTATAATTACTTCAGGTTTTATGGAGTTTGTATCTTCAATCTCATGTTTCTTAGAAGCAAGAGCACCCTGGATATTGATGTGTAGGACTGTGAAGTTATCCGTGTTTAGTAGAGTTTATGATGCAGGTTAAAATTTGCGGCAAGAATTTGTATGTTTTTCAATATGATTTTAACTATTATGTCTGTGAGACTGTCTGTGTTTGTGGGGTTTGTATATTCTGTCATTACTTCCGAGAGAGTAGAACTTATGACAGATGTCACTGTGGTTTCGATCGTTGTTGGTTGTGTATTTTGAGATGGTTTGGGTATTTCCTCTTCACATAGTGATGGTTTTTCCTGTCTGGATGATGAGCTTTTAACCATTGCAGCGCAAGTGTTTGTTTGTGTAGTTGTGTTTTGTGGTCCTGGAGTTGTAGGTGTGGGTTCCTTAATTGTTTGTGGTGGTGCCGGCTTGTTCGTGTTGGGATTTTTAATTTCGTACAAGTGTGTTTTAATGGATTTATATTTCTGACATCCTTTGTATTTAGCAGTGTGTTTTTTCCCACAATTACAGCATTTGGGTTTGGGGTTTTGTTTAGTGCACTATGAAATGTGGTGATTCTCCCCACAGCACACACAACGCGCATTTGCTTGGCATGCTGCTGCTACATGTCCAAACCTTTGGCATCGGTAGCACTGTGTGACAACCACTGCCGGTGTTTTTATTTGTTCTACTGTTTACTTTTGGTACCACGTAGTGATACCATTATTGAGTTGTGTAATATCCTGGCTGTTGTCTGTGACTACTCTAATGTTTGTGGGTTTTTTAGTGATGTTTGAAATTATACGGTCTACTGAAATATGTTTTGTGTACTTAACGCTTCCTTAACGTCTTCTGTGTCTATTGTATTATGTACATCTCGTATCACGAAAGATTACGGTGTTGGTTTAGTTCCTGGAAGGTGTATTTTTATATTTCCTGTTTTAAACTCATCTGAAACCAAAGCTTTCAATAGACTGTTAAATCAGCGGGTTCCTGTCCTTGAACCAGAACACCGCCTCTGAGCAGACGCTTAATGTGAGTTATCTTTGTGGTAAGTTTGCACCTGTATATTTCTTTGGCTAATTGTGGTTGGTTGAATCTACCAGGAACTCCTTGAATTATAATTCCGTGCTTAGGTAATTTTGGTACGAGTTTTGTAGGTGTTTGTGGTGGTTCTTTGTTTAATTTGTTTTTTCTGACTACGAGTCTGCACAAGCGTGAAGCCTTCGTCGTCAGAAAGAACTTCGTCTTTGAGTTTGTTTGTTGTGGAATTTCCAGGGTGGGGTTTGGGTTGCTTGAACTGCTAGTTGTTGGCATATTATTGTCTACATCCGTAATCTTAGCTACATTAGGTTCAGATGCTGAAAGTATAATATCCTTAACTAATTTTCTTTTTTAGTCCTGACAGTATTTTCTATAATGGGCGTTAACTTTGCTTTCAATTCTTTATCTGCTATATACATTAATGATTTTAATTTAACGTTTTTTTTTCCTACTTGCCCACCGTCACCAGACTTTGTTTCTGATATAAACGGGCCTGCTCCATCCATTTGAGACGCCATATTTTCTCCCTGATCTCCGACTCCCCGGCCAGCATGTCGCCTCGTTATTTAGTGAAGTTGAACTTGCTGTCTCGGTTAAATTCAAAAGGTAAAATGGTCTTCTATCTTTATCTACTGACGTGGAACTCGAAGTGAATAGTAAGAACACGACAAAATATGAAGCGAAATATAGGTTGTATACACGTAGAATTCGAGAGCCTTTCAGGGGTATCCTCCAAGCGTTTTTTCACGTTCATTTTCTCGGAGTTTCGGATTTCATTTTCATTTAAACTTGACAGTAGTTTTGGTTTTAAAGACCTTGGGGATATCTCCCAAACTTTTGTTTCTCTTCAGCCCCACGCATGAGTTTGTGTCGTGTAGTATATCAATTTTGTAATTGTGTGTCAGCATGCAACTATGGTATTAGGTTGTAAAGAAGCAAGGGATCTGGGATGATAGGCTTTGTTTGAAGAGCTGGATCACGAGCAGAAAGATTAAGGTTGCAGCGGGTCTTGCATTTTTCTTGGGACCAGGAACATAGAGAAAGACGAGAGTAGTGGTAAAGGGAGAGAGAGGTAGAAAGGTAGATATAGAGTTAGAACAGGTATGGGAGTGAGGGAATAGGGGAGTAGATAGAGAAGGGAGTAAGGATAGACAGACCTTGCAGGAAAAGGTTGTCTGGAATCTGTAAATCCAATGACAAATAATTTTGGTGTGGGGGGGGGGAACCGGAGTGCCCGGAGAAAACCACTTTCACTGGGTGGGCGCCGAAAAATATACCCACCCAGTGCCCAACCTGAAATATGAAAGTGTTGATGGCATGTATACACTTGGTTAGTTATCATTGATCACTATGGTTAATAACCCAGTCTAAGGGTGAAGTATACTTGGTCCAGGTATCTGCTATTTGAAATAATTTGCGTGTTTGGCGATTGCCGTTATAGGTTTTGGTATAATAGTGTTTGGAGAGTTGGATAAATCGGTCCTTCATTGGTGATATTTGGGTTAGGGAGTTGAGATAGCTTGGGGGAGTGTAGTTTGGGAGACGGTAGGCAATTTTAATGAACCGGTTTTGCAAGTTTTGTAGTAGTGAATATTGTTTTTAGGACATGTTACAAGTGGATGGGTTACCATATTCGAAAAGTGGTCTTATGAATGCTTTATATATGGTAATTATGGTTTTGGGGGAACATCCTTTGTTGGGCCCACTGAAGGCAATAGCTTGCGATTTCGAGGGATTTAAGATGACGCCATTTATTACACCTTTGAGATACTGCATTCAGGGATACTTGAACACGTGAGGCAGCAGTTTGGGGGTTACATGGTGCTCCGAATGGCGATGTCGTCTGCATATTGTGAGAAGAGGGTTGAGTTAAGTGAGTGAAATGGTATGTCGTTAACATATATATTGTATAATAAAGGACTGAGTACTGAGCCTTGGGGGACGCCTGCGTTAAAACTGAATGGGTGTGAGATCGAGTTGTTTATCTAAATGTTTGCTTTGCATTTTAGGAAGCTGGATATCCAGCGAACCAGGATAGAAGGGATGCCGATGTTAATAATTTTATGGCGAAGGCCATCATGCCAGACAGAGTCAAATACCTTTTGGACGTCTAGAAAAATGGCGACAGTTGTTTGTTTCCTATTGAATCCTTTGAATATTGATTCCGTGAGGCGTGCTAGGTGGTCAGTGGTTTGTCTGTTTTTCCTACCAGAATTTTGATTATCTCTGATCAGGTTATTGGTTTCGAGATAGCAATGAATCCTGTTAATTATTGTTTTTTCATGAGTTTTCCTAGTGTGTTCAGAAGGCTGATTGGTCTATAGTAATTGGGATTGGTAAGGTCTTTATCTTTTTTCGGTAAAACTCTGATTAAAGCGGTTTTCCATATGTTGGGTAGTATCCTGAGAATAGAGATAAATTGAAACGAGATGCTTAAGGTTAGTATTAGAAAGATTTTATGGACTTGGTTACTGATGCGATCGGGTCCAGGGGCTTTGATTTTGATTTTCTTGAGAATAAGTTTGATTTCGGTTATTGTTATGGGTCGAGTATAGTAAGAGTGATGGTGATTGTCTGGTTTGAGTGTGATGGGGGGGAAAAGGGGGAGAATAACGTGGGGTTTGATTTTACGGTTTGGGTAGTTGTAAGGTAATGAAGTTGATCGAAGGATGCGATATTAGGGGTGACAAAGGTGTTTGTGAAATACTGGGCGAAGAGTTTAGCTTTGTCGGGGTCGGAGGTTGCTGAGATATTGTTGTATATGATATCGGGGTAATTGTTGGAGGGTTGGGTGTTAGTTATGGCTTTGATTTTCCTCCAGAATAAGGATGGGTTTGGGTATGATTTTTCAATAGAATTACATAGGTTGTTCCAGTTTTCCGTTTGAAGGGTTTTTATCAGGGCTTTAATCTTGTTGTTGGTGCTGTTGATTTGGGTTTTTATGGCTGGATTACGAGAGGATATGAATTGTCGTCGAAGACGGCGTCTTTGGATTATTGCTTGGTGTATGTCGGGGTTGATTTTCCAGGAGTTAAGATTGGAATTGTATGTTGTGGTAGGTGTGGTATTTAATATGGCTTTTTGGATGGTATTGGTGATTTGAGCTGCATAATCTTCTATATCTGATTCACACACGGCGGTTGTTTTAACTTAAGGTAACGGTTTTTCGATAAGTTGGTTAAATTGGTTCCAGTTGACAAGGGTGTGGTCGTGCAGTGGTGGGCGTGCGTTAGTTTTCGGTGAGGTGTTGGGACAAATCTGAATATAGACTGGGTAATGATCGATACCGATGTCATGGAGGACTTGGAAGTTGGTTAAAAGCCTAGACTGGCTGCTGGGGGCTATTACTAAGTCGAGGATGTCTTCGTTTCCATTAATTTGTGTGTGGCTGGTTTGGTTGTTGTTTAGGGTGACAAGATTATTATGTTCTATAAATTGAAGTAAAATGGTTCCGTTTCGGTTGGTTGTTCGGTAGTTAAAATCGATGTGTTTACTGTTGAGATCGCCAATTATAACGGAGTTTGGAAAGGAATCGTAAATTTGCTGTAGTGTAGTGGTATCGGGTTTTGATTGTGGGAAGACGTACATAGCTATTAGTGTGGGGCTAGATGAAGTTTGAATTTGGCAGATAAATTCGTTATCGGAAGTGTAGTTTGGTTTGGGGAAGGAGATTACTAAGGATTTGAGATAAAGTATTGCCATACCTCGCTTATTGTGGTTAACGTGAGTGTTATATGTCATAGCCGGGAAGACTAAAGTTAATATTAACTTTTAGAAGGGTTTCATTTAAAAATAGGATTTCTGTTTTGGTTTTGGTAAGTAATTGGAATATTTCGTATTTTTTATGATTTAGACTTCCGCGAACGTTAATGTGGATTAAGTTAACCATTTTTAGGGAAGGAAGTAGAAGAAAGGTGAGGGAGTAATTACCAATTTATTCTGTGGAGACTTGGGAGGTTCCTTCTCGTCTTTCTCGGTGTCTCCTAAGATGTTCAAGCTGGATACCCATTCGTTCAGGGTTGAGGAGTTCGTCGGTTTGTAGAAGGTTGCAAGCACTCTTCCAGGCTAGCATGGCTACTTGATCCGTATTGACGATATCATTAAGTAGGTTGGATAAGACATCGGAGATTATTACCGTCATAGCTTGTATTATGTCGAGAAACTTTTTGTGAAAAACTCTCATCGTTACTGCTTGATCCATTGTTTGCCTCAGCGTAGGTTTTCTTGGTTGTGGGGTTAGGTGCTGGAGTGGGTTGTTGGTTACTTTTAAGTGGTAGAGTGCCCATTTGTGCGGGAGCCACTGTTGATGCAAAACGATTGATTTTTTTGGTGTTGGCTGTTGCATGTTGAGGATAGCTTGGAATGTGGGGGCAGCCATGGTAGAATGAAGCATAAGGTCCTTTGCAGTTCGCGTTTCGGGTGGCTTCTCTCTCATTTGGGCAAGTGGTGACTGGATGAGGTCCACAGCATCTGACGCAGCGGACAAGCGATCTGCACGCATTCGCGGTGTGACCGAAGCGTTGGCACTTGACACTGTAAGACTCTTGGGGCAGTGTTTCTTAATTCTTCGACTTGATGGTGCTTATAGTATAGTATGATCCCTGAGAAGAGAATTTTCTCGGCCGTTTTTTCATTGGGGATACTAATTTTTATTAGAGGTGTTGAAAGGCCAGTTTTGGGTGACTTGATACGGATGAGTTTTTTTACTTCGATACCTTGTGTTTCTAATTCTTCCTTAACTTTGTCCAGGGTTATATCAAAGGGAACACTACGGATGGCGATTTCTTTGCCTGGAAGCTGGTTACCCGGAATTCGTGTTGAGATGTTGGCACCTTTAAAAGCATTACTAGGCCATGGCTTGAGAATTGTTCCATAACTATGGGGGTCCCACATTTGATAATAACCCCTCCTTTGGGGAGCCGTCTTAATTCTTTGAAGATAACATGGGGTAACAGTTTTTAAAGTTCATTGGCAATTTCGGGAGTTCTTGTCGTGGCTGGGATTCTCTCGATGATTATGGCTGGTGGCAGCTTTGGTTGGGCCTGAGTGTTGATAGAGGGCAGTGGATCGGTTATATTCTTCACAGGGGATGAGGTTTGATGTTTGGGCTTGGATGGTTGTTCGTGCATATCGGCTACTTCTAGAACGGTAGTATTATGAACTGTTATCACTAGAGTCTGAGATTGGCATGTTGTCCGAATAAGGCTCGCTGGAAGAACAACATTCTGTGGCGTCTTGAAGGAGGTTGAGCTGCTCAGAGCTTGATAGAGCTTCATTAGTTGACCTGGTAACTCTTTTCCTTGTCATTTTGCGTTTTTAGTGGGGAGATCTTCAAATATGGTATTGGTAAACCTTAAGGTGCTTGGACCTGGTTAGTTATACCAATACCTGCCTGTAGTCACGTAGGCCAAAGAACTTTAGTTATGATTACTAAAGGAATTATCACTAAGTAAATCGCAGAGACTGAAAAACACGTCTGATGATCTCGATGTCCGTCTCTAATCTTGAAAACATGATCTTTCTGCCACGGAGTTTCGGAAAAATTGTCAGCGTTTAAATTGCGCGCTGCAGGATTGAAAAGCAGCCAATAGCGTTTTAGCTTGCGAACTCGATAGTTGTCGCGAGAAGCGCGGCCGTCACAGGCGACTAAATATATCTCGTTTGATCCTGCAAAGTTGATAAAACTAAATGATTCACTCAACGTAATACAATTCTACATAATGGTTGTTACTACCATATTTTTCATTTTAATACCGACGACGCCCATCTAATTGCAGCTCACCCAAAGAACCTGAATACGTTTCGCAACCTATAACATCAACTAATACACCTGCCGACCGTTCTGAATCAAACCACTCTGAGCCTGAGAAGACCAACAACAAATCGTGCAAGATCATCTCGCTCATTCCAAGTTTCACCACCTCGACCCAGATACAAACCACGTGACCGACAATTAGACTCCTCGATTCAAACCGAATCCATGTCCACAAACGTCGAATCGTCACAATCTCAAATTTAGGGAAAACGCAAATCTGTTTGGACCAGTTTAGAACAGCCAAGCCTATCAACATCACTTCAAATTTCACATGAGAGGGGGTTACTAGCTCATCAACGTTTAAATATGGCTCGAGCCAATATAATGCGCATACTTAGCAACGAACGTGCTAACCCGACCTAGAACGAGCCAAGGTCTAGCTCACCTCACTTTCGCTGCTCCCGTCCATTCTCTCACTCAAATACCCCACTCCAGTGTCGAAATATTAATAATAAAATAAAATTTCCACGGGCATTTCAAAAAATTCTCACGAAATAGGACGAAGAGGAACTAAAAAGCTCCTGAACACCCCAGTTCGGGAGAGAACTCTTCTGATTTCTCTTTTTCTCTCTAAACTGAATTCCTGCCACATTAGTTTAGTTTAATGGCTAACCCGACAGTGCCACCACAACCAAACTTTGCCTCTCATCAGATAATTTGGTGTAGATAGTTTGTTGGCGTAAATGATGGTAGGCTAAATGCGGATTTTAATATTCTGTTTTGCTGCACTTGGATTTTCTGGAGTGTGTTACTTGACATCCGTACTCTATTAGTGGACGGATGTAAGCCTTGTATATTTATATAATGGTGTTCGGTGCACATTTCGATTGTTTGCCAGTTATGCTCTTTAGATATGAAGTCCTTTTTCTGATGGATGAGTGTATATTGTTTGTTTTTTCCATGTTAGTTTTGTGTCGAAAGTGACGCCAAGGAATGTGATGTTTTTCCTGATGTTAATGGTTGTGTTTCCAAGTGATAATTTTATTTTTTCTAGATTTTTCTTTGTTTCTTAAGTTTTCTATAGAAGGTAATTGTTTGCGTTTTTGTTGGGTTTAACACGACTCTCCACTTGTTGCTCCATGTTGAGACGTTGTTTAGAGATTCTTGTACGCGAGACATGGCCATTACTGGGTTTCTGGAGGTGCTCCAGATTGCGATGTCGTCTGCGTATTGTGAATTGTGTGTGTATGTTAGATTTGGAAAAGATATGTCACTGACGAAAATTATGTACAGAAGTGGAGAGAGGACTCATCCTTGGGGTACTCCTGCCGCTATATTAAATAATTTGGATATAGTTTTGTTGACTTTTACTTGAGCTGTTCTATTTGTTAAGAAATTTGAGATCCATTTTACTATCGTGGGATTTATTTGCAAATGATTTAGTTGTATATGATGGCATTGTGCCATACGCTGTCGAATGCTTTTTTGACATCTAGGAATAACCCGATGGTTACTTGATTGTTGTAAGCTTTGTAGATTGATTCGGTGAGTCGCGTGAGGTGATCTGTTGTTTGTCTATTTTTTTCTGAAAGCATTTTGAAATTCTGGAAGGATGTTGTTTGATTCACAAAAATGGAGGAGACGGTTGGAGATAATTCTCTCCATCAGTTTGCCATGGAAGCTTAACAGAACGATGGGGTGGAAATTATCTGGATTTGTTATATTAGTTTGTTTTTTGGGGATCGTTGTTATGATGGCATTTTTCCACGTGTTAGGGAAGTATCCGGTCGCAAGTGAAATGTTAATGTTTCCGAGGTGTTGTAGTAGGAGAGTGGAGCTTTTTTTTCAGAATAATATTTGGTATTTGATCATGTCCGGGGGAAGTGTTCTTAAAGTTTTTGATGTTAATTATTAGCTCGGTTATGGTTATTTTTCTGTTGATTGAACTTCGGTATGCTTTTAGTGTCTCGCCAAGGAATCGTAATGAGAATAATGCTTGGTTTGTATTTATGTAGTTGTTGACATGGTGTGGATGTTGTGTGTCGATATCTACTGAGTTTAAATCGCTAAATGAGGATTTGTTGTAGTCAGCTTTCTCTACGTCCGTCCTTGCGATTTTATTGTTGTGTGTGATATGTTGTAGCATAGCATTTGTTTTTGTCTGAAGCGATACTCTTGAATTTTTTCCAAAATTCTTTTGGATTGTTCTTGTTTTTTTCTAAGTTTTTGCAGAAGTTATGCCAGTTGTTTTCTCTTACTTTTTTGATTTCTTGTTTAATTTTTGTATTTGTTCTATTGATTTCTGTTTTAATGAGTGGATCGCGTGTGATGTAGTGTATTCGTCTTAATTGTCTGCGTTTGATTATTAGTGCGTGAATTTCTGATTTTAGAGCCCATTGAATAAGTGATTGTTTTCTTTTTGATTTAGGAATTGTGTTTTTTATGGCTTTCTTTATGACTTCTGTAATTTGATCAACATAGTTGTCTAGTTCTGATTTGTTATTTACATGTTCTATTGGATGGGGTAGGTATGAGTCCAGAGAGGCATTAAAAGTTCGACAGTCTGTTTTAGTGTAGGTGTATGCTGAAGGAGTCACGTACGCCACAGCAGGTTGGCGCGGGTGAATCATGCATGACACGGGGAAGTGGTCACTGGTGATTTCATCATGTACCTTGTATTAAGATATTCTTTTTACCATGTCCTTGGGTGCGATGATGAAATCGAGTAGATCGTATGAGCCATTAGCATCTGAAAAGTGCGTAGGTGTATGGTCATTCATTAGGTGCGTATTATTGCTAGAGATAAAATTTTTTAAGCATGATTCTCTCCGTGTGTCTCTGTTACCCCTTAATTCTGAATGTGGTGAATTAAAATATCTAATAATAATTGGTTTGGGTTTACGATTACCACATTTTTGAAGGAAGTTAATATCGATATCTTTGGTTCGTGAGGAATATACGGCTAGAATCGAAATAGTTAGTTGGTTGTTAAAGTGTATATTACAGAAAATGATTTCCTCCATGTTAGATTTAAAGGAATCTTCTATTGAGATTAGATGCGATATATTCGTACTGAAGTAAGCTATTATACTTCTATTGTTTTCTGAGTGAGGTATGCTGTGCGTGATGAATCCGGGGATTTTGGTGTTTTGTTTCTCTGTGCAAAGTGTTTCTAAAACGATTATTATGTTGGCGTTTATATGTTTATTTGTGTTGGATATTTCTATCTTTTTGTCTTTGAGATTTCCTTGGCAGTTGATGTGTAAGATTTTAATGTGTTGTGTCATTGTGTTGTTTTATTTCCCTTGCATGAATTTTGAGTGAGAGGTGGTGTGGTTTGAGGTGAGGAAGGTTGAAATAATAGCTGTTTGCAGCCTTGCAAGTTATGAGTGATTCGTGCCTCGATTCAAATGAGGGGAGATCACTCAATTCTATCAGCATTGCTACCAAGTTTGTGGTGAAATCTGTTGGGTTGAATGCTTGTGTGGTTTTCGGGCGTGTTACGTCCGCGTAGGTTCGTGTTGATTGAGGTTGAGTGTTCGAGTTGTGTATCAGCTGTGGTTTGTAGTAAAGGTTGTTTGGTGTCGTGGGTTTTATTATTTTTCGTGGTTTTGAAAAGGAATCTGTTGCGTATTTGGGGCAGCCTTTGTAACTGGCTGCATGAGGGCCCTGAGAGTTAGCGCATCTCACTAGGTTACGCTCGTAACGCAGCGTTTTTAAACGGTGCAGTCGTTTTTCGTGTTTTCAAAACGCTGACAGTTAGAACACTGTAGAATGTTATTTTCTAGAAAGTTGGGTTCTTTGACCCGAAAACGATGGAACCAGAGAATAATTGTGCATTCTTTAGGAAGGAAGTGGCTTGGGTGATGATATTGATTTTAATTAAAGGCGTAACTTGTGTTTTATTTAATTTCATTCTGGAAAACTTAGTTTAACTTCTCGTAGCCTTAGTTCCTCGACGATTTCTTGGTCCGAGATATCAAGAGGTATACCTCGGATGACGATGGTTTTCCTAGAGGAGTGTGAAGGTACCCGTTTATTTAAGAGGATACCACCGAAGACATTTGTTGGCCATGCTTTGAGAAGAGTGGCGTACTGTTTGGAATATTTACTCTTGATCAGGATTCCACCACGGGGTAATCAGCGAATGTTGTTGTACTTGGCGCTTGGGAATAGTCGTCGAAGTTCAGCAGCTATTTATGCTTGTCTGATAGTCGCGTGGATACCCTCTACAATAATTGGAGGTGGCGTTTTAGTAGTAGCGAAGTTAGAGGAAGAGTTGGTAGTTTACCATGGCAAGTGGTTCGGGGCACTTCTTGGTTTTGGCCTAGGAAGTTGAAGTCGCAGTGAGGGTGGACAGAGAATCGCTTGATGTATTCGAGTCCCCGTCGGTTGAAAGAACCGTGCTAGCGGCGGCTAGCAGTTTCAGGCGCTCGGCGATTAGTAAGGGACGGGCCCTGCGAGCGGGTGGTTGGACTACGTATCTCCTTCATGGCCGTTCGTTTTTCTTGCGACCCCCCACAGTGAGAGTTAACACTAGTTAACGTTAACTAGTAGCGTTCGTTTTCACTGTGCTGTCGTGACTTTGTTACTCGTCGTGTGTCTTTACCATTACGCAAGAAGCAAGTACCCCGAGAAAACCCACATTCACTAGACGGGACCGAAATAAGCCCTTCTAGTGCTCTTGAGGTGTGTAGAACTTGGGAGTAGTGTAGGACCTGAAACGAGACTAAAAAAAGACAACAAATGTTATAAAGAAACCAATAATTATGGTGTGTTATGCTGATTTAGGATAAAATTAAATGGTGATAGATATTTACGCCAAGATATGGGGGTAGCTGCAATGGTTTTGAATTCAGAGGTGGGTGTGTTGCGGTTAGTAGATTTTTGAAAGTATTTAGAAGCAAGTTTGGTAAGGCGTTCAGGAATTGGTAAGATGTTGGTGTGTTTTTGAACATATTCGACAGATGTATAATGTGGTAGGTGGTGAGCAAGACGTATTATTCGATTTTGAATTGTTTGAAGTAGCAGTAGTTGGTTCTTGTTCATGTTACATGTTACCATGGCTCCATATTCGATAAGGGGTTTGAATGTTTTGTAAATATGTAGGATAGTATCAGGTCTGCAGCCATGAGTGAAGTGACTAATCTTGCAAAGGTGAGATCCTTGTGAGTATTTTCTTTCTGACTTGTGAGAAATGGGAGTTCCATGTAAGTCTTGTGTTAATCGTGATTCCAAGGAATTTGGCATTGTTAGAGAAGGAGATAGGGGTGTTGTAGAGATTAACGAGTTTTGCTGGCTTTAATCTTTTATTGAGCCTACGGTGGAGGATTATAGCCTGGGTTTTGGAGGGATTAAGCGTGATTTTCCATTTATTGCACCAGTGAGTAATATGGTCTAAAGCTGTTTGTATTTTCTTGGTTGCTAGAGGGGGGTCCCATGAAGTGGACCATAGGGCAATATCGTCTGCATATTGCGACGCGTAAGTATACGTTGTGATTGGCAGCGGAAGGTCGTTGACAAAGAGCGAGTATAGTAAGGGGCTAAGAACCGAGCCCTGTGGGACACCAGCGTTTAAGGTAAATGACTGGGAAAGATTGGAATTAATTCTAACTCTGGCTGTACGATTTTCAAAGAAATTTGAGATCCATCTTAGGAAAGTGGGGGGTACTTTAAATTAAGAGTTTATACCTCAGGCCATTGTGCCAGACGGTATCGAAAGCTTTTTGTACATCTAGAAATACAGCTACTGTGGCTTGGAGTTTATTGAACCCTGTAAAGCTTGTTTCAACAAGCCTAACTAGGTGATCTGCAGTTTGTGTATTTTTGCGGCCAGCATTCTGAATATTAGATAAAAGAGTTTCGTTTTCTAATTTCCAGAGTAATCTGGAAGTAAGTATTTTTTCCATGAGTTTGCCAATACAATTTAATAAACTTATTGGTCGAAAATCACTAGGGTGGTGTGAAAGATTCTTTTTTGGGTATTAAAGTAATAATGGCAGATTTCCATGCCTTAGGTAAATAGCCTGAGAAAAAGGAGAGGTTGAACAGGTTAGTTAGGTGCGCAAGGAATTCATTAGAGGCATTTTTTAAAATAATATTAGGAATACGGTCTTCTCCAGGTGTTTTATTTTTAAGTTTCCTAATGTAGAGCGTGATCTCGGTAGTAGATATTGGAGTAGTTATGCTCTGATTTGTGTGAAACTGATTGAGATCGACCGGAAATGTAGCTGAAAAAGGTCGTTGTTATCTGTGATTGTAGAGTTGACTTTCTTTTCGTGACGCTTGTTGAAGTTTGTGTGTAGTGGAGTGCAGAATGTACGTTGGAAATATTTGGCGAATAGGTCTGTTTTTTCCGTATCGCAGTTAGCGGTAGAATTATCATATGTGATTGTTCCTGTGTCCGAACTTTCACGCAGATGTTTTTGAAGGTTTTCCAAAAGGTGGCGGGATTAGGTTTGAGGTGATTTAGGTTTTTGCAAAAGTTGTTCCAGTTTCCTTTCTGTTTTGTTCTAATAAGACGATGTAAGTTATTGTTTGTTTTGTTAATTTGGGGTTTATGTAGCGGGTTGCGTGTAATGATATATTCTCGGCGGAGTCTACGTCTAGTAATAATTAAGGAGTGAATTTCGGGGGTAAGTTTCCAGGAGGTTAGGTGTGTATAGAGACTGTCTGGTAGGAACTGTACATTGAATAGTTTTGGTTAGGGAATGGGAAATTTCTTGATAGTAGTTTTCAATGTCATCTTTGGTATTTGCAACTATGAGGTAGTTAGGGAGGAGTGAATTTAATGTACGGTTAAATAATGACCAATCAGTCTTTGAGAAGTTAAAATGGTTGTTAGAAGAATCGGTGGTAGAGGATCTCATGGAATTATTCCAGTTGGGGTTGCTTAATTGAAAGGATAAAGGGTTGTGGTCTCCTCCAATGTTATCGTGTACTTTAAAATTTTTTATTAAGTGCGTGACTGATGGGGTAGCAATCACTTGATCTATTACACTTTGACTTCCATTGTGATGTGTGCGTGTTGGAGAGTTGTTATTAATAACGTTTAGGTTGTGCATTTGTACAAAATTTGCTAGGATTCTACCAGAGGTGTTTGTAGTATAGCCATGGAGTGAGGGGTGCGACGCATTAAGATCGCCAAGTATAATAAGATTGTTGAATGTGTTAATGATGGAATTCAGAAATGTAATGTCAGGGGTGAGCTGGGGGGATATATAGCTAAAACGGTTAAATCGGGTAGTGGCGTTGATTTAATAGTACAGAGTATATATTCGTGGGAAGTTGGTAAGTTGTGGTCGAACAAGGTGATGTTCATGTTCTGTTTGTATAGAAGTGCGATACCTCTCGTGTTGGTGGTTTTTGGTTTAGAGATAACCTTATAGTGAGGAAAAATTTGATTGTTACTTTTAAGTAGAGTTTCATTTATGGTGATGATAGAAGCGTCTAAATTATTAGCTAATTCAAGAAGTTCGTATTTTTTGTAATTAAGTCCACCTTGAATGTTTATGTGAAGGAAGGTAAATAATTTAGTGGTCTTACCTATTCGGAAGATCCGAGAAGTCCTTCGACGATGCGTTGTTCAAGAACGGCGGGAGATAAACCAGGGATCATCAGGTAGCGTTGGGCTGCTTTACATGAAGTGATGAGGAATTGGTCGCGGTTAAGGTTTTCTTTGGCAGCTGCAATCATGACCTGGACGATGAAAGCCATGACATGTGTCGGATTAATGTAAGAGAACGCGACATTTTGAGCTTTGGGTGGTTCCTGTTCTTTTTGCCGTGATACTGGTGCTTGTTTCATAGTGTCGGCATAGCTTCGGTTCTGCTGATGTCTACTGGTGGAAGGTTGGTTAACAGTGGTAGTTGTGTGTTTGGGTAATGAGGGAAACTTTGTTATGGGAACAGGTGCGGATTGTCCTCGTTGGAGATTGGCAAATTTAGCCCTAATGGCAGCAACAAATTGAAATTTAGGGCAACCACGGAAACTTGCCGCATGTTGCCCACCACAATTACTACAGGTGGTGTCATTCCTTTATTTAGGGCAGACACTGACGGTATGTTCGCCTGAGCAGTGAACACATCGTTACTTGGCTGTGCAAGCGGTTTTGGTATGACCAAAACGCTGGCAGTTGAAACATTGTAGTATGTTGTTGTCCGGGAAGTTCGGCTCCTCGACTCGGAAGCGACGGAATCACAGAATTATGCCATTTTTCAAAAAAGTGGTAGCTTGGTTGACATCGGTGATGTTTAACTTGATGAGCGGTGTGATTTGTTGCGTCCTGGCAGATTTGATTCTGACAAAAGTGGAGAATTTCACCTCACGAAATTTGAGTTTCTCTTCAATTTCCTGGTCTGAGGTATCAAGGGGTATGCCTCGAATGACTACAGTCTTCCTTGGAGAATCAGATGGAACACGTTGTGTTAGGCTGATGCCACCAAAGGCATCAGTTGGCCATGCTTTAAGAAGTAAAGCATAGTCTTTGGGTATTCTGTTCTGATGAGAATTCCTCCGCGGGGAAGTCGGCGAACGTTGGTAAATTTAATTGTTGGAAAAAGTCGACGAAGTTCGGCGGCTATTTGAGGTTGTCTCACTGTGGCGGGAATACCTTCGACGATTACGGGAGGTGGTGCCTTGGTTGTGGCTGGACTTGATGAGGGAGCACTTTGGTTAACAGTAGGACATGGCTCGGGGCATTTGCCTTGTTTGGCAGAGTTCTTGGAGGAAGCCGTAATGGTAGAAAGAGAGTCACTGGAGAAATTGTGGTCATCGTCGGAAGACATGGCCGAACTCGCGGCAGCAAGTAATTTGAAACGCTCGGCGCTGGTAAGGGACGGGCCCTGCGAGCGGGTGGATGGCCTGGATATTTTCATTTTCGTAGTTGAACGCATTGGTCGTGAGACCCCCAGCGTGGAAGCTTGATAGGGCGACGGGCTCGGTATGTTCGGCTTGGTGGTGTGGTAGAGCTGGAGGTCGATGAAACTAAAACGGTTACCTAGCAGCCCTGAAAAGGACTGTGGATATACACAAAGGAAAAAAAATAGACTATTCACAGAGTATACACTATGCACCAACTAGGTGACGAGACGTCTGACCTGTGTCGTGGTGACGAGGAGACTACCATTACGCACACACAAATTCAGCAGGTTTTATGGGCATCAGATAAAAGTTTCATGTGAAACATTAATCCCTAGGGGTGCTCGAAGACTAAACAATCCTCCTTAAACCCGCACATGATAGAAATTAAGACGATAACTAAGTGAATAGATGATGGGGATAATAGGATTGATGGATATAGATTTTATTTGTATAATACTAGTGTGATCTGGTAGGCGTGGCAGGCAGCAAAGCGAAGGCAATAAGAACCCCATTCGAAAAGGAGACCAGAAGAGTAATTATTGTAGAGCTCAAACTAACTGGCAGGGGTTTAGTGTAGAGAGAGAGAGAAAGAGAAAAAATCGTAAGAATTCCCTCTCCAAATGGGCTTTTCAGGAACGTTGTGGTTCCTCTGTTTCCTTTCGTGGAAGGTTATTGAATTTAGCTGGCTTTTTTAACTTTTTTTGGGGGGTGAAGGAGTGAAGTTGGTTATATTTAATATAATCCATGAACGAGGCAAAGGTAGCACCAGAGAAAAACGGCCAGATCCCGTCCAGAAAGGCAGCTCTCGTAGTAAACGTGAACACACACGCACACAAACGACCCGATTCAGGACATTGCAATAAAGTTGCCTTGGCTGAGATATAAAGATCCAATGCATAAGTTTTTGCTGTGGGGGGGAGCGCCCTGAAAAAACCCACTTTTATAGGACAGGCGCCGAAAGGTGAAATAAATTTGGTTGGTGCACTAGTTAATTTACAGTGATGCCTTTCGCTTGTTTTTGTTTTCTGCTTGGTAAGTTCCTTATTTGATGTATATAATTTACTGGAGTGAATGATTGTAGACTGAATGCAGATTTTAGTATTTTGTTTTGTTGAGCTTGGATTTCCTGGAATGTGTTACTTGACATCCATACTCTATTTTTGGATGGGTGTAAGCCTTTTATATTTGGTGAGCATTTCCAGTGTTTGCTGGTTAGTAATTTGATAGATGGATCACGTGTAATATAGTGTGTTCATCTTAACTGCTTGCGTTTGATTATCAGTACGTGAATTTCTGGTGTTAATTCATTGATTGTTGATTTCTGATTGTTTTCTCCTTGTTTTAGGGATTGTGTTTTTTATGGCTTCTGTAACTTGATTTACATAGCTGTCTAGTTCTGTTTTGTTGTTAGCATGTTCAATTGGATGGGGTAGGTATGAGTCTAGTGTAGCGTAATAAATGAGCCAATGGGTTTTGGTGTAAGTGTATGCTGAGAGAGTCGCGGACGCCACAGCAGGGTGGCGCGGATAAATCATACAGGAAACGGGGAAGTGGTCACTCATGATTTCATCATGTACTCTGAAGTTAAATTCTATTAACTGTGCCCTTAGTCAATGACGTAATCAAATACATCATATAAGTCGTTGGCGGCTGAAAAGTATGTAGGTGTTTTGTCGTTTATTCGGTGCATTTTGTTACAAGAAAAATTATACTTACACACACACACACACACACACACACACACACACACACACACACACACACACACACACACACACAACCATCTGCGTGGTTTATTACCCTTTAGTTCAGTGTGTGGAGTATTAAAATCTCCAATATTGATTGCTTTAGGTTTACGGTTAGCACATTTCTGTGGGAAGTTAATGTCGATATCTTTAGTGGGTGAACAATATATGGCTAGAATTGGAATAATGAGCCGGTTGTTGAAGTGTATGTTAGAAAAAATGGTTTCATTTTTGCTTAATCTGAAAGAATCTTCTACTAAGATTAGTTGTGAAATTTCTGTATTGAAGTAAGCTATTACGCCTCTATTTTCTGAGTAAGGTATGCTGTGTGTGATAAATCCGGTTATTGTGGTGTTCTGTTTCTCTGTGCAAACTGTTTGAGACAATGAAAATGTTGCCATTAATGTTTTAGATTTCTATCATTTTCTTTTCAAGGTTTCCTTGACAGCTGATGTGCAGAATTTTAATGTGTTTTATCATTGTGATGTTCTACTTCCCTTGGATGAATTCTAAATGAAAGATGTGGTTTGAGATGGGGAAGGAGAAAGTAGTGTCTTGCAAGACTGCAAAGAGCCTTGAGTGATTTTTCTTGATTCGAAGGTAGGAAATTCACTTAATTCGATAAGCATTGCTAATAAATTTGCAGTGAATTCCGTGTGGTTAAATGTATGTGTTTTCGTGTGTGTAACGTCTGCGTATGTACGTGTTAATTGTGGCTCAGAGGTTGTGTTTCTGATCTGCGAGTCTGTTGGAGTTTTGAGTAGTGGTTGTTTAGTGATGTGAGTGTTGAGAGTTTGTTACTGTTCGAGGTTTCAAAAATGATTGTTGCGTATCTATGTGTAACTTGCTGCGTGAGGGCTTTCAGTTTGCGCATTTTACTTGGTTACTCTCATTGGGGCAATAAGAACCTAATGAGGTCTACCGCATCTCACGCATCTGTCTTTGACCATACAGTTGAATTTTGTGTGTCCGAACTTTTGACATTAACATTGTAAAATTGGCTTCTGGTGTGTATTCTCCGGTTCGGTCGTGTGTGTTTTGGATAATAGAAAGCAATTGTCTTTTAGTAGTTTGTCATTGTCGTCTTTATTGTTTACGGTTACTTTGAATAGTGGCGTTTTTTGTTTTGTTTTAAAAGAGATGATTCGTTCTGATTTATAAATGTCATAACCTTATATATTCAGTTCCTCAGTTATCTCGTTATCTTCGATGTCGAAATCGACATCTGAAAACAGTTCACTATCAAAAGACCAAATCAACACTTCACAGTTGCTTTAACCCCGAATGCATCCTTGGCCCAATGGGCTGAAATGTGTGCGAATTCATGTGGTTCTGTACACTTTAACATTTTCCCTTTGGAAAGACGTTTAATATCCTTGAACTGGATGCCCGGGTAGTACACTGTTTATTGAAGGAATAAACAACACGACACGTGTCCCTCAGATCGTAAAACAGAGTTGTGGTTCTGTATTGAGGAATATCGTGTGATTGTGGGACAGTGGTGGTGTTTTTAGTGTTATCAGTGTCGTTGCTGGTGTTTTTCGATTCGTGTTTCTTAGACCTATTAGATTAATGGCGTTATTACTGGAGACTATACATTAGCCTTTTCCTTCTTGAACCTCCTTTCATTCGTGGTTTTTTTTTTCTGATACCTGCTTTGTTGATTTTTCTGTACCTGAAACTTTACTTACCTTGGCCTTTTTCTTTCGGCTCCTTTTATCCATAATACCTGCTTGGTTGTTCTCCATGGACCTGAGTTTTCGCTCTCTGAACCGTCTGTAGAAGTGCTCAAGAAATTTGAGAGAAATGTTTTGATCGAAGACCTTATATTGTGAGATGGTCACTGTCAACATCTTCTGCATTAAAATTTATAAACTTTTATCTCATATTGCAATAGGTGAGACGGATGTCTAGAATATCATTAGAATTTTTTGCATCGGTAGTATGGGTAGGTATATTATCGTTTAAGATGTACTATTTTTATCTATGAATTGTAACAGGCGTCTCTCATTGGAGTTTGAATTCGAAACAAGAACTTTGGGTGTAATTCTACAATCACCTAATTACTATCGTATTATGGTTGTGGGAAAAGATGTTGGATATTATATTTGTCTATACACTTGTTTGGAGAACAGTATAATCCTGCTCTCATTGTCGGGTGGTTTTCTATGAGAATATCAACCACTATTTTCATTGTTGCTGTTCATTGCGACTTCAGTAACTGAAAGATGGTTCTTTATATAATAACATAATTCCTCTATTCTCTTGATTATTTCTTCTGTCTTTTCTTATTGAAGTATAGTTATATATTTTGAATCTATTTTTATCATAAATTAAAATTTTACTTGTGATAAAAATAAATAAATAGATATCGGGGTTTATATCTGTTAAGTCTTCGACCTCGTGTTGTTTGGAAGCAAGTGCACCTTAAAAGTGTAAATTTTATGATTTTAGCATGTATTTAGTAATTGTTATTAGTTGTATGTTTATTTGATTGGTTTGGTTTAGTAAATTCTTTAATAAACTCTGTCAAACTGTTTTTACTACTTACTTACTATTTTGTTTGTTTCTTCGTTTGTATTTTTTATTGTGAGGATGTTCACGTGGTTATTTGTTCTGTGACTTTGTTCTTGAAATCATTTGTTTTTGTTTAGTTAGTAGTTTTGGTTGTGTAATATTTTCTTTCAGCTTCTGTTCATATGTAATTGATCCTGTAGTTGAATGTTTGTTATTGTGTTTAGTGTGTTATCTTGTGTTGTTTTTATTTCACAGATGCGTTGTTTAATCTGTTTATATTTTTGACATCGTTTTTCTGTATGTGTTTCACTACAATTACAGCATTTTGGTGTGATTTGTTCTTTTTACAAGCCGATATATGATGTCACCACCACATCCGCATCATCTTCGTGTTGCTAGACATATTGCTGAAACGTGTCCATATTGTTGGCAATAAAAACGCTGATTACAAGTGCAGGTGTTTCTAATTGTCTCACTTGGTATTTTTGGTAACACAAAATATCATTTATTTATCAGTTCCAAGATGTTGTAATGTTGTTCTATGTCCAATCTTATTGAATTTGTTGCTTTATTTGTGACTTTGGATATAATTCTTTCTATTTCGTGTGAGGTGTGTTGAGATTGCTTAATCCTTGTTCAATATCTTGTTTTGTCATTGAGTGATGCACCCCACGGATTACTATTGCCTTAGGCTGTTGCTTGGTTCAAATGTATTTTGAAGTTGATCTTTGAAAGTTTCGGCCATTTCTTTTGTATGTATGTGCTATTGTATTATGTTTCAGTGCAGGATATTTCTTTGAGACTGTATTATCATTGAGTCTTTATGGAATGTCCAGAAAAAATTTCTGGTCAGTTTTCTCCTTCAGTTTTGAGCAGTAGTTGCCCCATTTATCTTGTTTTTGTTATTTTATTTGTACTTTGATCTGATTTCTTATACTGTTTATTTGCGTTTTTCTTTGTCTTATTATCACGCACTGTCTTAAGTGTTTTTTTTTTTTAACTAGGGTGATTACTTTTGCGGTGGGTTTCCATATGTTGTTTTAATGGTGTTTTGGTATTGTTTTCTTGGTTGCTTTTTGAAGGCACTTCGTTATTGCTTGATAGTAATTATCCATTTCAATATGGGTTTTAACTTTTATAACTTTATTAGGTAATGGGTTGTCTAATTTCTGTTTGTAATTTTGTCGATTTGCTTTACTGTAATTAAATTTTTATGGTGGGGCGAGATCGAAGACGCAATATATTGGTAGGCGATCACCATCAACATCTTTTCCCACGTCGAATGTTGTTAGATTTTGGCTCAGATTATGTGTGCAAAAGCACAGGTCAAGTATGTGTGTGTAGGTGTGGCATCGTTTAATAAGACTATTGTCATCTACGAATTGTAAGAGACTTCTTCCATTGTTTGAGTTCCAGCGTCCAAAGCTAACATTTTTACTATTTAGGTCTCCCATAACTGTAGAGTTATGGTTGTGAGAAAAGATTTGTGAATAATACTATATCTAGTTTACTTCGTGAGTAGTAAATTCCTGCTGCGGTTACTTTTTTGTTTCTTTGCAGGATATCTACTGTGACATGTTAATTGCTACTACTCAATTAAATTTCTATTACTGAAAGCTCCATTTTGTAAAGCAGCATGATGCCTCTGTTATCATTTTAATTTTTTTCTGTCTTTTCTTATGGTTGAATAATTTGTTATTTTAAATCTATTATTATATATTAGTTTTGCTTACTATTATAATATGGGGGTTAGTTTCTTGTATTCGGTCTTCGATCTCATGTTTTTTAGAAGCTATTGCACCTTGGATTTTTATATATATATACTACTGTGAACATTGTGTTGTGAGCATGTATCCAGTAAGTGTTCACTATATATTGTATTCGAAGTGTGATGTGATTTTTGAACATGTAAATTAGCAAATCGATGTCGTTGGCTGTTTGGTTCGGTTTTGTGTATTCTTTCACAAATTCTGTAAATGTGTTTGATTATGGTAGTAATGATGCTTGTTTTATCAGGTGTGTTAGCATTTGTTTCGTGGAATGTGGTGCTGTTTATAAAGTTTGTTTCCTTTTAACATTTGTGCATATGTAGTTTTAGTTGTTTTATTATATTCTGTTATGTCTATTTTTCGTTGCCTATTTGTACGTGATTGATTCTGTTCTGACAATGCTGTTCTTATCTGATTTATATACGTTGTTTTATCTGTTTGTTTATCAACACTTTTATGGTTGGCTGTGTGGGTTTGTTCACAGTTAGAACATGTCGGTGTTTCTTTCTCTTTTTAACACTGACATATGGTGTTCCCCGCCAGCGCGTGTTGCTAAGTAGGTTGCACAATCGTGTCCATTTCTTTGGCGACTTTAACATTGTGGTACTACAATTACTGGGCTTTTTAACTGTTCTACTTGGTATTTTCGATACCAAAGCATAATTCCATTATTAATGAAATTTAGTATGCTGTAACTGTCATCTATGTTTTCTCGTATAAGGTTTACGGATGCTTGTGTATATTTGTTGTTTTAATTATTCATTGAATACTGATGTGTGGTGTGCTTTATTCGTCTAACGCTTCGGTAGCAGATTCAAGGTTAAGAATGGGTTCAAACTATTGATAGTTCTTGTCTCCAGCTCGTAGGGCTCTCTGGGCTTTTTCGGCCTTAACATATTTTCCAGATGCTTTTTGTGGAGGCATGTTGAAAAGTAAACTTAGGAATTTTATTTTTATATTTGACTTGGCAGTAATTTTGGTTTGAAAGACCCCTAAGGCGCACCAGGGGCGCTCAAACTTTTTTCTTCAGCCTCACATGTGTGTCAGGTTGGATGTGTCCGTGAAGAAAGGAAGGACGAATTAACTGATGTATGACTGAATATAATAATAAAATACGAGTTGAGGAGCGGGAGAGCTGGGCTGTTCGGAAAACTTCTTGATCATGGGCAGGGAGACCAAGGCTGCAGCAGGTCGCACCTACTTCAGGGGACCGGTGACATAGTGGGAGAAATGAGTACTGAGAAAGAGAAAAGGAAAGATTTAGAAACAAACGGGATAGAGAGGGAATAATGTGTAGAAAAAAAAAAGGGGGAGAGGGAGGGAGAGAGTTAGGAGTAAATACAGACGGTCCTTTCAGGGCCAGAATGCCTGGGATCTGTAAATCCAATGGCGAGAAATTAAATGGGGGGGGAACCGGAGTACCAGGAGAAAACCACTTTTACCGGATGGGCGCCCAAAAAATACCCATTCAGTGCCCAACCTAGAATGTTAAAAAGAAACATTAATGACATGTAAATGGATAACACTATATTATCCGTTCTAACATTACTGGTCACTGTCATTACTGGTAACTGTGGTTAGTATTCCAGTTTATTAGTGAAATATTTGAAGTCTAGATATGGGGGAGTATTTGCTATTCGGTACAGTTGACTAGTTTGGAAGATTCTATCAGCAGCTTTAGTATAATATCGTTTGGCGAGTTTGAATCGATCCTTAATTGGTATTAGTAGAGTTAGGGAGTTGAGGTAGGTAGCGAGAGTGAAGTTGGGGAGACGGAAAGCAATTTTAAGACGCGGTTTTCAGGATTTGTAGTAATGTATATTGTCTTTCAGTGATGTTGCATGTGGCTGCATTACCATATTCGAACAAGGGTCTAATAAATGCTTTATATAGTGATAATGGTTTTGAGGAACAGCCTTTGCTAACCGAGCAAGTAAAAGTATCTTGTTTTTGAAGCGTATTGTTAGCCCCAACAGTTTTCTGAAAGTGTGGTGTCCAGGAAAGGTAATGGGTTAGGGTAAGGCCTAGGTTATGGTTTTTATGAAAATGTCAGTTTTATTGAGGTTAAGTTTAATGTTCCTGAATGTTTTGTATACTTAATTTTTCTGCGGAAGACAATAGCTTGCGATTTCGAGGGATTTAAGATGACGCCATTTATTACACCTTTGAGATACTGCATCAAGGGTTTTGTGAACTCGAGAGGCTGCAGTATGGGGTTAGATGAGATGCTCCAAATAGCAATGTCGTCTGCATATTGATAGATGAGGGTTGAGTTTAGAGAAGGTAAAGTTATGTCATTAGCATATGAATTATATAGTATTGGACTAAGTACAGAACCTTGGAACGCCTGCGTTAAAACTGAATGGGTGTGAGATCGAGTTGTGTATCTTAATACTTGCATTACTGTTGGTGAGGAAGCTGATATCCAGCGGACTAGAATATGCCGATGGTTAAAATCTTATAGTGTAGGCGATCGTCCCAGACAGTCAAATGCTTTTTGAACATCTAGGAAAATAGCAACGGTGGTTTGTTTCCTGTTAAATTCTTTAAATACTTATTATGTGGCGAGCAAGGTGGTCAGTGGGTTTTTTTTTGTAAGTATAAGTATGATTTTCGTGCTAGTTATGGGTCGAGTGTAGTAAGAGTGGAAATGTTTATCTAGCTCAAGATTAATGGGAAATCGGGAGGAGAACATGGCAGGGTTTAACTTCAGTTTGGGAAGTTCGGTGATAGTGGGATTGGTCAAAGGATGAGATATCAGGGGTGAGAAAAGTGTTTGTAAAATATTGAGCAAATAGATAAGCTTTATCGAGGTCGGAGTTTGAAATATGTTTGTCAGGGTAATTCTTGCTAGATTGTACGTTAGCAATGGATTTAATTTTTCTCCAAAATAGGGTTGGGTTTGGGTATGATTTTTCGATAGAATTACAATTTGTTCCAATTTGTGGTTTGACAAGTGAAGGATGTTATGTTCGAAGGGCAGCTTGAAATGTGGGACAACCATGGTAAGATAAGGCGTGAGGTCCTTTACAAATAGCTCATCGGGTGATCTCTCTTTTGTTAGGGCATGCGAAACCTTGATGCGGACCACTGCATCTGACACAGTGGACAAGTGGTCTGCAGACTATCGCGGTGTACCCAAATCGTTTGGCAGTTGAAGCACTGGATTAATTTGGTCGTTATTTCTTGGGTAATAATGGCTGATTTCCATGCATTTGGTAAAATAGCCTCAGAGAAAGGAGAGGTTAAACAGATGAGTAAGGTGTGAAAGGAGTTCGTTGGAAGCATTTTTAAGAATAAGTGGAATGCAGTCTTCTCCAGGTGTTTTACGTTTTCTAATGTACAATTTGATCTCTGCTGAAGATATTCGGGTTATGTTTTGGTCGTGCGGATGTGAGTAAGGTCGACTGGAAAATTGAAAAAAGTTCGTTATTATCTGTAATGGCAGCTTATTTTACTCTCGTGATGCTTGTTGAAGTTTGTGTAGTGGGGTTCAGAAGGTATGCTGGAATAGGTCGGTTTTCCCTGTCTTTATTAGCGGTAGTATTATCGTATGTGATTGTTCCGGTGTCAGAATTTTTGCGACATATATTTTAAAGTTTTCCAAAAGGAAGCGGGATTAGGTTTGAGGTAATCAAGTTTACAACAGTTGTTCCAGTTTTCTTTGTTTTTTTTTTCATTCTTATGAGGCGTTTTAACTTGTTTTTGGCTTTGTTAATTTGTGGTTTATGTAATGGGTTGCGTGTAATGATGTATTCGCGGCGGTGTTTTCTTGTGATGATCAGACTGAATTTAAGGGATGATTTTTCGGGTGTCAGGTGTGTTTTGTAAAGGTATGGTTCAGACTATTTCCTGTGTTTTTGTTTGTTTTTTCAGGGAAGTGGAAATTTCTTGGTAGTAAAGTTCTGTCACATTTGGTGTTTGCAAATTTTATGTATTCAGTGAGGAGAGCGTTTAAGGTACGGCTAAAGGACAGCCAATTAGTCTTAGGGAAGCTGTAAGAATTGTTAGTTTTAATGACTGTAGTTCTGATGGAGTTATTCCAGTTGGGGTTATTTAATTAAAAGGATAAGGGGTTATGATCTCCCCTGGTGTATATATTAGGTGTATGATTGATGGGGTAACGATCGCTAGATCAGTTACTCGGTTTTCCATTGTGGTGTGTGTGTGTGTGTGTGTGTGTGTGTCGGTAAGTTGTTATTGATTACAGATAAGTTATATGTATGCGTAAAGTTGGCTAGAATTCTGCCGGAAGTGTTTGTACTGTATCCAAGGAGTGTTGGATGCGACGCATTAAGGTCGCCGAGTAAAACTACATTTCTCTACTCCATTATTAACACATTTAACAATGTAGTGTCAGGGGTGACTTGGGGAATATATCATATATCGATATATGGCTAAAAGAGTAATGTGGGGTAGTGATTTTGATTTGATGTTACAAAGTATATATTCATGGGAAGTTGGTATGTTGTGGTCGATCACGGTAATGTTGAAATTCTGTTTGTGTAAAAGTGCAAAAGAACTTTTTTTCAAAATAATGTTTGGTAGTTGGTCATGTCCGGAGGAAGTGTTTTTGAAGTTTTTAATGTTAATTTTCAGTTCAGTGATGGTATTTTTCCTATTAATTGAACTTGTATGTTTCCAGTGTCTCGCAAAGGAACCGTGTTGAGAATGAAGCTTGTTTGTATTTATGAACTTGTTGATATGATGTTGGTGTTGTGTGTCGAAGTCTACTGAATTTAGGTTGTTGAAGGAAACTTCGTAGTAGTCAGCTGATAGATCAGCTGTCTCTACGTCCGTCCTTGCGATTTTATTCTTGTGTGATATGTTGTAGCATGTGATTTGAGTTTTCCGAGATTCTTTCCCATTATTTTTTACTTTATCTAAATTTTGTCAATTAGTTTCTTTGCTAATTTATTTTCTTTGTCTTTTGCATTTGTTCTGTTGATCTGTGTTTTGATAGATGTATCACATAATATCATGTGTTCTTAATTGTCTGCGTTTTACAATCAGTGCATGAATTTTTGGTGTTAGTCCACTGATTATGTAAGTGCTTTCTCCTTGATTTAGGGATTGTTTTTTATGGTTTTAGGTATGGTTTCTGTGACTTCATTAACACAGTTGTCTCGTTCTGTTTTGCTGCTAGCACGTTGAATTGGGGGATGTAGATGTGAAGCGTGGAAAGTGAGCCAATCTCTTGGTGTACATGAAAACGGAAGGAGTAATGTATGCCACGACTGGGTGAATCATACAAGAAATGGGGAAGTGGTCACTCGTGATTTCATCATGTACTCTGAAGTTAGATTCTTTTTGCTGTGTCTTTGGGGGCTATGATGTAAACAAGTACGTCATATAAAGCGTTGGCGGCTAAAAAGTTTGTAGATGTGTTGTCGTTTATTAGGTGCATTTTGTTAATAGAAAGATTTTTTTATATTCAACCCTCTGCGAGTGTTACTGTTTCCCCTTAGTTCTGCATGTGGGAAATTAAAAACCGGCTAACAATTCCAATTCTAGCCCTATATTGTTCACCATCTAAATATATTAATATTAATTTCTTAACAAAATATGTTAGCAGTAAACCCAAACCAATTATTATTGAGGATTTTAAAGTGTATATTTATAAAAATGGTTTCATTTATGTTTGATCTAAAAGAATCTTCTACTGAGATTAGTTGTGAAATTTCTCTATTGAAGTAGGATATTATTCCTCTTGTTCTCTGAGTAAGGTATGATGTATGATTAATCCGGAGATTATGGTGTTCTGTTTCTCTGTGCAAAGTGTTTCTGAGACAAGGATAATGTTGGCATTTATGTTTGTTTATGTTGTGGAATTCTATTGTTTCCTTAAATTTACACATGAACTGCCAAGGAAACCTCAATGTGTTTTACCATTGTGATGTTCTTCCCTTGCATGAGTTTCAAATGAAAAATCGTGTGGTTTGAGATGGGGAAGGTGAAAGTAGTGTCTTGCAAGACTGCAATGAGCCTTGAGTGATTCGTGTCAAAGGAATCCTATTCACTGAATTCGATTAACATTGCTAATAAATTTGTATTGAAATCCGTGCGGTTAAACGTATGTTTTCGTACGTGTCACGTCTGCGTTTGTACGTGTTTATTGTCGTTCTGCGAGTCTGTTGGAGTTTTTAGTAATGGTTGTTTAGTGACATGAGTGTTGAGGTTTGTTACTGTTTGTGGTTTTGAAAATAATTCTATTTCTTATTCTTGTGTATTTGGGGCAGCCTTTGTAAGTGGTTACGTGAGTGCTTACACAGTTTGCGCATTTCACTTGGTTTCGCTCGTAAGGACTGAGCAGCCTCGTGAGGTTCAGCGCATCTCACACATCTGTCTTTGGCCATGCAATTCGTTTTCGTTTGTCCGAACGTTTGACATTTATAACATTGTAGGATTTGCTTTTGGTGCGTCTTTGTTTGTCTCCTACACGACTATATCCAACCCTCCTCAAGACGTTTTTTCAGAAACTATCCACATATTCATTCATAACATTGTAAATCAGTGATGTCGATTTACAAAAGTAAATATCTCGCGAATCGCAAAATCACGAAACCATATACTGCTGTATACCATATATTCCTGACATCAACAAACAAATAACTAACATTTGGCAAAAACTAGTAACAAAATATAACATCCCAGTTAAAACTAAATTTATTCAAAAACCAGGCACAAAACTAAGGTCTATACTATGTAAGAACTACACTGACAAACACCACACCAACATTATTTATAAAATACAATGTGATAACTGCCACGACTTCTATATTGGAGAAACAAGTAGAAAAATGGAAACCAGATTCAAAGAACATAAAAAGTCACCTTCACACGTTTTCGAACACTGCAAGTGAAATGGACACAACATAACCCTAGAAAACACTCAAATACTAAAAGAATCAAACATAAACAAACGAAAAATTAAAGAAGCCTTACTTATACAACAACTTTAACCAATATAAAGGAACGCCATTATACCTATATTAAAATTATATATTCAAACATCTAACACCGCCCTCTACATTGCGACACTCAGTTACACAACCCCTTCCAAACGTGGTCAGCGTCCGGTCAGTTACCTCTTTCTTTGTAAACCTGACGATGACCGAAGGTTGCAACGCTGTTCGCTCTTCTATATAAAATATTTTCTCAACCCAAACGAGCTCTTTTTGCATATAAAATATAACATTGTAAAATTAGCTTTTGGTGTTTTTCTCCAGTTCGATCGTGTTTTTTGAATAAAAGAAAGCAACCGTGTTTTAGTAGTTTGTTCTGGTCGTCTTTATTGTTCACGGTTATTTTGACTGGTGGTGTTTTTTCATTTGTTTTAAAAGAGATTTCGTTCTGATTTTGAAATGTCATAACCTTCTATTTTTAGTTCCTCAATGATCTCGTTATCTTTGTCGGAATCGACACCTCTAATAACAGTTTTCTGTGGAGTGTTTTGTTTGGATGGGCTGATGGTAACTTGGACTCCGAAGGCATCCTTGGGCCAATGGGCCAAAATGTATGCGAATTCATGTGCTTCCGTGCAATTTGGGGTAGCCTCGGAAATGTGTCGCGTGCTGACTTTCGCAGTTACAGCACATGGTTTCGTTCCTATCTTTAGAGTCACAACAATTTTGTTCCCCTCTCGATTTTACTTTCTGGTCAGGAGGTGAACGATGTCCAGCCCTGAAAAAAACCCACTTTCACAGGACAGGCGCCGAAAGTTTTGCCAGTCCTGTGCCCGAGATCTGAAAGAGAGAATACATATTATTGACATGAATTTATTTCTTTAGATACTTTGTGTTATTTGTGATCCTTGAAATATGTTGTAAGGTGAAATGTATTTGGTTGGTGCACTGGATAATCTGTACAGTGATGACGTTTGTTTGTTTTCTGCTTTTTGATAATATTTGTGATATTTCCGCTAGTCTAGCACTTTGTGTGGGTAAGTTGTTGATTTGATGTATGTAATTTACTGGAGTGAATGACCGTAGATTGAATGCAAATCTTAGTATTTTGTTTTCTTGAACTTGGATTTTCGGGAGTGTGTTATTTGACGTATTATGTGACTTGACATCCATACTCTATTAGTGGACGAATGTAAGCCTTGTATATTTGTCTAATGGTGTTATGTGAACGTTTTGATTGTCTACTGTTTAGTCATTAGGTGTGAAATCCTTTTTCTAATTAACGAGAGTATATTGTTTACATATTTTTACCATGTTAGTTTTGTGTCGAAAGTGATGCCAAGGAATGTGATGTTTTTGCTCGTGTCAATGGTTGTGTTTCCAAGTGATAATTTTATTTTTTCTAGATTTTTTTCTTTGCTTCTTAAGTTTTCTATAGAAGGTAATTGCTTATGTTTTTGTTGGGTTTAACACCACTCTCCACTTGTTGAGACGTTGTTTAGAGATTCTTGTACGCGCGACATGGCCATTACTGGGTTTCTGGAGGTGCTCCAGATTGCGATGTCGTCTGCGTATTGTGAATTGTGTGTATGTTAGATTTGGAAAAGGTATGTCACTGACGAAAATTATGTATAGAAGTGGAGAGAGGACTGATCTTTGGGGTACTCCTGCCGTTATATTAAATAATTTGGATATGGTTTTATTGACTTTTACTTGTGCTGTTCTGTTGGTTAAGAAATTTGAGATCCATTTGACTATCGTGGGATTCATTTGCAGGTGATTTAGTTTGTATTTGAAGGCGTTGTATCATACGCTGTCAAATGCTTTTTTGACGTCTAGGAATACCCCGATAGTTACTTGATTGTTGTTGTAAGCTTTGTAGATTGATTCTGTCAGTCGTCGTTCGTCCTTGTGATTATATTGTTGTATGTGATTTGTGTTTTTGTCTGAAGAAATACTCTTGAATTTTTTCGAAAATTCTGTTGAGATGTTTTTGATTTTTCCAAAGTTTTACCAAGAGCTTTGTCAATAAGTTTCTTTTCCTATTTTAATTTCTTGTTTAATTTTTGCATTTGTTCTGTTAATCTATGTTTTGATAGATGGATCGGATGTTATGAAGTGTGTTCGTGTTAATTGCCTGAATTTCCGGTGTTAGTCTATTAATTATGTGAGTGTTTTTTATGGCTTTTGCAACATAGTTGTCTAGTTCTGTTTTGTTGTTAGCATGTTCAATTGAATGTGGTAGATATAAATCCAGGGAAGCGTTGAAAGTGAACCGATCTGTTTTGGTGTAAGTTTATGCTGAGGGAGTCACGTACGCCACAACATGGTGGCGCGGGTGAATCATACAGGAAGTGAAGTGATCTCTCGTGATTTCATGATGTACTCTGAAGTTAGAGATTCAGTTTACTGCCTCCTTGGGTGCTATTATGAAATCAAGTACGTCATATGAGCCGTTAGCGGGCTAAAAAGTGTGTAGCTGTTTGGTCGTTTATTAGGTGCATTTTGTTATAAGAAATTGTTTTTTTATGCACAACCCTCTGCGTGTGTTTCTGATTCTCCTTAGTTCTGTATGTGGAGAATTAAAATCCTCAATAATAATTAGTTTGATTTACGGTTAACACATTTTTTCAGGAAGTTAATGTTAATATCTTTAACAACCACATAACTATTCGAATTCTAGCAATATATTGTTCACCCATTAAAGTGTATATAATAGAAAATGGTTTCATTTATGCTTCATTTAAAAGAATCTTCCATTGAGATTAAATGCGAAATATCTGAATCAATGTAGGATATCATTTCTTTTGTTCTCCGAGTATGGTATGCTGTGCGTGATGAATCCGGGGATTATGGTATTTTGTTTCCCTGTGCAAAGTGTTTCTGAGACGATGATAATGTTGGCATTTGTTTGTTTATGTTGTAGATTTTTATTTTGTTATCTTTAAAATTTTACACTTCAACTGCCAAGGAAACCTAAATTTGATGTATCATTGTGATGTTTTACTTCTCTTCCATGAATGTTTAGTGAAAGATGGTGTGATTTGAGATGGAGAAGGTGAAAGTAATAACTTGCAAGGCTGCAGACAGCTATGAGTGACTCGTGCCTCGATTCAAATGAGGGGAGATCACTTAATTCTATCAGCATTGCCAGCAAGTTTGTGGTGAAATCTGTGGGGTTGAATGCTTGTGTTGTTTTCGGGCGTGTTACGTCCGCGTAGGTACGTGTTGGTTGAGTGTTTGAGTTGCGAGTCAGCTGGAGTTTGTAATAACGGTTGTTTGTTGATGTGGGTTTGATTATTATTGTTCGTGGTTTTGAAAAGGAATCTGTTGCGTATTTGGGTGTATTTAGGGCAGCCTTTGTAACTAGCTGCATGGGGGCCCTGACAGTTGGCGCATCTCACTTGGTTACGCTCATTAGGACACTGAGCGACCTAATGAGATCCGCCACATCTAACACATCTGTCCTTGGCCATGCAATTAGTTTTCGTGTGTCCGAACCGTTGACATTTGTAGCATTGGATAAAGGGTTTTTGGTGTGTTTTTTCCGGTTCGGTCGTGTGTCTTTTGAAAAATAAAAAGCAACCGTTGTTTAATAATTTGTCTTGATTGTCTTTTTTGTTGACGGTTACCTTGATCAGTGGCGTTTTTTGTTTCGTTCTGAATGAGATAATTCTGTTTGGTACAATGTCGAAGCCTTGAGTTTTTAGTTCGTCTGTGATTTCATTATCTTTGATGTCGAAATCGACACCTCTGATAATGACAGTTAGTTTTGGCGTGTTGGTCTTTGGTGTAGTAATAGAGGCTTGAACCCCAAAGGCATCCTTGGACCAAAATATGTGAAAACTCCTGTGGTTCAGAACATTTAAGCATGATTCTTCCATTAGGAAGATGTTTGATGTCCTTAAACTTAAAGTCCGGGTAATAAGTCCTCAGTTGTTTGACAATCTGTGGAATGCGTGTTGTGTTATTTACTCCTTCGATGAACAGAGTTGGGATTCTGTAGAAAGGAGAATCATGTGTTTGTGTGACAGTGGTGGTGTTCTTAAAATTAGTGGCGATTGTGGTGTTAGTATTAGGATTAGATTTGTTAGTTTTGTTGGAACAAGTGGCTTTGTCATCGTTAACATGGGTTATGTTATTAACACTTTGATTTTTAGTATTCTTAATAGCGTCGTTAATGAGGTTAGTAGAATTATCAGAAACTATACTTACCATGTCCTTTTTCCTTTTCTGTCTCCTCTTGTTGGATGTCGCGTTAGTTTCTCGAAATTCGCGTCTTGGTGACTCTTCAGCTCCTGAGTGTTCACCCTCAGAACTCTGATGAACTACTCAGATTCTGAGGCTGGTCCTTGAATCGCCTTGTTCAGTATTTCCATAATTTCTTCATTCGAAAGGGCATTCCCGTTGGATCGCGTTGCTCGGGAAGTAAGTCCTCAGTTTTATATTCTGTTTATTGAAGGCATAAACAACACTGTACGTATCCCTCAGAGTAGGAATTCTGTAGTGAGGAATATCGTGGGATTGTGTTTTTGAGACAGTGGTGTAGTGTTTTTATTCTTATCAGTGTTGTTGCTGGAAGATATTTAGATTCGTGTTTTTTTATCGTATCGTCACCATTAGCTTTAGCGGTATTAAGTGATGAACGTATTGGTGATAAATTGTGTAGAAGGACCCATTACAGTATGTAACCCTAGTTTAGCAATTTATTTCCATTTTGGTTTGAGCGATGCAATATTTGCAGGAATTAAACACAGCTGAATAATCTGAAAATATAATTATTCCTAAACCATTTTACTTCGAAAAGACAGACTTTAGAAACTTCATTAATTGATGTATAAGATGAACTCATCTTATTAATAGTAAGCTCTAAATCAAATGTAGATCAGTTTGATTATCGGAATGAAGTAATTAAACTGAAGAACAGTAGATATTTTAGATTAACCAGAAATTGTTCTGCTCATAGCCAAGGAATTGCGTAACTCAAGTTTTAAAGTAAAATTATATACACAGGAATTCCGGTAAAATAAGGGTACCGGATTGGCGAGGGCTACTGATTATAAGAATCGCAATTAATTCAGAATATAAACGTAGATTCAGATATTAAAGGACTGTAAAAAATATTGGATGAAATTCGAAACCTGACGCCCTTAGAGTAGGGTTAAGTATCAAAGATTTTCAACAACTTATAAATCACTTAAGAGGTACAGAAGAAGGAAGTAGGTAAGGTGAATGTTAGTTGATTAATTCAGTTATAACATCAGGCTTGGTATTAATACTACTAAGTATGGTGTTATATACAGTACGTGAAAGATTGGCTTTAATGACATTTTTGAAGTTAGATGGGCTGTGGAAATTCAAAAATAAAACTAGAACAGAGCCAGGCAACAATAGTTGTCTTGCTTAGTTAGAGGCCACCGAAGTGGTTAAATTATGTAATGATAACCCATCTAAGTAGGATGTTGAGTGATTTTATGATAGCTGATATCAAAATTCAGTTAGTATAACTAATTGGTGATGTTAGCTGATTTTATAAAATTAATATGTAGATCAAAATTATTAGGAAAATTAATAAGATGTATGTGACAGAGAATGTTCGAGAATTCAATTGAAGAGTTTGAGAACCAATGTCCGATAAAAGATGATTAATTAGCTACAAGAGAAGTGATGAAATATTACCACGAAAGTTAATTAGTGACAGATAAAAAGGAAACCAGCATTACGACAGTACGAGTGTTGTTCAAGAAAAACAATGTGGACAGTGAAGTGTTGAGTGATAAACAGAAGTGTTGGTGTGCTAACAGCAAAACTACTTTGGACCTGTCTGCTGAGCCGACCGTGAGGAATCGGGCCCCTAATTATAGCGTTAGTTACAAATCTGTAGACTTACCACTGTACCAGCGTGGGGGTTATAAGCAAAAGTAAAATTATTACAGGAAAACTAACACAATAATAGTAGAGATAGAAGGTAAATATTTCTTGAAAGAACTCTTGGCCCTTTCTACCACTTCCTAATTATTACTTAAGCTCCAGTTTTAAAGGAAAAACGGTATGAAGATGAAAGACGTAGGTGGGTGTGCCACCTATCTACATGGTCCGACTTGGAAAGACGGTGAGCATGATTTTACTCATCTATTATCTTCATCTAAGGACGTGTTAAACGTATCAAGTGTATACGAAGAATGTAGAAAAGAAGAAATTAATTACATGTTGCTCTCATTACTTTAGTATAAATTCGGAGAACTCCTAGTGTCCAGCATGAAAGAGTATGACAATCAACGACCCTGTTATATATATTTACTTTGCGTATCCACATGAACATTGTGCAAAATGGAGAGAGAGAGAGAGAGAGAGAGACGACCTTATGATTGTTTTTGTTAATAGCGACGAGACAATATTTCAACATTTCTGACAAGAAGTTAAAGGAAAGCACAAGAAGTACACATTAATAAAAGAAACTGTCAAGAATCATTATTTGTTGAAACTGAAGCTAGTACGATGATAATGTACTAATATTAATATCTTTCAAATTTAATATGCTCGTGTCTATTATAGAACTGAATATAGTTAAATGTTTTAGGTAAGATAAGTGTAATTTCATGTATGTTACCTTTATGAGTAGAGCTTTTAACAGATTTGAAACAGACATAATGGAAGAATAACAAATGATGACCGATGTGTACATGAAATGATGGAAACATGATTTAAATATTTGATCGAAAAATCTGTCTTTAAGGAGTGAGGGCATTGGTAGATGTCTCTAATAATTATTTTAATTAACAGGAAATAATAAAATATCAGAATGTACACTAAGCAATGTTTATAGAATATCAACAACTCTTAAATCAAGTTGTCGCCGTATGATCACATGACTTCTAAATCAACAAGAACTGACGCTATCAAATAATTTTAGACATTCGGAGAAACCCGCCAATATTCTTCTGCTCCATATTTATAATGGAAGAACCAAATGTTGTCAAGGTTAAAAGATCGTATAAAACTTGGATGATTAACTGGGAAGAACTAGCACTTTATACTATGTCGGTAACAGAGGCGATTTGTAGACCTAATAATAGTGCAATGAAAGAATAGTAAATGATGAATTGTGTGTACATAAGGAAATGGACACAAAACCTTTTGGTGATAAAAGAAATCAGGTGAATTGTATTGGTAAGTGCACAGAGATATTGCTATAGGTCATAATGTTTCAGATAATCCTATGTCATAAGGAATGTGATGGTCAAGTATATATAATATACGAAATTATATAACGAAGATCATTCAAGAGAAACATGGTGAGCAATTGTCTGCTGTATGTTTAGAATATAACAAACTGACATAACCAATGTCAGTAAAAAGGATATGCAAGCGATGGACGCTTCATTAACGAACCACAACCAGGAAGAACCTTAAACTTGACAGCTTGTGCTAATCATGTGAATGATTAACAGTTGTTGAGCTTTAAATGCACAAAAAAGGAAGGCAGTCTGTATTGTGATAGAATGTTAATGCAAGAGGGAAGAGTCTGACAATACACCGTCACTAGTTGTGACCTCTACATGATTGGAGTTGTTTTTATCATTAGTTGTTGTCCACGCTCAAAATACAAGTGATCAATTAAGTATCAGAACTACTTGCGAGTAGTTGTGCATGCTATTTGATGGATCGTGAGGAAACATTCGAATGAAACCTCATTTAAATGCCGATAAAGCAGCTCACTCGAGGTAACTGTTCCACACTCAGCATTTTCTCCCTCAACAGAAATTGTTACCCTACCATTATCCACAAAGCTCTCTCCTGAGAAAGAAGTTTAACATGTCCATCTCCGTAAGACATGTTCTCGCACGAGTCATCATATTAAGTACTATATAGTGTGAAATAAATATTTAGTAAGTGTTTAAAAAAAAAGTGAAACAAGTGTAATCAGTTTGAAAAGATGTAACTATGTATGTATTTTGGACGAAACTATAAAATATGTGAAAATATGAATGAAATCTCACTCGCAAATTCATTTATACCTGTAAAGCATAAAGATTGTTCCATGTGCTCAACACATGTTCACGTAAAATAAATCATGTGAAATGTAGCAATTGAAGTTCCAAAAGCTAAGCCGTACCAACAACTCAGCCTGCCTAATGCTACTAAAACAATCAACGACAACATAAAGATGGCAATTGCAAAAAGAAATAATAGAAATGACAGCAGAAATAATCTGTGTAGACAACACATATAAATGTAGAAATCGAGCACAAAAAACCAAAAGAAATAAACCTCGACAGCTAAAATAAGACGAATGGGACATCTATACACAAGTTAGAAAATTCCTTATAAAATATTATGTATACACTAAGCAAACAAAGACCCACCAATTGAACTAGGAGGAAAAAAACAACGGACACTAAATTAGAAAAAGCTAAACTTAAACAAACGCCTAAAAAACACGTACAAAATACATCATGAACCATATACGAAAAGATACGTCTACAATTCAGTCAATAAAAGTATTAACAAAAATAGAAGCGTCTGCACACACCGATATTCCCAGTAAACACATAAATTGAACCCCCCAAAAAAACGACCGAAGCACTCAAAGTATTCAAGATACTTCATGATAAGAGTTCATCTGCTCCACGTCGCGTTTGCTGTTTTGAGCACTCAGCTCGAAGGAACCCGTAGCTCCCAAATACGAAACAGATTCCTTTTCAAAACCACGAACAATAATAATCAAACCCACATCACCAAACAACCGTTACTACAAACTCCAGCTGACTCACAAATCAAACACTCTCAACCAACATGTACCTACGCGGATGTAACACGCCTGAAAACAACACAAGCATTCAACCCCACAGATTTCACCACAAACTTGCTGGCAATGCTGATAGAATTAAGTGATCTCCACTCATTTGAATCGAGGCACGAGTCACTCATAGCTGTTTGCAGCCTTGCAAGCTACTACTTTAACCTTCCTCACCTCAAACCACACCACCTCTCACTCAAAATTCATGCAAGAGAAATAAAACAACACAATGACACAACACATTAAAATCTTACACATCAACTGCCAAGGAAATCTCAAAGACAAAAGAATAGAAATACACAACATAAATAAACATATAAACGCCAACATAATCATCGTTTCAGAAACACTTTGCACAGAGAAACAAAAAACCACAATTCCCGGATTCATCTCACACAGCACACCTCACTCAGAAAACAATCAAGTCATAAAGTCACACTACATTACTTTCTTTTCTCGAACGTTCGTTAGACTACAAATGTGAGCATGTAACCAAAGTTTAACCAAAGCTGCCACCAGCCATAATTATCGAGGGAATCCCAGCCACGACAAGAACTCCCAAAATTGCCAATGAACTCAAAAAACTGTTCCCCCATGTTATCTTTCAAGAATTAAGACGTCTCCCAAGAGGAGGGGTTATTATTAAATGTGCCGACCCCCATAGCTACGGAACAATTCACAAGCCATGGCCTAATAATGCCTTTAAAGGTGCCAACATTTCAACGCGTATCCCGGGTAATCAGCTTCCAGGTAAAGAGGTCGTCATCCGTAGTGTTCCCTTCGACATAACCTTGGATGAAGTTAAGGAAGAACTAGAAACACAAGGTATCGAAGTCAACAAACTCACCCGCATCAAGTCACCGAAAACTGGCCTCCCAACACCACTAATAAAAATTAGTATCCCCAATGAGAAAACAGCCGAGAAAGTTCTCTCCTCAGGAATCATACTATATTATAACCACCATCAAGTCGAAGAAGTAAGAAACACCGCCCCAAGAGTTTTACAGTACTTCAAGTGTCAACGCTTCGGTCACACCGCGAATGCGTGCAGATCGCTTGTCCGCTGCGTCAGATGCAGCGGACCTCATCCAGTCACTGCATGCCCCAATGGGAGAGAAGCCACCCGATGCACAAATTGCAAAGGGCCTCATGCTTCATCCTACCGTGGCTGCCCCACATACCAAGCTATTCTCAACATGCAACAACCAACACCTGCCACTTCAAAAATCCCTCCCAATACAAAAAAATCAATCCGTTTTGCCTCACCAGTGGCTCCAGCACAAACGGGCACTCTACCACTTAAAAGTAACCAACAACACACCCCAGCACCTAACCCCACGACTAAGAAAACCTACGCTGAAACAACTCAGGGATCAAGCAGTAATGATGAGAGTTTTTCACAAAAACAGTTTCTCGACATTATGCAAGCTATGACGGTAATCATCTCCGATGTTTTATCTAACCTACTTAGTGATATCGTCAATACAGATCAAGTAGCAATGTTAGCCTGGAAGAGTGCTTGTAACCTTCTACAAACCGACAAACTCATCAATCCTGTACGAATGGGGATCCAACTTGAACATCTCAGAAGAAACCGTCGAAGACGCTATGAAACCTTCCAAGACTCCACCGAATAAATTGGTAAGTACTCCCTCACCTTTCTTCTACTTCCTTTCCTAAAATGGTTAATATAATGCACATTAAAATTCGTGGAGGTCTAAACCATAAAAAATATGAAATATTCCAACTACTTACCAAAACTACAACAGATATCCTGTTTTTAAATGAAACCCTTCTAAAAGCTAACACTAAATTTAGTGTTCCCGGCTACAACTTAAAACACTCACCTGTTAACCACAATAAGCGAGGTATTGCAATACTTTATCTCAATTCCTTAGTAATGTCCTTCCCTAAACTAAACTATATCTCCGATAACGAATTTATCATTTGCCAGATTCAAACCTTATCTACTCCCATAACACTAATCGCCATGTACGTCTCCCCACAAACAAAACCCGATACCACCACAATACAGCAAATTCGCAATTCCTTCCCAAACGCCATTATAATTGGCGATCTTAATAGGAAACATACCGATTTTAACTGCCGAACAACCAACCGAAACGGAACCATCCTACACCAATTTATAGAGCATAATAATCTTGTCACCCTAAACAACGACCAAACCACCCACACGCATATCAATGGAAACGAAGACATCCTCGACCTAGTAATAGCCCCCAGCAGTCAGTCTAGGTTTTTAACCAACTTCCAAGTTCTCCATGACATCGGTAGCGACCATTACCCAATTTATATACAAATTCATCCCAACACCTCACCTAAAACTAACTCACGCCCACCACTGCCCGACTACACCCGTGCCAACTAGAACCAACTTAACCAACTCATCCAAAAACAGCTACCTTCAGTTAAAACAATCGCCGCGTGTGAGACAGATATAGAAGAGTATGCAGCTCAAATCACTAATACCATCCAAAAAGCCATATCAAATTCCACACCCACCACAACACACAATACCAATCCCAACTCCTGGAAAATCAACCCCGACATACACCAGGGAATAATCCAAAGACGCCGTTTACGACGACAGTTCATATCCTCTCGTAATCCAGCCATTAAAACCCAAATCAACAGTAACCAACAACAAAATCAAAGCCCTGATAAAAACCCTTCAAACCGAAAACTGGAACAACTTATGTAATTCTATTGAAAAATCATACCCAAACCCATCCTTATTCTGGAAGAAAATCAAAACCATTACTAACACCAAAACCCCCAACAATTACCCTGACATCATATACAACAATATCCTAGCAACCTCCGACCCTGACAAAGCAAAACTCTTTGCCCAGTATTTTACAAACACCTTCGTCACCCCTGTAATCGCATCCTTCGATCAATCCCACTACATTACAACTACCCAAACCATAAGATCAAACCCCACCTTATTCTCCCCCCTTTTTCCCATCACTCTCAAACCAGACAATCATCCTTACTCCTACTATACTCGACCAATAACAATAACCGAAATCAAACTTATTCTAAAGAAAATAAAAAACAAAGCCCCTGGACCCGATCGCAACAGTAACCAAGTCCTTAAAACTCACACTAACCTTAAACATCTTGTTTCAATCTTCAATCTATCTTTCTTCTCAGGATACTACCCTAACATATGGAAAACCGCTTTAATTAGAGTTTTGCCGAAAAAAGACAAAGACCTTACCAACCCCGATAATTATAGACCAATCAGCCTTCTAAACACATTAGGTAAACTCATGGAAAAAGCCATAACCAACAGGATCTATTGCTATCTCGAAACCAATAACCTGATCAGCGACAATCAAAACTCTGGTAGAAGAAACAGACAAACCACTGACCACCTAGCACGTCTCACGGAATTAGTTTTCAAAGGATTCAACAGGAAACAAACAACTGTCGCCACTTTTTTAGACGTCCAAAAAGCATTTGACTCTGTCTGGCATGATGGCCTTCGCCATAAAATCTTAAACATCGGCATCCCTCCTACACTAGTTCGCTGGATATCCAGCTTCCTCATTAACCGCCAAGCGACCATTATGATTAACAACACGATCTCACACCTATTCAGTTTTAACGCAGGCGTCCCCAAGGCTCAGTACTCAGTGCTTTATTACACAATATATATGTTAACGACATACCATTTCCCTCACTTAACTCAACCCTCTTCTCGCAATATGCAGACGACATCGCCATTTGGAGCACCTCAAGTAACCCCCAACCCGCTGCCTCGCGTGTTCAAGTATCCCTGAATGCAGTACCCCATTGGTGTAATAAATGGCGAGTCATTCTAAATCCCACAAAAACGCAAGCCATAACATTCCACAGAAAAGTCAACAAACACAGGAAAAAATTCCAAAACATTAAACTCAACCTAAAAAACACCGACATTTGTTTCACCCAATCCATAACTTTTCTAGGCCTTATCCTGACTAATAACCTTTCCTGGACCCCACATTTTCAGAAAATCGCCAAACTAGCAAGCCAAAGAACCTTTTTCCTGAAGCGTATCAGCGGACCTAACAAGTGATGTTCCCCCAAAATCATAACCACAATATACAAAGCATTCATAAGACCACTGTTCGAATATGGTAACCCATCCACTTGTAACATGTCCAAAAAACAATATTCACTACTTCAAAATTTGCAAAACCGGGTAATCAAAATTGCCTACCGTCAACCAAACTACACTCCCCCAAGCTATCTAAACTCCCTAACCCAACTACCATCAATCAGGGACCGATTTATGCAACTCTCCTAAAAATATTACACGAAAGCCTACTACGGAAATCACCAAACACGCCATTTATTCCAAATAGCAGATACCCCCAGTACCTGGACTAAGTATACTTCACCTTTAAACTGGATTATTAATCCTAATGACCAATGATATCGAACCAAGTGTATATATGCCTTTAACACTTTTTTCACCTTTCAGTTTGGGCACTGGGTGGGTATTTTTTTCGGCGCCCACACAGTGAAAGTGGTTTTCTCCGGGCACTCCGGTTTCCCCCACACCAAATTTACTGTCATTGGATTTACAGATCCCAGACACTGGCCCTGTAAGGTCCGGCTATCTCTATTCCTTTCTCTCTCTATCACCCCCTATTCTCATTCCCATACTCTTTCTCACTCTCTATTTCTACCTTTCTATCTCTCTCTCCCTCTACCAATGTTCTTACCGTTCTCTGTTTTTCTTCTCCCAAAAAAGAAGCAAGACCCACTGCAACCTTGATCTCCCTGCTCGTGATCCAGCTCTACATCCAAAACCAAAGACTATCAATCAAGCTCTCCCGCTCCTCAACAACCTACCGTAGTTACTTTCCGACACACAACATAAATAAAATCTATTATACATGACACATCACAACAAATTCATGCGTGGGGCTGAAGAGAAACAAAAGTTTCTGAGCGCCCCTGGTTTACCTTAGGGGACTCCCTAAGGTCTTCAAACCAAAACGACTACCAAGTCAAAAAGTGAAAAAAGTGCAAAAGTTTACTTTTCAACATGCCTCCACAACAAGCGTCTGGAAAAGCTGTGAAGAAGGCCGGAAAGGCCCAGAAAGCCGTACGAGCTGGTGACAAGAAAAAGCGAAAGAAGAGGAGGAAGGAGAGCTTCAGTATTTACATTTACAAGGTTCTCAAGCAGGTCCACCCCGATACTGGAATCTCCAGCAAAGCTATGTCTATCATGAATAGCTTCGTGAACGACATTTTCGAGAGAATTGCCGCCGAAGCTTCTCGTCTGGCTCACTACAACAAGCGATCAACTATCACGAGCCGGGAGATCCAAACTGCAGTGCGTCTGCTTTTACCTGGAGAATTGGCCAAACACGCCGTCTCCGAAGGGACCAAAGCTGTGACCAAGTACACCAGTTCAAAGTAATGTGCTCTTCTTCTCTTTTCAATTCAAACGGCCCTTTTCAGGGCCACCACATCTTGAAAAGGAGAAAGTCAGATCGAATCTGTTACACTACTAACAGTTCAAGCAAGCTTTCTCTATAACCGTGCTTATAAGGTGCGAGTAGAAATACACACATTATTAGAGAGTTTTGTTTCATTCCCACCTCTATGCTCTCAGTGAGTATTTTTCGTTTGTAGTTAAGTAAACGAACGCATACACACCCAGCCAATACATGTCGTCACCGAAAGGTACAAGATAATTACGATAATAACAAGAAAACAACAACTACTCATTATTTAAGAAAGCAAAATAGAGAGGAAGACAGAGGGTTAATCGATACACGGAAATAGTTATTTCACTTAGAGTGACATCCACTATATGTTTAATTTCCATGCGCTTATGAGAAAACGAAGAAAGAGGAGAAGGATTGGTGTAGAGCAAGAGAGAATTTGTCTCGATTAAGGAGCATAAATCATATTAGTTATTAATAACTAGTAAATCTAATAGTAAGGGAAACTATTCAGCAGTACATGCACCTGAATACGGAATAGATTTCTCCATTACATTTGTGAAAGGCTCAGTACACTTCACTAACTAGCAAGGAGGCATACAATTTATATGGGTGGCTAGTGTTATATATATATTACTGTTGCGAAAGAGTTAGTTAACGAAGGAACCCCGAGTTATTTTCCTTCGACCAATCGTGATTAAAACTAAAGTGTAATTAAATGCAGTACTAATGTGAAATTAAACTGAAGTTACGAATCATTAAGTGTAATTTGAAGACGAGCATATATATAACAGCACAGTAAATAGTGTATGGGAAGAAATAAATAAAGTCACACTACATTA